>JAOXJK010000012.1:140271319-140311379 GCA_025774025.1 Xenus cinereus | reverse complement strand
TCCACTCCCCTCCCGTCCCCTCCCCTCCCCGCCCTGCCCTTCCCTTCCCTTCCCTTCCCTTCCCTTCCCTTCCCTTCCCTTCTTGTTGTGTTTTTTCTTTTTTTCATTTTTCATTTTTTGATTGCATTAAAGATTTCCAGATGTAGCAGTGTTGGTTCCACATTGCTTATGCTTCATGATAGTTTACTGCTATGCCTTTAATCTTGTCTCTCTTATGTATGGCCAGCTCTTCTGAACTTCATTTTTCTTCTCAGAATTCTTTCCCAAGGGACTTACCGAGCCATAGTTTACTGACATTTTCCTTTTCAAAGTTTATTGTGATTACTTTCCTCACCTTCTTCCTTTTACTACAACCAGGAACTTTCAATTTCATGAGTCTTTTGTTCACAAATTTGTCAAAGTCGCTCCTAAATAAATCAAATCTATATTGACTGCATCCAATTTCTTCCTTTTTCTTCCAAAATAAAAGCTCTGGCCCTCAAAAAAATCCAGAACAGAAAGAAATATATGAAGAATAGGAATTGACTGATTTATTTAACCTTTTATTCACAGTACAAGAAAAAGAAAAAAAAAATTAGTGATATTGAAATTTGATGGGTTTCAAGTTAATGAAAAGATGTTTTTTCCCCCACACTTTGTGGAACTCATTGCTGCTAGATAATGTAAAAGCAAGGAGTCAACTTCACATGAGGATTGGATTTAAAAAATATTAGTGATATAAAATTTTATGCTTCAAGGAAGAGGTTTGTACAAGGATTGGATTTAAAAATATTAGTGATATAAAATTTTATGCTTCAGGGAAAAATCCAGCCACTGTAATGTCTTAGAGTAGGTCCTCTGAAAACATATACTTTTTTTCCCTTTTTTGCACTTTTTTCTGAAATATCGGAGGTTAGCCACTGTCAAGATAAGAAAAGTGGACTCCTAGTCTGATCCACTTCTACTTCCATGGATAATTTTGGCATTTAGCTTGTCTGCAAATTCTTTCTAGTCTAAACACCAGTAAGTTAAATGCAAACCATAAATATAAAACCATTGGCAGGCCAAAAAGTGTTTTGAGGAACAACTTGCTAACGGCATAAAAACTAACAGTAAAGCCATCTTCAGACACATCAAGAAACCAGAAGTCAGCCAGAAAGTCTGTAGAGCTGATAGATGATGAAGGTGCAAAAGGGGAGCACGATGAAAATAAAGCTTTAGCAGTGAAAAAACTCAGAGAATTCCTTGTATTAATGTTCACTCTTGAAGTGATAGAGGGAGTCCAACACTGGAGTCTTTGTAGAGCACAAGTTTGATGAACTGTCTGAAACAGAAGCGTAAACTGAACAGGTTTAGAACCTGTGGATAAAGTGAAGAGCAAAAATCTCTAGGGCCAGATAGTATTCACCCAAGAGCTCTTAAAGATCTCAGTATGTTGCCGAACTGTGGTCTGGTAGTCACTGCTTAACTCTGGTTCAGTCCTGGCAGCATGGGAGGAGGTAAACATGACAACAGTTTCTGAAAAGAGCTCCAGGGGAGACTCTTGGCACTACGGATCAGTAAGTCTCAATTCTGTACCAGGAAAGTCAGTAAGGACAGAGAGATAGGTTAATCACCAAGTATAAAGGAGGAGAAACAAGGATTAGGGATACATTGACAGTGCACAAAGGTTACAAGAAGATATCCACATATCTCTGTGCTGATGCAATTGAATTTCAATGAATCCAAAATAATGGGTATATTGGGAAAATAATCCTAAAGGTAAATTAAATAGCAGTAACAGAATACCAGATAGCTATTGCCCTTCAAAAGGAGATTCTGGAGATACTGTGGCTATTTTTTTATTTTTTTTTGAAACCTCAGGTCAGTGCTGTACTGTGACCACTAAGTGCTGACAGCATGTTAAGGAGCTGTTAAATGGGCAGTCTCTGCCTCAGGAAATCTCTAATCCTTGCTGAGAGTGGAAGGATATTCCAGTAGAAGTGCTGTTCTCTCCTTGCCCTGGGTTTCTTCACTTGGGTTTGGGTTCTTTTTGAGTCTGCTACTGGCAACTACTGGACGTGGGACAGAAGGGTAGATGGATGTTTCATCGTCTCCAGTACAAACATGCTAATGTTCACATGAGTTATTGCTGGTTTTACAGGCTAGTCCTGAATTCACACTGAAGAAGCAGCCACCAAATTCCCCAAATCATACAGTGATGTATTCCCCTCTGGAACCTTTTCTGCTTGAACATTTCTTGAGTTACCTGAGAATTTATGGCCAGATTTTTAAAACTGCACATAAACACATTTTTTTAATCAGCTAATACAGCAGATAAATCCATGCTTAGGCACCTAAAACTACAGATAAAAACATGCTTAGGTGCCTAAATACCTTTAAAATACGGCCTTACATGTCTTTGAAGATGATGCCAAGACTTCTGTGGACATCGTTAACACAGGGCTGAACTTCAAACATATTTAGCAGGATTCAGATAATGTACAGAGCCATCTTGGCACAAGCTCCTCTTAAAGGTCAAGAACTAAAAAAGGAAATTCTCCTACAAAGATGGAGTGTACAAGGAATCTTTTGGGAAATAGAAAGACAGTTCTGGCCCCCCTTTATCTTGATGAATAACATAAGGGTAATGAAAAACAAGGAGAGACAGATAAGGAAACAGAGATAAGAAAATAGATAAGAAAAGAAAGCCAAAGTTTCTAACATTAAATGCCATTAGAAAGCAATATGCCAACCAGGGAAGTGAAAAGAATACAAGAAATTTCAAAAAGAGCATTTTGGATTTTTTTGTTTAACGTGATAAAAGCACCTGAAGTACTTCTCACATATATGAAATAGCTTTAACCTACACAGGAGGGCCCATAAAGAAGAAAACTCAGAAGTCGATCTCTTTTTAGGCAAAAAATAAGACAGAAGACGAGAAATAAAATGTTATCAGTAATCTCTTGCAGATTTCAACTGGAACAAATTTTGAGAAAAAAAATAAAAATGACATGCCCAAATTCTGTCCTGTTTGTTTCAAGATGCATACCTTTTTGTAACAAGGTATCAGTACTAAGCCATATTTCAATTCATTTGTTTGCAGTGAATACTAATTTGTAACATATACACAGGAGAAAATTTTACCACAGACTATGGTATTCTGACACTAATTTTACTAATTAATCTCTGATGTTGATCTTGAGACAGGATCACTGGTGACCCAATGACTTTTAGAAATCCTTCTGCTCTCTACAACTTGCTGTGAAATTGTGATGCATGTATACAGCATTCAAATAGTTCCATGCCTATGCCCCTAAAATATTAACTACTTAAATATTAACTATTTTTCCCCTGAATTAAATCTGGTCTGTCTGTGACTGTGTTCTTTCACTTTTGGCTTGCACTTTTTGTTGCCATTTATCACTGTGCAAAACATGTGTTCTGCTGTACTGAAGTAGAAACATTCCTTGTGTAAACTAGGTGTAAATGAATTCACACGGGTTCAGCCAATAAAACACTGAGGCTTATGGGTTGTTCAATATGATGGCCATTTTTCTTATGTTAACAGTCAGCAAATACACTTCTCCAGAGAGCACACTAGTGATGGGGAATAGGCTGATAAAATGGACTAAAACAACACCAGGAAAAACAAAGGTCTAGCAAGTATCTGCAAATAAAAAATTTACTAATAAACCAGGATAACCCGAAGGATTTGTACAAGTGAAGTCAAGAGCAACCAAAATATGCAGTGGTAGCTAACGGAGTCAATAATTTCCACAGCTGTAGCACTGCATATATTTGACCAACTAAATGCAATCCTGCTGCTATGCCTTTCTTGATATCCAAGCCGGTTTTTATTTTGCATTTTATTGGTGTTAAGGTAGCTACGTAATTGTACTTAAAAATGATTATCAGTTCTGTGTTATTACACTGAGCAAAATATATTGTGATAATTGTAATGGACTTTTGATGGTTTTTTGATTATTAGTCGCACCATTTTAGTAGTTTGTAAATATGACACTAGTTATGCTCGGGAAGTGTTAATTAAAGAGGAAAGGAGAACTTAGAATAATACATAATCTCTCTAGCATGTGCAGCAACAAAATATCTCTATCTTTATCTCACATTTCTTTACATAGTAATGACCTTAGTCATATATTCAAATAGCATTTAGTTCATTTTAAATTTCTAAGACTTAATTCCTTTGTCTCTTTGTCAACATTGATTTTATTAACCTCAGTTTTCAAAAATGTTTGTTAAATACTCAGCAGTTATCATAAGGTTATGTAAATGAGAAACAAACACAATGTTTTCTTATATTCCAGACTGGAAAATAGTACAGTATCTCAGAGCCCACCCCTGATAAATGCTTTCCCTGAGTTCCTTACTTTGGTATTTTTTTCCAATTTTGTTATATAATGTAATTAAGAGGAGTGCTGGAATTAAAACATAGTGTTTATTTATAAAGACTGACTGGTCTCAGAAGAGTATCTCAACAGATTTAGTAGTTCAGTACTTAAGAAAAATTTATTCTTGGCTTAACTCTTGGTAGATACACCCAGGAATGAGTTTGGTCCTTTTATTTTGCAGAAATATTTTGCACTGATTTATCCCTCTTTTATTCAGTTTGGCATCTTCCAAGACTTAGAAAGATGTAGGAATATTATTGACTATCACTTTAAATACCATTCCACTCAAAAATCCTTTGAGTAAAGTAAGGCAACTAAATTTAAAGTTTAAAATAAGACAATCCTTGCAGTAAAAAATCAGTCACTTATCAGTATACTTCCATGCAGCTCATTCGAAATTCAGAATTTGGAACACAAATTTAGAATATTGAACATGGCATTATTCATTACCTGGCACACACTCATTCAAGGCAGTTAGCCAAACAAGCTATCTCTCTACTTACAGGTGAAACAACGTTTTTGAGAATCTTAAAAATTTGAAAACATTCATAAATCAAAATACGGGAGTTTCTAAGAGGGAAGCTAACATCATGCCAATTTTAAGTATACTGGATAGGAAAACAAGTCAGCAGTTTAAAAGGCTTCTCTGACAGGCACTTCCACTTATTCAGACAATATCAATTAGCGTCTGTAGAGCGGTCTTAACGAGGATGATATTTCAATTGGTGTGTTATCCATATGCAGAGAGACCCTATTTTTTCTCTCTTTGTTCTAGACTGCATGAAAAAGAACAATTAATATTGAAGGTTAGGACATGAATCGAGGTATAGAATGGGTGTTTAAATATAAGTTTGAAAACCCGTCAGGTCCAGAAACTTTTCCACAGTGGTCTTCACCATGCCTCAGAGTGATTTTCTCTACCAGGAATCTGTTTTTCTCTTTTTTCTGTGGCCGTACACCGAGAAGCATGTGGTAGGGCTGCAATGGTGGGAAGAGCTGGTGGAAAGCAGCCCGGGAGAAGACAGAGAGGTGACCCTGGCCACATAACCTGCTCCTGGGGGAATGAGCAGCCTGCCAGCCCACATGCCTGTGCCCCAGCCGTTGCACTCCTTCCAGCCCCTTCACTCTTGCCTTTGCACTTGCAGCAGATGGGTGGTGTTTCCCAAGGTGGTGGGTGGGAGCAAGAACTTGCTGTGGGTCCAGAAGGAGCATTCCCATCTCACTGGGCTGCCACAGACCCAGGACCTTCTTCCCTCCCTGTCGCCTCCTCAGAGCACCACAGGGTTTTGATAAAAGCATAAAGACCTGGGAATTTTAGATGAATATTTAGTTTGCCACAACACTGATTGCTGACCAAAAGGAATAAAGCCCAAATTGGACTTACAAACAGTAAGTTGAGATTTCCAGTGTGGCCTTGTGCCTATGCAGGCAAGAAAAAACAAAACTAAGCTGTCAAGTAGCCCATTAACCCTTCCTTAAACTCCCTTAAATGTCTGCTCTGTGACAAATAGAGGCAGGGTTAAATAAATGGCTCTGAGAAATCCTTCTGTTACAGTGCCTGTGCTCACTCACATCACCTTACCAGCAGTCTTAGCAGTCTTACCAGTCCTGGCTGAGAACGGAGAATGACATCCCAAACAATTTGGACAATTGCTGTGGTTGGAAGAATGAATACAAGAAGTGCTGACTAGTTTAAAATAATAAGCTGTTGACACTGTTCAGCTCCTTATTTCTGCCACTATAGCTAAATCAGTTTTAGACTATGCTGAAAACTGCCACTTCATTCGTAATGTCCATGACTCCCAAGACTTTGAGTAATTTCAGCATGAATATTTATACTAGTAGGGTGTTTTGGCATTCACCTTTCATCCTTTGGTATTCTTTTTTTTGGGGTAGGGGGCTTTAAAAAACATCAGCCGTCCATCAGGAATCCGGAGCAACAGTATGAGGTTAGGTGATCAGTTATGCCCTATTGAAAACAAGTTTTAAATATGGTTGGCCCCCATCAGTGCTTCAAAAATATATCAATTATAATAACTTCCCGAGAAAGTCAAAAGCAAATACTTGTGGCTAAAATATATCTAAAACATATTATGTTCAGTTTATGATACAGTTTATGATACAGAAACAACAACAAGAAGATACAGGAAAAAAGGCCTAAACTCATGGGAAAAAAATCATTCATAACAAATAATTTAATCACATCTGCAAATATTATTCTGTCTGCTTGGAATCCCCTGGAGTTTCAGCTGGATTAGTTCTCCTTCACTTCCTGTCCTAAACATTTGTTTTATGTTTCTGTCTCCTGTTAAACAGAAATTGCCTTTCACCTCAATGGATGCCAGCATTTCAGTGATGCATGAAGAGTTTCATGTATGTATCCTATACAAAGTTAGACAAAGACATAAAGATAGGTAAATGGCCAAGCACGTGGTATGTTCAATAATATAAAAGAAAAGCCAACGTGTACTATGCAATGCTTATAACCTGGGCTGGATTCATATCGCTAGAAATGGGTATAGCTGCTTTAATTTCAATAGAACTAGACTGATGTATACCCTTCTATACATAGAACACAATATTTATGTAGGTCCTTCAATTCAAAGGGATTCTAAAGTGCTTTGTGTTTTAGTAAAAATCTCTTATCTGTATTATAGCTGGGTGAACAGTACTTAAGGAATCCATTATCCGAGCAATTTTACCATTTTTCATCAAATACTGTATTCAACAAGTAGTTTTATGAGGTGTTAGAGTAATTCTATGTGTAGTTGAATGCTGTACATGCTTGAATAATTAATTCAATAAACAGTGGTAATATGTATCAAAAATATATTCAATTGTTTTGGTCCTTTAAAAATGTGACCAGCTTCAATTAATTTCTCTATAAAGAAATACTAGTACTTCCCTAATACTGACCGCCTTGCAAATTTTGAACAACTTCTCCCTGCCCCCCGCAAGAGAATAAGCATCAGAATGAGGCCTCCTATTCTCATTTTAGAGACCAGAGACACATAGATGTGAAATACAGACCTTGACTCAGATTTGTTTCACGTGCACAAAAACAGAGTAAGTCCCTTCTAGGACCTTTTAACTGCTTACCAGCTCACTCTGAAAGGATTTAAACAAGTTTCCCACTGACTAGGAGAGTAGATTGGTTGGCTTGGGAAAGGTAGGATTGCACTGTAGACATTGCTTAAGAACCATTTCTGTATTTAAAACTGAGAAAAATACAGCAATGAATCACATCTTGGAAGGCAGTCCTCCCTCTGCTGTGCATTCCTTTCCTCCTTGTCTTCTCCCTCCTCTGTCTCACCAGAGAAGTCATGTTTTGTTTTGTTCATCTGCTGCACCTTCAACAATAGTCCAGGAGGTCAAATCCAGGCCTACAGTTATATACTAATTTCTGGATCATCCGTCTTCCCTACTTACTGATACAGACAGTGTATATCTAAATAACAATGTACTTCTGATATAGACGTAGCTCTTTGTGAGGAGCAGTAATAATTTAATGAAGAAGCAGCAGACATAGTTTGTTAACCTCTTTGGGATTCTGCAGAATGAAAAGTGCCTTATAAGTTACTATTAGTGGTACTATGATTGTTACAAAAGCCTTCATAGTGTCTTATCCTGGACAGATTCTTAGAGTGGAAGAGACAAGGACATATTCAGTATTTTAAAAATTGTGATCTACCATGATCTTACCTAATTTTATCTTATTGGGAGTCTTCTGCATACATTTAAATAATGATCAGATCTTCCTTCATCTTTATCTTTTCACAGTGCTCATGCAGCCAGAATGATATCAAGGTATTAAAATTCAAGCGTTATTCTTTTTAAAACCAATTTTTCTCTTTCTGTAAGCGTATGGTTTAATTCCATGTAAATTAATTTCACTCAGGAAAGTATTTTTTCACTTCAAGTATCTGTTAAATGCTTCTTTTTACACCCAACCTGCTGGCAAAAAAATTAGAAAGCAAACAAATGAGATGATTTGCAGTGAAAAGACGGGATGCCAAAAGAGCCTAGTATATAATTGGAAGAGCACAGGAGAATGTTTAAAATAAGTTCAAGAACAGTGATAAGGCTAAAGATGATGTTATCTGTTGGACAGAAGAAGCCATTAACATACACCAGAGTGTTTTCAATCACTTAATCAGAAAACCCTTTTCCTGAGCACTGTTTCTTGTCCATGTGCCATGAACAAACATAAATATTTTGGATTTCCTGCATCCTTCACTCTGATAATGGGCTGTAAGCCCTTCCTACCTCAAAGAAAGAGCTAAAAACAAATGATAAAACATGAACCATAGAGATGATTTCTAGACCAGATGAGTTACAGAATTCAACTGCATGTTCAAAATGGCTTTTGCACTACACTGTTAGTCCTAATTTAAGATGAATGTAGTTTAAAATGAGACACAAGGAGAAAAAGGCCATGGATGAGGATGAAACTGCTCCCAGTGAGCTAAAATAACTAAATTATCACTGACTGCAGTAGTATATATTCAGCAACACAGAAACAAGAGCTTAACTGTTCTCTTTTTACAGCAAGTAATAAATTTTAGTTTTCAGTGAAATGACATTTGATTTCATAGAAGTGTATTAGAGAGAGACAATCTTGTTCTTTTATTTTTATTTTTTTTTCCTCTTCACGTGCATTTTATGTGTGTGGGAAATGTCCAGGAGCTCAGATACATACTTATTCCAAAGGGGACCTCTGAGAGGTCTTGAGGATGTCATCAATTTCTGATGATTCAAGGAGGACATTTAGGTGACACTAATTCTCCTAGAGAAACAACGACTGGATGATTTCTGTAACTATAGATCTCCATCAATTCTTCTTGCATATGTGCTGCACATATTCACTCTTCTTCATTACAGCTGAATTGCAGTCAAGTATCCTGCCCTGTGCTTACAGCAATGTAATAATGCATCCAAATACTGCATCAGGAAAGGGCAGGACAGCATTCACTCTAAAATGGTCGCAGTATATTATCAGAAATATCCCAAGTTTGGCAACAGCATTATGGCTTCAGGAACTGTTTTCAGATAATTCTGACACCACTGATGCAATGTTTTCCTTGGTCCAAATGAGCTGTATCAGTCGTTTGAATAATAATGAGCTAGAAACTGCACAGTGTGTTTCGACAAATAAATCAAAGCGGAATACTTGGGCATCAGGTGAAACTAACTTTAAGTGATCATTACATAGAAAAAAAATAGATTCATTTTAAAATGGTTTTGTACTGCTTCAAATGACCAGGAGACAAATTTGTTTGCTATGTTACAACACATAAAAGAAATCACACACCACATAGCAGATCGATCACTAGTCAAGATTTAACTTCCCAGAAGTTATATAAAGAATAAATAGTGCCAAATAGTCAGCTGGTGTAAACAGCAACACTGCACTGAACAATACCAACTTGCATCAGGTGAGGATCTGGCAGTTGCAATAGTTCAGGAACTTGAAAGTGGTAACTTGCGTGGCTTTAAAATACACACTATGGGACAAAAATAGTTTTAAATTCTGAATTGGACTGCAAGAATATAAAATGTATATAAACAGAAAAACAAAAAATGGGGTATGGCACTGAACCAAAGTGAAAGAAAATAATTACTCAGTTCAATTAAAATATTTGGAAATGTTATACCATTGAATTAATGTGCAAAATCTGCCTTTTCCCAGATGTCATGTAATATTTATCAGTTTAATACTTAGGTATAGGAGGTCATGAGTGACTTTTTTGCCATCACAGAATGTATTTATACAAGCTCACACTTGTATTCCAAGTAAAAATAAACAAAACCTCCTTGAATATATGCAAAACACAGAATGCAGAATCGAGTTGATTCAGTGCTTTTAGTGAATGTTCCCTTTGTTTGTGTGTCTGAGCTAGCAAAAGGAAAATGTATGCAGCTTTCAGATTTATGACATTTTCTACTTGTTTTTTTACAGGTGAGATGCACTTTTTAGAATATAAAGGTGAAAAAAAATTTTTTTTATGGGGTAACTGCTAAAGAAATCTGATGGCTCATTAGAGAGACTGTTTTCTCATCAAAAACATTTCCTCTCATTACTGAGAAAACTGCCACTAATCAGACGTATTTCTGAAGTACTACAAAAGGATTTGGCATTAAATTTCAAGATAATGGTTGTTAAGTGAGGCTTGTTTCATTCTCAGTCTTTATTTTTAGTCTGTTATTGCTTTATTCTTATGTACACTGGAAAATGTGCAGCATTGTTTGTTATGGAGTGTGGGACATAAATATGAATCAAACCTGTTTACATATGAGTTTGATTTTGGGGGGAGGAATTACTTCTCAGACAATCAGACTTAATAAGTGCTACAGAAATGAACAGAATGCAAAGTTGGTTTGTTTCTTCGTTTTAAAAAATGTTGGTTGAATCACATCAAAATCTCAAGACAATTCTAAGATGAACCGACTCTGAGAGTAAATGACCTCTTCATCTCAGTGATAAAGTTCCAGCCAAAATATTCTCTCGGCCTGAGACGTGATTCATTAGAAATATGTGCATGGTGTGGAGCTCTACTCTCTATCTGGCAGAGTCCGGCCTGCAGACTGATAAGAAGCAAATGCAAATGTCCTGATAAGAACTGAATGCAAATATTTATGATATGATATTCCCTGGGAATTATGTGCAGATAAAACAAAGTGTATTATTTTCCCGCTTCTCTTTCAGGTTTGCCAAAATGCCCTTTTTCGCTTTCGGAATTTGCATTTCTTCAAAATTGATTCGGCTTGCGTATTATGTTAAGCTATTTGTTTGCTAAGGATGGTAATTAGTTACTGTAATTACAGCAATGACAGTTGCTAAATTGTTTTTAAAGCATTACAGTGAGTCTGTGCCAGAAGATTGCAGTATTTTTTTGGATTTAAGCAGAGGCTGGAAAAACTCCCACTCTAAGGCCAGCATGGGATTTTCGACTACAAAGCTGCTTTTCCTGATTGAAAT
Source organism: Xenus cinereus (assembly GCA_025774025.1). NCBI lineage: Eukaryota > Metazoa > Chordata > Aves > Charadriiformes > Scolopacidae > Xenus > Xenus cinereus. The sequence continues at coordinate 140,300,030 of JAOXJK010000012.1, read as the reverse complement.
ATTTTTTTTTAAGAAATCATTAATTTGCATTGATTGTAAGTACTAACTTTAAATTTTGGTTTATTCACAGATCACAGAAATATTAGTGATAGTGGGCCCTGTGGGAAAGGAGATACAAGGGGGACTCCCATCGTAAATAAAAGTGAAAGCTGATAGCAGAGGAAAAATGGTATAACTATTACTCTGAGCCTGTTAATTAAACTCTTTAGCCTGTTTTTAGATAAATTAAAAACAATTTAAAAATGCCTGATTGAAAGTCATTCCTAAACTTTTCTGAGGTGCTCAGAGCTAAGTAAGAAAGTCAGAAACAACTATATTCACCAAGTCCATGCTGTATAGCACTTTCTGATTGAAGACAGAGCAGAAGGAGACAGCTCTTCCAAATAAATTCACAAAGTCACTTGTAAATAAAGGTTTTTTCCTATGGGGGCTTAAAACTGTAGTCACCGCTCTTCCATTCTTATTTAAAGACTCACACTGGACATTTGCATCCGGAATATGTCCGGGGTGAATATTTGGTGATAAACTCAGAAAGCTCCAAGTTTCATCCTTTCCTCCTTCCCCCTAGCATTTCCTCCAAAGGAGGTATTGTCACAGCAGGAAGAGTGTGCAGCTCAGCAGTGGAAGAGCCCCAGGCATCTTAGCATGAGCTCTTCCTCTTCCAAGACATGTGGTCTCGGGAGATTAGCTGGTGTGTGTGTGGGAACCCTAAGGCTTTCACCCATCTCTTCATTTTGTTCCTCCTTCCACTCCACCCCCGTATAATCTCATTCCCCACAGTTTATAGGAATAGACATAATCACTGCACTTTTCTTCCTTCAGAGAAAAGGCAGCCTCCTTTGAGGCTACAGTTCTGCTCTGTAACTAGGAAGCAGAACACCTGCAACCCACCTTCCATCACCTTCATCCTTCTGTTGGATGCCAATTCACCTAGAGCCCTAGTGCCTGAAGTGCTGGGATTTATCTGAAGATTCCTCCCACCCCCAAAACCGGCCTTTCTTGGCTGGTCCTCACCATCATTCTTACTTCATTTTCCAGTCCCATTTTACTTCTTGATCACTCCTGCTTCTCTATTGCAGATGGCCATTGTACAATGAGTTGTGAGCGGCACACACGGCTGCATGACCACGTGTGTGGAGTGCGATCTTGTACTGAGTGTGCTGTCACTCTATTTAAATAGACAGCACTGTATGAAAGCAAAATTTGATTCATGGTTTGCAGGCCTATGTTTTCATTTTGACATAGAGTCAGTCTCTCAAAGGTGCATTGTGCTTTGCAGTACCATTTATCTAGTCTCTAGCTAATAGGCGTTTCCAGCTGATTAACTAAATATCCAGTTCTCGTCCCAGAACACCAGCCTGAATCAGCCATTGTCCTCATCCTTACACAAAATTCCATTATTCTGAAGATATAGAAGTTTTACATTTTTTTGAAAAAAAATTAAAAATAAAAAAAGATTCTCTGCTGTATTGTCTTCATGAAGTAGCTAAAGATACAGAGAAATGCAAGTCCCATGGTATCACCGGATCATTCAACACGGGGGAATCTTGCCGTTTCTAATCATGGGGAATAGCATGCTAACAGCTCATGAGAAACACATGGTGTGACATTCTAAGGTCACTTTCCTATCCCATATATAAACTTACAATAGTGGATTTTGACTGAGCAGTATTGGATCAAAGAACAAATTCAGGAAACATAAGTTAAGATTCAAATATCAGCTAAGTGATTGCTTAGCTACAGAAAGAAAAACATCTCTCCTGAAGTGAGAGAGTTTTCTTGTCCTGAGTTTCAAAGGCTTATTCTTTACAAAGTTTATTGGCTTATATTTGGATTATATTCTTCACTTTGAAACTCCTACCAAGGATTTACTTCCAAGGCCCTACACTAGTTGCATAGACAACATATCAGGATATAACAGCCCCATCTGCCAGTAAGTAGATTTCCATCTAATTTATACTTGTATTTGGATGATAGTGTTTTTAGAGAAGGATGAGATAATATATTTAAGCATTTTTTTTGATCAAACTTTATATGGCACTTTCATTTTAAAATGGAAAATAAGTTGATAGTGTAAACATGTATGTTATGTTATAGACAGTTCTCTTATGTTATAGACAGAATCTCTATTAAAGGGGTTCTGAGCGATGAATATAAAAACCCCAGTTACTCATTAGGCTTTGAAACAAACTATTGATAAATCATTTATTAGCACATCTGGGAAACAGTACCATTTATTGGCCATTTATAAATCAATATATAAAATCTAATCATGTTCATAAATTGTCACGTTTGTTACAGAAAGTGAATTGGTATCTGCTTTGGATTTCTGAAGGTAACACAATGGCAGAATATATTTACATTTAACTTACATAATAAGCTGGTAAATATGTTTGGTTACTGCAAGAGTGAGCATGACTGTAAAATGACATTCTAACTCTATAGTGCCTTGCTTTTGTTTTGTGTGTATATATATCTAATGCTATCATTTGGGTTGTGCATGCAGAGCCTTAAACTGTGCTACTCGTGCATTTGGCAGACATCAATTAGTTAGATGCATAGTTAGGTACGAGTGAAAATATGCAATGTAAAGCACACAAGAGTGATACATATATTTGCATAAACATACAAACATAGCAATTTACTTGAAATGGAGACCAAGGCTGTAGAAACACACATCTTACAAAGGACATATGCAGGTTATATATTACCAGTTTCATTTTCTAGTAAAATATGTCAGCGTCTGCTTTAGTTTTTCTTGGGTTATAGGAGAGCGACTAGGTCAGGGGAGAGTCCTGGAGGGAGGGAGACGTTGCACTGTTTCAGCAGCTGAGAACCTCTCAGAGAAGCTGCTTCTGAAACCCAGTCTGGGAAGGAGTGAAAGGTGCAGGGATTCACAGTGAGGGTATGGGAGACTGCAGATTAGGAGGGGATGCTGGAAAGAGCAAGGGAGAAAGGCACAACCAGAGTTTTGAGGTGATGGAAGAAGAAAGAGCCTGGGGATTAAAGAGGAGTGTGCAAAACTGCTGCAGTCCAGGTGATAGTTTCTGAGTGGCCTGAACCAAGTGGGAAAGTAAAGATAGACCTGGAAGGTCTCAGATGGTTGCAGGAAAGCGCTGTCTTCCCTCCTTGTTACTTCTGTGCACTCTGACCTAATTACTTTGCTTTTTCTTTGCACAAGAATTGGTTCATTTTCCTAGGTTAGATTACAACAAAACCTGGAATTTTAAATTAAAAGCCTTTACTTTTGGTGAGGGTTGTCACTTACAGTGTATACAAGCTGTAGGTAGATGCCCCTCAAAGGCCAAATCAGGATTCTGTCACACTCCATTATTGCTTTTCTGTTTCGTTTTGCTTGGGTTTTTTTGTTTTGCTTCGTATTTTTTCTAAAAGCCTCAGTTCTTTGAATCAAGAAATAAGAGAAGTACATTCATTAAACAGGAGTTCCCGGACCATGTGGAGGTGAAGGAAATCTTGAAATACACCCAACTGAAACCAAAAAGCTCAGGAAAAAAAAAAAAAAGATATCACAAATGGGGGAAAAATACTAAGCTATATTCTTTTAAAAAACTTGTTATTTTTAAACTAGTCTTTGGGTTTTGCAAACTTGAAGTTGCTAATGCTTTAACTCTTTTACGTCTGTGCCATCAGGGGACTGTTAATACAGAGCATCACAATACCATAAGAAGAAGTTTTACACTCCCTGCATAATAAAGCAAATCATTAAATAGATTTCTCTGATGTGATGCATTGTTTAAGGTGCTGTCTTCCTGTGTGCATCCTGGCAAATGATAGGGATTAAAATCCCACACAGCATTTAATTAACACCAATGCTCTGGCTACAATAAAAGTTGAAGAGAGAGATGCAATCCTTAGAAATGGGTGTTTATTTTCTAGCTTGAAACACGTGAAAAGGATTAAGTTAATAAATGATTGCAACCCTCTCACTTGACCAAGGCCAATAGACCCTGATTATTTTAACAACTGTTGGTTTTATTCTAAATCAAATATATAAAAAGATTATACCAACACTTAACTGTGATGTTTTGTGTTACTATTATATACTAACATGACAAAGTATGGATGTCTTGACTCTGCCCAGGTGTTCGGAGTCTGCTATGCTTTTGTTAATAATGTTTCTTCTTGCATTTCTGTCGCTGCCTTGCACAGGTTTGCTGGAACTGGCGATCTAGCAGGGAGGACTGAAAAAAAAGAGTTATGAAGTGTGGGTCATTATCAGTGAACAACCTGTCGTCAGTCCCGTGGTGAGCCAGCGACTGGATGCAGCTGTGATGGGGACAGGGTGGGGAGCAGACTGCAGAGACACCATGGGATCATTTCCCCAGCTAGAGCAGGTCACGCTAGCGGGTTCTGAATGGGGAGTGAGGAGTACAGGTCCCTTTGCACTTTCTCCTACACCAACAGTAAATCCACCACTGACCCTGTTGTAAGTCAAAGCATTGTCATGTTACTGCCTGAGGTGCTGTGTAAGTCCTGGATCCTTAAAATCTGGCATTTCACTCCAAAAAGCTCTTTGCTCTCCATTTTAACCTTCTGCACCGAATTTGAAGTACAAATATTACTTTGGCAGGAATTTTTTCATCTGAGTTCTTTTTTTTTCCTACTCAATCTTCCAAATGATCAGTTTAGATGTTTTTCTCACATTCAGCATGAGGTCAAACTCAGCTCTACTGTATGACTGTACTGACACTCCTCCATCATGTGACATGGAGCAAGCACGCTTCACTGGAAGACACTAGGAGGGAACTGCTACAGCCTCTTAACCTAAGAAACCTTCTTAATATTTTTTTCTTATCTAAATGCTTTGGAGAAGTATGCTGAATTTGAAAAGTTCTCATCAATATACAAAAAGAATTTCAGTAGACTGGAGCAGGCTATTGGGACACGCTAGTCTGCCAGATTCAGTGACTCTGGGGCAGTATCGCCTTGGACTACCTTGACCACATAGGCCAGTTTCCCTGCCAGCCGACTGCAACTTAGAGCTGCCTACACCACCTGCTTGTGATGAAAGTTGGATCTCTGTTGGACAGTGGAAGCTTTGCAAGACTCAGTCTGAACTGTGACTTTCTAGACTTCTGTCCTTCCAGCTTTGAGACAAGGGGTTTCTCTGAATCAAGGGGCTTCCCCAGAATGATGCAGACGTCTCAGGAAAGTCAGGTTTCCCTAGTTAAGTCCCGTTAGTGAGAGACAGGTTCTGTATCCTTTGCCAGGGGACAGTGTGATGAGTTCCAGGAGCTGGAATACCTGGCTGCTCCATTTTTTCCTATAAAATGTAACAACCCATAACAGTTTATTAAAAAAACAAAGGTTGGGTTCAGCTTCAATGTGAGGTTAAAAATCTAAGTATCTACACATAAACCTCTGTGCTAGGTGTCTGAGTTGGTGCAGTTCAGTGTACTGCTCTGGGTAGCCTCATGCCCTCTGAGCTGCCCTCAGATGTCCCACTTATCATCCTGCTGCCATTCCAGAAGGTCTTTGGTCTTCTTTAGAACCTGTGCCATATTCCTAAGCTTTTGCACATGTCTGAGATACCTTGGGGCATCTCAAACAATGCTAGTTAGCTGTCCAAGGGCAACTGAATCAAGCCCAGTAGAGTCATCCATGCTCAGATATTCATTTACTGAACACACAGTAGATCTCTGCTTCAGATGAGTTAAATCAGTCTCTATTAATTAGATCCTCACTAAGTATAATCTAAGTTTAGGCGCTTAGTGCCAGCATGGGTATCTGTCTCTAGAGTCTTAAGTTTAAGTGTCTTAATCTGGAGCTGACCCCACTAAGAATAAATTATATCAGTTGTGTGTAAATATTTGCCACCAGTACCCCTTAGTGCAACATAAATTTCAAATCACATTAAGGGGAATTGACAGTGTAACCCACACTTCACAGCTGCACCTAAACATTTGATATAAAAGAAACTGTCCAATTTGCTTATTTGCAAGATTTTAAATTGTTAGCATAATAGCACCTTTTGTGGTAAAAGAGTCATTTGTGAATTGTCTAAATAAGTTCATGATAGGTTTTTTTGCTGGCTGTATACAGGTCTAAGGCATGTAGTTTTATTTTAACAGAGAATTAATTATCATTGTATACTGTCTTAATGTGCAATGAAAAACTATTTAAATAGGATAAAGCCAAGAAGTTCAGGTATTTGTAACAATTCAGCTACGGAAGAGCAGGGGTCACAATTATCTAATATATTCTGCTTTTCTACAGTCTGTTTGGTACATCCATCCTTATAATTTTACAATGACTTATAGAATCATAGAATAATTTGGGTTGGAAGGGACCTTTAAAGGTCATCTAGTGCAACCCCCATGATTAGCATTGTGCTACAAATATAAATACAATTTGTATGTGTACAAAACACAGCAGAATTTACCAAGGAAGATAACAGTTCTGATCAAATCACTGACAAATGAGTGTAGCCAAGTCTAACATTGGATGAACTCTGAAATATCCATGACATGCTGAAACAAACCAAGTGCTTGCTGGCACAGATTTGAAGATGGCTCTGTTGTGTTCCATTAAGAGGATGAATGTGTCCTAATCATAAGTCCTAAAATAGTCTCAAACTCCATCAAAAGAAATTCATTCAGTCCAGGTGCACCTCTTTTCCAATAAAGTTTGATGGTAGATGATAGATGGTAAATATAAATTAGCTGTAGTGGATCAAAGACCAGCTGTAATGATGGGGAGAGAAGAATGGCTGCATTCATCATATCAGAAAGCGGAGAGAGACACAAAATGGTACTAGTTAAGCTGAGCTGAGAATATGTGAAGGGGAGAAACGGGAAAGGAAAACTAAGATATAGAAGAGAGACTATGAATCATCATGCACAATCAGTCTCCATATCTTAAAAAAATGATTACAGAAATGTGTAAAAGCTATTCTTTTCCAAAAGTGCTCTGCAGATCATTTAAGATCATTTTATTATCCTCACACTGAAACCTCTAAAAATATTGTGAAAAGAGGTTGCATCCTATTTTGGTTTTTAGATGTTGCGTGTTTTATTATTAGCATTATTTTTTTATCAAAACATAAATTCCAAATACAAGCTATCAATAATCTTAAAGGTTTTGCTAAGAAAGAAATCTGCCTATAAATGAAAGCAGGACAACTTTTGCACAATAAGAAAAACACATATCACAGAAATTTAAGCATTTTGGATTTTTCCATAAGAAACAGTTTTGATTTGTGAAATCTTATACTAGAAGGAAAAAAATCAAATGGGGGGTTTCTAATCTGACTTCAGTATTTAACACAGTTAAACGATCCTTTTCCCACAAAACTCAAGATTCAGTGGGAAACAGAACATGAATTTTGTCTGGCTCTTCTCCTGGACTACATTAGTTTTCAGCAGTAATTCTCTTTCCATACAAATCTGTCCCTTTACATGAAAGCTTTACTCTCTCCTGAAGTACTTAATGATTCAAATCTATTACTCAAAACTATCAGCATTTAGATCCTGTGTCTGAGTTTCATTAAGCCTGTGGCCACAGGCCCCAGAATTTGAAGGACGTTGGGAATGTAAAGGGGAATCGAAATTGCTCAAGGTGAAATGCTTGGCCCCTGGCTGGATACCAAAGGCTGAAAGTAACATACATATTTTCTCTATTAGACAAGAGACAGTTGATTTGAATAGGTAAGAATTGCTTATGTTTTCATTGTTTAGTCACACACACAAAATTAAATTCATGAAATGTAGCATATCCTAACTACAGTAAATGTATATACCAGACATCACTGATTAATACAGAAAGTCAGCCTTTCTTTTCTGTCTTTTCTGTGTACCTGGCTATTGCTAGGGTTCATATGTTAACTGATGCAGAACCAGGGAAGACTTCACTAAGTTGGTACTTTGTAAGCTTTGTAGCGGGGACCTTCTGTGTTTGTACACCACTTACAGAAGTGGGGTCCTGGCTTATCCTAGAATTAGATCAAATAATTATAATAGCAATAATAGTCATGACAGCAGTAATAACAGACCATCAGGCTCACCTGACAGCTACATGTTAGCACGCCTGATGATATTTCAATTGATACTGTGCTCTTTGAAGCATTTGAAAGCTCCACTGGTGTTATGCAGGTTTTTTTTGGCCTTTCTTTAAGAGCTATGCTGAATAAGGACACAATGGATCTAAAATGAATAGATAATTCATTTCCACACTTATGCAAAACAGTTTAACCTCAACACACAGTAAAGTCATTGAAGGTTTTATTTGTGAATTTCTTTGTGATTATGCCTTCACTGTGAAGGAACTCTGCTGCTGACCTACCTGTACCTAAGAATAAACTGGATCTTCCCAGGTCCTTGGACCTGTGAGCTACCTCTTAGGTCACTCAAGACATAATTTACATATTAAACAAACCAGAGGTATTTTACACTCCTTAATATGAACAAGTGATAACAAAAGACAAAATAGAACTGTTCTTTAGAAACCCATTCTTTGACAGCATAAAAGTACTTAAAAGGTGAACTTTGCTTCTGATTACCTAGTAAATAAATAAATGTATTTGTCCTTCTGATGAACTATTCAAGCCTGGCTGGAAACAGTACAGAACTAAGTTCACAGTTCAGCATGCTTCTGAGCTGACTGTGTTTCCCAGGTTTATGAAGGATTTCTACACATAACCATGATAGTCTAAAAATTTAAATGAAACAAGATTGGTGAATGACTCAAAGAGGCTGTGCCCCTGAAAGCATGCCTGGTTTTCCAGCTATATATTACCTTTTCTTAAAAGTTTTGTCATTCATGGGCTAAAATGCATTTATATATGCTCATGGACATTGATTCTGATCTCCGTTATCATTCTCTCAGGAACTCTGACTATATTTTCCCATCAAGTCTCACACTGATATAAGGTCTTGGTCCAAAGTTGTCTCTTTCACAGCTTCTCCCATAAGATTGTGCATGAGAAAAAGGTAGAAATTTTTCTGTGTTTGGTAATGCTTTGCTTATATGGAAGCATCTTGGAGCTCTAGACAATTGGATGCAATTTAAGCAATTTTAAGGCTATGCTAAATTATGCTGTCAGGGCTTCCGTAGGAGCCCAGGAATGGATGCTGGCAAAGAATCGTTCCCTTGCTCCTCATCTATATGGGACCTCAATTCATCACCTAGTTATATATTTAGATATATTCTAAGCAATGAAGAAAACACATGTTTATCTCAGAAAATGCTAAATCAGTGCATACAAGTGAGACCTATGATTTTCACCTTATAGCTGATTTAAGAAGACTCAATGAATTTCCGATTCTAAAAATGTGATGACCACTTTGGATCTGACCAAATAAACATTTCAAAGGTTGCAATTTTTACTTTAATTGCATTGAATAAAACAGGTAGTTCAACAGAGTGAAATCTGCCTATATTTCTTACTTTATTACACTTTGCCAACATTTGCACAGTTGGCTTGCCAAGCTACTCTCTTTCTATTGAACTGAAATGCACAGCTTGGGAAACACAAATAATTCTTTTTTTTTGCTGAGAAAAACATCATTCTGTTGGTTAACAGTAATCAGAAGTCATTGAAATGTTTACTAGATGGCTAAGCAATGAGACTTACTAATAGCTCTTCCTTCAGAAAGGGTTATCAGCCTCTGCTTCACTTTCATGTTTTGTGTCTTTTATCTGAAAAGCACTTTTTAGGCCTACAATTCATGACAAACATAATGAAGGTCCATGCAGATTTCAGATTGCTAATCAACTCACTTAATTTGTCAATGAATGCCAACCTATCATATCTACTTAATGTATAGCATGCTTAAAATAAGCAGAACTGCAGTGTATATTAACACAAAAGGGGTACTTCACTGCCAACAAAAGACTGTTGTACACAAGTTTTTAACAATGTGTTACTGATTCCCAAATGGTGTGTTACTGATAGCGAAACTAGCCTTCATAATCATCCCTAGAATGCTTAAAGTACGCTCTTGCATTTGCTGAGCATTACCTAGCTGTTTGTCTTTGAGACAACAAGGAATTCCAGACCAGGATTCAAAATATTTGATAGCTAAAACCCTGTGTCGCTGAGTTAGTAGCAGTTTAATCCTTTACCAAAAGATGCACAACTAAACAAGGAATTGCGGACCTTCCAGTGCAGTAAAGAAGAGCATGCAGGTATCATAAATGAAGATGAAGCTGTGCCATCTATATCAAACAGATTTGGGACACATACAGATGTCCTGCTTTTACTTTGGAGCTACCACATCTGCTGTTGCTAAGAATCGAGTTTTAGCGATGTTTATAAAGCATATGAAAGGCTGTTATCAGGTTTATTGTTTTTTTTAAAATATCAGAATGCTTGTGTCTGAGCTGCTGACTCAACAGTCACGTCAAATACAGACTTAAAATTTTAAAACCAAAGCTGGACATTCATGTACTCTTGCTGAAAACTTGTAAAACTAAATAGTATTACTGCAAGATTATCTTGGTAAACAAAAGATGAAAAATATCCATATGACATTTTCTACATGTTTTAAAAGTGAACGCTGCTTAGTATGTATGTAATTCTTGCCAAATTACCGTGTACTTCTGCAGCTAGTCTGGATTTCTATACCGTTTTGTATTGACAAATCCACACACCTTACGTATCTGGTCAGAAATACTGAAACAGTAACACAGATTGTAGTTTAAGAACACTTTGATGTAAATATCGTCATAATTCTTCCCTTGGCAGTGAGGATTTGAAATTCAAGGAGCTTTACACACAACCTTAATGGTATGATTTCAAACTTATTTATCAGGGTAATGCAAAAGGAATTTAGGAAATTTTCTATTACATGAACTGCCTTGCTGATTTCAGACAGGGATGCTCACATCAGAAACGAATACCCCTGTGAGTAAAATTAGTAGGACAGAGGCCTGATTAAGCGTTTAAGATCCTTGTTTGTAAGATAGTGCTTAAACCAGGCTCTTTTCGCTGTGGGAATTCAGCCAAGGAGCTAAACTGTCCGCTTTTAAAATGCAATAGCCAGAAAAGACACAAGGATACGAAGAATCATGTCAGTGCAAGGCTCTGTCTGAAGTCCATACATTTTGGCAATAAGCTAAGCTGTGCTATTGGAATAAATTGTATAGTTTCTCGGTACCTGAGTTTTGCTTTCAGGAAATGGAAAAACAACCCTCTTTTTACTGTGTAGTGAGATACGCAATACTAATGCTCATAGAACATAATGTTTTGCTAATGTTCATAGAACAATGTGAAAGTCTTAGACAAAAACTAATAGGAAAGTACATTATTTCAAGGACAAAAACTTTCAATAAATTATTCAATACAAATCTTACTTTCAGACCACCCACCAACACACATAATTAATGTAGTAATACTTATCATAACTACTCCTTTATCATATTTAACATCATTACTGAGTTGAAAATGGAGTTGTTTAGGAAGCTATGGTAAGCCAAGCCACACACTGAAACTGCTATTCCTAACACCTGCCCCTTTAGAGCTAGTGTTCTTCTTTGGTTTTGGGGGTAGCCAATAAACAAAAAAAATAAAAAAAAAAGAACAAGAGATTGAAAAACTGGGAAAATTAACAGAAATGCAAACCGAGAATATTAAGCCGATATTAGAATTATCTTCAAAGCTTGCCTGTTGGTATTAGTGGCCTTTAAGCATACATTTGCAAGTTACATAAAGAAAAAAAAAACCACAAATGAATGTTCCAAACCCTAATTGTTGTAACTTATCCGTGCATTCCAGCAAAAAATTTCAGTGCTCTTCAGAAATGTTTGTTCACTTGCTGCAAACCATGTCACAAATCTTCAGTGCAGCAGCTAATATTTTACAATTGATCAAATAAACTGGGATATGTATTCTAAATATGTGACTTAATGAAAACAACTTAAAGATTTATGCTCCATTTAATGTACTTAGCTGAAGTCTCATGGGATTGCCAAAGGAGATAAAAACTGCAACATGGGTTAATGCTTAGTTATCTTTTGGTTAACTTATATAGCTTAGTAATCAAAAGACTTGAAAGGAAAACCTTTGATAAAAATTAGCCTATTTTAAAATTCCACAAAAGACAGCTGCCTTTAAATATCATACAATGTAAACTTTTATACTTCCAAACCAGAGCTCATAGCTGAACTTAATTTGCAATTTGTAGACAAGAACAGTATTCTTAAATGCTTGGTATCCTATTAAATATAAAAATCAGTTTGGGGAGAAAAAGGAAGAATGTGTAATGATAAGCAGTCTTGATATGTCTACATATTTTCCTCTTCCTGTCTTTCGCTGGCTTTTACAAGACAATAGTGGAAAACAAGATTCTGCAATGTAGAACATCATTAAACAAAGAGAAAGAAGTAAATTATGAGTAAATGGTCATTGAGATCTCTGTCAAATTCTCAACATTTTGCAGACTGAAATAGAAATATAAAATGTATTTCCTTAATCAGTCCACTGAAGAACAATGTTATTAATTTTTAAAATTCTATCACCTTGTGGTTGAATATTGCTGTTGATATAAGAAGGCCAAGTGGTATAAAGCTGCTGTTACAAACGTTAAAACAAATTTTTTTTCATAAATAAGAATTACACCTGATTGATTCTGTCCTTGAAACCAATATGCCAGCCCTCCCAGGATCCAAGGCAGACCATCTACTCCAGATCTGCTTTCAGTCTTCTTAAGACCAGTATCTGTGTTCAAATCCAGCAGAGCAACCAAATGCAGGTGTTATTAAGTACTGATGACTGAAAGACTGTCTTCCTGGGATTGGTCAGTCTAAATACTAAGCAACAGAGCTTAGAACAAAAAGACTTCACTTGATGCCATTATGCAAAATATGGTGTGAGTGAACACAGAGGATCAACCTATAGACTAATATTTCTCTCTCAAGTGTTATATTAGAGGAAGAAAATAACTAACAGGACACTTAAGGTAGAAAAAGCAGAGATAATGTTTCATATTTTTCTCTATGACTGTTTTTGCTGTTTTGGGGTGAAGGAGGGGCTACCTGTGTATGTATCTATCTGATAAATGTCTTTACTGCTTGCCCATGTATAGTCATGAATCCTACCCCATCTTCATTTTTGCATGTCACTTTCACAGAGATGGCAGAAAATTATTACTCTGCAGTTTATTTGCCCTGGTGAGTATGATGCTGAGCTTGCTGGTTAATAGAAATATATTACTGCAAATCATAATAGTGACCACTGAAGTCTAGTGGCTGCTGTCAAATACAGCTTTTGTCATTGAGAGATTTGTGAGACCCAAGAGAAAAAAAAAACAACTTTGGAAGAGCTGTACGACTGTGTATTTTGTAATATTAATTGTGAAACTCCATTTTGATGTTTGTGGTTCTAAAAGATGGTGTTGAGGAAAAAATCTTCCTGGCTGTCCAAGCAGAGAAAGAGACACGAGAGGGCATGCTGAGAGGCAGTATCAGTAACACTAGGCTTCCCCCTTGATGACTTAATGTCAGCAGGGCTGGTCTTGTTGAAATTAATCCAGTCACAATAATGGCATAAAGACATGCATTTATACCTCTATTGACTTTTCACGTTCACAGGATAATTGTTGTAACATTTTCTTAAAGGCCAAAGACCTTTTGATGATAAATATATCTCATTACATGGAATTTTATATGTAATCATCACATGAATCTCAGTGTAATTCAATGGATGTATTTACCATATGTTAATCCTAGCATAACAAGCCTTTAACCTATTTGACTTAATTATAGGCATATCATCAGATTTACTGTAAAAAAAAGCTCTTTTTTTCACATCTGCTTTTAAAAACCCTTTTACTTGTTTAACTCTTTTGTGAATTCCCTATCAAAGAGTGCATCTTCTCTGCTGCTCACCTTGCTTCAACACAAACCCCAGGGATGCATGATATCACTGTTTGCTTTGCTGATGTGAAGACAGACAGAACTGGAGAAGCTCCTGAGTGGAACTTCTGAATACATCTAGACCTAGAAAAGACTCCTACTGTGTTTCAGTCGGAATACCTCCCAATTTGGCAACGTATAATTGATCAATTCTGATTATAACTTTCAGTTAGCAATGATGATTACATTTTCATTGCTTATGAACATTACATGTAAGACAATGCTTAAAGCTTTCCTCAAATAGAGATATGTCAATACCAAACTATCTTTGTTATCCAAATCTATGGACAGTTAGAAGTGAACTACAGATACAAGAAAAAAAAATTAAGGAAACAGGTTTATTTAGAAGAAACTCAATTGCAAAAACCTAATTTGTGGATAAATGTGAAAATACTCAAATGTTCTCCTTGACTGCTAGAAGAATGAGATCATTGAATCACAGAATGGTTGAGGTAGGAAGGGGCTTCTGGAGGTTGTCTGGTACAAGTCAGCTGCTCAAGCAGAGCCAACTTGATCCAGTTGCTCAGGACTGTGTCTAAAGAGTTTTTTAATATCTTAAAGGATGGCGACTCTACAGTCTCACTGGGCAACCTGTAACAGTGCTCAGTCACGCTCACAGTGAAAAAAAAGAGTTTCCTTATGTTCAGACAGACACTACTGTGCTTCAGTTTGTGTCCATTGCCTCTTGTCCTGTCACTGGGCACCACTGAGGAGAGCCCGGCTCCATCTTCTTTGCACCCTCCCTTCAGGTATTTATATACATGATGAAATTGCCTTAATTTGCAGAAAAATCATAGATTGGTTGTTGGCAGAAGCATTTAATAAACAGAACTGTGAGATACTGAGCTCTGATGGAAACTACATTAACTAGGGCTTTTAAGAGCTGGGTATAAAATATCTGCTGGAGCTTTTCTATTCCACTGTGATCTTCCTTCTGTGAAAGTGGTTATATTGCACTATCTCCTGAGGTGTCTTTCTGCCTCACAGTTGAATAATTCCATTACTTTCCTCCTGTTACAGTTCCAATCCAATATCTCTTGACCAGTTTTAGACCACTACCATCACTTGAGCATAGACATACTCCTGAGAGCCAAAGCTTTTCTAAATTAGTGCATGTACCATATGGCCTCTTTAAAATATAAACAGATTCTAGATGTTCTTTCAAACATATACTTCAACATGACAGAAAATAAACCCCACAAAAAAAAGTTTCTTTCATGAAAATACCATATTCATATGATAGTATCAGTGACATATTAAGAAGAAAGCCAACAAAATCTTAATTACATCAGGTTAAAGACCCAGTATTTACACAAATTACATGTATTCAAGTTTACAGTGCCAAATGGTATCCAGCCACCGGCTGCAACGATCTTTATGAAGTAATCTCTGGATCATCAGTGATTGTGTCCAAGATTTTGTCAAGTATGGGGGAGGTTCCAGGGGACTGAAAAGGATAAATATAGTAATTGTTTTTAAAAAGCAGAAGAGGACCTTGCAATCACAGCCCAGTTAAAGACAGACAGAAAGGCACACCAGCAAATTATTAAACAGTCCAGCTGAAAGCACCAAGAAGATAACAAGGTGAAAAGAAACAGCCAGCATAGATTTATCAATAACAGATCACATCAATTTAATTTCTTTCTTTGACAGGATGACTGGATAACAGCATAGTAGAAGGCAGAAGATTTGATAAATCCTGACTTCAGTAAGGCTTTCAACACTGCTCTACATACTGTTCTCATAAGCAAGGAGAGAAATGGGGTCTGGATGATTTCATGAAAAGATATGTGACCAAGTGGTTGTAAAACAGAACCCAACATAATTCTCTGTCAGTATGTCTGGAGGGTATTCCATATAGGATTTTGCATGGTCTATTCTTGTGTCTTTTTTTGTTCTACTATGATTTTCACTGACAGTCTTGATGGTGGGATAGAGGACACAGTTATATTTTTTATACTTGTGGGTAATGTCCAAAGATTAACTGGAATGAGTCAAGAACTCCAAAGCATCTTGGCAGTTCAGTCAGAATACAAGTCTTTCATCAAGTCCTGGAGAAACACCCACAAGTGAATATGAAATGCAATCAATACACATGCAAAATACTAAACTTAGTGATGCTGTATGAGCAATTGGTAAATGAGAAATAAATAGGCAATATTAATGTAAAACAAACAAACATAGTGGGCTACAAACTAAATTATTTCTTGGTTTTGGAAGAAAGTCTGGAGCTTGAGCGGAAGCCAGGAATGTTGTGTATAAGCTATTGGACTTGATGTTCTATTCTCCTTGGGTATTGCTCAGAACTCAGCTGGAATAATGGTTCTCATTTTGGTCACCACATTTCAGGAAAGATACAGACAATGAAGAGAGAATCCAGAGGAGAATAACAGGAATGATAAGAGGTTTGGAAAACATGACCTACAAGGAAAGGTTGAAGGAGTTGGATTTGTTTAGTCTGGAAAAGGAAAGACTGAGGGGAAGTGTGATAACGTCTTCAAATATATAGAGCTTGTTAGAAAGAGTATGGCGATCAATTATTCTCAGGGCCTGAGTGGGATTTGAACAAGAAGAAAGCAGTATAATTTGCAGCGAAGGAGATTCAGGCTACAAGGTTTCCAATTGAAAGGGCAGTTAAGGGCTGAAATAGTTCACTGAGGCAGGTTGCAGATTCTCTTTCACTGAAGGTTTTTAGGAACAAGTGAGATATGTCAGGTTTGTTTTATGTACAGTCAGGATAGGGAATGAATTAGTTTATGTCTGTAGATACCTTCCAGCCCCATATATCTGTGATTCCCATGACAATGAAGCATTGATTCCACAGCCACACAAAAGGATACTGTGAGATATATCTATAGACTGCTTCTTGACAGTCATTTGTATGACTGTATTGTGGACTGTCCTGTGTGTCCCAGAAATTAAAGAGCTCAAATGTCCCCAGTAAAGGTCTCTACTATGCTTATTCTTCCAATAATAAATAATGTGAGTTTATACTCATGGATACAATAAGTAAGTGAAATGAACGCATTTCTCCTGGAAACATGAAATATGGCAAATATTTTGTTTCTTAGAAGAAAAGTGACTGCTTGTCAAACCATGAACCAGTAAGTGGCTAAAACGAACATAAAGACAATGCCTCCTGGGTTGGTAGCCTCCTTTCTTATTACAGTGAATTAGATACCCATAAAATTCCGTGATTTTGTCGCTGATAACAATCAACATATAAACTGAGACCAATATCACTGTCTTTGATCAATGGCAGGAATTCACTGCAGCATCTGAACCTTGGAGACTAGAGTTCTTCCCATGTTCAGATGAATGCCTAAGTATAAACAAAGTCAGAGTGATGTGAGCCAGAATGTGAACTAAGTACTGCTTTTCTCTAAGTATGGGTAAGTGTTTTTTTGCATTATCAAATGAAATTGGTTCATGGTAGTGAGAGCTGAACTGCTCCCATGAAAATCTCAAAAGGGGAATAGCCTTATTTTGGTAAATCAGCAGACAGGGATGCCTGATGCTGTCATACCTATATCAATTACTTAACACACACAAGTCAGGCTCCTACAAATCATCAAATTGGCTTTAAAATACGGCTTTAAAGTATCTTACAAGGTATATTTCATTTGCTTTCTGGGTTTTGAGCCTGCAGTGTGCACCCAGTCTGCATTTTCAGGCTTTTCTCAACAACTGTTAGAGATTCATTAGCTTTTTAAGATTTGTAGAAAAGAGGAAAAGAAATAAGGAAAAATATACATAATTGCAATCAAGTCTTAATCAATACCAGTTCTTGAGACAGTTCGCTCTTCTTCGAGATGTAGGGGAACTGATTTCCCTTGGTCAACGTGGTGGTTTTGAGCACTATAATACAAACTACACTGCTTCACTGTCAGTGCACTGCTTTGCCAAGTTTTCACTCATGCCATGTAGCTCTCCCTGTGATAACGCCTGGGCACGGCTTATGCGACAGCTCAAGTCAAAGGCCAGCCCCTGGACAAAACAGAAGAGAAGCTGAAATTTTTAAGTAGAACCAACAGCCTGGTTTTTTCTACGTTTTACTTTCATTGGCCTAAGAAAGAGAAAAGCATACAATGTGTGTACCTCTTCAAACAAAGCTAAGTGACTAGCATGCTTCAAAATCCAGATGCTCAATGCTCTACTTAAACTGCATGCAAATAAACAAGTAGGAAATCCTACTACCATTAAACTCCTGCTGGCAGCATTTAACCTCTGGATTTTCACACTAAGCTTTATTGAGCAGGAGGATTGCTACTGGGAGAAAGAACTGCATTTATTTCAAAAAGGAAGGAAAAAGTCACTTTGGGCTTCTCCCGTGCTACATGATGGTCTGTGATGGAAGACAGGGCAAGCTGGATGCCACAGCCTTCATACACAAAATAAGAAAATACAGTGAATAAATGCAAAGGGAGATATTCATATCACATATAATCATATACAGCATATTAATAAGTAAATATTACGCATATAGACCTAGATGAGTGTCACATTTAGACATATATTCAAGTATAGATACAGATGCACACGCACACAAACACAAATATGGGATATATTTACACTCCACGGCCCCTTCCTTATCTCCAGGGCATTGCTCTCAACAACAGCACAGTTGTAGCCTTTCTTGAAACCTGTTTGAACTTTCCCTTTACTGTGAGGACACTAAATTAACTTTACACTAACCTCTAATTTGGGATTTTATTTCATACAAAGCAAAATCAAAAGCCAGCAAGGTTACCACTGAAGCATTAGAGAACGTGGCATCTCCGCTGATACAGTGGGTGGGGAGAGGAAGCTATTAACGTGTCTGTAACACTTTGCTTTATACACAACTACCCTGCTTTTAACTCCAGCCTTGGTCGCTAAGGTCAGGCAAGACAGCTGACTAATAGTGTCGCTTTCCTACAGCCTTGTGGCGCTCACCCCTGCCACAGCACGACAGCCCAGAGCTGGAGGGGTAGCGTAACACCTGGCTGGGGCTGGGGAGAGAAGAGCTAATCGTGGGTTTTCATTAAATGGTGGATGTTAGGGAAATAAGTGTCATACTGCCATAGCTATAGAGCTGTTGAAAAGAGAGCTACTTAGCCATTCATGAAACACTGTTATGTTAACACAATAACGAATAGGACAAGGTCCCTTATTGTCAAGCAGGTGGTGGACTTTCACTCCGCATGAAGGCACCTGAGTGCCCAAATTGCTCTAACCAAGTGTAAAGAAGCTCACAAAACATAGCTGCCAGCCCATTATTTCAAGTTTAAAATAAAAGTATATGTGATGAAACGCTCCAACAAAAATTGAATCTTCAGAAGTTCCAGTTCATAAATGCATCCTCTAGACTGCTCTATGCAGTGGGGCATTAGTATAAAGGTATAAGTTAGTGGAGCATGAAGCACTCGTTCAATCACATCGTTTCTGAATATGAAATAATAGCAGATTTTTTTTTTTCAGAAATTATTTTAAGCATTCCTCATTGCTGTGGTTGTATTTGTACCTGTAACTGAAAAGAAAAATAAGCCACTCTGTAAGGAGCTGTTCTCCAGAGCAGTCCACTGGCCCACCAGCGAAGAACAGTGGAGAGGAGTGAGGGCTGTGGGCAGTGCCTGGTGCCTCCATATTTCCCCTGCTTCATAGCTTTCATGCTCAGTGCTTCAATGTGGTTAAGGATCCATCACTCCCTACAGAAAACTTTTAGCAGGGAGGCAATAGGAATTTGCCCCCTGAAGCTGAGCATTTTGGCCATAGGTACTGTAGTAACCCAAAGACAAGACTTGGAGCAATCTGGGCCAAACTTAGCACCATAGAACTAAATCCATCTTTTAGCCTCAGAAAAATACCTAGACTGAGAAGGGCTATCCTTCTTCCTAGTGAAAGAGCTTGGCATCCTGAATCCTTGAGGCAAAACCCTTTTTCACCACTTTTCTACGGTAATTCAGATTTCAAGAATTGGAAGGTAAGCGGTGTTAATTTTATAGGTGATCTTTCTGATTCATATTATTTTAAATCCTTTCAAGATTTCAAGCAATTCAAGATCCAATTTTCTCTTCCTAATACAGTTTTTTTTTATCAAATACAGCATTGGGTCATTTCCATTCATTGAGATCTGAATGCACCACCCTTAACTAATGGGATAGAATACTTTATGCTAAATGCACTTGATATAACTAAATTTGTTACTCATGCTTATAATGCAATTATTGATGTAATGGATAAAAAATGGACCCACAAGAAATTTTCTAGAAAATGTATCTGGGACTTAAACAGCATTGTAAAATGGGAGAATTGATGCTCATTTGCATAAAATATACAATTAATGCAGAACCTGAATATGTTTTTTAAGCTAATGATCTCTATTGGAAAATGAAACATACATTTGCTCATGGTATAGGCAGGATCACTTCTCTACTTTATAGAGAAAGCTAAGACGATAGAATTATAAAATCAAATAATTCAAAACATGACAAATACTACTGAAATAGAGAGAAATTATAATAATAAAAAAGAATTAATAGAACATCTCGAAAATAATCCACCAGATCCAAAGTGGTTTTTTTAAGCATTCTTCCTGAAGATAAAACCTTTCCTTCCATCAGGTATAAATTTCTGGTACTTTTTTTTTCTACAAAAATAATGCAATATACAACGGTGATAGGAAAAAAAAGATCACAATGACCCTAAAAGGATTTCAGAGGTGTCACAGAGTATCCTGTGCAAAGAGCTGACTAGACAAAACAGGATGGAGAATTAAACCAGAGGACTGAACCTCCCAACAAAACAGATTCTTTCGTGTACAAAGGAACAGGTAATTCCTCTAATGTACCCCTGTGGCATAGATTTTCTAGTTCTTTCCCATTAGAGTTTTCTAGCAATTCTTTTCAGTTTGGTGAACTCACAAAAAGGGAAAGGATATAACAACTGGAGTGTTAGCTTAGCCTTTGTTAATTGGAAATTTGTTTTGAACAATTATTCCCAGATTTAAAATCAGAGAAAAGACCTTCCACTTGTCCATGCCACCAGATTATTCGTGTTATTTTCTCTAAACAGACTCTGCATTAGACAGACGTTCGTAGAAGGTGATATGCTGGGAAGCAATTAGCCATGCAGTAAGGACTTCTATTGGAAGCACACAGGCAGAGCTGAAGCTTAGTGAGATGCCTGAAACACTGCATCCAGTTTTGAGACCCCAGTGCAGGGAGGACAGTGATAAACAGGGGCCAGTTCGGCGTAGGGCCCCAGGCTGGACAGGCTGGGGAGTACTTTCCCTGGAAGGAGGGGCTGGGGAAGCTGGGCTGCTCCAGCCTGGAGAAGGGGCACCTAAGAGCATCCTGCCAGTACCTGCTGGGAGGTTGTGTGGTCTACATTTTGTTTTTCAAGAACAATCTGGATAAAACCCCTTATACTAATAATATAATGCAGATGGTATTATAACCATTTTACCCCAAACATCGTTACTTATACAAATGAACATATTTTGTGGGGGCCTAATCAATAGCAATCTTGAACATCAGCATAAGCCTAGGAAAATTTAGGCTAAAAAGTTTGTCCTCACTTCACTCACAGTGAATAGAGTTACTGTCTATGTCAGAGAACAATTCAGTGCAGTAGTCTCTGACTTGACCCCTTCAGGATAGTGTTTGTCTCTGTGGCTAGAGAGAAGACAATATAACAAAGAGACTGATTTAATCATGAGAACTGATATTCCTTAGTCGCTCTCTCACTCCTTCCTCTAGATCTCATATAGTCAACTTAGAGCAGGAGGATTCTGAGTTAGCTGAGCTTGAATTTTCCTGTCATATCTCCCTTTCACCAACGGTGTTGTCACAACATAGCACGCAGATCCTTGGGAGATGATGCTTCACTACTTCAGTGTAGCACTGGGAGTTTCAAAGGGTTCTCTCCTGCTGCACGATTTAAAAAGCTTGGAAGGTCCTGCATAATGTGTCCAGTTGTGCTATTAAAAGATATCACTTACTTTTCCTTCCTCCTTGAATTAGGTTCAAAACCTCCTATTACTTCTGTGAGTCAACTCTAAATTAGGCTAGAGCTGCCAGCAAAGGAATCAGTCCTCAGTTTGAATGTATGAAGAATTTAATAATTTGTATAAATGTAGAAAAATTAAATTTTCATTTTCTTTGTGAACATTTAATTTTCAGTGTTGTCTTTGATACTTACACTCCAGAAATCAATTTATGGGGACAGTGTGTCAATTAATGGGGACTGCGGAATTAGCACAATGCACATCTGGATTCATTTAAGTGGAGTCAGTCCGAGTTTACAGCTGTGAAGATGAGTACAAAATCTGCCCTGTGTTTTTTTTTTCACTAGAAATTTTCAGCTAAAGAATGACACTATGGCCATCTTCATTACTTTAAATTGAAGTCTTTTCTTGCCTGTATCACAGCTCAGTAGACAGTATTGGAGGCTGAGTGTTGGGCAGGGTTCTTACAGAAAATCAAAGCAGTACTTCTTCTCACTACAGGTCTGGGCTACTGTTGTGAAGTGCAGAAATACAGGCTGAATACAATAAGAAACATCTGGGCTTCAAACAGCCCCCCATCAGGGGATTTATCTTTCTAGTAAACGTTGATCTGCACTCTTTAAATGCCACTACTCAAGATGGGAGAACTAAAAGACCTTTCGTTCCTTCATAGTATTTTCAAAATACTGTAGATACTTGGTGGATCATTTCTGCAGTGGAACAATTATTTTGAAAGCAATTGTTTATATTTAATCACTGTCTCAGAATGCCATAAAAGGTACATTTTTTCTAACTCTACGGCAATTTGTAATGGGAAAAAGAAAACCACAAAACATAATTTGTTAAATATATTCTTTGAACATGCCAGCAACATAAACTTGTTCTTTTTTTCCTGCTAGTAACAAAGCAAGGGATTTCTACCATATGGATAAAGTAAATGCTAATTATTGATAAAATATAGGCCCCACAGGGAAATGACCAGATTAATATATTTATTTTTACAAGGCTAACCTGCTACACGTTAAATATCGCAAGCCTTGTAAAAGAAAACAGTCATTAGAAAGAGCAATGGGGTTCTCCATAGAGGTCTTCTAAAAAGCTTTCAGACCCATTTCAGAGTAGCTTTTGTCAGCAATGCAACCTCACTTAGCTTCTGAAATGTCTGTGTCTCCATGGGAATACATGTGCATCTGCCCTTGGGTCTTCAACCTATTTAGTTTTTCTGCTGGACTGTGCTTTCAGGGCTTTCCTCCAGGCATCATACTGAGCTGGGGAAGGATCTCACTGGCAGGGTGGTACAGACAGGACTATTTTTTCAGTTCAGGTCTCTCTCTCACCCCCCCTGCTTCTTGGGCCAGCACATTTTACATGACCTAGGTGCCAATAAGCACTATTCTGGACCTTGCTTTGCTGAGAAATCACAATTTAAAGCAGGAACAGGAGAAGCTGGGAGAAGCTGGGAACAAAAGTGGAAGATGTGTAATGATGTAACATTGTACCAAAAGAGAGCAATCTGGTTTTCCTCATTGTGTCACATGCAGTTTAGTGAGTCTCATAGAGCCTCAGGAGTGTTTGCTGGCCACGGGTTAACAAGGGTCATGTGGCTGAAATGGAGGAAAACTGGGCAGGCAGGAAAAGGAAAGGCCATCAGTATAGAAAGAAAAGTTTTGATGCTGATAGTTGCCCTTGAATAGCTAAAATGGGAAATAATGGGAAAGATATACAGAATAATCTATAGCCACACAGTCCCACACACATTAGTACAATTATGACCAAGTTACAGCATACCTGTCACGCCTTGTCCTTTCTTTTCTGGTTTTCATGATAATGTATTACAGGACTTTGTGGTAATAGCTAAAAAAATAGAAAGTAATTTTCTAAACCATTATGGTTTTGAATACATTACGCCATCTCAAACTCATTCCAGCATCCCTGCAGAAATAAAGGAAAATGGGAATTTTAACCGCACACTGATCACAGGACTGGGGAAAAATAAAAATAAGGCAGCTAACCAGTGTCATGAGTGTTACAGATAGAACCTCCTCATCTTAACTTTTGGTATTCCAATGCAATATATTGTGGCTTAAGTTTCTTACTCAACTACTCGAAGTAAATCAGTGAGTTTTAGGCATCACTTGGGCATTGTTAAGAATATACATGGTGGATACAGAGCCATGTCCCAGAATTTTCTAGAATGACAGTAGACACTTCCTGGGCATGAGATTTAAAAAAATAATTAGAGGATATGTGAATCTATGCCTTACAAGTAGGCAAGTATATCATACAAAATATGTGAGTCAGGATAAAAGGTCCCATTGAAATAGATTGCATTCTGGCATGGCAATTCTGTGAAAAACTATTTTGAAAGTTGGTTTAGAAAATAATTAAATGTAAAGTCATTTTAATATACAAATGTCTGACAGGAACTTGAAGTCCAACCCTTAACCCTGAAAAAAAGATAAAATAAATTTAGATTAAAAAAGGATTTGAATTTCTCTAAAACCCACAGAAAATGTTACCATTTAGTAATGACATTCCCTCTCCATTTGACCTCAGCTTGACATGCTGAATTGCTCTGAACATCCGCCACCATGTACAGAAAGTCTTACTTCTTAACTCTTGCTATTCTAATTTGCACACAAAAGTACATTAAAAAGGATGTTAAGGCTGTGACATAGAACAATAAAAGCAGTAAATTCATGAGTAATTAGGAAACATACTATACAAAATGTTGTCCAGTGCATAAGGGCTGCTAATACATCACAGAGAAGATAGAGTTCTATGAGAAAACAATGGAGTTTTCTGATATATAATGCCATGTCCCATTTTAAGGGAAAAAAAGAGTCACTGCAGCTGGTAAACCAAGAGACTAGCATAGCTATGTATGCTATTAAATGTTATGGCTAATCCAGAGATGAGGCCAGCAGCATTCATTCATGGGTGTGGAAAACAAAAGGACTGCCTACAAAATATTTTAGACCTCTATTCTCTTATGTAAACTATGAAAGGCATGGAATCATATCATAGAATCATAGAATGGTTTGGGTTGGAAAGGACCTTAGAGATCATCTAATTCCAACCCCTTGTCATAGGCAGGGACACCTCCCACTAGACCAGGTTGCTCAAAGCTCCAGCCTGGCCTTGAACACTTCCAGGGAAGGGGTATCCACAACCTCTCTAGGCAACCTGGTCCAGTGTCTCACCACCCTCACATTAAAGAATTTCTTCCTAATATCTGGTCTAAATTTACCCTCTTTCAGTTTAAAACTGTTACCCCTTGTCTTATCACTACACTCCCTGATAAAGATTCCATCCCCATCTCTCCTGTAGGTCCTCTTCAGGTACTGGAATGCCATTTTAAGGTATCCCCAGAGCCTTCTCTTCTCCAGGCTGAACAACTCCAACTCTCTCACTCTGTCTTTGTAGGAGAGGTGCTCCAGCCCTCTGATCATCTTCGTGGTCCTTTAAAGGCTATATACTCCTACAGGAATAACCAGCCAAGAGTTGGTGAAGGGAAGGCTATTATGGATCCCACCAAGATGGGATTATGCCACTGAAGAACTGGACTCTGAGTCTTTTTCTTATCCTTTCTTGTATTCCTGCTGTTTATTGCACAAAATTGTCAGTAAATAAAAGCTAAGGAAACCCTTTCTACTTACACTTGTATATTCTGGGTAGAGGCACGTGTCTCTTGTTGGAAGGCAGGCTACCGGTTACATAAAAAAGTTAAACTGTTTCTTATGGACTGCATGCCGTTGAAGATTGTGGTTACATATTCCTTCTTCAGAAGAATCCAACTCAGCCTAAAGCACAATTGTCATCATCTGTTGATAGTGCTCTGTTGTTTCTTTTCTGGGAATTGAGGAACAATGGAAAACAGATTCATTTTTTTTCCTAAATGAACAGATTTCAATCCTTCATTTATTCATAGGGTCACAGTGCTCATTTCTTGCAAGTGTTCAGATGATCATCTAGTATTTGTGAAAATGTTTTCAGTTCTGAAATTGTTGTACAAAGAGTATTTGCCTGGGAATGAATATCACAACTATACTATTTTTTATTCACTATTTTTCATATATCATTTTTCTATTTTAAAACTGTCTTCCCACCAAAGAGCAGAAAAAGATCATATTAACTCTGGTGAAAAATGTCAGTCCTTCTACTAACCGGAAAAAGCAAACAGCCAGTTCACTCAAAAAGGAAGCCTAGTGAAGATACTCCTAATAGTTTCAATGGGATTTGGTGTCAGAGAGCAGCAAGCACGAGGCTGCTCCAAGAGGGAAGACAAGCCAGGAGATGATGACCCCAGCACAGGCAGAGGCAGTGCCCTCACTAATGAGATGCAGACAGTTTTCTTAAGAGAATAATAGAAGTAAGAGGCAAAAAAAGCCCTTGAGCCAAATTTTCCCTCTAGATGTTAATAAAAGCAGTGTTTTACCCTAGCTGATTTTGAATATCTTAAGAAGTTCTGCCAAGGTCCTTTGCAAACACTTTCTAACTGCCCTAAGTTTGTGAGTCAAGATTTTCTTCGCAGTCTCTTCAAATTATCCACATTTAGATTTCTTCATCCTGGTAAGCCCCCTAAATTATTTATTAGCGTTATGACTTTACCCAGTGAAACAGTAAAAACTTTGTTCACCCACCAGCAGCTGAAATACACTTAGCTCTAGGAACTCTTCCTCTTCATTTAGTGCTTCTAGAGTCTTTTCTGTATCCCAGGTCCCATATGCCTACGTGCATCTCACGTATCATCCAGTTTACTTTTTTCTATCACTCCTACATCTCTTATTCTATAACTGCAAGGTCTCTGATGCTATCACTTCGATATCTCTTGTTCTTTCATTCTGAGGTATCTTGTTCTCTTACCCCTAAATATCTCTTGCTATAGCAGGTTTCTCCAAGTTTCACCCACTCCTTAAGTCTGTTGTTGTCTGTTGTCTGTTATGATCTGTTACTGCAAGCATGAAAGCTATAAAATCATGTATTTTGTTTGCAAGATAAAGTAATATTGTTATTTCCTTGCCCACGTTTCTAACCTCTCTATGATCCTTTCTATAATTTCTTGTTTCTTGCAGTATCTCTCAGCCAGCTTAGTATACAATAATATTGTTAACAAGTTGGCTGCTGCTTCATCTCGAGATCATTAAGTACGCTATTAAAGGCTGGAGCTACTAATTAAGACTACCACTGCCCTCCACAGGAGAGAATGGCAGACATACTCAAGTATTTCCAAAATACCATCTCTATGTTAGTGTGTCCAAATGTGTGTCAAGTGTGTTCAAAATACCATCTCCATAAGCCACACCTTATGGACAGTCATCTACAACTTAATGGCAGAAACCATTGACTGTCAGTGCAATGGTCTAAAAGGACAGAAACACGCCAATAGTATGTTCCATATATTGGTGAGATAACCTATGGAATGAAGATTCTCAGAAACCCTGCCCATCTACTCTAAACAGCCAGTGTCAACTGGCTGTTGATTTTGTTTACTTCTGGTTAAAATACAATGAATGAATACTCCCTTCTTAACTTGACCACTTCGTCAATAGTAGACAGAAAAGTTAATCTTTTGCTCTTCTTCTTGTGAGAGCCTGCATCTTGCAATTTTCTCTCGTGAGTTGCCTCTCTGTCTCTGTTAATCCGTATCTCCCAGAGCAAGCATTTCTTATGAAATGTTTTCTTTTTGGAAGCTCCTCACTTGCAGAGATGCCTTACTGTCTAGTCAGAAACACTTGAGTCTTAAAGCTGATGAAATAATTTAGTGGATGATCTCCTGCAAATCCAATGCAGTAATTATCCTCCACAGAGTGATCTACACCTTCTTGCTCTCAGCTTTATCTTTACTGCAGAGACTATGAAGTGTCCTAGTCTTCTGTAAAACTCACTTTCACAGGGTCAGTAGCTGCTACTGAACCAGATCAAAGAGAAGAAAGAAGAAAGCCCTCAGTGCTCTCTTAGTGCCACTTAGTCTACTGAACTGCATCCTTAGTTTGCTGTTATATGGTCTTGATTCACCTCTACTCCAAGTCAATTATACTGGAGTATGGCAAATATTGAATAACTGAATTTGAAAATAGGAAGCATTTTTCACAAGGTAACATTTCTTTGGGTGCCTGAATATTTTCCTCTTTATCCAGAAGCTACTGATTAACTGCATTAGAAAAGATCAGTTCCCAACACAGAGAATTAGGACTGGCTACATCACTCTCATCAACATTAACAGACGTGCTCATCTATAAAGTCAGTCCTTCTTTACCTTTACAAGTAGTGAAGTATCCCGAGATAAGACCATCACAGAGGAAAAGTGAGTAATATTCGCTCTTTCACTTCTGGTTTACCCTGGAGTGACTCCACCAACATCAGCAATGAGTTGTCTCTTTTTTTGTTCCCCTATAAATAAACAAGAGAGTGACCAGTTTTGCTTCTCATTATTATAAATAACAATGCGAAGTGTTATCTCAGAAGGGAATTTTGGTAGTGAAGTTACATATCCTTTACAAGAGGGATTTATAATGGGAAATATACAGAAAGAAGCTATACCCTTGGTATTGTAATTAAGCTTTTAAAACATCCGATAATTCGGTGTTATTTGTTTTTCCTTTCTTTGATGAACTGATAAATGTCACTTGAATATTTGCATGAGCACTCAGTAGAGAAGCTGGTTTTCTTCAAAGGGAAATAGCATGCACACTTATTCCTCTTCTACTATATATAAATTCTAAATAGTACCTTGGCAGAATTATGAAATAAAAATGAATGCTTTTTAAAGCATTTGTGGAGTCTGGGGAATAAATGATAGAATTTTCTTATATTTCTCATATATTCAGATAACAGATACATTTAATGCAA
>JAOXJK010000012.1:140217530-140271305 GCA_025774025.1 Xenus cinereus | reverse complement strand
TTTAATAGAATTTTTAACTAAAGATCTTGAAACAAAACTAGACATACATTTTAATTGAATTTCTGGCTCAAATTACAGCAAACCATTATAAATCATTAGGAATCAGTTTTAAAACTGCTTTCACTTTTACCCGTATTACAAACACAGAGGTAAGCTTTTACAGCTACAGATAAGTGTTAATAAATTACCCGAATTTCAAAATTAATGGCTGCCCGGCTGCTTTGGGGAGATATCATTGTGTTTCATGAATATTTTGATTTTGTGATTAGATCAAAATGCACTGAATTCCTAAACAGTCATAACTAAGGTCTGCTGATCATAAACTGTTCTTTTTTAATAAATTATATTCCTCACAAATCTGCTGATATGGAATAATTAGAAATTGGTTGCCTGCATTTACTGTAATATTTGCATGACTTTAGATCTCCA
The DNA here is from genome assembly GCA_025774025.1 of Xenus cinereus. NCBI lineage: Eukaryota > Metazoa > Chordata > Aves > Charadriiformes > Scolopacidae > Xenus > Xenus cinereus. Next base: position 140,270,876 of record JAOXJK010000012.1, on the reverse strand, counting down.
CCTACTGATCTAGTGGCTGGCAGGAAATGTACATTTTGTACATTTCTAAATATACCTTGCCTGCAGAGATAATGGTTTATATTGTGATGTTAAGAAGGGTTTTATTTGCAAAAAACAAAGAGGTGTCACTTGCCAGTTCTGGAAGACATTGATTAGGCTGTTTATGTCATTCCTATTCAGAACTTATTATTTACAGCTTTCCTGTTTCCTTTCCTTTGTAGGAGATAATGATCTGTCTCTTGTAAACTGCTTAAAGTGTGCCTATTTTCTCTCTTTTTAGGGAGTCTTGAAATACATTTTATAGAAGGCAAGCATATTGAAATGGAATGTAAACGGTGTAAAATACAGCATATTAATCGAAAACGATATCTGTCAGTATAATCTTTAAATTAAGTGGTATACAAATATTTATAGTTAGGGAAAATGAAAATTGCAAATCCATTTTTCATTGTGGAAGGCACACGTATCTGAATGTGATCCTGTAAGACATATATGCCCCACAATTAAATGCACTTACATTTTGGGAACTATTCATTTTGACAGTACTGTACATGTGCATACCTGTTTTTTGCTACAGATCTTCATTGAGGGAAGGGCGTGTGCATTGCTATCTGGCGTTCAGCTCTCAGAATGGCCCGAGCACACTGTCCCTATAGATTCTCTATAACCAGGTGCTTTCAAATATACAAAGGTGTCTTCACTTTTCTGGCTTATGCAGTAAAGATTTAACACATTTGTTAATGTTTACTGTACATTCTGCATGAACAAGGCAGGCTACAGGCTGCTATATAAGATACTTCAATGATAGAAGAGGGACAATATTTGGGATATTCACATGCTAAAATAAGAATAAGCCTCTGTTTCAAAAAAAGCAAATAGAAATTGTTACCACTGTTGTGGTAATGCAAATGATAGATCACGAAGAAGATACTGATGACAGGCAAAATCTTCAGCCGGTTCCCAAGACTAATTTATTCTAACGATACTATCTTTTTTTGGAGAAAAGTTGACCCTGATGCTTATTTTCTCCCCTTTGCTACTATAGTTGTTACTGTACCTAGTGAACAGCTTTTTACTCCCACACTGGACAACTGGTCCTATAAACTCGAAGATATGTAAAGCGATCAAGGATGAAGTTGTTAATTGCTCACATTCATGCTATTTTGACATTTCAGACAAGCCTTTGTGCTGTTTATTTTATGGATATTTATCCCATTCTCCCTGGCAGTGAGACTCCTTGCATTTAAACTTAATACTGAGTTTCACCAGCAATGTATCATATACCAACTTCAACTCTCCCCCAAATGAAATGCATTTTCCTTAAGATAAACAAAATCCCTGCTATAGAATAATTCGAGTGCCTCCACTTGTTGAATCACATATACTGATTGATGTACTGATTGATACTTCATCATTAGCCCTCAAAATGCTACAGAAACATTAATCTGTACAGTGAGTGCCTCTTCAACCCTGAAGAATCTCATAATTTGGCCAAGCATAAACTAATAAATGTGCTAACAAAAGAGGGATTATACACGTTACATCCTTTCCACTGGCCATACAGGAAACTAGATTTCCTGGCGAGGTCCTAGCCTGGCTCACTGGCTGCGGGAGCCCGAGGTGGTGTGTTGGTCCTACTTCAGTGCATGGTTTCTGGCCCGTTAGTAACTTCTAGTCAGAAGGAAACCCAAATGGCAGGGTATGTCATGTGGAGAGGGTTTCTCTGTCTGCATAGGCAGGGCACGTGGCCTAGACAAGGGGGTATGTGACCCACTGCCATTAGAGACACAAAAAGCAACAAAGAAGGAAGAGGCTCTCCTAGCACCAAACCTTGGGTATTTTAACTGCCTAAACTGGAAGCCTTTGGTTCTAACAAAGGTTTCTTCAGCAAATGTTTCAGGCAGGAAATCAACTTTGGCAGCCTAAAGTTTCCTCTAGAGGAGAAGCTCTGTTTTCATTAGCTGTATTGGAAGATGAGAAGAAACAGCCTCCTGATTTAGGCATCTAAAGTTGGCCAAGGAGAATACTAGTGAAAAGGAAAAAAATTATAAAAATAACTATTACTAATATTTATAACTAATTTTTATACTCTTTGTATAACTAGTAGTTATACATATAACTAATAACTGTACAAAGGCAACACACATTGCAATCATTAATAATTAAATTGAGCTTTTCTTTTCCCCCTAAATGGTTAAGTTAGGATCTGGGAAATAATCTGGAAAACAAGACCGAAACGGGAACAAATAAATGACCAGGCTGATGTATTCCCCAGAACTCCTGACACCCAAGGAAAATTTGGTGCTCTGTGTAATGGAGACCTATAAATAGAAAAAGTACATGCCTAGAGTCAGAAAAAAATGTTTTACTTTAAAGCTATGTTTGACCAAGATATCCTTAAAAAGTACTATGTAGGACATGAGAGCTGCTATGGTTACACCAGTGAATATTGTCTTATTTGAACCTAAAGATTTCTGTGAGAATCCTAATTCTACCCTTAGTAGATATTGCTAACTCCCATTGATGTTAGCTCTTCATGGGACAAAATTTGGGCCGGAGGATTGTTAACTGGTATAATTCTTATGAAAAGAGAATATACATTTCTTCTTGCCAAGAAATAACAAGGGATAATCTGAAGTGCTCTAAGCCACCATCAGGAGGAAGAATTATTATCTTTTCTTTTCACAAGGAAAAAGAACCTACATTTAAGCTAATATTGACAGATCTCTGCGAACCAGAAGAGAAACAATCCCGCAGCCTAAGCAAAGCAAAGAGATCAGTCTCTGACATCCATTCAGAGACCAGCTGCTGGTGAAAGAGAACAGAGGAGCTGAGAGCTGGAGGAACAGATGTGTCTGATGAGATGTGTGCAGGGCATACTCCTGGGACCCAGTAAGTAGGCCTAGCTATTATAGCAGATTTTGCAAAGTACCTTTTGTGTGGAGAATAAATAGACTAGAATATGATCCTGAAGATTTCAGGATCATACATGGCGTAAGAAACTTGGGTCGCATCAGTGTTTCTGCTGCTGAATTATTTGTACCTGCGCGTGTTTGCATTAGCGATAGTGACTTCAAAGCGCTGCGGTGACAGTCATTCTGCATAATGCCAAACAGCCGAGCGTGTTTTAACAAGGGGGCAGGATTACATTTTCAACAGTTCTGCTGCTATTTGCTTTGTGCAAATGCTTAATTGTATGCTAAAATGACTGTAGACATGATCTATTAAAGCTCGGTTTTTCAAGGGTACCTCAGGGAGTTAGTGTCCACCTCCCCGTGACATGCAGTGTGATTTGGGCAGGGAACTCCCTCGGGCTTGTGTGAATATCCCAGCCTCATTGTATGTTTCTGGACAAACACGTGGCAATCATTGTCCTGATTGGGGTAGGCTAATTAGTTAATATTTATGTTGTGTTCTGCAGACCGCACAGTAGAAGAGAAGTGCTAACTACTCTGATTATTATTATTATTGAACTACAAGAAGACAAAGCCAGGGAAATCTCTCCTGGACCCCTCAAGTGACAGCTACAAGTCACAACCCTGTTTGCACACGGTTTTGTTAAACTACCCAGCCCCAGGAATAGCCTGGGCAATTTTTCAACTTTGTATGTCTACATGTGCTGATGTCTCCTGTCCCTGAGATACAGGGAATCGCACGTGTGTGAGGCGAAGGGGCAGCATGATCCCCTGCTCCCACGGAAACCAAGGCCAAATAGCTTTGCCTGGGTTGCAGTGAAATACTGTGTCAAAGACAGAGAGCTCTGATCGCTAGTGTTGCCTAGCAGTAACTAAACTGCAGGACTACTTCAGTATATAGTCAAAAAGAGTGCTTAGTCTGCGGCATGCAAACTTGGGGGATTTGGGATTTTGATTTTAACTTTCCTAAGTCCTTCCTCAAGAAGCAGACTGATCCTCTTTGCGTCCTCCATTCCTATCTGGCCACACACAGTCTTCTGGCTTCCATCACTGACCTGACCCCGTGCTCTGCAGATCTGAGCTCCCTGCATATGGTGATAATGAAGAACAACCTGGTGCAGAGATTGGGAAGATATTTTTTTTTCCATTGTGGGTCTATTTGGCAAGGATCACAAGGGAAGGACCAGTCAGGATTAAATGAATTGGAAGTTCATGTTAGCAGAAGACATGGAAATATTGAGCATATTGCTACTGTAGTTCCCTGCAGATGAAGACAAAAGAGGCCGGTTGCCAGAGGTAACTGAGACATGGGGCTGGTACCATTTGGCATGTCAGAAGCCCCTTTTCATTTGCCTCTATTCCATCAGGGCAGAAGATGGCAGTGTTCAGAAATGAATGGTGTCTTTGGGACAGGATGGGAAAAGTAAATCTCTACTTAACAGTTATGTGGTATAAACCTTCCAGCTCTGAGTGGAACCAATTTAGTGCCTGATGTGTGAGGGAACATCCCTATCATTATCAGGTTGAAATAGTATGCCTTCTGTTTAAATCCATCCTTGCGACTCGTTTTGTGCTTATTAATGCACATATTATTACAATGACACAGCAAAGTAAGATTATTCTGTAGTAAACAAGATCAATTTAGGAAATGAAACCCCAGCCTCTACATATTTGGATATTTTGCAACAAATTAAGAATGATCCATTAAGTGGGAGATAGATAGACAATGCTACTTCTCACATGCTTGTATGTTTAGAGTAGCCACTGACAATGGCTAAAGAAGGGCAAATTATAGTTCTGCTGAAAAATTCAGATGTGCAAAATGCTGATGCATTACCTAGATTCTGCCTCACCTGTATAACAACTGGATATGGGAAAAGTAAAATCTGTTGAATAAGGGGAGCATTACCTATGAATATTTATTCATACGCATGTGTGTGATAAATTTCTTCAAACTGCAGTTGCAATCATGACTGGCATGTGGAAAAGAGCTCACAAATCTGAAATAGACTGAAGTTAGGCAAAGAAAATCAAGGGGAAAATGGATATTTTTAAATATGTTCAGGTCAGGAGAACAAATAAACCCAAGAGTAGATCCCCTAGGATGACATTGATCATCCTAGGTATGAGCTGGGATGTGTACGCACACAGGAAAGAAATATGTTGTGAAAAGATAATGCTTTGGGACTCAGAAGCAATATAGAGGCTGTTGAAGATCATCGCTCCTGATGCCAGGGGTAGTTCCCGGCTGCTAGGTGGGCTTGCTCTCTGTTATTGTATTGTATTGTGCAGTCCATTAAGTCCAGTGAATATTGCAGAGGGAAGGGCAACCTCACTAATTTTTGCTTTTGTACTCCTCTGCCCCATAGAGTTTTTTTGCCTGCTGTATGGGAGCAGAAGCTCACTGTCCCTCTGGTGGGATTCCTTCTCTTTTTGATTAACTGCCTAGACTGTGTTGGGGCAAGCTCCTTAGGCCAACATTTTCAGAATTAAACACATAAACCCAGACACCTGAACCAATGTTAGGCCCTTCAAAGGGCAGACAGATTCTTCATTGTGTAAGAGCTACAGCTATCACAAGATTGATTCGGAGGTATTTGTGCTCAGCAGCTCTAAAAACTAGGCCATTTGTATTTATAGTCCTAAAGCCAAAAACAAATACTTAACTTTAGACAGCCTCATCCTGAACCTTGGTCCTAATCTCTTTTTTAATTCTCTGCTAAGTAGAAGGATGCAAATAGTTACTGTGTACATAAATTAGTGTTGTTTCAAAGATTATTTAGGGCTCGTAAAATGTTATGCAACACGTTAAAGTATATCTATTTTTATTCTGTACAGACAGTGAAAATAAAAGATAATCAACTTTATCTAACCTTTTCTATCACCCACATCACAGTATTATTCAAGTACTACATTAAACTTATGTTTTCCACATGGGTTCACTCTCTCTAGAGCAAAAATGGAATTGTGGGACAGTTGCTTTGGATTGTGGTTATTTTGTTTTAAATATAAAGATTTCTTTGGGTTTCTATTAGAGAATTCAATGAAGAAGTAGTTTTCCACTTGCTAACAAGGAAATTTGATGAAGCTGAAGTGAGGAAGATGAAGAAAACTTCTACTCATAAAGAGCAACGTTGGCATTTACTCCATGAATGAATGATATGCAGGCCAAATAAAACAATACTATTTCATTTGTAGCTGTATCTAAACAAATTATGGCTAAATCTTTATTATCTTGGACTTGTGGAAACGTATAAAGATTTTGCCCATCTTCAAGGAGTTTAAAATCAGAGATATGATGAGAGGGTTGTGTAAAAGTTGGATTACAGAATTTACTTTAAAAATTCTGGAATTTTGCCGGTAAATAATGAGTAGGTCTTGGTGGTAAGAGGGTAAAACAATTTAAGATCTAGGAGAGATTTGTGTACATGAAATAATCCGTTCTTAAGTTTATCCAAGAATTTAAATGGGTTCATTGAGCAGGCCGACACATAAAATCTGTTGTATGAGTAGACTGCGCACCCACAACTGCAGTGTTCCAACTGGAACTACTTTTAGGAATAATTACTTGCCAACAAGGAGCATATGATCACACTCACGGTCTTCTTGTAACAGTGATTGCCTCTGATTTTGCATACTAGCACCAACCAAAAATTGGAAACTCCCAGTATCTCGTGGTTATACTGTTAAAAAAAATAAAAATTTACTACTTGTTGAAGTCATCAACAAGGGTTATGCAGCTTTCTCCCTGGTCATGAATATTCATTTTTATTCATGCACATTAATTAGCCCTTTTCAAAAACCAGAATTATTTAAAGAAAGTAGAGAAAATTATGGACTTGAGGAAATCATTCAAAGGAACATTTCCCAACAGAGGGTCAAGTATTAACTCTTAGTCAGACTGTTTTCCAGTTGATTTATGGTCTAAAAAGTGTATTTTATACAAAGCTCTCCATTTGTCCTAATGGCTAAAAAACCTTTAACATCTCCAGGATATAATCATCACCTTTCAGTATGTTGTGGAGTAATTGCTGGATGGTGTGAGGTCTTGGTAGAGCCAGACATCTCTGACAGTTGGAAACACCTCTTTTCCTTAAAAGTATCTCGAGGTCGTATGTTTTAGCCCAGGAATCTAGCAGGATAACAAAAAAATGAAGCTGTATCATATAACTTTATTAACCATAATGGAAAATTTTTCATGAGGGGTATTTGTGTTTGAATGTTTGCCTATCAAATTTATATATCCAAAGTAAGAAACTATGGTGTACATTTAAGGTACTCAACAGAATGATCACTCTCATAACATGCAATATGCTTGTAGAAAATAGTGCTTAGACAGTACACACTTTACCACATACTAAGCTAAGAAATCCACCTCATCATACCAGAGTGCACAGGTCTCTTCAAATGTATGTACCAATAAGACTGATTGTATTCAAAGCGCTGCACGTTGTAATGGAAATACTATAGGCCAATATTAATTGATTGAAATTAAATATTCATTTTCAAAGTAAATTAAGTATTGAAATCTTTTCAGCAGCCTTCTATATCTAAAAAGTTATTTTAATTAGGTGGCTAATTCATGCATTCCCAGAAAAAATCACTTTGGTAATGCCATCTGGCCTCCCACATGACATAGGTATATGGAAGTTAATATTCTTTACAATTAGGCAAAAAATACCCTACATTCTAGAATTATTTTCTCTTGATTGAAATATTCTGCAAGACCCCTTATTTCAGGCAAAGTCAGAGGAGATAGTAATAAATATTTTTTGTATTACACCATAAAAACAATCAATCCTTGTGGAAATTCTGTGGAAATTGCAATATAATTTTATTGAGGCAATGCTGGTGGTATTAATTTTACAAAAAAGTTTTACCATTTCTGCCAGAGGATTAAAGGACCACAATTACAGACTGAGAGAAATAGCTGCTCTAGTAATCCTAGAGGAGGAATCTGAAGTGACCCTTCCAGCTCTTTAAAAAATGTTCTCAGTGATGCTACACAAGCAGCCTTCTACCTCTGTTAGAAGTCTTCTGGCTTTTTGGGCTGGGTGTGAAAACTTATATTAAGGCATCACATTTGGAATAGAAAGGAACCCCACCCCCTACTCCCTACCTGTCACCATTCCCTCCTTGACTCAACAAATGGCTTTGGGGTAGGTCTGAAAAGAAATTGCATATCACTGTAGAGAATCCTGTGATCTTATTATGGAAGTGTCAAAGAACTGGATATCCACTTCTTGAAAAACGGACTTATCAGTGACTTAAGTTGGGTTCCTGCAGTGTCTTAAGAATATATTAAAATTGGATCTGGTTTTGAGGCCTGAAATTTTTAAAGACTGAATTGATCATAAGAAATATGACAAAGTTTTTGTGTCTCAGATGCTCATTTCACTAAAAATATTTAATGAAAAAAAATTGGTGAAAAATTCTTTAAAAATATTTAAGAATCTTGTTTTGATTTTTTCAGTATGAATGTTTTACTTGTAAAGTAATTATTTTTAGTCATATATTCATTTCAAAATGCAAATATGCTTTAAAGATACCTAAAATATTTTCAGTTTGTTGAAAAAAGGATTCAAGTGGCCATTAATGGAATTTTAGAAAATTGTCTCCTCATTAAAGACCTGGTTTTCTTTTATGTGAACCCCCAGGATCTGCCTTCACATTCCTCCATACCCAGCTCTTCACTTTCCCTTGCCGCTGCAGGATGACCACTCTGGTCCCCTGTAGCATATAAACTCTGTCCTCTCTTCCTTGAAAACAATGACTAGTGCCCGCAGGCAGGAGTACAATACAAATAATCAATACTCAGTAATATTTTCTGAGGGACTGAAGGTGAATAACCTACCATCTAGGGTTTTTTTCCCACATTCAAGATGAGCTTTGCCCCTCTTTTCCTATTCACTCACTGCTTTCCTTTACCACACCCATTTGCATCACTGTTCTCCTCCACTACTGACTTTCCATCTAGTGAACACTGAGTGAAGATATGATTATGTTAACAGCCAGGTAAAGTGAAGAGGATAAATTTTGAATAGGCCAGAATGTCTCCAGATGGGAGTGGGATCCTTCCTTTTTTGTGCGTTTAAAATCATTCCTCTGTCTTCACAATATGTGTCTTTGCCCCATATAAAATTTTGGGAGGATGAACAGTCTCCAGACCATGACATATTTAGAGTTTATCAAAGGGCTTACTAAATATTGTACAAAAACTGATGATGTCAAAAATAGCCAGTAGCTGTTTGCATTTGAAGTCATGTATGCAGAACTCATCAAAAGGAAATGATGGTGTTGTGATGCTGATAAGTACAAGCAGGGCATGGGGTTGGCTGAGGAAACCACTGGCTTAGACTCTACTGCAGTATGTCATATTCCAGGCAGACACCATCATACTGACCCCAAAAGTAGTCACAAAGTCATAGAGCAACAACTATTTTGAAGTACATTATAGTCCAGTCGATCTCTGCTGTTGAAGCTGTCTGAACAGCTGGCTTCTAAGTCCTCTGCAATGAGAGCTCCAGTGTGAAGTAACACCTGTCAAATGATCAGTCTTAAAAAAATTCTACTTCTACAGCTTTTCAGAAATATGCCTTTTAAAATACATATCTTACGGGCAGCACAAAAACATTTTAATGAATGCTAACATGTTTGTAAACACAATGAAAATGGTATTTCCTACTGAGCAGTATAAGATCATTTAAATAAAATATCTGCCTTTGGACATTAGACCCTGCTGGTGATCCCAATAGGATTTGTGCTTCATTTTCCTATTGGAAAACTCAGCATACATGGACATGTTTTATGAGAACTGATAAACAGAGAAATCGCTAACACATGACATCCGTACAGATTTCTCCTTTTTAGATCTGTGCATCTTAATAGACTTCCAAAATTCGTCCCTGAAAATGTGTTGACTTGTTCTAAATACCTCATGCTAAGAGGCGAATATCAGTATGAGAATTCATTATTTTAATAGAACTAAAGTTTGACAGAGGTAGGAGAGCAGAATGCAAATGTTAACATTGCTGGAGGTACCAGCAAACTGATAAAGCCCATTCATTTATATGACTATATTTTCAGTACAACAGTGTCACTTGAATATCTTCAGTCACTTTATGTTTATTCTAGTTTCCTTATAAAGTGACTTCCATCTAAGACTGAACCTGATGTCCTAACTCAGTAAATACTGAGTTCTCACTCAATAAAATATTATTTGGGCTAAATCCTGAAACCAATTAAAACTGTGAGTAGAGACAGGTTTGCAAGGTGCTGAGCCCTTCTGCACAGTTGGAACACCCTTCGCTCTGCGTCAGTGAGAACTACAAGAGAGAGAGCATGAGCACATAGAATCATAGAATCATAGAACTGTCTAAGTTGGAAGGGACCTTTAAGATCATCTATTCCAACCATCAACCTCACTCTGATAAGAAAACCGTCACTAAGCCATGTGACTAAGCACTATGTCAACCCGCCTTTTAAATACCTTCAGGGATGGTGCCTCAACCACTTCCCTGAGCAGCCCATTCCACTTTTAATAACACATGAGGGTGACCACAGAACCTCCCAACGTTCAGGCTCCTGATTTCAGTGGAGAACCTAAGCCCGAGGTCCCTGCTGGGCAACAAAGTCCAGCCACCTGCTGCCACCAGCTTTTTCACTCATCTGCTCTTATAGACGTGCTTTTTCTTGTGCAGTCAGTGGCCTTTAGATTGTATGGCTCCCCTCTCTGATGACATTTATAGGCAGTAGACATATCTTTCCTAAATACTGTAGACAAAGCAAAAGAAGCTTTTTCTGTTCTGAAAGTTTCTTTTCCCCACATGTTAATAGTAACTCATTTTGCACCTCTTCCAGTTTGGATTACTTTTTTTTTTTAAGATACCAATGCCAGAATTTTGCACAGAGCTACAAAGGAGACCTTATTAGCATAGTGTGTGATCATTCTAACAACTTTTATCTCTTACAACTTCTGTATTTGTCTTCATGGATAGAGCATCACAGCAGCCTGCAGCCACCCTGAGATGGTCTGTTATGCCAGGCCCTCCTATGCTACAGGCATTTCCAGCTGCTGACCTCAGCTCTCAGGAGGGGTTCCTGATCATATTTTTCCTAATGAAGACCAAGCTGAACTTGATGCATCACTTTAGAAATGGCCCTGTGGGATATGAACTGTAGGTAGCTATCAGGTAGCTGTGCTTCAAACAACTTTACTTTCATGTGTTATAAACTGCTCAATCTATTCAACTCACCATGCATTTTAATTTATTTTTCTTAAAGAAAACATATTTAAAATAGATCTATTTTTTTTACTTTACAAATATTATTTTTCTGTCCTTTCGAGAACAGCAGGAAGACTTAATTATATCTACCCCCAGCAACCATATCTGCTAGTATTTGTGTAAGCCATTACCAAGGCTAACGAAGGGCTATTCACATTAATTTCAGTGATATATATTCAATAGAATAATTTATGACATTTGCAACACTGGATGGCTACAGACTAGGAAATCCTAGCTATGCGAGATACAGCACTGAAAAAAATCTGAGGGAACACATTTTTAAACGCAAGGTCTGAGTGCTGATTGACATGCTTTGTACGATAGTAAAATCTGGCAGGTGCATTAACTTGCATTCCTCTGATCTGTACACATCCACACTTGTCTTCTTAGGGTACTTGGTAATAAGCTTCTTTAAAGATCCCTGAGTAAGCACTGAAGATAATATCTGGAGTATGTAGCACTCAGTCCTTTTAGAATGGCTTTTTCCTGCTCCTTTCGTTTTCTTAAGAAAATGTCAGTTTAATCATATCTTAATGCTTTGATAATGCGTTTCTTTACATAGCTGTAGAACACTCACTTCAGTGTTTTAAAAGAATTAATGTAGATGTAAAAATGCCAGTTAAATGAGATTTCTTCCAACAGGCTAACAAAACTGAAGTGCAAGGCTTCAAAACTTGCAAGACATTTGCACAGCAACACAAATGTGCCACAACGGAGGCCACTCTGAATTTATCATTGCAGAAGAAGCTTGTGTTCCCATTTGGCAGCTTCAGAGAATCTGTATACAAGCTTGCCTACTGTCAAATGCTGCAGCTAGCTTTTTCATAAAAGTTCACTTCTGGTTTCTACCTAGCAGTCCACAAACGTCACCATCCTAGGAACCCCAATGCCAGTTCTTTGGGACTAAATACTAGTTTCCAGAACTGGCCAAAATCATAACAGTGTACCCTTCTGTTGCTGAATAAAGTAAAGAATTGTACCATGTTTTCACTGGCTCATTCTGTACCAATAAGTATGTATGGAACAAAATTATGTTCTCTTGGAAGACAACACAACCAAGTCCCAGTATAGGTTGTCATCAAAGAGCAGACGCACCTTAGACCAGGTTGAGGGAAGAGCTTTCAGAGGCAGGGGTACATTCCTCAGCTGAGTGCTGCTTGGTTCACCAGCTTCCAAGCAATACATCTTAAACTGCTTATATATGTCAGCAAAAGTAACCGTGATTTTACCTTTTAATTAATTTCTTCTTGCAATACATGCTCAAATACAAAACCAAAACTTATTCACTTACAGTACAAAATTAAATATTGCAACATATGTTACAATGGCATACATAGAAAACTATAGCATATTCATTTATACATACATAGCAAAGCAATCAACAGGAAAAATAAAAACACAAGCTTTTTTTGTTCCTGTTCCCTGGCCCAGGGAAGATTTATGCTGTTTGACATTTAACTTATGGAATCTGCATATTTAGCAGATTCTACACAATTCCTTCTTCACCATTACGTTTGACTATCACTAGAAATTCACTTTTTATTATTGATTTGTAGACTCAGCTCCTCTAATAGGTATAATTAAAAGGTTTTGTGAGTCTTGTACATTAGCTTCTAAGTTTAAAAGAGGCCCTTTCCTCCAAGAGCATAACTTATGGTGTACAGCAATATACATTGCATGACATAAATTGACAACTTGCATGTCTTCAGCTGTAGTCACTTTCTATAAGTAGAAAATACTTCTAATTCCCTGTGTGTCTTGTAAAAAGTATCTATTTTGAAATACAAATGCAATTTGGCAGAACATAACACCAAGTAAGATGATCCTATCTTTGGTATTTTGCTTGAAATGTCAGCCAAGACTCTCCAGTGTTTCAGGAGGCGTAGAACAAAACCAAGGAAAATCCTCGTCCACACCCATATGAATGTAATGAAATTAATCTAATGGATAAATGAATACATAGATCTGGAATATTTGAGGTCTGATATTATTTTTTAAATACTCTTACTGCAAATTGCTTTCATAGGAATAAATTTTTGGAGGATGTGTCCTTCTTTTTATGCCCTATGCCAAGAAGCAGCACGATCAAGGCCATAATTGTAATAGAAATAATGAAGCACAATGATTCGGAGTTCGCCTTTCATTTATGCCCTTATCTAAACCGTGTGGAAGTTAATCAAAATTTTTCCAATGATGCAGTAGGCTTTGGATGAGACATGCCCTTACATGGGCATGAATAAAAAAGAACAACCATGAAATCTACAAAGTTACGCGGTTCTGAAACAAGTGAAAATGTGTGAGAATCAAGCCTTTCTTAGATGCTGAAGAACCATTGTTCTTTACGCAGGAAGCTTAAAAATAATTCTGTATTATTCAAAAAATACATTTAATATCATTGTTTCAAATGCATTTTGTAAAGCAGGAATTGGAGAGGAATTAGGAGAAACTATAAGCAGACTGCTATTTGAGAAAAATACATCTTTTCTTTTTGGTCCAAGAGGCTGTTCTACTCCTGTACCGATGAAATCTTCCAGTGTTTTATTTTGTGATATGTCAGCTTGATTCCAGCTCCATTGTTTAATGTCTTTCCTTTTGAACTGTTTCTTGTAACTATGCAGGTGAGTCTGCTCTTGTTGGCCCCATCGTACCCAAGACAGTGCAGGCTGGATCCGTCTTTATGCTTGTTTTACATTAGGGAAAGGCAAGGCCACCTAACATCAAGAAGAGCCATTATTTCTTGGTGAACTCTAGGTATGTCACTGCAAAGACTATTTTGAGGACTAATAATTGAACTTCTTAAGTAGTAAGTCAAGATGCACATATCCTTTTGAAACTGAACTGAGAAATGGTAATGGCATTTCACAATTCAGAACACAAATTAGAGTAACAGGGCTTTTGTCTTTGAACTCCAATATAGATATTCTGACAAAAAATTCTTTGCCTGGAGAATACATGCTTTATTGGCAATCCCAGAAATACAATGTCACTTAGATGAGAGAGAACAAAGCTTAGATGCCTAAAGTAGAGTAGCAGGAGAAAGGAAGTGGAAAGAACTGCTACTGCTGAAACAAAGAAAGTACAGAATTTGACACAGAGATAAAGTCTTTCTAATAAGTAACTTACAGGTGCTCTCTCTTTAAGCTAATTTTAAGCTCTTCTCACTCCTTTAAAACTCCATCGGGCTGAGCCTGTGTTTGTGTTCTACAGGGAGTGGGTAAAAACATAAACCTGAAGATATTTAGATTTCGAGTTCTCGTTTTGCTCTGTATCCAAATGGTATGGTTGGTTCTTATCTAAAGAGGATGAATTAAGACTGAATAAATCTGTAGGACTTAAGATGCTTGGAATTAGACTTAAAAACTTTGCATTACCTTCTCCCAAATGATGATCAAGGGCTATATTTGGTAGGTAGATCTCTAACTAGGATTATCACATTCAGATAAAATGTACTCAAAGCACCTAATAGAAAATACTTCATCTCGTTGTCTCACATATAGAAGATGTCACAATTTTGACAAAAAAGAGAAGTCTCCTTTCCAAGTAGTCTAATGAATGCAAAGTCCAGCTTTCCAAACTTTATCTGTACCTTCCTCACAAGTTTTTTTTTGTCCTCCAACAAGCCACAAGTTGTAAATAATTCTGAATCAGCAAATGATGATCACCATATTAAGAATGTGACCTCTTTATCTTTATGCACATTCATTTTCTCCTACTGTGTATTACATTGGCCTTACAATGAACAGCAAGTTTTCAGAGCAGAGACCACAGCATTTGGATAGTGTGTTCTTCCAATAAAAATCCAGTCCTGACTGGACTTACCATTGCAAATATCAAGCAATCTTAAAAACTCAGTAAACTATTATGGATGTTAGTCTATCTGATTACCCAAGATTACCTCCAACTGTTTTTAGCTTATATTATTTCATGCTGCATAAAACTGTCATATTTGAATGCTGGGTGTGGATTTGTCAGTATAAAACTACTAAAAGGGAATAAAGATACCAGATAATTCAATTAACTCAGTTTTGCCCTGTTTCAATTAGAGGTCCTAGATACTCTAAGGAAAATTTCTTAAGCACTCCACAGATGAGAAGTATGTTTCCCATGCTGAAAATTTGAGAAAAATACCTACTAATGGTAATTTTTCCTTAAGAAAAGGCAGAGTGCCAGAAGCACTCAAGCATGTGTTTATTGGGTCCTTACTCAATAAATCCTCTCCTGACATTAATTTTCTTGCCAACTATAGTCTGATTGCTAAACCTCCCATTTCTGGGCAAGATTATTGAAGAGATGATAGATAGCAAATAGTGTCTAGCAGCATCTGCTCTTAATTTTTAGCCACCAATCAGTCAGGCTTCAGACCTTGACATGGCATCTGAAGGGCATCAGTTTCAGTGACTAAAAATCTCCCTAGGGCAATGGGACAATGTTCAGTGTCCTTACTAATAACTCCAGGTCTTAGTGACCTTCTGTCTTCAATGCCAGAGACTATCAGGTGCTGTTTATTTGACTGTGGAATCTGACGAGGGCTAAAAAAATTAGTTTATCCTTTCTTATGCTGTAGAGGATCCTAATGGGTTGCGATTACTTGCTTTTCCTCTGCAGGGGTTTTGCTGGGGTTGCCTCTGAAGTACAGTCCTGGCAGCCTTAATCCTTTTTTTTCTGTGCTAAGGGGAAGACAAACTAGGAAGCGGAAGCAGGAAAGTCATTTGAGCAAAACTGGCCAAATTTGCAAATGTAAAGCTGATGATTTTCCATTTGGCCTCCTATTTTACCGGATTCTGGCCCTGAATTAAATTCTTCCAGGTAAAGGGTCTTGCTGGCATGGAGGCAATGCTGGCAAAGGAAAGCCGAGTAGCAAATGAGGAAAACTTACAACCACTTCATTTAGGAAGAGTATCTTCCTGCACATTTATAAGGTGCTGTGCAGATACGTGGTCATGCTAAATTCATTGCACTTCTGGTTTCCCAAAGAAAAAACATCCATATACATGTTTCTGTTACACAGTTATGACCGAGGCAGATGTCACCATTCTCAGCCACACTTCTCTTCTGCCTGGGCTACACCACAACGGGCCTCACAGATGACCTGCCATGAAATGTTAATGACATTCGCATGCAAAACTCAACAGTCAAAGCCCACCTAATTGGGAGAAAGTTCCTTTCTCTCTCTCTTCCAAACCCATCCACGTACTGCTGTGCTGAGTGCAGCCAGCCAAAGAACTGCCCAACTGCTGGGCAGTTCAGAGAGCTTCTTCGCTCATAGTATTACGTGTAAATCAATTTTCAAAGATCCAGATGCAGTGCAGAAAATACACGAGCAAAGGGTTGCATCCGGGTATCAGTGGTGGTGCCTAACTCATTCTGGTTTTGAGGTTTCCTCCCTCTCTGCCTGGGGGAAAGCAGAACTAACTGTCCCTTCTCCTGGGAAACGGTTGCTTGTTTACTCAGATGCAGCACTGATGGATGTCTTGAATTGAGGGGAGGAGGGGGGGGAAACAACACACACACCACCCTCTATCCCTCCCCCCCCAAAAAAAAACCAGAGAAAAGGTTAAAATAAGGATTAATGTCAACCAATGAGATCAAAGTAAGAAGCCATAGATTTAAAACCTTAATGAGAAAAACGGATTCCGAAACAACCTCTGAAAAAACCTTGCTTGTGTTGAGGGAAACATAAAAAATATAGCTTGCTGCTGTCTCCAGGATGTATTTTATGGACATTAAGCTTTTCTGTAGTATTGTGGACCCTGAATCTCAGGAAGACCTTCCATTTCGTTCTGCCTTCCCCCCAGTGAGGTGTCTTCTCTGATGCACATTCCCTGGTTCTGGGCAGTTATGATGTAATGTGGCTGTCAGCAACACACACCACTCACCAGTCCTGGTCAGAGCCTCCCTCCTTTCACATATGGAACATATTAGGTTTTTGGAAATCTAAGTCCCACTGGAATCAGTGGATGCTGCAGCCTTCCCCTTCCAGCTTCACAGATTCAAATGGTGACAGGAGACAGTTTAAATGTAATCAGATGGAGATCTAGTAACATGTTTTTGAATGTAATTATGAGCCAATTCTAATACATTCTTCAGAGTCTGCATGAGGCATTTCTTGCAGTACTTCAGTGGCTGCAGTGCACTACCCTGAGAGACTTAAGGCACAGAATATAACAAGAAGGGAGCAGGGGAGTAAGTGAATTTGCAAATAAATAAGGGACACGGTGCATATAGAGCTATAGATATTGAAACATTATGGATTCTGAACAACATAAAGCAAATTTTAGTGAATTTGAATCTTGCTTTCCTTTATTACTACTCCTGTTTGTATTATATCCCAAAATGCCCAGGAATTTACTGCAAGAGAAACCTGAGAACCTGAAGAGAACAGCACAGAAAAACAGACCAAATATCACAGGGGCACACAACCTGCAAATTCACATAAGGCACCAATAATTCAATTTGAGCCAAGTCTAAAATTTATCTCCAGACAGAATAAGGTAAAAATAGTCTCCTCAGATACTTTGACCAAAATTTTGTTTTGCAGACACATTTTCCTAGCATTAAACTCTTCTAAAATCATTGGAAATATATCTCAGCAGGAACAATTAGGGGAGGCTAGCATAACTGGCTGGAAATATTAATAGTATATATTTTTCCAGCATAATGAGGGGTACTTACAAACAAGAAATTGTATATCAGATTTATAGAATTCACATAAAAAACTGAACATAACCAGAATGTCATGAAAAATATTGAACAGTGGTGTGTATTATACTTTGCAGTGCTCTCGGAAGAGAAGTAGGAAGCTCCATCACTTCAATCTCTTAAAGCTGGATTAAGGAAAACACAAATACATATTGGAAGGCAAAAAATACAATTAGTAGATGTGGGTGACTAAACATTTCTAGCAACAGATCTTGCCTGTCTCACATTCTGTTTGTTTTTTTTATTAACTTGAGAAATACAGAGACACAGAGCTATGTATCATCACAGCATCGTGTTACCTTCCATGGACAGAATTTATCTGATGAGATTTTGAAAATCCTGGTGCTGCATTGGAGAAAACCGAAGCTCTCAGAAAGCAGCTGGAATGTGAATGATATGTAGGCAGTTTCTAGTCTGATTATTCAGTTCCATACAGCTGTGAGAAACTGAGTAAGGACTTGCCTATTGAAAGTCCTTGATTATGGCAAACTGCAGGGGCATAAAACTGCAGGGCTGCAGCCCCGGTTAGGTGTTTCTCTTAAAAAAATTTGTTGAGCTTTTGAACTGCAAATATTAACTTGAATTTTTTGCCTTCTGCAACAGTTATTCAGTCAGTATTCCTATTGTGGAGAATGCATAATAAATACCTCGGTAACCTGAAAAACTACAGTTTCAAGCCAGTACTCAATAATAGCCTTTCTATTCTAAATAAAATTTTATATGTGTGATTGTTAGATACGGGTTTCTTCCAACAACGGGAGATTGAAACAAATTATTTTATAAAACATTTCACTGTGGAATCTTTTTTCTCTATTGTCACTGCTGCTGTTGTTATTTGGTAAAAAAATCAATCCTAATGGTTAAACTGCAACTGGAATATGTATCTTTATTCTCAAATCCAATATTTAATAATTTTTTGTACCTAGAAAATCATGTAATAACGTCTCACTTCATTCCCCTACAAAATGGGTGATGTCCTCTGCCCTGCCTCATGTAGCTCAACATCAGGCTTTGAGACTTAATTAGTTAGAGTCAGCTGAGTGCTTTAAAATTCCCAGATCAAATATGTAGAGGCAAACGGAAATCATCCTTGTTTTTTGCAGGTGTCTTCAATTGCCCTGTATATACACAGAATATATATTTGGTTCATATTTTTTTTATTATTTTCTGATTCTGGCAAGGTGTTTTTTTTTTTCCTTCTGCTATTTTAATATCTCATGTTTAGGACTGGGAGAATAAAAAGCCCCTGTGGATGTACACAGTGTGTAGCAGCAGCTGAGATACCACAAAATAAAGGCAGAGTCAAAGAAACACACTTACCTAAATAAAGAGGTGCTGGCAGGGAAAGTCAGTGAAAACCTTTACCCGTCTTCCCTTGCAAATAATAAGAAAGGCATCAAAAGATTTCCACATTTCAGGATTTCAAAATAACTGGAATTCATAAGTCTTAAGAAAAAGGACTTTGCTAAAGTGAAGTAAGTTCAGTCTTTGCAATGTAATTCAAATTGCACTTGTAATTCAGGTCCTGGAATTAACCCACTGAAGCAAAGCTTGAAAAGATTTAGATTTACTCAGGCTACCAACAATACAATAATGTCTTACAATTTCACAACTCCCTGTCTATTGGTGATACTGCCAAACGGCAGTAATCTGTCAGTCTGAGGCTCAGAGTTGCTAATTGTTAAAAAATGAACCTGGACATCATTGCTGAGATTCTCTGTCTGAAAACTTATATAGAATCAAGTAATTTTTAATCAGGATGAGATCAAAACTGAGCTCTTCATTGAGACATCTGGGGAATAATTTTTACTGTGGTATTTAAGTCCCATTTTTTATAGGAGAAGAGGTGAGAATGCTCAGGAGAGAATTCCCACACTGTCCGACCATTGACTGATGAAAATAGACTCTCTCACAGCATTGTCCTGCTTTTGGAACAATTCATATTACCTCAGCTGCCACTTTATTTCCTGGGAATTAATCCCTTGGGTATTGAGCAATTGGGCATTAGTTTATATTATTATTTAATTATATTATTATTATTTCATTAAGTTATTTCATTATTATTAATTATTATTGTTATTATTAATAATTATTATTGGGAGGACAGTGGCAGGGACCAGAGGGGGAGAAGAGAGAGGGAGGAAGGGGCTGGGAGGGCTGGGAGAATGCCCTGGTTGAGGATATGGGCACGTGGCAGAGCCCAGCCAGGCAGCCTTCCTTTTGCAGGGCTGTCTGTGGGTTTTCCATACAAGCAATCCAGGCTAACTCTGCCGTTACACCTTCATCAAATTTGGCAACAGTTCAGACAGTAAAGTATATCAGGTTTAAATCTTCATTTTTAATAGATATGCTCTTTGCCTTACTACCAAATAATGCTACAGAGTAACACTATTATGATGAGGAACTTAAAATTTCAACAACATATCCAGTGTTATGATTATTTGGAAACCCCTCCCAATCTTCAGGGTACACTGAAGCCAACTCTTCATTGTCTTAACCTCCATCCCCAGTGGCAAGTCAACTTCAGGTAACAGGGTCCCTCCACTGATTTCAGTGGGCTTTGGATTCAGCTCTCTCTAAGTAAGAGAAAGCTGTACTAAATTAAGAGAAAGTAATGTATTAAAATTGGTGCTATGTAAACAGCTAAAATATTAGGAAAACATAATGAGTTCAAAATTACACACACACAGAGATAATAAACAAAATGCTTTGTGCAGATGCTGTTCCCACAGAGGAAAAAAAATTACTGGGAGTAGCATAAGGAAAATATTGTTGGTGAAATCACAATTCTTTCCAGTGTTTTATATGATACCCCTACAGGGATATTTGTTATCAAAAAATACGTATACTTTTTGTCTCATAAATAAGCCATAATTTAGTATTAGAGTATTGTATTTTCTGCTAAAAACACCATATGCAAAGCAGTGCAGTTTTACATATATTTAGCTTCCTGCTTTCTCTCTTTTAAAACATTTATTAACCAGAAAGACCTCACTGACATGTAAATTTCATTTTCTATGCCCAGCAGATTAAAATACATCTGTTTCAGACATCATTCAGTAAAGAAATAATTTGAATAGTTCATTTTATTAGAAAAAGATTTATGTCAGCATTCAACTATGACAAGAGAGGGGATAGTGGCATGTGCACAATACTGGAAACAGATTTTTCCATGAAAAGTATCTGTATTGAACAGAATTGTGCCAGAAATAACGTGGGCTTTCTATGATTAGGTTAACCTAGTAGGTTGTGGACAACACTGGTCTATCCAGGTACAGATATTTTGTTCCCTCCCTGGACAATTCACTCGGTCTCCTGAATTAGCAGCTGAGTGAATCAGTGTACATTTAATACACATCAGGAGAATGTGCATGATGAGGTAGATGGGAGTCAGTCCTGTCTGGCTATATGGAGCTCCATGTGTCGAGGAGAGAAATTTCATTCTATTGGGCATTTAATTGTACTGTCTCAGGAAAATTTCCTCCTATTTTATTATTATTTTTCCTATAGTTTGCCACAAGACCAGTAGGCTAGACATCTCTTTCATAAAGGTATAGTAAATTTAAAGCATAAGAAACACAGGAATAACACGTTAAGCTGCAGTATCCTGTGCTATACGATCTAGCAGCATATTATAACACACTGGGATAAGTAAGGTGACAAAGCACCATGCATGACTAGGTAGTTTAGGGAGTGATAATAGAATACAGATCCCATCTTATCTAGGTCACTAGTCTGAAGGCAACCTGTTTTTTTGTGATTGGAAGTCATTGCTAGCCAATGGATTTTTAGCAGTCTACATGGATTAAGACCATGTTAACCTCATATTTTCAAGAGATATGAGCAGATGACCTCTGGTTTCTTCCAGGGCTGGACAAAAATGACTATTGTGTTTATAAATACGTCATTCTTTTAAATGTCACCATAGTATGCATGCTGTCATGCATTCATAATGTAAATATTAAATAACGAGTCAATTCCTGGGAATATTCACACCAAGTTCAGAAAAATGCTTAAGCCTGTCAGAATTAAAGTATGCTTTTCAGAGCTTGTCTAAATACAGAAGGTGGGAAACTTTCTTGAACCGGAAAAGGAAAGGAAAAGATGAAGTGGAAGAAAGGATGCATCTGTTGAACAACTTCTTTGGAAAAAAAAAAACATCACAGCATTCAATGAGATGTTAGCAATGTTATTAAAAAATATACTCTCAGGTGGATTCAGAAGGGAGGGGTGTCTCTGCACCTCTAATACAGTCATACTATGTCAGTAAATCTCAGCTGTGGGTCTTGAGACTAAATTACTGCAGAACCTCAGATGCAAAATGCAAAATAAATATATGTCACACCAGCTGAGCATATTGCAGCATTGTAATGTGTTCGCGTTCATACAAATATTTGATAATAGTGAACAGCCAATGCAGGCTGCAGCAGAAAAAGAGAGTACCAAAACGGAGTCAGAAAGCGATGAACTTCAACACAGCCATCATTAAAGCTTAATGATAATAAAATCAAAAAAAGGACACACAAAAAATTTTGCCTAAATTGCAAATCTCTGCCGACTGAAGGGATCTTTTAAAACGTATATAGGATTGAAATACACTTGCTTTACATACCTACAAGATAACGGTACAAATCTCAAGAAATTAAATATATATATATAAAACAGATTGAGAAATTGAACTAACAAAATAGAGATAGAATAGAAGCAAATTTGGAGTAGAATAGTAAGGGCTTTTAAAATACTAGCTATGGTATTCAGCAATCACCATTTTTGTTCTGTACAGTCAAAGGCATATATAAATTTGCCCTATGGAATCTCAAAAGATGTAAATCTCTGCATTGGTCTGATTCTACTCTACTAAAAACAACTGGTAAGAAACTGAAAATCTGGTTTGCTTGAAAAGCCTCAGACTCAGCTTTGAATTTGGCTAACTATAACTATAGATTTAGAAAACAGTTCCTCACATTGCAATACAGTTATGAAAATGATCACTATTATTCATGAAGGAAATCTTGATTTTGTACAATAATTAATATCTAAATCATTGAAATTCTCTCTTAAATAAGCTTGTTGCATTGTCCTTTAAATATTTACACAATGTATTTCCCATATGTATCAATATTCAATTCTATGTAATTAAGTTCATTACATATATAAGCTAGTGTGAATACTGAGCTTGTGTTTACTATGCTGTTCTGTATATAAATACACAAACACAAATCAGAAAGTTTTACAGACTGGGATTAATTTTTCCCTAATTTTATGCTCATGTTTGGAAGCCATTACAATATATTACTAAGGTATATGAATACTTCCCTATTTTCACATTAAAAAATTGGAGTAATAAATGAGCTTTTGACCACATTTTCCTGTCTGCAGTGTACTGCAACACTTGATTAGAGATCTCCTAAGAAGGACATTTGTGATAAGAAGGCACTATATGTCTTAATTTAAGGATAATTTCCCAGTTAAATAAACCAAATTAAACTGGCCATAGCAAAATAGCAAAAAGGAAAATCTTTTGTATGGTGCCAAACATCTGCATTCCTCCTTTTGTCATGGATGCGATTCCCAACCATTTGAACCTCCTGAAGGATTTACAGTAAATGAGAAGCAGAGAAGATGGCCACTTCATTGTGCAGGAACACGCAAGGACCCATACTCCTTTTATTTCATGAATGAAATCGGGTATGGCAAGCCATGGTTAACCCATTCCTGCTCCAGGTAATCCCTGTTTTATTCAATATATAACAACCTTAAAGAAAGCAGGCTAAAGAAAATCCTTCGGAGAATTGTGTATCTAAGGCTGCTTCCCTTAATTAAATTATTGGCAATAAAAAACCCCCTTGTTATTATACCTCTGAATTAGGTGCAGTGACATTCATCCTAAAGGACCGCAAACTGTCTCATACAGCATATGTACATGTTTTTCATGCCCACAGATTCACAAGAAGGTGAAATTATCTGTCAGAATAATTTTCAGAACAATCAGGAGAGTTGCCTTTTTCCACCGAGATGAAAAAGGGTGCATAAAGATGCTGCTTAGCATGTCTGTATTTTTCTTTTACAGGTAGGAGATGCAGGCAGCTCCCATTGCATGGAGTTTGGAGAGAAAAGCCCATATCCAAACCGTGGTGCAGGCAGGTGGAGCACCATGGCCAAGCTGGCAGGATCAGGCCCCAGTGTGCTGCTGCTCTTGCAGAGAGCTGTGGGAATAAATTTGCTCTCAGTGGTTTCATCACCCACACTTCTAGTTAAATATCATTCAATTATTAAGGCCTGTAAAAGTCAGAGAGACTAAAAGAAAGAAGAGATCTTGGAAAGATCTGAGGGGAAAATGGCATTTTTTATTAGTATAAAGATTATTTAACTTTGGAGCTCTGCTAATGATAATTTCTGTGACCAAAAATGTCCCCTTACGATTAATCAATTATGCAAACCATCCCCATTTCAAGGCCATTAAAGATGTATTTAATGACATTTTTCATGCATCTCATGTCTTTAATATATTATTTTTTCCCTTTGCTCTGACAGACCAATCTGCTCTGCAGAAGCAGCGCTGTGTGCCATCAAATAAAATCATTCCCCATATCAAGAAACAATTGTTTATTTATAATGCATTCTAAAAATTGATCCTTTTAAAAGAACTGATTCGGTGTTTAGCTTGTTTCTCTGCAGCATGAGTTATTCCTCCACCAGCATGTTTCAGTACCGAATGTTCCAACATCAATGGCACGAGACACTGAGAACAACAGGCCCACCGCAGGGTAGTTTTTTTCGCTGTCTCTCCTTTCTGCTGCCTGGGGAATGATCCCGTCTCACCTCGGGTATATCCTGTCTCTAGAGATGCAGCAAGAAGTCATTCTCTCACCAATTCGTTTCTGGGTGTCTTCTGGGCAAAGACTGGCAATAATCCCAAAGTGTGTGTTATATGATGTGGGCTGTCGTGTCCCTATGAAATGAACTGAGACAGCCGAGCTCATTTTAGTTAAGGCCAGTCCACAGCAGCATCCGAAGGCCTGAGGTCAGTGCCTTATGTGCCATTCTGCAAAGCAATTTGCAAAAGCCCAGTTTACTGAAGGGAGAAGAAAGAATCCGTCAAGAAAGGAACTATTTAAGACAATGGCTCAAAATACGATTCCTATTTTATGGCTGAGCTTGACATTGCATGAAAGAAAGAGGTACTTACTAAACAAACAGGAACGTGTTAACAAGAGAGATTAATTTATTATCGTGTGTACAAGTCATACGGAGATTTGGGGAAGATTGAAGGAAAGCCGCTTTCACAGTTGTATTGCTCAGGTTTAGTTAACACACAAAGATCCCATTTATGGAAATAACAATGCTTGGGTCATTAGTACTGCCGCAAGTGAGCGACTCCACCGTCTTTCCCCTTGTCATAATCTGTGCTACGCGGCGTAAGACAATTGTCACAGTAAACTGCATCCTGCACTGAAAAGTGAGAAAACAATTGCAATGTGCCATTGGAATTAAACAAATAATTAGGACGAAGAAAAGCATGTGCTCTACAGTTCCAGATGCATTCCCTTCTCTTTTGAAAGATGCAGTGTAACCTTAATTAAACTTGTATGCTTAAAAGTAAATATTTATTTACTGTAGATTGCCCTTCCCAAAAAAAAACCTTAGTAAAAATATAAATGCCTGAAGAGTAAACTTGCGTTGCATGTACTTTGTCCATGATAAAACAGATTAAAATAAAGAAAAAGCAGGATAAAGGAGTATCTGGCATGGCTGACTCAAGATCCCCATCTAGCGTCCAGATGAAGATTAACAGAACCTTTTAAAAAATAGTATTTTAAATTAAAAACAAAACAAAACAAAACAAAAAACACAGAATATTTCTTTCTCTAAGATTTTAGGTCTCTTCAGTTTATGGTACACCATGGTCTAGACATGGACGTATTTCATTTTATGGCCACTGATTGGTTTTCTTTACCTCACGAGTCACTTTGCTTCTATTCTATTCTACTCTACTCTATTCTATTCTATTCTATTCTATTCTATTCTATTCTATTCTATTCTATTCTATCCTATTCATGTCCTTATACTGCCCTCCTCACTTGCTTATGAGGGCAGGAGGATGAGGATGCTTATGAGACCCTTTAAGGATTACACAAAGTGATATGACTAACATATGCCACGTATTTTTCTCCTGTCTTCTCTTTAGTAGCAAAGTCTATTTAGGGACATGTTTAACTAAACTATATCGCAGGGAAGAGTGGCTAATAAGTCCATCCGAGTTCCTGTTAATTGCTTTCTGTTGTTGTTGTTGTTAGTGCATATGCACAAATTGTTCTGAATTTTTACCATAAAAAGCAAGAGCAGTATAAAGTGCAGAGTGCTCACAGCAGCAGGTACCATGGTTTGAGAAGCTCCTGGGTTCTGTCACTACCATTTGGACTTGACACATTCCTCTCCCATAGAAACAACCATCCTGACGCAGGGTATAATGGACATGGGATGCCCCCACACCTGATCCTGCAATGGACAGCAACACGGTAAAAAAAATCAGGCAAATACAAAAGCCCTAATATTTAATCCCAACTTATCATACAGACTAAAACCAGTCTTTAAAAAGACTGCTTAAAGTTGAAGGGAGGGAGTTCTTCCTTTCCCCCTCATTCTTGTTCTACTCCTCTTTGCTTCCTACAGTTTGGGTAGAACAAGGGATGGGATTTTAAATATCTTTTCACGATATGCAGCACATACCTCTCAGCCAGCAGCCTTTAGCTAGCAATGCGGGAAGAAACAGCAGCATGGACTTCAGCACGGCTGTGCATGGGAAAGAGGCACTCTCCCCTTGACCGCTCAAGCCCGGCACTAGCTCAGGTAGATCCAGAAGTGCTGGCCGACACCTCCTGACTGCCGTGTAGAATCCTACAAAGGCTTGTTTATCACGGGACACACAGGGTTGTTGCCCTTCCATTTTATGGTCCTGGATGAAGGGACCTCAGGGGACATAGTGCCTTGATGGTTATGTGGCTCAGAGCCTCTCTCCCTCAGGTGTGAAGTTCTGGATGTATCTTCAGTGCTGGCCATAATCAACTCAGGAGAAGGAGGAAGAGCATTATGGGATACCAGCCATACTTAAAACCAAACCAGAAAAGGCTGAGCTGCTGATAAAGGTTTTTTTTAATATTGATTCCAATAGGTTTGTAACAAGTATACAAAAATTTGTAAGAAAATTTGTTCTCCTGAGATATTCCTGGACTAGAGCAGTCTGGATGAAATGAGCCTGCAGATATCTTGGGCTTGTGCTCCTTCCCTTAACGTGAACTAGAACATTTGATGAGCGCGTTTATAAAGCTAACCACGGTTTTCATGATTTCATAGAAATGTAGAAATATTTAGGTTGGAAAAGATGCTTAAGATCATTGAGGTTCCCAAGTTTTTGCAATATCCCTTAAATTTACAGTGGTGAATGCCCCTAGAATCAGTAATATTTCTGAAAGTGGAATCAATTTTTCCAGAGCAGGACTGTAACTAAGCACATTACAGCCATGCTGAACTCAGCAAGTGAACAGGGCTCTCTAAGCTGGCTTCTAAATCCAAGTGGATATTCTGTAAGGCAAGGATAAAACACTCTGTCTTTTCTATATTTAAATTTTCAGATCAGGGTTGGGCTTTCTTACACACAAAGACCACATACTTCTGCTGCAATATGTAGACTACTGAGGCAATGCCTCCCAGCTCTGGTCAGAGGCTTGTCCCAGGAGCTGCACAAATGAAAAAGAATTTATAGAAGTGAAGTGCACAAGTCCTATTAGTTAGAAGGATATAAACAGGCTTGAAAGAAGATGACAATTATTATTGTAGGTGATGGACAAAGTTATCTCTACAGCATCAGGTTGTCCTGTGGACACCAAGACAAAGGGGATTTAGGAATGGACATTAAGGGGACAATTCTCTCAGATATCTCCTAAGTCTGGGGGCAGCATAGGAAAAAGAAGGAAGATGCTTCTGGCAAAGGGTAAAAATTAGGCAGAAACAGCTGGCACTCAAAGGGTGGATGGAGGTGGGAATTGACCATGTCAAAACCAAAGCAAGATGTGGAGGATGAGAAAAAGGACAAGAACCTGACAGCTGAAGTGAAAAAAACAGGAACAAAAGGAAGTGAGGGAGGTAAAGTCCCACCAGTCTAGTGTGGCCAATGCACTTTATGGGACAAAGCAGTGTCTTTCTTCCTCTGTGAGATCACTAAAACATCAAGGGCTGAGGATCAGAGCTATGCTTTTTGCTATAGTTAATACTATTATTTCTTTTTCAAAGTAAAAATCAACTACACCTTTTAAAGAGTAACAGGAAAAATATAAATTCATATATAATTACATTCTATATGCCTATATTCTTGGATTTTTAGAAGCATAAATATCTCTAAAACATTCAAATTTCTTTTATATTTTTTAATAAAATCTGTTGACTTCCTATTATTCTGTCTCCAGGTAAAGTAGTTTATTGCATATAAATATATACAGTGCATGTCTTCCTTTAATTCACAAATCCTTAGCTTTTCTTTGTCTGCACTTACATGAACTGTTAAATACTTTGTTTACGCAAATGATGGGGAAATGGTAAAATGACAGATAAAATTAATATTAACAAATTTCTCATGATCTTCTGTATACCAGTGAAATGATCAGTTGTCACTACATCTCTTCCACCAATATTCATCAAGCCTTGTTGTCCGTGCTCCTGGTGCTTTTAAGAGGAGCCTTCATATCCAAATTTCTTTCCTCTTCAGATCAGTTCTGGAATTCCTTCTCCATCAAACTTTGCTTTCCTCATTTCCTGTGATTACCCAAATCAGGTCTCATAGCTTCCCATCTGGTATGTAAACATCTCCCCATTAGTAGTTCGGCCAGGATACATTTTGTAGGACTATGTGGTGCTGTTTGATAAGATAGCAAGAAAGAAGCTATTTTCTGATTTAAAGATAGGGTATCTCTCCTGACGGTTTGTGTGGCAGTTAAAAAGTTCTAAAAACATTTGGATTCCCATTAGCACTCTGATGGCAGGGCACAGATAAAACATGTCAGATTTTATCAACGTGCAAAAATTTCCTCAGTTCTTAAGGTGTAAACCAGGCCCTACTATATCAAGCATTAATTCTTTAGGTAAACCAAAAGTCACAGAAATGAAGGGACCTGTAGGGTGGAGGAGATTGTGACTAAAAGGCATAGACAAACTCTGGCCTCATTTGCAAAGTTTTTATCCAAGAAAGGGCTGGCAGAAGGAGAGTGATCTCACTGCTGTTGGCAGGGTGGCCACTTCGCAGGGATCTCTTGGTGAAGAAGAAGCTTTCAGCTGGAAAAACTGACAAGGTTTACGGTTATAAATTGATTCTCCAGCATCCTTAGTATCTGACCACCAAGCATGCTGTCCCCCTTAGCCTTTCACGTAAGGTGTACTGGGAGAGTTTTCCTGACAGCAAGCATTGTCAACAGTAATTTTCTAGCATCCTGGGCTTGACACACACAAGAAGTATTTGTTTTCTACTTCAATTAATTCTTCTTATAAATAAATACATCTCCAGAGTGGTGCAGTGTACTTTTCAATAGTATCTATGGATTTGAGGGGCAGCCTTCCATTGCATTTGTAGGAATTGCTTTGGTATTTGGGTTAATATGGCCTCATAGGTCATGGGTGTCTCTTTCTTGGGCACTACAGCAGTATTTAATAGTAGGCTCATGGCATTTTCTGGGGCTGTCCATGCAGATTAAAAAACCGCAGTACTTTTTGCAAGCTTGTAATCTTCCTCAGTCCCCTCCCACCAGTCTTCTTCTGAGGACTTGGTATCATTAGGGTTATATTTATGTGACCCTTTAGCAGTGTGCTATCACTTGGTACCAACATAATTATAGACAAATGGGGACAAAAGCTGTCTCAGACTCCAAATTAAAACAGAGAATAACATGTCCAGCCCTCCACACTGCCAGTCTAAAACCAGCTCAGGTGCAGCCACAAAAGCTATAGTCTCAGCTTTGGGCTGGTAAGCTCTCCCCGTGTGCTCTTTGTACCCCAGGGAAATCGTTACTCATCTCTGGCTATGAATAGTCAGAAGCTAAACTATAGTTATATTTAAACCAGACATTGTTTATTCAAAAGAGAGGGAGAGACAGAAGATACCGACAAAGCCAAGAAATAAAATAAAAGCCTGACCAGAGCCTTCCTAGAGGAATCTAAATATCATTGTGAAATAGTGGTAGCAGTAACCTTCCACAACGCCGACTCCCTCCCCGCTATCAGCAATCCCTGACAGGTTGCCCAGAAGGGAGACTGCTTTTCTTCATCTTCCAAAACATTTGGTACTCGCTTCCAAGAGGAGGCCGCGGCACTCCCGCCCCGGCTGCCCCCTGGGCTGCCAACGGGGAAGCAGCTCTGAACTGCGCTCCTCTCAGCCCCAGCACCTGCCGCTGCTTGAGAACTGCTTTAAATCAACCCATTTACCAGATGCTGGGCCCCGCCAGCTCTGGCAGCCGTACCATCTGTCTCAGCCCCCCGTGATGGAGTGGACTTGGTGGGCTGTTCGCAGCTCCCCCGGGACCCTCCGCACAGAGCGTACCTCGCCGGGACTCGCTACCTGGGCTCTGCCAGCAAAACGCGAGGAATTAATCCATCTGAACGCCCCG
The DNA here is from genome assembly GCA_025774025.1 of Xenus cinereus. Classification (NCBI taxonomy): domain Eukaryota; kingdom Metazoa; phylum Chordata; class Aves; order Charadriiformes; family Scolopacidae; genus Xenus; species Xenus cinereus. Next base: position 140,240,327 of record JAOXJK010000012.1, on the reverse strand, counting down.
GGGCAGCAACCAGGGTAATATCTGTTACAAACTGTTTCCCTCCATCTGCATCCCAGAGGAGGTAATCTTTATTTTCGTGTAGAACTCTCAGTTTCAGAAGAGATGACAGCCTTGGATTTAAAATCTACAAAGGGTTTTTTAAAGTTCTACCAATTCCTTCTTTCTTGTATCTTTTGGCTGAAGTCTGGAGAAATTGTTATCACTTGCCCTTGGAATTCAATGCTTCTCTCTTTCCAGGCTGCCTGAAGGATCTTCTCCTTATCTCTCATTTCCACTAAAGTCACAAGCATTGTGTTCTTGGAAGGAGTACCCTTGAGTTGGTTGTGGGTGAGTATTTTACAGCATCAATCAATACAGGAAACATCCTTATTCTCTGGCAGCTCCTGAGTAGCAGACTGACATTTTTCTAGGAAATCCACTAGATCTTTTCTGTCAGTTCCAGCAGAAGATACCGGGATTTATTCACACTGAGGGTCTGATTTAAATACTAGCTTGTTTCTGAGAATTTCAGCCCTCTGAACATGGATTATATGGCTTGTTTTAACAGATCTTTGTTTAGCCTGCATGCAGAAGGCTCTTGTGCCTGAGCCATTGATCTGTGCAGTCAATCTGATTCCCCCCACATCGATGCAGAGCAGGAGTACTCACTAACTTTGCTAGAAGCCAAACACCATCCATAAGACAAATCCAAGGTCTGCATTAGTAATCAGGACCTAAAGAAGCAATGTTACTATTCCCTTCTCATTCTTTTTCTCTCCCTTATTCTGAAATCAGTGAGTTGTTGGCAGGAGCCTGGGACTGAGAGTTGGGGAGAAGAGAACGTTGGCACAAAAGACGTCCGATGATATGTCATTTAATAGAATCGATTCAACCCTCTGAGGTACTTTCATGATTCAAAGCAAAAGCCCAGAGCTGTAATGGCTTAGCAATATGCAGAACTATAAATTATTTGCTTTACTGGGGGACAATCTCAGTAAATAGACAGCGGAGGGCAGGAGAACTGCATTCTGCGTCTGCCACCACCACTGATCTCTGCTGCACAGACCACCCCAGCTGTCGGTGCTTCCTGGCCCCCTCCTTATTTTGTGTATTTAGATTGAGGGTGGAGGGACATAGCATGTGGTTAAAAGGAGGTTTCAATCTCTCAAGACTGCTTACAGCACAAATTATTTTTTATATAAAATTAATATAAAATTATATATAGTCAAGCTATACCTATCCACAAGCCACAGGGACAGTAAAAGAAGCAAAAATGTGGCTGGAGAGAAGAGGGGACAAAATCCCCCAGAGAACTGAATGGCAGCATGGCTGAGGGCTGTGAGGATAAGAAAGAAGATGATGTAGGGGCAGAACAAGGGCAGACATCTAATGACAAACTCTTTTCTGGGAGACTTTAATCACAAAAGCTGACAATCTCTATTGAATTGAATGCTATAGCCTTCTGCTGATGACCACAGTACCACTATATTCACTAAGATCTTCAAGTCATACTTAATTATATTTATTAATTGTCTCCTTTTCCTCTGTTATTTTTCCCCTGGATTTCGTTTCTTCATTTCTCTTTCTGGTTCTTTCTGTTCTTCACTTTTCCCTCTCTCTTTCCAATTCCATTAATTTGCTGATACTGTAAAGATTTTGTAAAAAGTTTTATATAAAAGTAAAGCTTCCCTCACTGAATGCCCGATAAGAAGAAATTACATGTTAGCACATGTTGGATGTATTACAGGAGTGACATCTTCACTGCAAAGGTCAAGATCTCACTGTTCTGAAGGGACGGAGCACAGAGAAATCCACAGATTCCCATCCTGTGACCCTCACATGCTCAAAATAAAATGAGAGATGGGTGCAATGAATTCTACCGTGTCACCTCCATGCCATGTCGGGATTACACCCAACAACCCCTTCTTTCACTGGGTGTGCAGAGGAGCAGCGACCTAGGGTGTGATGGAAACAACTGCAGGACCAGCCAGAGCTCCCCTGCCCCAGGGGCGCCACCACAGGCACCACCAGCTGTGAGCCCTTCCTGTGCAACACATCTCTTGGGTTTTAGTACCCTGTTGCAGGCTAGACCTTCATCAGGAATAAATCAGTTTAGCTCCACTGACTGCAGGGAAATCATATCAGTGTAAATCAATTTGGAATGTGATAAAATCTTCTTGAAACGAATCGAAGTGGGCTTCATTAGGAAACTTTCAGGAGTCTAAATTGATTAAAAGTAGGAGGTTATTATTTGAAATAAATTGCAAGAATCACATATATGGCAATTTTTACCTTTTCCCATTTACAAATTGACTGCAAATGAGTTACGAATTTGTCAAACACACTTATTATTTGAAGTCAGTGGAAATTTTATGAATAATTTAATCTTCAAATTGTGTATCTTCAGGACTTATTAAGAATTTGGTATTCACAGTCTCAGATATTTATTTTTGTTTTGACTGAATATACAGATCAGTGATGGATTTCTGCTCATTAGTATGAACTTTATGTTCTTGCACATAAGACTTACTATCCCATAAATAACATCAGCAAACTCATTTATTAGTATAGCCTGACAGAATGAACACAAAAAGAGTGTAAGCACAGCTGAATGTAATGTAGTTAGAAACTGGATATTCACAGAATTTGACCTTTTCAAAGCCTCTTTGTATGAGTCCAGTTTTAGTATGCTGCAAAGTAGTCAAATCACTAATATATTTTGAGGAAAAAGTGTGAATTTATGTTCCTTTACAACTTTATAAATAGTCTCAAAGGGAATTGAAAGTGTATGCTGATGAGATGCTGAGAAGGTAACAGCTGGGGGAGAGGCAGAGACAAAGAGCTGGGCAGAAGGTGGACCTTGGGCACATGATGAGAAAATAATAAAGTAAATTCAATCTGTAAATATATTGTGGGCAAAGGGAGGCAGCACCTGCTCTGATACTGCATGGTAAGCCAAGAGTCAAAATAACCATGGCTGGTTAGAGAGATAGTTATAGAGGTTAGGAGCTATCTTCTTTTTTCCACTCTCACCCCCAACCTCTGCCCATTTGATGACATGTTTTTGGTTTTTGTTTTTTTTTTCTTGCAGGAATTTGTAGCAGCTGTGGTATCCTGCTGCAGGTTTTTCAGAGCTGAAACAGCTCTGGGGCGCCACTGGGGTTGAGCATCTCCTGGGGTCTCAGGGTGGTGACCCAAGCCTCCCCAGGGAGTCTGCAGGACTTCGTAGCTCTCTTGTGGACGCCTGTGCCATGTTCCAGAAAGAAGTATTTCACTTCTCCTGAGTCAATTTGCTTTGTTTAAAGCCTGTTATTTTTGTTCTTGAAACAACTTCTCCTGCAGCAGAAGTCTTTATTTGCTCTCATTTGATGTTGGTTTTCTCAGGCTGTTTGGTACAACATTACTCTGATATTGCAAACAGCATTACAGCTATCTATCTTGAAAGCAGATACCTTCTGGCCAAGTAGATTCAGAATTTGCTGGAAACCCCTCTAGCTGAGCTTCTTGTAAAGGTAGAGCAAGATGTAGAGGGTATAAATGGCTAGTTTCTTTCTATATGCAACTATGATTCTATGAAACATCATTATGTTTTAGAACTAAACGGGGAAAAACCCTTCTGTGGCTCTACGTGGGTTTTTTTTTTTTTTTCTTCTGCTTGGTTCAGGGTTTTTTTGGTCTTTTGGCTGAAGGAAGTTCTCAGATCTCAGATTAAGGGCTTAATACCGTCTGTTCTCTAAACTAGAAGTGCCAGAGCAACAAATTTACATTGTTATGTGTGGATATCTTGATGAAGCTAGTGATATGTGCTCAACTTACTTTCAGGATTTCTGACACTACTCCTTCCTTGATGCTCCAGACTGTCTCTTTTCCTAGATTAGTTTTATTGAAAGATGAGAAAAATGCAAAGCCCCAGCTTGCAAAGCATTTGCAATCTCAGCTGAGAAATGAGTCATACCATCATGGACACTTCCCAAGAGCACTGCAAGATTTGTGTGCGTGGTTTGTAGTCATAGTTCATAGGAGAAAGGAGGAACTGATTGTAAGTATATGTCATTGGCAGTGTTTCTCAATGAAAGAAAGATAGAAATACTGTCAAGGAAAAATGAGGCTTGAAAGACCTTTCAGGAGGAAGGGAGTAGCTGACAGAAACGTAAATGGTAAGGTGGGAATGCCCAGGAGAAGTTGTGTCCTCTTGGACTGAGCCTGTGTTTGGAATTCCTCTGAGATGAGGCTGTTTGCGTAGCCTGCTGTCAATAAATAAAACATTCACAAACTAGGTCAAGATTAGAGCTCTGAGACACTAACAAAACTGGATGATGAGCAGCTCTTTTATGTTGTTGTATAAATACATAAAGACTCATGAGCTGAAACTATTAAAAATTGCTTGTTATTGAAAGTGCAGGGGAAAAATGAGGACCATATGAAAGAAATCTCTGGAAAAATTCTTCAGGCAGATTAAGTGTCCAGAATGCTGCTGCACAACTTTGGCTGAAGCTCTTCAGCTTCAGGAACTTGAACTTTGAATAATTTTTATAAGCATGAAAGAATTTACAGAGATCTCTTCAGCATATCTAGCCTCTAGTGTAGAAACAAAATTGGAAATTAAATAGAAAACCATTCAAATATTCATATTTTGTTTATTGTGTGGCTACTCAACCTATATGATTCAGCGTATACAGTGTGCAGGATTGTCAGAAATGGCTTGGCAGAGCTGCTGGGAGCAAAAAAAACTTTACAATCAGTCAACCTGTGATGGGCAAAGCAGACATCAGCACACTGAAGGCGTGTTATTGAACAAGACCTATCCTTCTAGTTCCCACCAAGTTTCACTCCCATGTTTTAGGGGTGGGCAGCATGTTTCACACACCTCCCACCCCTGAGGCTGGGAACAGGGACGGTGCATTGAAGTTGTTTTCCTAGACAATGATTAAGAAATAGAGGACCTCTCACAACAGTTCAGGAGACATCACAAATGGGGACTGTTGGCTGGGATGAAACTTTAGCTGTGGTTTGGTTCTAGATCCAGATAATACAGGTCTCCTATGGCAGTTCCATTAAACTGTGGGGTTACTGTTTCATTTCTCATTCTATAGTCTGTAGGATGTGTTTGTCTCACACGCAACTCACACTTTGATTTCAATTTGTCTACAGTCTTAAGGACAAAGTTCGTGCTTATTGAAAGGTTATTCAGTCTCCAACCTAATGCAGCCCTGTTCCCAGCTCAAGTACCACTGGCTGCTCTGCTAACACAGAGGGCCAGACTAGTGTGTTTATAAAATATACCTCAGGCTTGACCCAGACCTAGTCAGTCCATGGATTTTCATTGGGATTGATGGTGTTGTTACGCTGCAGAGTGTGCTCTGTTACCCGAAGGATCCACTTCCAAGGTGTACTTCTGAAGAACCACTCCTACATCATAGGTTGCTTCAGCACATGCAAATATTTGATAAATAGCTCAGTAAATTGTAACAGATGAAAACAAAGGTTCAAACACACGGTACTCACAGACCTACACAGGACAGACTTTGAATTCGGTCAGATAAATGCAAACTGTGTGAAGGAGAAAACATAGTTTCATATCTTCCTTGATTTCTGGCAGAACAGATTTTCTGCTTCTCTGTTCACTCATGGGTGAGTGCGGATGTACCTGTTTGGCATTAGCGAAGGGACACTAACTTGAGGCATGAGACAAACTACCCCGGCAAACTGGCAGCTGATTGCCTATGTGATACCCTTTACTAAGCTGTCTCTCCATCACCGTTCCTGTTGTCCTTTCTCCTTGTTTTCGCTGGAGCAGTGAGTGATGCCCAGCAGGACTGCACACAGCCAAATTCTGGATGGGGAGCACCGGAGTACGGGAAATCGTTACCGGTGACAAGGGAGTTAGCAGCAGGCTGGCGTGACTTACTTGAATAGGGACGGGCGACTGGACTGCGGCCAAACCCGTGAGATTTTTAGACCCGATTGAAGCGAGTCGCTTTAGTGAAGAGTCTGAGCGGGTCAGCGGGCGTTTGCACGGTCCTTCGGAGCCCCTCGGGCTTATTTTAAAAGCGGCGCCCTTCAGCAAGCAGTACCAGCCGGTTCGTGGCAGCTCAGGGCCGCTCACCGGCACGATTTACCACCTCGTTTCAGAAAACGAGCTTGGGGGAGCGGCCGCAGCCCCTCCGGCCCCTCGTCCCCCCAGCCCCGGGCGGAGGCGCAGGCGGCGGCGGCCGCCAGAGGGCGCTGTGCAGCCGCCGGCGCGCGGTGCGGCGGAGCTGGGCGGGGCTGGCGGGCGGGGCCGGGGACAAGGCCCGAAGGGCGGTTGCGGGACGGGAGTCGGTGCGGCGCTTCCAACAAACCGGGCCCCGGCTTCTTTTCAGTGCGAGAGTCAGCCCCTTACAGGTTAAAGGTAAGATCCTGTCTGTATGTAGAGTCGTAGAAGCACAGAGTCACAGAATGGGTAGAATTGAGAGGGAACGTAAAAGATCATCTCGCTCCAACCCTCCAGCCGTGATGGAGCACCCACAGCTTCTCTGGGCAACCTGTTCCAGGGTCTCACCACCCTCATAGGGAAACATTTCTTCCTGATATCTAATCTAAATCTACCATCTTCTAGTTTGACGCCATTATCCCTTCTCCGATCTCTACAAGCCCTTGTAAAAAGTCCCTCTCCAGCTTTCTTGTAGCTCCCCTTTCAGATACTGGAAAGCTGAAACAATTCTAATCAGCTGTTTAAATAACCATCTGGTATTTTCATGAAGCCTGTGTAGATTTTACAAGATAACTAACAGACAGAACCCATGCAGCAGGATAATATCTCACATCCCAATTATTACTTTTCTTCACCTGTGGTGGCCAGTGAATGACTGACCCGGATTGTACAGGCACAGTTCTCTTTATGTATATTTGTACAGCTCTCAAGGACACTTCTTTTTTGGCCACTTGGTGTAAGCTGATCAAGGAAAGGTCTTCTCTGTCTCTCTGCACACAGAGAGCTGATGGGCCCTGTATGCATGAACACATGCCTTTTTTTTAAGTAGTTATTTTGTGCTCTAATACAAAACCCTGACCAGCTATATATTCATACCATCATAAAAACTGATTTTCAAACTAAAATTCTTTTAGCACCAATTTTTCTAAGATTATTTACACATTTACAGTGAATTCTACACTAAAGTACACATTCATGCCTCTGTGCATCAGCGCTCCAAAATTACATTTTCTAACGAGAAAGCCAATTAAACCCATTTTTTTTCTTTTTTCCATAACAGATCATAAATTGCTTTTGTGAAACTGAATATATTGAGATATATATATAAAAATACACTAATTTTCAGAATTTTCCTTTACAATTACACAAATCTGTTCAATAAATGTGGGTCAGAATCTTAGGATTGTGTATAAGCCACTGCATGTAACTTTCAGCCTCTCTTCTGTTGTCGAGCCTGTTGTTTCTTCCAGGGGTCAGGCTCTGCCCATGATGCTGTTTGCACACTGAGATACCTTCTGCTGCTGCTGCTGAGGGAAATTCATTACTTCTAAAGCTATCTCTGTGCCTTTCAGTTTGCTGAAGACCTGTATCTAGAATTTCAGAATTGTTCTTTGGAAACAACTTCAATTTTGCAGTTTATAAACTATTGCTGCTAACACTATCGGGATGCTAAATAGCACCCTTAGGCCTTTGTTGCTGTTTGCATGTATGTGTATTTTTTTCCGTTTACATGTTAATACTAAGAATAACTAAATCACACTGGAAAAAACTCTCCAAAATACTGCAGGCTGCTGTACTCTTTGTGTGCTCCTGTAGCCAAGCTTGTTAAAAAGGAGATCACAAGTCTGCACATCGGCATTTGGTTTTGGAGATCTGTAAGTTCCCTGACCCATGAAGCTTACACAACTCAGCCCACACGTCCTTTCCAGTGTCTGTCACCATTTAGCTCACTGACCATACCAGTTTCTGGGAGCGAGATGGCAGAGAGAGCTTTGTCTGTGCCTTGCTCTACCTTCATTCAGGGGACCATTGTCTTTCTCTTCTCTCTTTCTAAGTTGCAAATACTACTGAGGGGTTTTTCCATTTTTTTGTTAACGGTTTCTCTTATAAATGTTGTGACTTTAAGTTACTGCATAAAGGCCTAAAAGGACTTTTGAAACTAAGCCAGAAAGCAGAAGAAATTAAATCAACTCTGACACAGACCAAATCATCATCATTGACAAAATATCTTAAAGAGAGCAGAAAACAGCGATTCACTCTTTCGAAGAAGGTTTCTTTGCTTCTGATGACACTGAGTGAAGGAAAAAGAGAGAATCCTGTCCTGCAGGTGATCAATGCTGGTTTTGTCACTTCCCTGGGCTCAAAGGTTCATCTGCAAAACCACAGGGGTGGTTACAGTGAGGCAGTGTAGGAGAGAGGGTGATAGGAAAGAAGTTTGTGTGCCTGAGGACACTGGATCTGAACTGCCAGCTCCAGACCATTTCTGAGACAGAGAACATTTAAGGGGTGTGAAATAAAATATTTAATTTCAAGTTTCAGCCTTCAATTCAAGGTAATTTTGAGAAATGCTCTGATTTTTGTTTAATTTGGAATTGTTTTATCTTGAAAATATCAAAATAAAATTGAGATGAAATTTAGGGAAAAAAAATCTCAGATCTATTTCCTCCCTGCCCCAAACAAACAAAACTGTTTTAATCAAATTTTTTTTCTTCAGCTTTCTAAAGGGATGAGGAAATTCACTCAAAACAAATACGTGTATTCTGCTTGCATCATCTCATCCCAGTGTGCATGCAGCATGTAGTCCAGGGGTGCAGCTGATGGAGTGGTTAAATCTGGGAGGCAGGAGGGGTCACAGTCCTGGCATCTGAAAGGAGGGCAACGTACCGCTCTGCCATAAGGCACAAAGTAAGTCAGAAACATGACGCCAGTCTCAGAGAATTTGAATTTTTAAAAAATGACAAACGGCCGAACTGTGAATTATTTTGCAGAGTGGCTGCCTTCCTGTAGGATCAGGTTCCTCAGCTGCATTAGGCACGAAATGGTCTCTTATCTATTTTGGTTTTTTAACATGACATTTTGATGAGAAACTATCTACACTTGCAATATGGCATTTTAACATACAGCTACACTGATGTTTAACTGAAGACTGGGTCCTGCAAACCCTATTTTAAGTAGCCGTACCCACAAAATACCCCACAAAATCAAGAGGTCACTTCAGTCTTTCCAGTAATTTCAAAACAGCTCTTTCTGTCATGAGCACTCAATGCTTCTTACCTCCGTCCTTGTCTCCTCCTGGCCTGCTTTTCTTACTAAGTATTTGAATGCCTCCCAGTCATACATTAAGTGAACTCACTGAGACCTGTCACATGTTGTTCTTTCCATCTTTCTCTCATCCCTTCCTCATGGAAAAATATTTATCCAACTTGTTGTTTCATGTAATTATGAAAGGTAAATAGCAGCATTTGAAGCAGGGAATGCAGGGTTTCACCTTTCATCCAGAAAGTCTTTTATGGACAGCAGGGTAGAGATCAAAGTATGAGAAATGCATTCCAAAATACAGTCTCCTACATTTCTTAACATCTTCAAAACCAGAACAGAGACTACGCCATCATAGTCATTCAATTCTTTTCCTGTTATATCAGCATAGAACAAGAAACAAAGTGTATATAAGCAGAATTACGATACTGTATTTCTGCACTGATATAAAATAGGACAGAAAAAACCTTCACAAAAGTAAAAGGAAAGGACACATGCAGAAAGAGACTCACAAAACTGATTTAGAAGCAATGCTAAAACGAGTTAGTGTGTGTTGCCCCACAGCTCCAGTGAGTTACCCTAGGGTGCCCCAGCAGAATAACTAGGGAGCACCGTGCTTCTTGGCCCAGCCTCTGCTGTGTGCTCTACTTAGCAGAGGACAAGGACAGGCTGCTGTCCTTAATGGTTAGCTACTGACAGCAGTTTAAAAAAACACAAATGGCAAGGAAGTGTCCAACTAAGAGTGAATTTCAGAAGAAATTACGAATTTACTGGAAAGAAATTACTTGGGATCCCATCTGTCAGGGTGGGCTTCACGATACGTGTTATCTGGCTCCTCTCCCTGCTTGGTGGGTGAGCTACCTGCCTGCCTGCCTGCCTGCCTGCCTGCCAACACAGCACCGTATCGGGCGAGCATAAACGTGTGGTATGTCTGCTTAAAACATGCATGGGTAGCGAAAGCTGACACAGCAGCTTCTGGCTGCCGTAAGCCTGCTCCCCACTTCGACCCAGCTGGGCACTTTCTGCTGAAGGTGAGACTATGCCTCAGGGGGGTTTGAGGATCTGCACCCTCTCGGCCTGAAACAAGTGTGCACCTGACATGATCCAGAAAAGTACCGTAACTGCTAGGGTGGAATTAAGCTTTGGGGAACATATTTCTTCTCCTACTGCTGAAGAACTGCCTCTGTGGGCAATGCAAACCTAACCCCTGGCGACATAAGAGACAGTGTGAGTGTAACTTAACGACATAGATTGTCTATGCTTTTTATACTAAACATTCATTAGATTAAAAGAATAGAAATAACCCAGGGGACAAATCCCCAGTTCTTTTCCTGTTGAGCTGACAAGTTCTTATCACAGCTGATGCTTATTTTGGAATTTGACAAACGAAAAAACCTCATGTTCTTAGACGTGGAAAAATTCAAGTGAGAAGTTACAGGAAACTTTAATGGTCATAAAATGTGCAGTCTCTCAAATTTGGCTGACAAAATCACTTCAGCTGACAGCTTCCATTGTTAGGGATGTAATGGGTTTAAAAAGAGATAGGAAGCAAATTATAGGCTCTCTACAAATCAAACCCACCCAGCACATTTCTGCAGGTCTCTGCCAGGCAGAGCCTGGGGTAGAAGCCATGCTGCACCTGCAAGAGGCTGATGCGAGACGTTTGTGAGATGAATACACTGAATTGCCAGAAATCCTTTGCGGGGATGTGGAGTTAAACTTGTAAACTTTTATCCTTGGTTCACAGTGTTTAAAAATTTATTTTTGGACTATACCACCTGGCACATATTTTTGAAGGACTGGGCCATACCCTCCCCGGGTAGCGTTCTTCAGTTTTTCTGCAATCCAATCTAAATTACCCCCCAATTACCTTGCTTAGCTAAGACATATTTTATGTCACCTTTTCCCCTTGCCTCTACTTTAACTTTGAAAACCCCATACTGGTAAAGCACACTTGTTGCTGGGGAGCCAGTGGGAAGGGAGTAGAAAGCAGCAGGAGGAGGCAACGGGGCAGAGCTGTAGGGGGAACCGGGTCCCCTCCCTCCAGGGACACTGGGGACAGCAGGGGGTGGAAGGTGTGTCGGCATCTGCTGCACAGATGTGGGGGTGCGAGACCCCTCCTGACCTCTTTCTCCACTCAGAAGTGGCAAAAAGGTTGTGCCTGGCTGTGTGGCTATCTTTCACCATCACCATCTGATTTAAAGCTGCTATTAGAAATGGCAGGCAGAAGCCATTCCCCGTGCAGCCCTATTCAAAGTGGCACTTAACTGTGCTGAGTGAATGCTGATGAATGTTCTTTAATTAAAGCACTATAATAAAAAACAGAGAACATCTGTGCCAAGGTGCTAAGTAATCTGTCTAAACAGATGTCTAAATTTAAGTTCAGTCATATTACAGAAATATTATAAAAAATTTTCAGATAGGAAATAGAGTTGCTACTTTTCATATGTGCATTGAATTTCTCTTTACTCAATGCAAATCTTCTCTTCCTGCATTTGGTTTTATTTGAAGTTCAGTGAGCTATTCTCCTCCTTTGGGTTTCCAGTTAAGCAGCTGACACATGCTGTTGGTAGAAATTTTCCTTTTCTTTTACTGTGATTTAACATCCTAGTATTTATTACATTTAAACTACTGGAAACAAATATACCCGCAGCCACGAACTTTTATGATAAATTAGCTTGCAGAAAACATTTGGGATTGCTTGTGTTGCAAACAATCTTTTTGTAAAAGAGACCTTTACTTGAACAAACCGACCTTGCTGAACAGCTCTGCAGTGCAGCACGAGTCTCTCTTTTTAGTAGGGAGCCTGCGGGCTCCAGCATAGCCTGCCTGCTGACCTTGAGCACACCAAACTGCAACATAAACCCAAATTCGTACCAGAGAGACAGCAGCCTGAGCTCTTCCAACAGGTACCTTCTGCAAAACACAGAGCGAGATTTGATCCTGTAAGAAATTAGGTCAAAAAAGAAGAAACTTATTTCCAGGAATGATTGAGGTGATATTCACAATCCAGATTCACATATTGGCAACCTTTCACTCTGTTTATTTTATAGCCTTGTCTTCAGAAAGGAAGTTATAGAGTGGTATACCTGCTGCTCCTCCTGTCACTAAAACCTTACCAGCACCTACCAGTCACTAAAAAAATACGACGACACCTTCCAGCTTTAGATAAAGACTTCTTCTCTTTACCTTTAAGGGTCTCCCCCTCATTTCGCTCCAGCCTTGGTATCACAACTCATCTTGGGGCAAAATGCCAGCTCCTCTGGTAGACTTTTGCTGAAAGGTCAGAGCTCTGGAAATGGTCCGCAGCTGCCTGGGTGCTGGGGGAGCGTGGGGTGCCCTGGGCAGCAAGGAGCGCTTGGTACGGTTTCAGTAAAAGGTTTCTGGGATAAAGCCCTCTGCTAAAAATAGCTTTGTTTAAGGTTTGTCACATTCTGCCATAGTTTTCCAGAAAGACAGAGAAATAAAAACATGTTTTGATTGTGATTCCTGGTGGCTGAAGCTTACCCCAGCTAAAGCTTGTCACTCACTGCCCTACAGGGAGAATAACATCAAGAATGGTATTTATAAAAAAAAAAAACCAAACATGGGGAAGAAGAAAAGGGGGAAGTTCTCTAAGTAGGGGACTGTCAACCTTACTTGCAAACCTGAACTATAATGAGAGGCAGAGGTGCCAAAAGGCCTTTTGCCTGCCAGTTTTTATGTGAGATGGGTAGATTTTTCCACAGGAAAGTGGAAATGACCCTGACTCAACCCAGGGCAGTGGCTGCTGGAGCCATAATCGGAAAAAAGGGGGGAAAAATTAAGCTCCTTATGTTCTGGGGGAAAAGTGATTAAGGAAGGTGAGAGTGGGAAAGTGGGGGGTTAAAAAAGGTGTAATCTGTGTGCAGTGGAAAATTACAAAAATGTTCAGTTCTCAGAAAGGACAGAAATGGTGTGTATGGATGACCACAAGGAGGGGATGGAGGAGGTGCATGCAGGATGGGCAGAGCCCTGTGTGGGTTGGAAGGGTGAATAAACAGAGTGAGGAGAGAGAGAAATTAGGGGAAGGGTGAATGAATCCCATGGAGAAGTGACGGAGTGAAAGAGACCAGTGGGACCAGGAAACAGTCAGGGCTGGAAGCTGGAAAGATTGGCACTCTCCTTTCCTGAGGGGCTGAGTGATCCTCGGGTCCTCGGGCTGAAGGTTGCCTTCTTTTAGACTACAGTTACTGCATATTTAGGTTATCTTGGACACATTTCTCCTCCTTCCTGAAAAGTTTTCCTAGGTGGATTTTAAATTTTTTCTCATGTTTGTCCCAGGTTTCCTGGCGTGCAGCAACCTGATCGGAGTAATTCCTCAGGTATTCCAGCCCATGTGCTGTGCGTCTCCAAACCCTGAGCAATTCCACAGCGGAGTGAGTGCCAGCACTTTCAGGAAGCAGCAGCTGTGCTGTACATTAACTTTTCTGCATGTACGGGAAATCCAGGCTGTCCCAGGCCCATCTGTATTCGCAGTATGTGAACAGTGGGGGTCAGTATGAAGTTACAGTGGAGGCACTGCACCGCCGGTGCCAGGCAGCCTTTGCGTAAGGACCTTTGAAAAAAAGCTGGGGTTTGCTTGTTTTAATAACATCTTCCAAGTTTTTTTGTCGAGCAATGCTGAATTAACTCATGCCTCTGGCTGTCGATCAAGTAGGCCCCTGTCATCTCCTGGGAAGGCATTACTGAGGCATGCGGCAGAAAGCAGTGCATCCAATTTAATTCTTTTCTCCTTTGAATGCTCCATGGCCATTTTCTTACGTTGCCTGCACGTGGGGATTGGTTATGCCTGTGCCCCATTTCCTGCCCTCTCGATAGTCATGCTCTGTGACCTGCCCCATAATACCAAAAAAGAAACCCCTCCAAGGAAATAACTGTTTCTCCAAGGAAATACCAGCTGAGCAGTTACAGTTCCCTGCATGTGGTAGCAATAAAAGGGGGCAGGCAGAGGCCGGGGGGAGCGGATGATCTGGCAGGAAGGGAGGACAGAGCCTGGCAGTCAGCTGGGTGGGATGTCCTGGAGGCCGCCTGGTTTGCTGTCCTGGCTGGGCTGCCAGAGCCCTGGAGCAGGAGAGCAGAGTGTAATAGCTGCCCCTGATTTATGCCTGCAATAGCAGAAGTGCTGGGCAGCAAGGAGTAAGTGTTGCTGTGTGAATGGTTTCTAGAAGGCGAATGCCTCGATGGAATGAGAGGAGAGGAGAGGAGATGAGCTAGAAAAGCCGTCACTCGATTTTATTGTGCCGTTGACCCTGTCAGGATGTGGGGGTAGACAACCTGATGTATTGTGTTACGGCTCTACAGAGAGCAGCTTGAGCTTTCCACAGTGCTCCTTAATCGATCCAAGTGCAAATGGAAACCCGGTTCCTTGGGCTGTGGAGCTGCAAGCAGCTACACAAACGGGCAGCCATCTCTCTGCTTCCATCACTATGTCTTAAAGGTATGCACTTATGGGGCCTCTGGGCTTGAATGGATCTTACATCTTTGTGATTGTTCATCATCTGGTCTTTAAGCTATGTCAACCTTTGTCACTTGCAGGGCAATATCTTTGTCAGCATAAATTTATGGCGGTTGCATACAATTCCTGCAAATATACTTCTACTTTTTCTGTGCTCTCCACAGACATTCATACAGCCTTCTTCAAGCCTATCACAAGATTTACATCTGTTGTGACTCCCTGCAGCTTGGCTGCTGGTGAACTGAAACTATTCCTTGTTTTCCATAATGAACAAAGCAAGGGAAGACATTGAAAATGGTTTATCAGTCTATTCCATTAGCGTCTTCCAATTTGGCATGCATAGTTCTCAGAACAGCAAGCTTTCTAGAGCAAGAATTTTCTTTTCATCCTTGTTTGTGTAGCTTCTAACACAATGGAGTCCAAATCCTTGATTGATTATAGACCAACAAATTACTATACTTTTTTGGTAGTAAAGAGAATGAAGCAGACAAGAAGGAGATGAAGCTTTATTTCTCAGGGCAGTGCAGAGGAAATGACTCAGAGGAACATTCTGTGGTCCAGTGCACCTGAGTTTGCAGGTAGTATAAATGATCTCTTACAGGCTTCTTTGTCTTCATGCACGCAGTGCAGGAGCAGCATCCGAGAAAAAGAAAGCATAAGTTAAGAAATGGCTAGCACAAAAAAAAAAAAAAAAAAAAAAGATCTCTTATCCCAGCAAGAATACTTTTCAGAGTGCTGCAAGGATTTGTGCTTGGATCTCTGCCATTTCTAACCTACGTGAATGGATCCAGACAAATTTTCCAATGTGAACCAGTTAAAATATTAAGAGTGAAGTGTTTCAAGAGCAGAATAAGCTATGTGTGTATTAGCTGGAGAGGAGGAGATATCTGGAACAAATGAATTTTCAGAAAATATTTTTTGAGAGTGTGATGTAATGGAGTACCAGGGAGGAGGTAGATTTAATTAGACAGTCTTTCTCTCCTGTATTATTTGTTTCATTTCCTACTACTTATTTATCTTAGAAAATAATGGAGGAATTAACTAGAACAATGCAGGGAAGAAGTGATGCTCGTGGAAAAATAAATACTGATCGTATTTGCGTAAATGCGTAGGCACAAATGTTTACGCACAAATGTGTGTTGACCACTTTGCAATATCTCTGCTTTTCCTCTTGTTTATTAAGATGTTATAATTTAAGCAGTGAAAAAGCATATGACTAGTTACATCCAATTCTGCTGCCTTTTTTTATTTCAAGTGGAGGCGATTCACCATGTGGTTTGTGTTTTGTAGGAATGCGGTAAGTGTTTATGTAGCTCAAAGACTTTCCCGGTAGCTGAAAGTCATGTTTGTGTAACTGACAAGTCATAACGTGCTCATTTTTAATTCTTACTGGGTCCTGAGGATGTTTAAACAACAGTGTAGTCTGAACAAGTCTAGAAAATTAGTGGTGTTAATTAATAACTGTCTCTGTTGCAAAGATTGAGATGTTTCCAGTCCACGAGTAGAAAATTATTATATAGGGCAGTGAGGAGGGTACACAGCAATCTCACTACCCTAGGCTTCAGGAGAGCAGACTTGGCCTCTTTAGGGATCTGCTTGGTAGAGTACCATGGGATAAAGCCTTGAAGGGAAGAGGGGCCCAAGAAAGGCGGTTAATATTCGCAGATCACCTCCTCCAAGCTCAGTAGTGATGCATCCTGACAAAGAGGAAGTCAGGCAAAAACACCAGGAGGCCTGCATGGATGAACAAGGAGTTCATGGACAATATCAAACAGATGGCAACATGGACAGTGGGATCGAATGCACCCACAGCAAGTTTGCTGATGACACCAAGCTGTGTGGCGCGGTCGACATGCTGGAGGGAAGGGATGCCATCCAGAGGGAGCTGGACAGGCTTGACAGGTGGGCCTGTGCGAACCTCATGAAGTTCAACAAGGCCAAGTGTAAGTTCCTGCACCTGGGTCATGGCAATCCTAGGCACAAATATAGGTTGGGCCGACAATGGATTGAGAGCAGCCCTGAGGAGAAGGATTTGGGGGTGTTGGTGGATGAGAAGCGCAATATAAGCCAGAAATGTGCACTCACAGCCCAGAAATCCAACCACATCCTGCGCTGCACCAATAGAAGCGTGGCCAGCAGTTCAAGGGAGGTGATTCTGCTCCTCTACTCCATTCTTGCGAAACCCCACCTGGAGTACTGCATCCAACTAGTAAACTACCCTTTGACTAGTCAGTCCAACCCCATAAAGGTTTGAATCTAACTTGGAAAAATACTGTTGCACATTCTTTACTGTGAGGGTGGTGAGACACTGGACCAGGTTGCCCAGAGAAGTTGTAGATGCCCCATCCCTGGAAGTGTTCACGGCCAGGCTGGATGGGGCTTTGAGCAGTCTGATGTAGTGTAGTAGCAGGGAGTGTTGGAACTTTAAGGTCTCTTCCAACCCAAGCCATTCTATAATTCTATAATATAGCTTGAATGTTTTCCTATTTGATTCTACTTCCAAAATACAAATATTTTATTAAAAATGTTAGAAATAATAAACATTTTCTATTTCCTGTGGTTAATAAAGCACATCAAGCCATTCATAATAAATAATCACAGAATCATAGGAAAAGACCTTTGGTTGGAAAAGGCCTTTAAGATCATCAAGTGCAACTGTAAACCAAACACTGCCAAGTCTACCACTAAACCATGTCCCTAAACCCAAGTGCCACATCTACATGTCTTTTAAATACTACCAGGGACAGTGAGTCAAACACTTCCCTGGGCAGCCTGCTTCAGTGCTTGACAACCCTTTCAGCGAAGAAATCCCTATTTTAAATTAAAAAATAAAAATAAAAATTATCTTCTCGGTCTGCAGTTGTTTCTGTTTGCAAACTATTCACAGGATGACTTTAAGTCCTAAAAATGTTTGTCTGAGGACACCCAGCATGCGCATCAGCCTAAGGCTTCTTCCCCTACCTGGACTATTTGTTCCTCACTGTTGGTAATATTGGTTTGTCAAGTCCTTAATTGCTTCTCATCTCTGGTCACCTGAAACTTAATGAGGGAAAAGGAATCTGAATATCATTAATGATAGCTGAGTAAGCAGGATGAACTCAAATATATTTTCAAAGTTAGCAGGTTAGCTGCCCAAATACCTCAGTTACCAAACTTTGTGCAAGTCCACTTCAAACACTGTTCATGAGTGGTTCTAAACCAATTTGATAACAAAGAACCAGACATTCTTTTGAAGTTATTTTAGAAAGCAAATATAGCTATGAGTGAGTAAATTCAATGAAATTGAGTTTGATAATAAATGTGGAAATTAAAAAGGCCCTAAAATTGGCTAAAATGTATTTATTTTCCTAGCTGTAACATTTGTACTATCTTTGCTGCTATCAATGGCTTCTTTTTCATATAAAATATATGCATGACTAGTTGATACTAAAGCATGTTCTTGCTGGTATGTTACTTCGTCATCCAACTTGTCTTCATCACGCACTGTTTTTTGTTGGTCTCATCCACTAGTGACACACTGTCTATTTGCACGGTGCCAGCAAGCGGCTGGGTGCCCGCCTCTTCTCTTGCGTCACACAGCTCCCACTTGCTCCAGCCATCGATGTACACAAAACAAATAATTACAGCTACTGTGGTTTGCTGTGTGTGATTTGTTTGAAAATGAAAATTGCCAAAGATCTGTGAATTTCAAATGAATTCTGAATGTCTGTACCATGTCGCAATTTATAGCAACGGAGTATCCGCCCTTAATACTTGAAACAAGTCTTTTGTTAGGAAGAAAATTGAGAATCCTTCTACATCAAGTACGCATGCTTGTATTTTTTTGTTGTGCTCATGTATGCAGTGATTGCAAAAATACTGCTTTATGCATTCGAAAGGTGATACTAGGCACTGATCCTAGGAGTATGAACTTGTCTGCTACGGGGACATTTTGACAATGAAACTCTATGGCCAGCTGTGGGCAGGAGCAGAGTTGGTGCTTGCTTAGGGCAGCAGACTGCTGAAGGCTCTTACATGGCTATGCCCCTCCTGCTTACATTGCCTGTGGCAAAATTGGGAAAGACACTGTTGAAAGATGCAGGCACGTGTAGGCAGCCCAGCTGCACAGGGTTGCCCAGTTCTCCTCTTCGACAGCAGCAAAACCAGCAAACTCTGTACCTTCACCAGCTTCCCATGACAGTTCTGCCCTTTCCCATGGTAAAAGCCCTGGATTCTCCATCCTTGGAGTGGCAAAATTTAATTTTACCAATGTATCCGAGGAGCTTAAGATGACTCTGTACACTACAATTCCAGAATTCATTATTAAAATTTCTTTTTTATCCTTCTCCAACACAGAGCTTTCTCTGTTGGTGACCTCACAAAATTTTCTGCAGGGCTTCTTAGGCTTGAAAAGCAGCACTTTAGGGATTACGAAACTGCAGTGTGTCCAGATTTTATCCAGCATTACAACTGATAAAAAAGTCCTGAAAATTATGATCTTTAAGGGTGAAAATGAGTAGTGTTGTAATTTATTTATTTTTTTTAAAAAAAGAACACATGTCTTTTGATGAGTATGAACAGCTAGGTAGAATTGCATAATGCAGCCATGTGAAAAGTTAACACAGGACTTGATCTGAAAATGAGAATTAACCAACAGCTGATTAGATCATGATAATAATTTATTTTAGGTCATTTGACATGTCTGTTCAGTTCACCCTCCCATAAAGATTGTTAGACTGCTTATGCAGTCACTTACCTTTACACTTACCTGTTAACGCTAGTGGGGAAGAAATGTAATTAACTCCTACTTTGTTAATGATTCTGGCCTGTTATTAATAGAGCCAGACTTGATACAAAATCCACATTCTAGATCTGGAGCCAGAGACAGACACTCACTCAGAGCCAACTTGGAGATTAAGCTGCTTTCTGATTCTTTCTCAAAGATCAACTAGGCAGAGTAAATGCATTTATCTTCAGCTCTTTGTTCTCTAGAGGACATATGCAAGAATTCACCATTCATGTTTTTAAACTTCCAAATTCTCCTCTTAAAATAGATAAATGTCCTGGCATCAAAAGAGGCTTGCAAGAGAGCTAATTTAATACTGTTTTATCTTGCAGTTTTGGAAAACATTTGCACAACTGAGTGTTTAAGAGCTGTATAGATGCTTCAGATGGTCCTGCTTGAATGTATGCAAACAACTTGCCATAATTACTGCAGTGCTTAAACATCTACATAAGGGTAATCTGCTTTCTTGCAAGATTCAGGTAGATGACAGAAGTAGAAACCTGACTGCCCTGCTTCCCTTTGATTCTTGTCAGGCTTCTATGGAAAGGATTTTGGTGTCTCTCTTCAGAGGGTAATGACAAATTCCTCCCGATCCGAGGGGCGGCAAGGCTTCACTCAGCACACACTGCAGCTGGCAGGGCTGTGTCACCCAGCCAGGGCATGGAAGGGATGCCAGCACCTTGGGATCATCAACTCCTTGGTAAGAAGAATAGTACTGAAATGCTTTTGAGAGATCTGGGGCCTTTATTGTTGTTGTTTTTGACTGGGTCTCAGTTCAGCCAGTAATCAGTTAGTAAACGATACCAAGCTTTTAAGACCCATCTGGAGGAAAGGCATGTAAATGGAAAAGAAAGAAGTATATTTAGCCTTAAAATTATCACTGAGTTTACTACCATCCATGTTGCATCTCATCTTCGTTACGGCTTTAGAGTGTAGGAAAGAATAGTTGCTTGACTTTGGCTAGGTGTATTTTGAATGTAATTACCTTGTTTGCTCAGCCTGTCAGGCCTAAAAGAGATTTAAAACGACAGAGCATGGAATAGAGTATAGTTATTTTCCATGGCAATAGTAAATATTTGTTGTCTACTGTAACCATTCTTTGACTTTACAATTTTGAAGTACCTATCCAAGCGTATCTGGGATTTGTTAACTGGAAAGATGCAGAATGAGAGGACACGGGAAGCTATAAATAACGCAGTGCGAGCCCTAAGGGGCGTAATTGCGTAGCTAAAAACTTTTGGCCGCACAACTTCTTCCAGCTGGTTTTACATGTGCTGCAGTTCAGTGTCTCCTACCTGCACATTCTACAAGACGGATGCAATTCAGCTGTGGAAGTGATGTGCTGTGGCAGTCCCAAGGGAAGCTGACACACAAAATGCTCTTTCCCTGGGGTGACCTCAGCTGCCAGGTCTCTCCTGGAGCAAAGCAGGAGGACAGGAGCAGCAATGGGGAATTTTGGAGAATAACTGCAGGTCTCGTCCGTGTGTTTGAAGAGACACCTTGGCAGATTTGGTCTCAGTTTTGTTCAGAGGGTTGAAGGCGGCAGACGGGAGCTGGGAGGACCAGATGCACAGGACATAGCTCAAATGCCATGCAGATGTCTCAGGGCTGTGTCCTTTCCCTCACTGAATGAGGGCTTAAAGAAGAATCTGGAAACCGTCCTTTAATCCGTCATTGACTGTGAGACTTCTGGGTGCCATTTGTCTAAGAGTGACAGAGAAAAGGCTGAGGGCTGACTTGTTTCCCAACTATAGCCCGAGATGGAAATTGATAAATGTGGGGTTTTCAGTGTTGGAGATGAAGATGTGATTGGTAGCCAGTAGCTCATGCTCAACAAAATTCATCTAGAAATTGAACCCAGAGGCTTACTTTGCTTCATCATTTCTTTGTTGTTTTTTGAACAGTGAGGGAAAACAATTAACCAATAAATGCTGTGGGTTGTCTACCACATTTAATACTTTTTTAAAAAATAAATCTAAACCATTTTAATAGATCTACATGTTTTGAAGTGGTTGCTTATTCAATGATATTCTGTAATCTTGTCCATAAGGAAAAAAATATTATTGCAGTGGTTCATTCTAGCCTTTAAATCTGGAAGATTTTGTTGCTACTTAACGTACAAAAGCAAAATGAATATCAAACAAGAGTTTAATTTCCCACAGTGCCTGCCTTCAGTCTGGTGGGAAGAAGGATAGACAGGAAAAAGATACACAAACAAATACCATGTGAGCTAAAAATAGGATGTACATAATGATTTTCAACTGGTTTGGGGGTTTGTCAAATTCCCACAGAATTGGGAAATAATAATACCCATTCTCACGAGGTCAGTAGTCATGGGGTGCTTCATCCTTATTCCTCCCTCCCGAAATCCACCCAAGGAAACAAAGCACGGGGGGAGGGTGGGGAAACCAAACAGAAAATGTTTGTTGCTGCCTTGTGAGATGTGAAGTAGTTTCAAGCTCTTGAACTCTCTTCAACACATCTGAGGTGCACATCTGAGTCCAAAATGACACCACCAACATAGTCAGGATAACCTTTGTTCTGGTCGCTTCAAAACCTATGTGGTACCTATGTATTGGTTCCAAAACTTCTTTATACCTTACCCTGTGACCTTAAATTTAGTCTTTCATGCTTGTGTAGCCAGTTCATTTTCATTATGCTGTGGAATACCCCTAGCCCCTACCTATCACACAACAATTCTATTTTGAAATCTTAAAGCCTGTATAAATATTTCTCCAGGGGTTTGAATACCACAGTGCCCAGTCTGCGGTCACACCAGGATGCTGTTGTGTAGAAACAGTACAGAAGCCCAGGGAGAAACAGTCCCTTTCCAATGTATTAGCTGCTTAAGTAGCAAAGTGCTTTCCTTTCCTCTGACAAATGCAGAGTTATGGCACAGAAACATGAGGTGAATTGGTAAATACAAGAACTGACTCTGGCTTTTCTAATTGTAAACCCAAGCTTTTAATCACACAGTCATCCAGCCAATCTCTCTTCTGGATTTGGGTTGTTCTTTGTTTAATGGAAAGCCTTTTCTTTATTATTTTCTTTTTAATTCTTAAAGCAGATATTTTGTGCAGTGGTTGCTGCAGAGACCCTAACAGACCATACTTCCTTCAATGTGATCAATTAGTTTACTATCATTCCTCTGGTGTGACTGTTTGGGAAAACTTTAATAATGACAAGCATATGCAAAAAGACAATTATAAAACAAAATTTATTTTAGTCTGATTTTTCTAAAAATGTATATACACAATAAACAATTTCTGAAATCAGCGCTGTTGATCTAATGATACATTAACTCCAAGTTATCTTTAATATGAGATTAATTGATACTTTTAGTGTAGG
>JAOXJK010000012.1:140184882-140217430 GCA_025774025.1 Xenus cinereus | reverse complement strand
AAACTCCAGGTGCTTTGAGCTGAATTCGGAAGAGTGCTAATGTTCTTATTAGCAATTATATTAAAAAGATCACTTAGCATAGTTACAAACTATTGCTTTGTAGGATTTAAAAGCAGTTTGCAACTCTTAAGGACCATGCTATATAGCTAATCTTTTCTGTATGACTAGAAAATTTGCTTCTATTGAAATGTATGTAAATTTTGCACATCAGGTCAGTTCTAAAAAGTAAAGAAAAAAGATTAGCAGTAACTAAATTGAATGAATTATGTACTTACTGACAAAGAACATTGGTATTTCCTAATCCCTTCTAAGACTTTTTTCTGTGTGTGCAAGATTATGGATATTTTTCCTGAACATAATAACATGTTTTCAAGCGTCCCTCACCTGAATCTTCTCACCTTTTAGGAAGAAGAATTATTTCTTAAAATTATGGGGCATTATTTACACTTTCAAACTGGTTCAGAAAGAGATTAGAAAGCTATACCCTACCAGAGGAGAGTCACACTTCTGAGAACAAAACCTACCTCCAAAGGAAATTAAGAGTTTTGTGTGGGGTCAGTGTATTTGTAAATCACCCTGGAAGGGGTTTAGGTTGCCGATGTTTTGGCTGGCAATTACAGCTACCTGAAACTCTTCCTACAGAAATTTACTTTGTTTTACATTTACTTTTGTATGGGTCGAACAGTGATGAATATCGGTTTTTCCAAAGCTCAGCAGAGCTATTATAGAAGATGGACAAACTGCTATTTATTTTAGACTTCAGCTAAACTCTTGATGTCATGTTAGTGAAACAGTGATATCTCTAGCATTTTCTTTGTTGAGCACAAGTTTCTTGATTATTAAAAATGCTGGCTTCTAAAACATTTCAATAAATACCCAAGAACTGTTTTCTGATCTAAGTAGTGAAGCAATCTTCAGGGACACATTGGCATGACTCAATGAGGCTGGAGTGCCTCAATTTAATTTTTATCATTTTAACTTTAGACTATAACTCTTCCATAAGTTGACTTTAGGTATATCAGAACTGACTTTTAAAAGATATTTTCTTTTGGAGGAAAAGTGGAGGTTTTATTCAAATTTGGGTAATGTCTAGTTGTTAGAATGTCCAAGGAAAAGACAATTCCAACTTTTGATGCACCCATCTTTTAGCTTAAGCAAAAATATCATCATTTTTCAGTGATTTGTGTATATATGATGGACAAAATAAGATGAGGTTAGAATGCTGGATTGTCATTCCAGGAAAAGTTAAAGGCTTAAGAAAGTGTTGTTATTCCTAACATGTGCCTTTTATTTTTTTTCCATTTCATTAATAAATAATAATTAATGTTCCACACATTCTTTTCTGAAACAGAACCCCCTTAATTTATAAATGCTGAATGTAAGTAATTTTAACATATTTTTAAAATGTTTTTTATTTTTTCCAAAATCAGCTTGTCTGAGCTGATACAAACTCATGAAAGTTAACATATCAGTCAAGTAATCTTTTTTGCTTTAAAAGAAAATATTATTCTAATAATGACAAACTCTCTGAAGCAACCTGAGATTTGAAGTGGGAAAACCTTAAAGAAATGTCAAATACAATTAAAATACAAGCACCAGAAAAAAGTTTCATAAAGAAAAGGAAGCTTCACATTGCTATAACATACTGTCAAAAGCCTAATTTTTCAGGTAGTTTGTTTCCCACTTATAAACTTCCCCTACTGAGGCCAATAAAGAAAGAACTGAACCAGGCCAGAGAGAAGCCTGAATTCAGCTGTGCACTTTTCATCTCTCTGGCATACTAAAACTATGCTAGATTCAGGATCAGTTATTTCAGTAAAGCTTCCGTTATCATAAATATTTTGTTAATTAAAATAACAGATATAATATGCATTGATAATTCTCACAATAATATGTAAACTGCTAGGTGTTTTAATATGCAGACTAGTAGATAATTATCAATTTCCCCCAACAGCGTGCAATCAATAAAACAGAGTTATTCTTTTAAAATGCTCCAATTAACCTTTGGATTTCCACCAATGCTGAAGTTCAGCAGCAAACTGAAACGTGAATCATTTACAAGCCTGCATGTGACAGTCTCTTGGTTCAGTAAGTTCAGTAAAAGATCACTTTCTTCAGGAGGCAAGATTACACTTGCCCAACAATTTTTATATTGCATAGAGGCTCGTATTTCAGCTTCATATCCTGAGGATTCTATCTTGGTGTTATTCCTAGGAACAAAAGGGATCTCTAATTCAGCGTTTTTCAAGTGTAAATGACTCAGAAAGAGCTTCCTTCCAGAACTGCAGGACAGAAGGCAAACTGGCATGATAGTCCAGGCAATGGGTGGCCTTTGACGAGAGCTGTCTGGCTTGCAGGATGTATTGGGTTTGCGAGGCAATGTTTTGGTAGCAGGGGGCTACAGGGGTGGCTTCTGTGAGAAGCTGCCAGCAGCTGCCCCATGTCTGATGGAGTCAATGCCAGCTGGCTTCAAGATAGACCTGCCACTGGCCAAGGCTGAGCCCATCAGTGACAGTGGTAGCACCTGTGTGATAATGTATATAAGGAGGGGAAGAAGCTCCTGGGCAGCAGCAACTGCAGCCAGAGAAAAGAGGAGTGAGAATATGTGAGAGAAACAACTCCACAGACACCAAGTTCAGTGAAGAAGGAGGGGTAGGAGATGCTCCAGGTGTGGATTCTCCTGCAGCCCAGGGTGAAGACCTTGGTGAGGCAGGCTGTCCCCCTACAGCCCATAGAGTTAACAGCAGAGAAGATATCCACCTGCAGCCTGTGGAGGACCCCACACTGGAGCAGTTGGATGCCCAAAGGAGGCTGGAACAGGCCACACTGGAACAGGTTTGCGGGCAGGACTTGTGATCCTGTGGGGGACCCATGCTAGGGCAGTTTGTGAAGAACTGGAGCCCCTGGGAAGGACTCACATTAGACAAGTTTGTGGAGGACTGCGTGCCGCGGGAGGGACCCCATGCTGGAGCAGGGGAAGAGTGTGAGGAGTCCTCCCTTGAGGAGGAAATAGTGACAGAGACAGTGTGTGATGAACTGATTGCAACCCCTATTCCCTGTGCCCTTGCACCACTTGTGAGGAGGAAGTAGAGAAATTGTGAATGAAGTTGAATTCAGGAAGAAGAGAGGGGTGGGGGGGAAGATGTTTTAAGATTTGGCTTTATTTCTCATTATCCTACCCTGATTTGATTGGTAACAAATTAATTTTAGTCTGTTTTGCCTGTGACAGTAATTGGTGAGTGATCTCCCTGTCCTTATCTTGACCCATGGGCATTTAGTTGTATTTTCTCTCCCCTGTCCAGCTGAGGAGGGGAGTGATGGAATGACTTTGGTGAGCACCTGACATGCCCCATCCTCCCACAGGAGAAGCCTGACTTGATTGGAATTTACAGTCTCTTCCTTGGCAATTTTGGCAGTGCCTAGCAAAGCACTGTTGGTTAAGTTCACACTTTATTTGTTCGTGTGATTTATTTTCCAGACATAGCTGAGAAAAAAGATGCTATAATCTTGCTCTGATTCTTCTGCCCTCATAGAATCATTTAGGTTGGAAAAGACCTCCAAGATCGTCAAGTCCAACCATAAACCTAACACTGCCAAGCCCACTACTAAACCATATACCCTAAATGCCACATCTACACATCTTTCAAATACTCCCAGGGACGGAGATTCAATCACCCCCCTGGGCAGCCTGTTCCAACGCTTGACAACCATTTCAGTGAAGAAATTTTTCCTAATATCCAAGCTACCCCGCCCCCCTGGTGCAACTTGAGGCTGTCTCCTTCCTTTTCTTACTTAGAAAAGGGACCAAGCCCCACCTCATACAACCTCCATTCAGGTAGTTGTAGAGAGTGATAAGGTCTCCCCTCAGCATCCTTTTCTCCAGGCTAAACAACCTCAGTTCCCTCAGCTGCTTCTCATAAGACTTGTGCTCTAGACCCTTCACCAACTGTGTTATTCTTCTTGGGATGTGGTCTAGCACAAAGAGACAAGCTCCAGCCCTTGGATCCCCTCCCCATGGGGTCTGCATGTGTAATGTCTCGCAACAGTGCTCCCCGTTCACCCCCTGCTAAACTCTGTGCTGGCCTTTCAAGTCTACTGACAACTGAGGGCATTCTTAAAGCTGCGATTGTTTTAGACACATACTCTAAGCACATCCCCAAATAATCACCAGAAATGGCATTCACCAGTTCATATATTACAGACAGAAAAAATGTTGTAGGAACTTACAACTTTATGCAAGATGGCCCTAAAGTAATAATTTCCACTGTTGCCATGTATTGGCTTAATTAAACATAAACAGGCACGTTTGCTATTGGCCTTTTGAAGCATCACAAGTTGCCAGGCTTGTGAGCTATGGGCAGATCTATGTTGTGGTTTTTTATGTGAACCTGAGAACCTCAGTTGAGAACAGCTGAGTCAAAAGGAACTTCACGTACAAAGTATTTGGACACCTCTCTTCGGGTGCTGGTTTTTTGTGAGCTTTCAGGGTAAGCAGAAAAGTTTCTCTCCAATTCTGTCCCAGAAGGGCTTGTTGCCCTGTGCAGCAAAGGCAGAGCAGGATTTACAGACAAACCTGTTTAGAAAACTTCCTTCCAGCCCAGTGGATGTAGGGACCGTCTGTCAGAAAGCTTTACTCTTAGGCTTATATTTCTGTGCATAGTAGAGAAATAGCCAACGTGGTATTTCTACTCAAAATCATGAAGTTGTTACAATACCTTTTCAAATGGCACTATATCTTTTTTTTTTTTTAAGGAGAAAGCTAAAAAAGGTTTTGTCTTGAATACATCTGATCTAAATTAAAATGTTTTGAACTGCACTAAAACTTTTTATCTGACATCAGTTTAGCTTTTAAGTGTTATGGATGGTTTCATGGATTTGAGCAAGTGTTTTGTGGCCCTCTTTTCCTCTATGGTCTGAGCTTCTTGTTGCCCATACATCTCTCTCATGATGCATTATGGCATACTGTCACGGCAATCATGCGCTGCAGAAAAGGCTTTCTAGCCCTCAGGCAGGGGGGAGGGCTCTAGAATGACAGGTCCCGCAAGGCACTTCAGCATCACAGGCTGCTGCAACTTCATGTGGCCTTCAATAAACTTTTATTCAGTTGTTTTTAATGCAAGAGAATTAAATATGTTGATATGAAAATGCTGAAATGCCACCTTCTGGTTTGGAGAAAAAAAGATCTTTTCTATTTTTTTCCAAAACATTTCAAGCAATTTCTCAGAATGTTTTGGCATTTATTCTGTTCATGGAACAAAAGTAACACCAAAATATTCCAGCGTAGCAAACATTTGAATGAATGTCTCGATCAGTCCCAAAAGGAAGAAAAGATGCTCTAGAAGACAAATAGAGAAAGACAAATTCCCAAAATACAGTGATGGCACCATGAAATCTTGGGTACGTGAACTGTATGAGGATTTTATGTGAATGACAAAGAAGTGCTTGTCTTATATAGTGCAGTTGATGAGGCTTGAGTGACTCAAATCATCTTTTCTTAGCCTTTTGTCTAGGATGTGCTACTACTTGTTTCCTCTGTGTGGAAGTACCTCCGTAAATCTTCCTTTGACACCTGTACTATGCTATTATTGTATTTAGTTGAGGTTCTGGATAATTTTTTTTTTACTATTATTTTACTTTTCTGACCAAAATAGTCAATTGAAAGTAGGTGGCTGATGTTTCTCACAAATTTGGATTGTAGGAAACTGCACGGATGGACAAGTATCTAAGAAGCAATTTGGGTTTTGGCTTATCACAGAATGAAATCATACTGCCTTTGTGCAAACATATGCACATGTGGGTTCCCTTCTTAATCGCTTTTGAGCTCATCGTACTTGTGGAAAACAGGCCTCAGAGATAATTACACTCTGTGAAAATAGGTGAATGGTTAGAGAAAGGAGTTACTGTATGTGCCCTCAGGAAAAGATGTTGGGTGAGCTCATCCCCTTCTAGACATAAGGTAATCAAGAGCAGAGGGATGATACACAAATGAGCTGGCCATAGAAGTTTCAGATAAACTTGCACATTTCTAGACAAGTAAAACAGAAGTGACTTACAAGCCATAGAAACCAGGCATCATTCATTTTCGTGCTTGTAATATTTTAAGACAAGGTTTCTCTTCCCCTCTGCCTGATGCTCCCATGGTAGCCATTCATTCAAAGAAGCAAGTTCTGAACCTGGATTAAGGAATGGCAGAGAAAAGTCTTTCAGTGAGATGTTTGTTTTCCTGCAGTTATCCAAAGCTTTCAGCAACCTTGCAGAAGTTCTGGCTGGAAAGTATCAATGGAAGAAAAGTAACTAAAAATACATGTTAAGTATAACTAATGTATTTCTCTCCGCTCTGTCATGTAGCTATCTCAAGACATGATCAAGGGATGCTCTGGTCTGTGTTTATGCCACAGTGCTGTGCTTGGAGCAGGGTTGCTACAGAAAGAAAAGTTGATGTTGGACAGGATAAGGTTTATGAACTATACTTTGTCCTCTTTTTGTTTTGACACTCTGCTATCAAGCAGGTCTTTTGAGGAAAAAGAGATGAGATTGTTAGGATTTCTAGGTCAGACTGGTATTAAATAGAAACAACTAAAGTACTTGCATTTCATAAAGTATGGAGTTAATGCTTCATGACATTTTGATTTAAAACCTTGCTTTCTTTCAGAACTGGAAGACATTTCAGTGTATTTATTAATACAAAGACCAGGGAGGGGAAGTTCCAGAAGGACCAAAATCCCTTCTTTAGGAACAATGCTATGCTATAAAAACTGTGTTAATTAAATTTGCATATTCTGCAAAGAGAGCTGAAATAACAAATTACTAAGTGATGGGTGTTGCTCAGTCAAATGTCACTTTGACTTTAGTGTAAACATTCAGCAGAAAGCTTTTGCATGAGATTTAGATCTCAGAGCCATACTTCATCTAGCTTCTGGGTGGGAGTGGAATTCAGCCTAAATACGTGAGATCAGTAGAGATGATTTGTACTCATCTCAGTCTGAAAGCCACTAACGTTGAAAGTTGGTCCCCATCTATACTGTGAATTGAACCTAACACCCATCCAAAGTAAATACTAAATCTGTGAGGAGGTCCAAATCAAAATTTGGATGCCGTGGCTTATGTATAATGTCTAAAGTTTTCCTTCTGTAGCTGGCAGTGTCTTAGATTTATCTCTATTATACTGCTGTCAGTGCTCATTGATTTTGCACACTCCAGCTTGATGGACCATTTAATTAACATTAATCTGTTTTGAATATACAGCCGGCATAGGTAAGATGTACACTGTAGTAACCAGTTTCTTGTTAAGTACTATCTTTATACAATTAACTGTTGATAGCCCATACTTCATTTACAGATAAGCTCCTAATAAATTTCCTATAGTGTAGCAATTCTTATTTTAACCTTTTTTTTTTTTTTAAATGCAAGGTCATTGGCGAAGTTGTAAGTGTAATTTCTTACTGTAAAGGCTGACTTCTAACACCAGTCTGGTATCTGGACTATACAGCTGGTTCTTGAAGATAGGCCTTTGAATCATTTGCCATCTGGTTACTTGAAAGTTTATGAATTTGGTGTCATTTGGTGGAAAATGAATTTGGTGTCATTCCCCAGATGTCCAGCCTCTTTTGCCATTTATGTTAATTGACCCAGTTTGCCGGCCAACTCCAAAGAAGGGACAAAAAATGGATAGATAGTAGAGATCCAATTCCTGCCTCTCACAGAAATGACTGAAAGGTTGGCAGGATGGAGTAGGTGAGCTGGCACTCTCATAATTTACTTTCCAAGAGGATTTCTTCTTGCAGGAGTCAAGGAATTTGTAGAAAAACTGAATGAGATCTTTTTTCTTTGTTCAAAGAAAAGCTTTAATTCCCAGAGGACATGGTGTCTGTTAGACCAGTTGTAATGTACATTCAAGGTGAACAACCAACATTAGCCAAGCTGAAAATTATTATAATGGGTCACAGAGGAGTAGATGGTTAAAATTTTTTTTTGTCCTATAATCAAGGTCAAGAGGGAAGAACTAAAGATTTATTCCAAGTTTTTCATGTAAGTCTGGAATAAAAAATTATGAAGGAAGAACGGGAATTGTCTACCTTCTCAAACTATATTACTGTTCTATCTAATTTGAATCATTCTTCAGGAAGAGGTGCATATTATGATTCAGAATTGTGGAAGGGGAACTTACTGACTGTAAAGAACATTAATATTAGAAATATGAAAAGATTTGTGGTGTGCCTACCTCTTATGAAAGCTAATCTCTCAAGTCACTGAGTTAAAAAAATGATACCAAGTTTGTGATTTCTAGCTCTTTAATTCTAAGATTAACCAGGGTCCAAGAATTTTTCTAAGAGAAGAACTTCATCCATGGGATACTGCTTACACTGTTGCCCTATGCAGACCATATCTTTATAGTGGTAATCGTGGGAGGTATGTGCACTCCCAGGACTCAGTGCAGAAGGGAACTGACTACCCATCACATCACAGCTGGAACTTCAGTTAAATAAGTACAAGAAGTAAATCATTAGCTTTGCCTCATCAGCTGATTTCTGTTTTTCAAAAAGGATTTACTAGGCAGATCTGTGATCCACATCTTAATCACTGCTTCTTAGAAGCATTGATTATTAAATGCAGACCTGTGATTCATATGGTAATCACTTTCAAAATTTTGGATACTCTTCAAGGCAAAAGGTCTGATGTCAGGTCTAGATCTAAAAGCTCTTGGGAGTTCACTGTCATTTTTTGGTTTATGCAGGCAAAGACTCCAATAAGAGATGAAGTTAAAAAAAGGGAAAAAAGAAAGAGATGAACAAGCTCTATGCTCCTTAATTCTGTTCTGGGAACTGGTAGCAGACATGTCAGCAAAAATACTATTTTGCTGGTGTAAGCGAGGCTGTGGACATCCCTCCTTGCTTAAGCTGAACTGTACTGACTGGAGATGTTATTGTACCCAGGCTGCTCCTTGTTTGCCTGTCCCTGTCCACAGCCTTGCAGATGAAAATAATTATGACACCACTTCTGACCCAGCTGGATGTCCTGAAACTGGAGCCCTGGGTGGACTGAATCCACTGGCCATGCTGGGAGCAAGTGGAGAAGGGAAGGGTTCTCTGGTTTTCCTACCTGCAGAACAGAGACGGCGACAGCTCCCAACAAAGTCTAGGCAACAGACAGCTGGGAAAGCAATAGGGAGCTTTGCGCACCTGCAGGGCTGGTGTGTAAAGATGTCAAAAGCTTATTTCAGAATGGTGTCCTGCTATGGTTGCTCCTATATAACAGGAAGGTTTTTCTAGTGAAAACAGGTTTAAAATATTCCATAGATAGTAGCATGAAAGTATGTGTTCAAAAAGCCTTCATGTAATGAATATGCAAGAGGTTGTGCAGACGCATTTAACTTTGGCTGTTTTTGCAGTCTCTATGCATTCTGAAGATAGCTTTTATACGGAATGTATATATATATATAATGTATTTAACATAATCCAATGCTTTTTCTGTATGAATGAGCATAAAATACCTTGACTTCCTGTGATGAAAAATCGCAAAAAAACAACCTCAAAACTAATGTATTTGAATTGACTGATATAAAATGGAGGCTTCTTTCTTTAAAGGCTTGAAACATTTTCAGCAGTACAGACACTTTAATTCATGCTCTGTGCTTAACTAATGGCATCTGTATTCTCTAAAATTGTACACTTGGTCCTGTCCTCCCACATGCTCTAACAGCTAACCAACAAAAGCACTCAGGGGTTTAAAAATAATCTTACTGAGCTCAGGGCAAAGGAGGCTTTTACACTGATGATATGCTACAGGCCTTTTGTAAATCAGTTTATCAAGCCCAAGATAAAGCTGAAAATCTACAGATAAATTTTTAACTCTAATTATGCATGTGGTAATTATTAATAAACTGATGGACAGCAGTTGAGTGTTCATTAGGTACTATTAGTTCTGCAAATGTCTCATTTATGTTGCTTTTAACATTTAGATAGCAAAATAAATCATTGAAACAACTATTGGCATTTTTAATTAGTGCCAAATCTGGATGATTTTGATGGAGCCTTAATTTTCTAGAGAACTGATACTTCTCATCGTCACTGATGCTAATTGACTGGCACCAGTGAGAACCTTTTCTGACCACAGTTTTATTTAAGTTTGAGGAGCTGGATTTGAAAATAGGAAGCCTAATTTAAGCACATTTTTTGACAGTGTAATGTCTAGGACAACATACACAAGACTGATGTTTTATAAAATGCTGTTAACAGTTGGTACAAATGATCATAACAAAGTGAGAGGAAGAAATCACCCCTTTCTCCAGAGGAAGCATTTATGTAGAAACTATTTTTATCATCAGTACTTACTGTGTAAGGACATGTGTATTGGCACATGCTGCCTTACAGTCATCATACTAAAAATTCCAAGAATCTAGCTTGCAATGCAACCAGAGAAAATATCCCGATAGCTAAAAAAAAATTATATAACTTAATCTATTTTGCTGGCTGTATTTTAGGTTTTTCAAGGGTTTCCTGTCCATGTGACTGCATGACATAGTTCCCAGCCATGTAGCAGTCCCTTGCCACTCGGTGACCCTTTGTGCCACAAACAGCTAGTGACTGTGTTTGGGGTGGCTAACCACCTCCTCTCTCCTTCATGATCATAGGAGTGCTGTCACTATGCAGGGCACACATCATTTTAGTGCTTTTATCACTTGGAGCATCCACAAAAATGTTAGTTTCTGACTAACAGCATTTAGCTTAAGAGGAGTTTGAGGGTTGTCCCTGCACCGAGGCCACGTCATACAACTTGAGGCAGGGTTGTGGCACTACCTGATGCTGTTGGATAATCCAAATACTAGGCTGGCATCACCCTTGGGCCAGCAGTATACCCATTCCCAGTTTACATCCAGACCGTTGTTTTCCTCTATGCTAGCCACTGCGTTCAACTCTTGGTCTTTTGGCAAAGGTAGAATTTTGACAGACAGTTGTCAGGATTGGGATTATGATCTCTGCTGCCAAATGTAGAGGACATGACCTTTTTGCTGTGTAACAACCACAAGGAGAAGCCTCAGCCCAATGTTCCTTTGTGACAGCAAAGTATAATTTTATCATCAAAGGGGTTTCATATGTCAGACATTCACCCAGAAATATTTTGAGGACTGGAAAAAAAGACAAGTCTGGGCAAAACCCAGACATTTGGTAGCCTTGCTCACAGTCAAGGGTGTCCTGATTTACCCCCTGATTCTAGTGCAGTGCTGCAGCTTACCAAGTGTTATGGGAAAAAAAGTCAGTCACTCTTAAAGAGATGTCTCTTGATTCCATACATGTCCTCCCAGCTGCAAGCTCAGCTTTCCTCCTGCACCTTGACTCCGTATGTGGGAGGGAGGGAGGAGGCAGACACCTCTACATGTGTAAGGGCATGATGCAGAACTAACTGCAGCGCTTCAACTCCTTTTGAGCCTTACTGTGCCTGTGATTTTAACCACTGTAAATATGGGAGTCCAATTCCCTTCCCCACCTGTGTTGCTATTCTAGCTCCATGCCAATGAAATCCTGCTGTCTTCTGAAATCAGAGGAGTTGGATTTAAAAGCAAGAGTAGTCAGTGGTGAATCTAACATATGGTTTTTAACTGTAAACAATCACTAGAATTGAGCTGGTAAAAATGGAAATGGGACTAAGCAAGGGCATAGGGAACAAACAGTAGATTAAAATTAATGGCAGGAAGCTAGAAAAAAAAAAGAAGGAAAAGAACTCACAGGCACTGGCAGCACAGTGGAAAAAAGAGACATACAGAAAAAGAGGGAAATGAATAACGTATTGCTCCATTTGCACTTCAGTTCTGAAGTGAATTTTGGAGTTATTACTGCAATCTTAAGTTTTTCCAACTGAATTGGAATCAAGCCCTCACTTCACCCTTCACATCCTATTAGGCAGTTCTTAGTTCATAACTTATTTATAGGTGCTCATAATCTCCCATCCTGACTATGGCAGTTTTGCTTCAGCTTGACCTTCTTGAGCCTTAAACAACTTCTCTCTGGCACAGACTAAACGCAAGACACCTCCACATCCATCTGAACCTGGACTCCCTTTTCATCCTATCACTCTGAGTTTCCTTTTCCTTTCTAGAACCTCTCTAACAAATTCTCTGTTTACCTTACATCATTTTGCATCACCCCATTGATTGTGTTTCTGAGGCAGGTTTCCATGTACAATGCCTGTCACATCTTATATCATGTTGCCCTCTGTGCCTAGAATGTCTTCTGAATACTCCCATCTTCTATGAAGTCAAGAAAATCCAAACTGATATCACTGAAGTATGTTTTATGAAGTAGAAGCTACATTTTAACAGAAGAAAATTTTCTTGCCAAGCTCGGTCACCAAGATGTAGCCTATTGCAAGGCTGCACCCTTTCAAGTAATGTTTGTGAACTTTATGTTCACAAACACTGACCTTGGTGTCTGCAGAGTTGTTTCTCTCACATGTTCTCACTCCTCTCTCCCACTGCAATTTCTGTTGTGCAGGGTGGGTTTTTTTCCTTCTTAAATATGTTATCCCAGAGGCTCTACCTGGTGGACTCGGGTCTGTCCACCAGTGGCCAGTGGCAGGTCTGTCTTGGAGCCGTCTGGCATTGGCTCTACTGGACACAGGGGAAGCTTCTGGCAGCTTCTCACAGAAGCCACCCCTGTAGCCCCCACACTACCAAAACCTTGCCTTGCAAACCCAATACACAGCCCTACATCTGTTCACAGAGTGGATGGCAGGTTCTGTCTGTTGTACTCCTCGCCAAGAGAGGAAGAGCTGTTCATGCTCAGTGAGAAATTGAATTACAGCCACAGCAGAAGTCCTGCTGTAATTTTATTTGTTTCTCATTGCATTCTTAAAATTATTTTGGTTTTTGCTTAAAAGTTATTATTTGGTTTCACTGATCTAGCAATCCAAAATATTTAAAGTAAGCATTTTAAATAAAACAATACAATAAAGATGGTAATATGGGAAATACGATTAACGCATGATTTCAGTGTTTAACACAGGAAAAATATGAGCATTGACAAGTTGTCTCTAAGTCATTAAATCAAGTTTCATTGGTTTTAATGGAATTAATATTTTTAAGCTCACTAAAATAGTCTTGTAAGCTGGTGCAGTTTGGGATTTTCAGAAAATTGAAAACTTCCATTTGTGCTTTAGAAAATGGTCTTTGCACATTTTAATGACTAACGATTTCTTGTAAAATTGTTTTTTATGTTTTTATAGTATTCTGACATTAATGGAGTTGCCAGTTACTAACAGAACCATTAAAATACACGTGAGCAATTAAGTGTTTCCTTTGCACTGAGGAAATGTGATGTTATAAACGAGGCTGTTAAAGCCTGCTAAGATTCAGCCTGTATTTCTTCGATGTGTAAGAGGAAGAAATTATGTTGGGGGGGGGGGGCAGGGAGGCAGAGATGCTATTTGGTATTTGCCCACAGCCTAGAAGCCTTACTCTATTTCTATTCAAGCATTACTTGAGTTAAACATCCATTGGCTTTTGGAGACAGTGGGACCCCTATGTATAGAGCCTGAAAATTAAGTTACAACAGTGTGGGCTATGCCTATGGTGGTAATACTAATTTTCTAGTCTAACCTTTCATCTTTGTCACACACTCATTTCTGGTACCTCAGCTTTCTATGCTTTTTTGGGTCCTACAGGCCTTGATGCCTTGCAGGCCCACCTAGTACACACTTTCCCACTTTGGTACCTTCATCTGCATCCCATAGCCCACAAACCCCAGAAATCAAATTATCTGGCCCTTCATCAGACTGTAAAGCAACTGTATGACCATGCTGCCTAGTGCTCCCACGGCTGACAGCAAGTTACGTGAGACCTGGAACTGGAAAGCCATATGATGTCTACTTCCAACTCACCTAGACTTACCTTTTCCTCAATATCAAAGGGAATTAATTTAGGTTATGCCACCCAGTAACCTTCTTCTGCCCATCTTACACAGTCGGCAGCTCTGGAGAGCCATCCCTGGGTGGAACGGCCCCTAGGTAATGAGATATCCGGTTGCTGGTAGGACCAAGTACTCAACCACTCAGACATGTACATCAGGAACAACCACCATTATATATTACCTTTTTTTTTTTTTTTGGTTTCTGACTACACAGGCAGCAGAACTGAATGCACACCATCAGACTGTTAAAGAATGTTTTCCCCTTTGCATAGAAATGTCAGCATCTGTATCTTATTTTTTTTGCTATTGCTGCAACGTTACTGGCCACCCAGCTCGTGCAATGAATCGACAAGCACATACAGGCTTTGACTTGTTCTGTCACCTTATATTGATGCTATACCTTAGTATTTTACAGTTCTGCAAGCACTTACAGTTTAAGCAGTATTTGGCTGAAGTCTCCGGTCAAGGACAGCCCAGTGTCCCATCTGCTCTTGGCAGTTTTAGAATAGGGAAACCAAAATGCACTAGTGAGACTTGTCCTGCCACATCTGACACAGCCCATGGTGTGTACAAAACCTCCAGAGGAGGAAAGTGTCCTTTCTTCTTTCTGCCAGGTGTTGGCTCCCATACAAAACAGGGCAACTCTGCCTAATTAGCAGCAAAAGAAAAAGCTGTCTTTTACGTGACGGAGAAGACGTATCTGTCCCTCTTAGGAGAATAGCCATATCCACAGGGACCTGTGCTTTTTAACTGTCCTTTTTGAGGTACCTGTACCCAAAAGGCAAAAATATCATTATCCTTCTCTCTCCTTCTTGGCCTGGAAATCTTTTAAAATATTCCCTCTGGAAATCACGTGTGTGATTTTCAGAATATATGCTTAGTGTGGCCTGTTACTCTTTCAGATCTTAAAAAGGTCCGGATGCTCTGTTCCTCCACATCCTTTGGGGCTGGGAGCTCTCCCTGATGCAGACTACTGCATGGGGGCTACCAAAGCCATGAACATGCTGTAACACATCTTCTCTGGTTATGGGAAGTTTAAAAGGAATGGGCAAAAATCAGGCACAGCAACTTGGCACTAATGTTCATATTTTTCATGTCTCGTATTTCATGGCCTTATACTGCCAGTTTGAGCCTGTACTGTGAGCCTCAAAGAAGTCTCTCAGGAGAAAATCTTCACTCTCCTCTGTCTCCCAATATGCTGAAAAAGAGGAAAGGGCAGACTCTACATTAGAAGTCAGGCTCTTGCCAGATCACTACTCAAATCACTTTGCAAGACTGGGCTCATTTCTCTGCAGACCTTGACCAAAGAGAATTGCCTGGAGAAGATCTCTGGCCACAGGTAGCAACACCTGGGTGGCTGGCAGAGATCGCTGTCTTCTTGATGATGGCACCCTCCTGTCTGTCTTAGATGCTTGAGCTACATCTGTGTAGACAGAGGACCTATGTCTTCTTCATGTGTCCTTGGAAAGTAAAATGGGCATTTGAGATTAGTGAAGATGGTGTGCTACGGTTACAATACATCTGCTTAATGCCACATTGACCCACACTGGACCAAAAAAGTGGTCTAGTCTGGAGTATTAGAACTACTACAGGCTGTTGCCCACAGCCTGCAACTCTCAGGGCTTGAAATTTGCCTATTTACAGGGCTGATAGATGGGGACTAGATTTGCAGTAGAGGTCTGAGGAGCTGTGAGTGTGACTACTACAATGCATACCCCTTTACTCTGACTGCTTTACTGCTGGGAGGATGAAGGGAGAACATCAAAGATGCATAACTGGAGGTGACTGGGAGGGAGGGGAGCCTTTTGGAGAGCCTTCCTAGTCCCAGGCACTCAGGCCTGTCCTGGCTGCCAGTATGCCCTTCATTAACGGTGGTGTGCAGAGCATGTCCCCTTCCTAAAGATGACATTGTCTTCCCTTCAGCCTTCCTCCCCTCCCTGGCAGCACGTTGTTGTGGTTTAGCCTCACCATACCCACACCAGCACACCCACACAGCAATGCTGCAGAGCTGGCTGGGTCGGGCAGCTTAGCTTTGACTTGCTCTGGAGAGGACGAAAAGTGTCACGGCTGAGGCCACAGGTTGGGCTTGGGAAGAAACAGTCTGTCTCCTGTGTTTTGGAAACTAGGATGGACAGGATGGGTGGTCTGCCTTGGTCATAGCCGCTTTGTAAAGGATCTTGTCCAGCTTGTGGTGGTAAGGGTAAGAGGTAAGGGTAACTCTGCTGCGCTGCTCCAGACTGGAGGTTTTTACCAGGGGAATGAACATGTTCCATGGCAGAGCTTTATTTTGAAGTGAAACGCTTTCCTGATCTGTGTGTATCAGGCCTGGGACAGATCCACTGTGACCAAACCATCACCAGTGGGAAACTTTTGTTCATCCTCACCACCTCTGCTGCCGTGACAGCAGAGGTGAGGCGGTGAGAGCTGCTCCGTCCAGCAGCACGTGTCCCAGCATAGGGCACCGGCACGGTGCCCGTGCCTGGCAGCACAGAGTGAGGAGGGGCAGGATACCTCAGGGGACGGCAGGCAGGCAAACTGGAATCCAGTGGTGTGCTGGGACCATCTGCGGATGCTGTGAAACTGTCTGCCTGCCTCCAAACATTTCCTCACAGACATATCAACGTGTAGGCAGGCAGAAGGACTGCAGAGTAGGACTCCTGCAAGAAGTTCAGTCCAACAGCGTAAACACACCCTCTCAGTACATATTGCCACTGTCAGTTATTAAGGGAACTAAAGCCATATTCTGTTTTTCAGGATTCGGGTGATAGATACCTCTAGTAAAGAATTTAGCCATAAAGCATCAGGACATTATCAACTAGACTTTATGAGAAAGCACTGTCATTCCAATATATGGGGTTTATGCCCTAAATATCGCAAGTTTTCTCTCTTTTGCATGAAGTTTTGTGAGCAGAATCTTTGCTGAAAGGAATCCCAACTGCTTTTCCATCAAAGACGCATGGTGCCAGCACATATGTTCCTGTCTGAATTGTGAAACGGAGAAAATGGAATGTGAGACAGCTGTGACGAGGTTAATAATAAATTAGCATTTTCCTATTGGAGTGTGAAGAGGGAGGTGAGAAGCATTGTTAATTCTCAATCTCCCTAAAAAGTCTTAAGAAAACTAGTCAGTTATCTGGCAACTTAACGTTTTTGCAACGCTGCTTAACATTCAGCTACAGTAAGTGAGAGCCAGCACTGGCTGCTGTGCTATACTTATTAAAGCTAACAGAGCATTACAGAAAAAGATTTATGGTTACTAGCAGGTAGGGAGGGAACAATGTTTCCAACAAAAGGGGAAAGAAAATAATTCACAGTGTAAATGTTACTTTTATTTAGTTTGCACATAGAATCTATTATTTACCTACTGCACCAAACTCAACATATAAGCATTTCTAAAAAAAAAAGAATCCTTTCATTAAAGAAATGTACTTTCACGTAAACAAATGAATGACACACAATATATATAAAGTTTTATTTTACTGACTGATTGTCTCAAGACTGAAGACATATCCATAATTTTAAACACCTAAGAATATAAACTGCCCTAGGTTACAGAGACTAATTTCACCACAGTTGGTGAAGTCTCTTAGTGTTCATAAGTGTGTGAGAGAGATCTTTTGTTCCTATTAAATCCCCACACATTCAGGGATACTGTACTCTTTTGACTCTTGCATGGTAGTCTGCTTAACCTCGGAATAAAGCACCAGGAAACATAATTGAATAATATGTCTTTAGTGATGTATTCTGAGTACAGGGCTTTATCAAAAAGGCACATACACATACAGACATCTTCTCTGTTCCCCAGGCTAATTGTGTATTGGGGTGTTAGAAAAGAAAATTGATACGCTTTTGTGTTGTGACATTAGGTATGGAGGGTCAATCTAGGTGGTTTTGAGCTGGAGGAAGCAAGCTGATAATGAGTCCAGCTTAGCAGGAATCTCTCCTATTTCTTCACCCTTCTGTGCCAACACAGGCCTTCAAATACCTCCCCTTTAAAAACACTCAGCAACAGTATGATTTCCACACTGATGCAAAGATAAACAAACCTTGGTAAAAGATAAGCATTCCTGTTATACCTCCTCCCATTTATTTGCCACCAATTTCCCATTTGTTAGGGCTGATTTTCCCACATCATCTGTATTTGGACTGCTCTGAAACCTGAACAGGCATGAAAGAAATCTGCTGTAGGAAGGCAGACTGTTTCTAGTGTTTATGCTTTTCACACACTGGCAGTAAGAAAGAAACCTCTGAGAACGGTGGCAGTGAGCGTTGGGGATAAGGCTGGAGAAGAAATCAGTTTTGTAACGTTCCAGAATAGGCTTGAAAAGATTCTTTTAGTAACCTTTCTACCAGGCTCAAAGCTTTATCTTGTTGCTTTTTGACTCAAGTGCTTAGCCAGTATTCAGAGCTGTGCCCAATTACCCTGCTGGTAGGGGAAATTGATTTTTACAATAAGGTCTTTCTTTAGCAAAATTCAGTTTATTTACGAAGAAATCTACACAGTGTCCTGCTTGTGTGGACATACTAAGACCAAATAGCAGCAGGCAGTTCATTTCCTCACGTTTTCCAAGCTGTCCCTTCCAGTGAGTTTCACCTCGGGAGCTCAGTCCACTCCTTCCCCTGCAGACAGGGCTCCTCAGGGTGACGACTCTGCCCTCCCTTCCTTGTGTCCTTTTGCAAAGGGACCAGAGATGCACATATCCGCTGTCAGTCCGTCTGCTGGGGGCTCTGGCCGTGCCATCCTACCTTCTGGCCTTTAGCTTCAGGTTGAGCTGCTCCTGCATTTTGCAGGAACCAAGGCCACCCTGCCTGCCACGGACTCCGGCCAGCTGGTCTGCTCATGACAAACACTGGCTTCCCCAGCACACCCCCAGCACAAAGGGCTTCCTCCTAAAATTCCGTAACTTCAATATTGGGGATATTTGTTTCTTTTTGTGCATGTTACGGCTAACACCTGCAGAAAGTGTAAGAAAAGCTAACAGCTCTGAATTCCCCAGGATACAAAAAAATAGGATTGGAGGCTATTTAATTTTACACAAAAGACTTATAGATCTAAATTTTTTAAAAGCACAACTGGATCACTTAAGAGAAAATACTGCAAAATTTAAAGCAAGTATGAATGTGAAGCTTCCTTAGGGAAAGAAAGAGACTTCTGCTGATTAGAATATGGGAAAACTTCAACAGGAGAACTTGAGTAAATGTCTTACTTGGTAATAATATCAATGACCTATACTTATAAACATTTGGGTTTATAATTTTTAAGCTGCTAGTATATAACCTATTACTATTTATAGAAGGTAGTCAAAGAATTAAAGAATTTAACTTAAAATCTTAGCTGTGGTGTCATTTCAATAGTATTTTACTTCTGAGACTGTTGCCATCATGTGAATCTATAACCCACAGAAAATTTTCCACTTGGAAGAGCTATCCAAAGAAAACCAGGCTTTTTATTTCACAACTAAAATATCAATATTTAATAGTAGTCAACACACTGAGCTATATCTGTGATAGTGTAGTTATTTATTATTTAATATAGTAACTAAGATTTCACTGTAGCTGCCAGTATGAAAAATGCTGACTTTTAAAATACAAGGTATGAATGAAGTGGAGGAGGCAACCTCACTAGTTCCTTTATACTGAAAATTTTCATGGTGTGAATTTGCCTAGATTTCCCACTGTTAAGGATACTGCTGTTGTTTACATAATGCTGAACTTGGTTTTCCCTGCAGGGAGTGCATGACACACAAGCTGAATGTTTTCATAATTGTAACAACAAAATATGATGGTGTTTAATTTTCTTGCATTTGTAATGAGACTTTGTTGACTGTTTAGTCCCGAATGCTTTTATAAAATGTTGCCTGCTACACTGGAAAAAAAATCACACCTGCTTTCTTTGTATTCAGATCAATGAAGAACAGCATTTGAGAAAATGCTACATCAGATCCACCATCAGTACTCTTCAAATTTATAAAATATAAGATGACTGATCTGTTATTTTGCTGCTCTGCAGAGCTAGCAATATAATCTCTAAGTACATGATTTAAACTGAATATTTACTAAAAAGAAGTATTTTCAGATTTTTTTCATTTGGATATATTTAGAGTCTACTGAAATTAAGAAATGGGCCTTTTCTTTTTTTATTTCTATCATTTTGTATCACCTGATTGCTGCAATTCTATCTTCTGTATTCCACCAGTGAGCAGCTACAGTAGCATTTTGGGTCGGGTTTTTTTAAGAACTATGACAGTAGATCAAATGCTACATGGGTTGTTTAACAGATGTTTTACATTTTTCAATTTACCAGTCTTTGATGATGTCTTTTTTCAAACTGTATTTTTCTGATTAAGACACTGTGTGATCCTTTTGTATTTCTGCAACAGTTAACTTGACTTTTTAAATTTGTCAGTAATTACTCTTAAAGGACTGTTTGCTAAGCAAGCTAAATAAATGTAGGTAGTCATTCCACCTGTGGTAAAACTCAGAGGTCCTGTAGTATAATCAGTACAAGCTACTCTTCTGAATTAAACATGCACAAAGAGGAAGATTCTTACAAGTTAAGCTACTTTGGAGCGGATGAAATATAGGTCAGATAACCCCCCAGATGAAAGACTGGCAGTGTAATGCTATGAAAGTGAAATGTGATGGTGAATTCCCTTCTCCTTGCAGCTGCTCATTGCTAGCACTGCTCAGACCTTGGGATAAGCACATGGACAGCCAAGCTGGTGAGGAGAGGTACGGATATGGGATCATACCTTTTTCCTGGCAGCCTCTGTACACTGGCGTCCTTATAGAGCTCCTTACAGTGGCCAAATCTGTGTGGTAGCCACATGGCATATGTGCCCAATTCCAGATATATTTAACCTCCTGCATCCACATGCATTGCAGGTTTTTGGTAAAAAAGCACTGGAATTACCCGGCAGGATCCTTCCATGTCATCTCTGGAGCAAAGCACACCACCCGGCACACGTTCACTTCTGCCCCAGGGGAGCAGCTGAGCAACCGTGTGTGACAGACGGTAGTTGTCTTCCTAATCCCCTGCAAGAT
Organism: Xenus cinereus; assembly: GCA_025774025.1. Lineage (NCBI taxonomy): Eukaryota > Metazoa > Chordata > Aves > Charadriiformes > Scolopacidae > Xenus > Xenus cinereus. The sequence continues at coordinate 140,196,485 of JAOXJK010000012.1, read as the reverse complement.
ACTCAGAGACCACAGCAATAAACGCAGTGTAAAAATGTATGTTGAACAAAATAGAATTAAAGTCTGCTCCCCCAGGAGTTCATGGGTATTTTGTTGTTGACTGCAAATTCATGTAAAATTCCACCTATGCCATTTCAAGCTAATTGGAAAATTTTCTTGAAAATTTCTATCACATTTTGAATAAAATATTTTTTTCTATTTTTTTTTATACTGAAGGCTTTCTCCATATTTAACTAGACAAGTTTGGATTTTACTGTTTATCATTGTACTGTCTCACTGGAGAGGGATCTCAAACTCATTTTCTTGTTGACTATGGAATTACTCCTCTCTCCATGACTCCTGAAGTCCTATATGGTTTTATAGCTGTATCTGATAGCTATCTGATCAAATTCTTAACTAAAATAATAAGGTATCATATGCCTTTGCATCTGCCTCCTTTGATTTATTGTTATTAGTCCTCACTGGTTTAGATACATAGAGATTTTCTTATTTATTATCTTAAGTTTACTATAGTTCAAGATATGTTTAGCAAATTGTAATTACTAGTATTTCTTTATATATAACAAAAAAATTAATCAGTCCATCTTTTCATTTCCAATTCCTTAGATATGATTCTGGTTCTCCCTTAGCTTACAAAATATAATTACAAGTCATTCGGTAATTTTATTAGTGAATACCCTGAAGACTATGGGATGCATATCTTCTAGACTGGCTCATCTTTATATATTCTGTTTCTTCATGTATTCCCTTACCTGCCAGATCACCAGATATAGTGACATAATCTTCATTACTTAATTATAATTATTAGTCAAGGGGTTTCTACCCCAGACATATAGCTTTTGAGCAGTCTGTTGAACAGGTTAGCAACAAGTTTAAAAAATAAACCATTTGACACTGGGAATATTATCTGCTAGTCACCTAAGAAGAACAGTAGGAGAATAAATACCCATTTATTATTTGGAGAACGCTATGTAATGAACAAGCATAAAGACAGAATGAAGACTGTTACGTGCATTCATTGCTAACATTTATTCATTTTTTAATGCACTGTAGTTTAAAGAGTTTAAAGCACTTTTTCCCTTAACATATAAATCATGCATGTATGTCTATGTATATCAAAAATGCTTGTATGTTCCTTATGGGGGTAGGGGGTTTCTTGGAGGGAGGAAGATAAAGGGGAAGGGGGGAGCTTGAAATTCCAATGAAACCTAATTTGCAAGCAATTTGCACTAGCAGCTACAAATTTCATTCAAGAGATTTCCAGGTGTTTGGTGCACATCTATACTTGGGGAGCATTTCCCAGGAAATGAAACTTAATGGCAGCAGTAAAATGAATCAAAGGCCTTATCTTGATGCAGGATATTTGCATCCTTACTCTCTGTGAATCTTTACTTCATGGATGCATCTTTTGCTTTTGCACTGTTCTTGTTTTTTTGAAAAGAAAGCAGATGAATAGGCTTTCTACTAATGAGTTACACTAAGAGCCTACTGAATTTCCAGACATACATTTCATGAATGCGCTTTTCTTTCACAGAGGCAGTTCTTTAAGTCAGTTTACTATATACTTTATAGCATAGTTGAAATCGGAATCCTTGAACTATGGGCACTGTGCATTCATGCAATGACACATCCACCTCAAAATCAATGGAAATGGTGAGCAAAGGGGCATTACCCCATTCTTTACCTTGGAAACTGAGACTCGGAAAGGGTTTGATTTTTCTCAAGGTCACTGAGGATAATCGTAGCAGAGTCAAAATTTATCTCTTGATAGTGCCAGTTTGTGCCAGCTCCCGTGGGAGTCCTGTCAGCAGCGCTCCTATCTTGTATTATTCTTGACCTTCCTTTTCTTCTTTTCTGGCAAAGCCTAAATGTCAAAAATTGTCTCAGAGCAGACTAGACCTTGCAGCTCGGCTAGACTATCCTATGCAGAATTGTCTGTACCAAAAGTGAGACTTTAGTCTGGGTCTGTTTAATGGGTAGTTCAAGAAGGCATTGAACTGAAATATACGTGGTTCCACTTCTCCATGCCACTGGTTGGAAGAGCAAGAAATTAGTCAGTAATGAGCAGAGATTTAAAGTCTGCAGAAAAGTTGCAGCAACATGTGGAGCTTTCAGTGACCTTTTCCTTTGTCAAGGACAAGCGTCGTGTCTGTACTGAGTCTGGCCAGGAGAAGCCCTCATGTTTGCTGCAAACAGGAGCCGAGATGGAGGTTGTCTTGATAGGTTTCTTGATGTCCCAAGCTGTTGGAATGAAGTTTTATAGTTCTGCCCCTATTTTCAGAAGGTTTTATCTCCTCCTACAGGAAGAAATTGCCAGACCAAGACAAGGATTTGTTCCTGCACTTTATGTCTACATTCAGGCTAGGAAGTTGAAGTCTTCCAAGGAAGCAACCAAGTGAGTTTTATCTTCTCCTCAGTGTCTACAGCAGCTTCTCTAGAAAGCTTTATCTGTTTAGAGGATTTAGAGATTAACAGCATGGCCAGAGTGTATACTGTCTCTGGACACACAGATTAAGTGTGAGGAAATATTGGCTTCCCCTCAATTTCTATCCTTCCAGCTCTAGATCTGTGATGAATAAGGAGGGGGAGGAGGGCAGACAGGGGACTGAAATGAGAGACGGGTGCTGCAGTGTCAGCTAGCTGGGTTTCTGTGACAGCCCCGTCATCAGGGAGAGGATTGCAGATAGTGATGGAGGGTTTATTACTGACAGAGCCTTTGTCTTTACACTTTTGCCCTGGACAGTCATGAATAAACAAGTAAAATCTGAACACTGTGAAAAATAACAAAATGCCTTTCTGAATTTTAAGAGCCTCACGTGCTAGTTCAGGAGAAAACGATCCCAGCTGCCAGCATTTCCAGGAGCCCCAGATATCTCCTGCAATGCAATTATGCAGGCTCAGTAGAAAACTATTCTGCACATTCGGAGCTAAAGGACAATATAATAAATGACTGCAGTGAACTACATTGCTATTGCATCAGATTGCATCTGAATCCACTACTAGTGGGTTTTCTGGTGCTGGAAATCTGCCCTTCAGGATCTCATTGTCCTCTTGTTTGTTTGTTTACATCCTCCTTGATACTGCAATACCAGTGCGAGTCCAAGGTAGATTAGAAGCAGCTGGTTTGTAGCAAACAAACAAAAGCCTTTGTCTATTAGCTGTTATCACTTTTTTCCAGTGGGAAAAAAAAAGCCAGCTGTCTGTTTGCAGACAAGCGAAACTTCATCAAATGGTTGAACTTTTTACAAACGGAAAATGTGGAGCTTGATCCAAGAGTGATTTCAGGAAAACCTGATATTAGCGGAGCTTCATTTACTTTGAGGAACAACACTAATTCCTAAGTTCACGAGACAGCCTGTAGCTCTAAAATCTCTAAATATTGCTGATGTTATTATCATTGAAAATATTTCAGTTTTATTGTGCTACTGCTCACTTGGAGTGCGTCAAAGTCTTCTACAAGCCTGACAGGAATATATTGAAAACATCATTTCAATAAATAAGCAGCATAACATAGTAAAACTAAAGCTTGAAAGCGAAAAATGAAGTGCAAAACTGTCCAGCACAGTGGAAAACTAAAATGTAAAGCAACTGAGTCTTGTCCTAAAGGATTTTTGTAGTATATTGAAACTCTTCTACAAATGATCATGCTAATTGTACCCCACGATTTTGTGGCTACAGGGGAATGGGGAATACAAGGCAGTCTCTTCTGCTGTGGATCTCCCACTCTCACTCAGTAGATGCACTGAAAATGCAAATGGGATTTAGACAGCCAGGCCTTAATTTACTCGTGTAGCTCTAATGACTAGACGTAAAATGTACTGTTGGTATGCTCTCTGAAGAATAGGTGACAGAATGTGAATGTCATAATCTTCATCTTCCTTTCACATTTTCTTGTATTTTAATTAAAAGATGGAGAAACGCAAAAAAAAGGAAAGTAGGACATCTTTCTATCTTTCTTCACTACAAGATATCACTCTACCACAAGGTCCAATTAAAATACTGAATTATTAAACTCAAGACATTTTATTTTAATTTATATGGCTGAACATTGTTCTTGAACATACTAACGTACATCTTTAGGAATAGGCACTTACTCTGTCTTCTTGTGTTTCATATAGGTTTGATTTTACAAATAAAGGTAATTTTGTATATTAGGTTACAAATAAAGGTAGTTTTGTCAGAGTAGGCTAGAATGGTCTATAAAATACCTTTGTAAATGGGAACAAACTACACAAAATAACTGGTTTGAGTTCTAATTTACGTGTGTGTATTTTGCACACACTTCACAACTAAAAAGTTCATGTTCATCTGGGCACTTGCAAAGGCTTGCAAATCCCTGGCACTCTTAATGTGTTACCACATGGGTTTTGACTTAGCTTGAATGGGTGAGCATCTGATGGTATTGCCAAGTTTTATGAGTCAAGTCATATGCAAAGTCTTATTGAGAGTCTTATGATTTTTTAATAAACATGTGATTTGGGGCAAGGGAAGACGAGACCTAGAATGACTCCTAGACTGCTTGGAATAGGTTCTATTATGATTAAGGTACCTAGATAAGAGTCGAAGGTATTACAGTGTATATAAATACAATACTTATATATATACACACGTGTGTATGTGCGTGTGTGTCTACTTTCATTTTGGACCTTTGACAGAATCACTGTCATGTTCAGAAGTTTAGGCAGAATAGTGTAGTACTCCTTTGAATGCTTTTGCTCAAGCCAGTAGCTGCCAGTTAACTTGTCTGTATTTCACAGCCTGAGAGAAGCTCTTAGAAGCCCTCTCCTCTAATCTTGGCTAACCTTCTGTTAAGGTGTCACTACAGTTAATTAGATGATCTGACTCATGGTTCTCATGAACCTTCACCTAAGAGTTATCATTGCTTTCAGATTTAAGACTGGAGTTCCTGGTGCTAAATTTGGTTCAGTCACGCGTTAAGAGCCAAATTATGGTTTCGAAGGATAGCTTCCACTGGATGGGACAATGGAAAAGAAGAGTAACACTGAAGTAATGTAATCCCTCTCTAAACATCTAGCTCCTGTAAGGGCTCCTCCCTTTGAAGCCAGCAGCTCTCCTACAGAGTGCTCGTGCCCACCTTGACAAGTTTATACCCCACGGTTTTCTTCAAATTGCAACTCACATCTACGAAATGGCATTTGGTACAGTTAAGCCAAACGGAATCTGTTAAGAATTTTAAACCAGCATCATTCCAACTGCTACTGTATAAGAAAACCAAAGCACTTCAGTCTTGGTTGTGGAGAATTGTTGAAATCAGTTTTAGCACATATCAGGGAAGGAGACTGGCTTAAGTTCCTGAATGCGCTTGAGGGCTGCAGAGCTCTTCTGGCTGAGATCCTGCCCTCTGACTCAAAGTCCTCCACTTGGAGGTTATGGGTGCACATGACAAATAGATGATCTGGAACCGTGGCTAAAGATTAGCTGCGCTCAACAAGATAAAAAAAAAAAAAATGTGTTTGGGCAAACTACATGACATTGGTTGCATTTTCTTCCAGCTCTGTCAGCACACAGAACATGATTATCGCTATAAAACTAGAGTTCATTCTGCTTCTTTGAACTTTGGACTATACTTTAGAAGTAGTTCACTACTTCAGATTTGATGCTGTTTCTGCCTTAATGACCAGCAGGGACATGATGTGCATGTGCAGGCCAGATGAAGGAAGTTCTAATTTAACCTAATTAAAAATCAAGAATATTACCAGTGTCAGTATGGAGCTTGAAAAGATAATTGCTTCAAAAATTGTGTGTAAGAAAAAAATAAATTGAATTCAGAAAATGAAAAATTCCACAAAAAAAACCCTGTAGGCTTTTTAATAGCTCCTTCCACACTAGCTAATTAGACTGTTAGGTTTTGAAAACTGTATATGAAATGTTCTGTTAGCATTGAAGAGATTTTTTGGTTTTCTCTGCAATCATGAAGTCTTTTGTCTTGGCTTTTTCTTTCCTTTGGCATATTCAGGATTTTTGCCTTTTTTTCCCCCTTGGTATTTCAGTTTGTCTGCTCTAAAATTAAAATTAAAATCATATTAATAGTTTAGTTCTTCATTCTATCCACGAATCAGCTGAACAGTCCTGCTCTTTCTGTGATTGGATAATTATTCAAAATTATTTGAAAGTTTTCTACAAATATCTTTGCCTATAAATTCATTGTTTTGACTAGACTTTAAACGCAGGCTTTTCTTGTGGGTTTATTATAACGTTTTATAGAGTAATGTGTATACATGTAAAAAGCATATAGGTTTTCAACAGAGATTGTAGCGACAGAAGTTTCTCCCAGGTATCAGCTAGCAGATCCTGAGAAGCTAAATCCAAAGGTAAGAGAATGGCTGCTGAGAGCAGCCTTAACTCTCATGGCTGGAGTGAAGGACTAGATCTTCTTCTAAGATGTGAAGCGACTGTGGACTCAGATTCTCTCCTATCTTCTGATGCTGTACTTTAGATAACCACTGATGCTTCTCTAGTGCGCTGGAAATCCTGTAGTAAAATGATGCGAATACAGTGGTTCTTGAGCCACTTCTGGGGCTGTTACTAAGGATGCACGCAGAGGAATGAAGGTATCACCATACTTGTTGATCTTTGCCTGTCATCTAGGTCCGCATTGCCACAGTTAAGCTGCTTTACTTAACAGTAAGGAAAGAACAAAAATAAGTTTTAACACCAGTGGTGTTACCATGTTGTAGGTACTCACCTAAGCATTATGTTACACGGTGTAATTGCAGGCTCGATTAGGTCACGCTTTGTCACATGGCTTATTCCAAATTGTAATTTGGAATAAGCCATGTGACAATGGCATTCCAAATTCCTTCTGTTTGATTGTCCTCGCAGCAGTAGCAGCAATGTACTTTAATAAATGAACAAGCTTGGGCAACATTTCCAGAAATGTCTAAAACTACAAAATTAGTCAATAGCAATTCATGCAGCATATGACAGAAGTGCTATTATTGTCAGGGAAACTACAGAGCCTGTGACTGCAACTCATGATTTAATCTGAACAGTCAGTTGAACATAAAACAGTTGTAATAATATTTAAAGCATAATACCCGATACATGTAAGAGAGACAGTCCAGATTCAGGTGACTAATAAGAAAAAATAACTACTATTACACTGGGGACATGGATTACTTTTAACTGAGGTAACAAATTTTGTAGGCAGTTCTTAAAACATGTTTGTACACAAATCCCTTTCTCCTGTGGGGGATCCAGTTGCTTTGTTCAGATTGTAGGCAATGAGCTTACAAACTGTGTACAACTCTACAGTCCCCAGGTGATATAAGATGGAAAAATAGCACTAACTTACTCCAAGTGCTCTGCAGTGGTTTGAAGAAACCAATGTGAATCCCAGAAGCAGTTAGTGGACCATGATGCTTAAACTAATAAGCCCTACAAAATTAGCTTGGGTGCAAGCTACAGGGATGCAACTGTACCGTCACTGGCTCCAGACATCCTTCATTTGCAGTTAACTGAGCTATATTTGGACTGTTTTCCACTGCGCAACGTACAGCATGTCCTACGTTTGTACAGTCCTTAGCATAATGGGACCCTACTCTTGATTGGCCTCTAGACTGCACAGTGATACTAATAATAAATACCAGGGAAACAAATGATCACTTAACACATTTGATATATTCCCTCCAGCACGCAACAGCAATACTAATGCATACACCAGCACAACACAAGCAGATTCTGATGTATGCTACATATTTTTAACACAATGGCCTTGATCCAGACATTTCTGGCACCATCTTGTAGTGTCTTTCATCATTTTGCAGTGAAGTTATATAGGGTGCTCTAGATTTGAGGTATCTGTGGTCTGGTATTAAAAGTAATGCAGAATAAAAATCTATGTTATTAGCACTCTTTAGACAACTGCTGTGCAAACATCTGTTTGTTAAAAAAATAGTAAATAAATCACTGAATAGATGGAACAAATATTTTTTTGCCCCAGTCTTCATATGCTGTGCTGCATATGCCAAAACAAATGCAAGCCACTTTCTCTGCCGCCTACTTTTTCATACTTTATGAATAATTGTTTTGAGAAAACTAATATAAAAGAATCAGAATATTTAGTATTCCATTGATGTCCTTTTTATGATAAAGTACTTGAGTTCTTCTGCAAAAAAAAAGGTGAAGAAAAATACAGATGTGCCAGAGGTCTCACCAAAAATTGAACACTGGTACTGAATATGCCAACATTTCTTATGACCTCACCTGAAGGGAGGATATGGAACAGAAAGTAATGAGATTGGTAAAGGAAAACTACTGTTACGTCATTTATCTGATATATAGTCAACATCTTAAATTGTCCCCATTCTTACTATGTATTAAAATGGTTCTGAGAGGTCCCAACCAGGACTTGGCATTAGAGAGATACACTGTAAGATTGTCTCCTACCATTTTACAGACAGTCAGAGCAGGAACAGAGAAAAAGGAATGAACTCAGGATAACTTTTACAGTGGGTTATAAAACTGCTGTTAAATCTGTGGGTGGCATTTGCTAACAGCATAGTCTGAAGGGACAAAAGAAAGGGAGACTGATGAAGAAGGAGTATAAATTAAAAAAGAGAGGACAGTGAAAAGGAAGAGCATGTGAAGTGAAGCTGAAGTGACTGTAAAACAACCAATCATTAAAAATAAAACAGTGTTGAAAGTAAAACTACAAGGGAAAAAAAATTATATGCTTATATCATCAGCAGGTGCCGGGTAATTCTTGCTGGCGCTGCTTCATTAGGTTCATGTGCCAACCTTTAGGTTCAGACAGAAGAATGACTGCCTGTTAAAACAATCTTGGTTTGGTTCAAGGTGAACCATGTGTGCACTTTCAGGATGTTTTATTTCCACCTGCCTTTAAATAAAAACAAAGATGGTGTCAACTTCTGTGCTGGCTTAAAATAATTCCTGTTGATAAACTTTTATTAGTCATCCTCAAATCAGAGTAAAAAAAAAAAAAAAAGCAAACAAAATACCCCAGTCATGATCATAATTTCATGTATATAAAGTTATGTCTGTGATTTACTATGTACTTTTCAGGCATAGGAGACACTATATTCTTCTCCCCAAACATCAAAGAGATTAAGACAGACAGCTCTCCGCAGAGGCCAATGGAAGGAACAGAAAAAAAAAAGCAGTAAGACTTTTTACTCAGATAACTTTGCTAGGAAAGAAGTCTTTTCAAATACTTTAAAGTTCATAGATTTGGTGAACTTCCTAAGGCTGTGACATGGAAAAATGTTGCTTGACATCCTGAGTGTCTTATCTGGTCTACTAACACATTCTCTTCCCTGGACTTACAAGATCCAGCTCATCTCACATGCAGGCAAACTGCTCCTGCAGAGGTTTTTTTCTCTAGATCATTACCTCAGCATCTCACCTTTTCCTTGCCAAGCTCATTTGGTATTGAGGCAAGATTCTTCTCCGTATCATCCTTCACTCTTCAACTTTGAGAATAATGTTGAAATTAAGCACGATTCCAGGGGATGATGCTTTGCTCTCTGCTGCCATGAGCGATCAGCCTGGGTACACGGTAAAGGGTAACCACTTGTTTGTGCAAGTGACTGAAAGCAGTTTTGCCAACAGAGATATTTTGGTTGTTTGAAAGAGCATCTAATCTGAAAAGATAATTACTGTTGTCTTCTTTATTATGCAACTAAAATCTATGGAAAGAGAATCATATCACATCTCAGTAGCATACAACTGGGTGGTAGAAACTGAGTTGAACTAAACAGACAAAAATAACCTTGGGAGGAGTGGAGGAAGGCTATGGATCATGTGCCGATTAGTTTAATGTTGACCTATCCCTTTGGCAGAGAGGTTCCAGTACGGACTTGCACCCAGCATGTACAGCTGTAATTACTGTGGGAGGGTTAGAAATCCCTGTGCGTTCACAGGCTCTGTGTGGTGTCTGCTCATAAAAGCTGCAATGTCTCTCTCCATGGCTACAGACCAGATTTCCTGAGCATCCAGTGCCCCGTTATTAGTAATTAAAAACAGGAATGGGATACACTAGGTGGAAAATACGACATCTGAGGTTTCACTGGAGAAGTTGGTTTCGCCTGCAAGTAGAGAGGAACCAAAAAAGTTTTTGGCTAAGGTGCTGGGAATGCTTTACTTACTTGTTTAAACCTATGAATAAAGGTTGTGTTTTCTTCTCCCTTAAAGTGTTAATTTTGTATGCATACTTATGGCTTCTGAGAGGTGAACAGCCACATTCCTCATACGTTCAAACTGTGACTGGGCAAATTTACTGAAGACTAATCCACTGAGGATTATTAAACTCAATGATACCACGTCTAGTACAGGGTGTTCCTGAGCCACAGCTTCTCAGAGAGCTGGAGAGCATTCATGCTTGCCTGGTTTAACTTCCTTCTTTGGCGACTATTATTAATACTGCATCTTCATCCACATGCTCACCCTTAAATAAACCTCTCCTCCCTCCCCAAAAAGACATCCCCCCAATATAGTTCTCTTCCTTCCCAAATAGGTGGGGACTGGGAAATAAATGTGGGAGAAATCAGAGAACAAATGAAACGAAATGGCCTCCAGTTGCACCAGGGGAGGTTTAGATTGGATATTGGGAAAAATTTCTTCACTGAAAGGGTTGTCAAGCAGTGGAACAGGCTGCCCAGGGAAGTGATTGGGTCACCGTCCCTGGAGGGGTTAAAAAGACGTGCAGATGTGGCACTTAAGGACATATTTTAGTGGTGGACTTGACAGTGTTAGGTATACAGTTGGACTTAAAGGTCTTTTCCAACCTAAATGATTCTATGATTCTAAGAAAAAGAGAGGAATAAGGAGAAATAGCATAGAGGACTCCCCATAGCAATCACCATTCACTCAGGTCTGATCCAACTCATCTGTTTTCACGGTGTAGCTACGAAACCGTACAAATGTTAAGTTTGTTTTTCTCAGGAATGGTAATACTTTTGGTTTGCCAAGTAGATCAGTTGGCCTAGTAGAACAGAGGCAATAAACGCTTCTCCCCGTCTGCAACAGGCACTGCAAAATTCGAGCTAAATATAGAAGTCGTGCCGTGACTCCCCCTCGCTTTTGACACCCGGTCAAACGGTTGAGTGCGATAGGCAACTGGGGACGTGGTGCCGTTCACGGGTGAAAGGCGGGCGAGCGTCACCCAAGTGTCAGGAGGAGTTTCTGTGGGGTCCGTCAGTCAGGCGCTGCCTTCCTGCAGCAGTTATGCTTTTTTTGCTCCCACGCCAGTTTTCCGGTCTCACCGGTGAAATGCAGATTTGGAGGCCAGAAACAGAGCGGCCGCCAGCTGCCGGGGCGCCTCTGGGCTTCACAGGCCGGGTTCGGTTTCAGTTTCTCCCCGGGGCGGAGAGTCAGGGCACCCAAACACCTCGGTGGTTGTTTCGCTTCTCAGCCGGGAATCCAGCCCGCTCTGCCGCCGTAGCGACGGGAACATTCACCCTCCCTCCCCGTTTCAACCCTTCTCCTCAGAGGTCGATCAGCGCCGCCGCCCGGGGCGCTGAGGCCGGCCGGCGGGGCCCAGCCCCGGGGGACGCGGCCTCGGCTGAGGGGGGGCGGCGGCGGCTCTCGGGCCGGGGCGGGCGGAGCGCTGCCAAGGGCGGGCC
>JAOXJK010000012.1:140173365-140184253 GCA_025774025.1 Xenus cinereus | reverse complement strand
GGCAAGGAGATAACACTGTTTTCTCCCTTTTTGATTTTGTGGCTGTTTCAGACAATTTTGGGAACAATTTTGGCCCGCGGCGGCCCTGCCGGTCTCCCCCGCCCCCATCCCCGACCTCCCCTCCGTGCTCGGCTGCTCCTGGACTCGCTGCGAGCTTTTTTCCGATCTGTGGGGGTGGGCGGAAATCTCCTCAGGGAAGTCCTTAAAACTGCGGCTGGGATTCGGCCCAGCTGCCCTCGGCTCTCGCTCCGGCAGATGTGCGTTGCCGGGAACTCCGGAGTTGGCGTGGGGCCGCGCAAACAAACCAGCCCCAAATCCTCTGAGTCACGAATAATCGCTGTCTGGGGATCACGGGGATGCCTGGGAGATGTCCCGCGTCCGGCCGGGCTGTCGGGGCCGGGAGGAGCCCCTGGGGGGACCGAGGGGTTGCAGGGACCGGGGGGGGATAGGACACGGTGGGGGCTGGCGCTGTGCGACGAGTTGGTGACACATCAGCACAGGCCTTGAAGCCCTTCCAGGGACCTTTGCTTCTGCTCAGCCTGCTGAGTTCAGTTCGTACCCGGGTGGCGTTTCACTTATGGTTATGAACCCATCTTTGAGCAGAACTGCTAATGAAAAATACCTGCGTAAATGCGCTGGGGAATGTGCTTGTGTCGGCTTTTACAGCACGTAAGTTGCCCGGTAGTACACAATAGATCAAAGCGCAGATACTCCACAAAGAGAGTTGTCACATGTTTTCTCGGGGAGTTGTGTTCGTTTGGCGAGCTGGAGCGCAGGTTGTGTCCGTGGGCCCCCGGGGCGAGAAGCAGCCTCTGGCGGGGCGCTGGGCATGTGCCCTGCTGGGAGCGGGACAGCAACGGTTCCTGAAGGAGGTGCCTTGCTTTAAAGGTGTGATTGAGCCTGTGAAATTTGGAATCTCTTTTACCGGTTAGGAAAACAAGCTTGAGTCTGGAACAGCAAGATATTTCAGGTTTGTCAGTGCTGCAAAGATCAGTGCAAGCTCTTAAGTGTACGTGTACCACATAAATTTGTAAGAATGTTTGCCCCTTTCATATTTACATGAGTAGAAGGTAGGCTTCTTCAAACAGAACTACAGTTACGCCTGTAGTTACAGTGCTATAAGTTAATTTTTGAGGGAGCCTACTTGCATGAGCTAAGCAAGGTACTGACTGGTTTTTTAAATGCACACCAAGTCAAGGAAAAGAGTTTTAATATCTATATTAAAAATTTGATACGTCAAAAGCTAAAGTGAAAAGCATAACTGGAAAGGAGTTGGTTTATAGTAGAGCAGGAACTGGTAAATCTCAAGTCTGGATATATTAAGCCGTCCTTATGTTTGCATACTTGAGAAATTTAACTTCGGTGCGAAGGTTTTTAACAAACTCTGTATTTGTTTATTATACTCTTGACAGAATTGAAATAAAAAGTGAAAATTATAATTGTTGTGATATACTTTATCAGCCTGACTTCGGTAGATAGATTCGGACTGTGGTGCTGTAACTTAGGAAGTACTGTCAGCCTAACCACTATAAAAATTTAAACCACGAGCACAATCATTAGCGAGAGAAAAAAACAACCAAATAAAATTCTTGCTGGGTAACATTTTTCACAGACCTTTAATCGAGGCTTTCCAAAGTTCAACCATGAATAAAGGCTCCATAAGTTTATTTTGCCTTTCTGAGAAACGCATCACCATCCGTTATTGCCACTGCTGGAAAGGAGAAGCTGCTTCCGATTTTGATCAGTGTGTGCTGCCTTATCCTCATGAGGGATTAGTTTCTCTTAACAGTTTTTACTACAAATGTCTGAAGTTCTGACCAGTTTCACTGCTCAAAGGAAAGGAATTTTCTCCTCCCCAGGCTGGAGCATCTAAAACGAAAGCGAGCGTTCGCTGTGTAGTGGAGCCCTATCTTGAGCCGTCATTTGGTTTCTCCTGTTTGTTTCTTTTGGGAGAAGGAAGTGGGAGTGGGAACTATTCTCTACTAAAGAATTTTACCTTCCTGTACAACTACTTTTAGTTCTTCCAAACTAAACTAATTTAATATCAGCATGAATTTGATAAAAGCACTGCTGACAGCAGAGCTCTGGACAGTGATGTTGATCCTGAGCAGAACCTCGTAGATATCATTATGTTACTGCGTGGTAAGGCTTCGAATACAGTAGGCGGTACTCAAGATAAATGTATGCTTGGAAAAGCAGTAGCGCATCACTTTGGTTGCCTTCCCTTATGCAATTGCGCAGCTATAATATCTAGAATTTTCCACTAATTGAAGTACTAAATTCACCAAGGTTGATATGTGGGCATTGAGCTCTCCAGAGAATGTTTCTCTGTTTCCCTGTAGTTAGTGAATTTTTCAAACCTTCCTTCTGATGATGACTATAATTATAAAAATTTGAGAAGGAGGAATACTGATGAGTGAAATATTGGAATAGCACAGGCTAACGAGAATTATAACTTGGTGGGGTGTTGGGCAACGGTATTTGTTATTAATATGTCTGGCCTTCCTGTTGGCTTGAGAGTTTTATATCCAAGGAATAATTGATTGTATGTGTCTCTATATAATCCTGGCGTGGCTGTTACTGGGACAAATATGAAGACATTTCTGTATATCTCAAAGGCCCTAACTGTTGTCGGAGTTCAAAACAGAACTGTATGTGGTTCAAGGTAGTTTCTTTAGGGGGAAAATGGGATTTGAGAAATTGGTCCTATTCTTGCGGGCAGTATTTTTCAAATCAAAGTTTGACGATTTATCAAGTGGATATCAAATGAATCTTACTTGTTTTCTTGTTAAAACACAGACTTAGGTTATAGAGAACTGAATTTCTAATGTTACCATTTTGTTTTATTTTTATTTAACCCTTGGCAGGATGATGGTTCATATCATACTGGTACTGTGATGCAGCATTTTTAGGACCAGTTTGGGAGGGATTGGTGTTCCAGAGCAGAGGTTGAGTTATGAAAAGTCTCTGAAGTGGCGCAGTGCAAAAGTTAGGACATGCCTTCCTTTGGAATGGAGTCCAGAAGAAGTGCTTGACTTCTTCAGATTTCTGGAAAGTTGAATTTTTTATAGTCTTAACTATACTTGTCACCCCAATGTATCGATGTAAATTTCTGTCCCACCAAACAGAAGGCTACAGGGAACTTTTAAGTGTTCTGTACAGTTGGTAGTAGTCAAGGCAGCAGCGCAGTAGGCAAATTTCCCTGTTTCTGGCTTCACCAGATGTAGTGACTATGAAAGAAAAATATTTACAGTAGTAGGACAGCAAGACTAAACCAGTTTGAAGGTAGAAGTGGGGACAGGTAGAGATCAGTCTTAATTCTCTTTATCTCCAGGATAGGTTTGGCTTTAGTGAGTACTTCTTGAAGGAACAATGACTGAAAAACATTAGCAGAGATCAGAAAATGATTATTGCCAAAAATTGTGGTTGAATGAATGTTGTATGTTACTACTGTCAATGCTATTGACGTTATTCTGGCCCATTAAAGAAAGACGTTTTACACTTATATAAGCACTTAGTTTTGGGTTAGAACCATTCCAGGTTTCTGTGGTACAAATGTTGCCTGAGATTACAATGAGATGTATATATAATTCATTGTTCATTTGGCTTTAAGATACGGTGGGTAGAATTGTCATAAAAGTTCACTGGTCAGGACCCAAATTTTACTTGCGTGTCAGTTTGCTAATGATAGTATGAGGAAGAATAAATAGTTCTTCAGGTTCATTCACCTTGTTTGAAAGAATAGCCTGAATCATGTTAGCAAATAGTCTGCCAGGAAGTCAGTTTATTTAATTTTCTGAAGAAGTTGAACTATAAAGCCAGAACAGACTGTCCTGAAGGAACGTCTTGGCTTAATAAATCATTGTACCTTAGACTCTTGAATGTCATTCTTTAGCGATATTTTTGTTATATACTGAACAGATATATTTTGCTAAACTGTAAATCGTATTATTGGCAAAAGTGCTGCATTTAATTTATTAGAATGGTTTTGTAGTCCTTGAAGTGAAAATGTCCTAATTTTAATGCCATAGAAGTTTATTTTGTCTAAGAAGTCGATCTTATGTCAAGTTGTGCAAGTACATACATAATCAACTGGCTGTTCAGAGCCACAGTTAGGTCTGTAGTCAAAGTGAGGTCACATGGACAATATTTAATGCAGTGTTCATTTGAGGCGAGAAGAAAAAAAACCACATCCTAGACAACCTCGCAGGAAAAAGAGTTGAAAACTTAATCTAAGGTGGTTGGTGTGATTGTTATTATGCACTAAATGAGAACATCGTCAGCCAGAGGAAGAGCAGAGAGGTACTTGTAACCAGAATCAGGACAGAAGCCACCTGACTCCATTCCTGTCATCAGAGCAAAGCATATAATTAGCATGGCTTTTTCAACTGTTTCTGTCATTGCTGGAAGAGGAAGAGCTCAGCTGGGTTAGTGTTGGAAGGGCCCTACAGGTGAATCTGTTTGACTCCTTTGCTTTAGTCATTCCTATTTTAGTGTCAAATAGATGTAAACTGTGTGGGTATTAATTTCAACTAAGCCCTAAAAGTATTGTTTTGTATTTGTCCTGGCTAAAACTTGCATTTATGATCAGTTTTGTGGTTCATTAACAGATCTCAAATTTTTACTCCTAGTATCTTTGGTATGTTAGGTACATCCCTCCACACATCAATTATCTTTTACCATACACCTCAGTTTCCCAAGCTGTAGACGTTATTTTCACACTTATTAAGTATAATTCACTAATTTCCTTACAGCTTTTTTAAAATTGATGAATACTGTTTGTACTGTGTAAAATAGTGTGGTTTTGCTTTCCTAGATATCTCTGCATTTTCCAGTTTTAATGTTTCATTTATATCGTCCCGGATATTTAATGATGATAATGGAACAGCTGAGATAACTAGGTAGGCATTAATTGAGAGAGTGTGATTTTTCAACAACCTGGGATTTTTTTCACTTTAGAACTACTAGCTGTAACATTTTGCAGGACCGGTTATTACTGAGGTGTCAGTCGGTCGGCAAGATTCAGCCTATTTAGTTTACCTGGTTGTAAGAAAACACTGGGTACCACTGCATTTGATACAGTGGAAGTTGGCTGTAGATCTGAGTTCCTGTGCTTATCCCTCAGTAGAAATAAATGCCCCAAGTGGTTTATAGCAGGCTGTATTGGGGGCACTGGTGGATGAAAAGCTCGACATGACCTGGCAATGTGCGCCTGGAGCCCAGAAAGCCAACTGTATCCTGGGCCGCATCAAAAGAAGCGTGGCCAGCAGGTCGAGGGAGGTGATTCTGCCCCTCTGCTGTCCTCTGGTGAGACCCCACCTGGAGTATCGCATCCAGCTCTGGAGCCCCCAGCGCAGGAAACACATGGGCCTGTTGGAGAGGGTCCAGAGGAGGGCCACGAAAATGATCAGAGGGATGGAGCACCTCTCTTACGAGGACGGGCTGAGAGAGTTGAGGTTGTTCAGCCTGGAGAAGAGAATGCTCTGGGGAGACCTTATTGCAGCATTTCAGTACGGAAGGGGGGTTTATAGAAAAGATGGGGAGAAACTTTTTAGCAGGGCCTGTTGCGATAGGACAAGGGGTAGTGGCTTTAAGAGGTGGAAGATTTAGACTAGGAAGAAATCTTTTACAATGAGGCTGGTGAAACACTGGCACAGGTTTCCCAGAGAGGTGGTAGATGCGCCACCCCTGGAAACGTTCAAGGTCAGGTTGGATGGGGCTCTGAGCAACATGATCTAGTGGAAGATGTCCTTGCTCATTGCCAGGGAGGCTAGACTATATGATCTTTAAATGTCCCTTCCAACCCAAACTCTTCTATGATTCTATCTATGATCTAGTAACACACGCTGAAGAATTGTGTTGTTCTGATTTAATTTTTTGTTTTGTTTTCTACACTTGATTTTTTTGTTGCAGTTACTACTTTACTAATGCTTTATTACATGAAAGTTTACAGTTGCATTGAAATATATACTATTGATTCATGTGAGTATCTAGGTTTAAACTACTAAATTTGCATAATTGATAGATGAGTGCAAATACTTTTGAAAGCACTATTCGAAATTGTTCTGACTTGTTTCTCCCAACAGATGCGTTAAATTTGGATATACTATAAGTTTTGCTACATTGTTAACGTGTTGATGATGTCCTTTTAGCAAAACAAGCATGTTTAGTAGCTGTCTGCTATTTGTTTTTTTTTTCCCTGCTAGTCTCCTGGACAGTCTGAATTCTAGGTTTTGAGGGAATTCCTGTGTTAAGTTTCTCATCTGTTTTGCAAGGAACGATCTTCTGGAACTAATCAGGAAAAAAAAGGTTTAGAATTCCCTCCCCTCCTTCCCCCACCCCCGACTTACTGGTTCCTGGAAGTAAGTTAGCAGGTAAGAGTCCCCAAAAATTTAATCAAGCTTGCAAGTAGACCATATTTTTTTGGAGGGGGTGAGAAAGTCACACAACAGGATTTGGCTTAGTAGCTTGAATTGTCATAAAGTGATCTCCCTCTTCATTTAAGCATCTTTTGACTCATCAATGTTTTCCCAGTTACCTTTAATCGGTTGTGGAATTTTTTGATGTGCAAGAGAGCTGAACTTGCTCAATCTTAGCGAACTATAATCTTTCCGCAAAGCAGTGAAAGTGAACTAGTTGTGTTTCTCTGTAAGTGGAAAGTACACTTGAGCTATGTGTTAGGATGTGAACTGCATGTTTTCACACATTGTGCTTGAAATTCATGACTACCTTTCCCTCAACCTCTGAGATATTTCCTCTGCTAAGTGGAAGCCCCTGGGACTGACTCTGGGTAAATCAGAGCAGACTTTTAAAGTCAGCTGCAACCAGAAAACAGTAGAATGATCCTCCAGCAAGCAGTATGAGCACACTTAGGTGTGGGGCAGAAGCCTATAATGAAGCAGCTTGTGTTTAAAAGTTAGGAAAAAAAATGACTGTGACGGAGGTTTCTGTAACTTGGTTTTATTACTTCAGCTTTGTCTGAACCTATGGGCAGACGTAGATAGGTCCCTCAAAGTACAGACTGTGAGAATAGTTCTTCGATGGAAAAAAAAAAATTCTGTTTTTCCTCTAATTTATACAGTGTTCTAGACGATGTTGCTTAAAAATTCAATGATCTTACTTGTTTAAGAAACTGCTCCTTTAGAAAGAACTTTTTAGTTTCTGAAGGTGAGCAGTTTAGAATGGAAAATGGAAGTCTTGATGTGTCTTGGAGAGGGAAGGCATCTGCTTCCATTCATCTGCTCTGGCTTCTAGATTATAGCTATATATGAATTTTCATAAGACTTTGGTTAGCACCTTTTTTCTACATTTTTCAAAGTGTCTTGGAATCCAATGAATTAGTATACCCTGATAGGGTGCTTTCCTTCTATGAAATTGTATTTTGAGTATCTCAAGTGAAAGAAAGTAAGAGCTTCAGTTAGGGATATTGTACTAACTGGAACCAAGACAGATAATTAATAGGTCGCATACAGTAAACAAATTCATACATGTAAGTGTTCCTCTTATTGCATGGTTTTAGGAGGAGGCTTTAGCCCTCCTCTCCTTTTTTTCCTGCACATAGAGCTCAACAGAGTAATTTTCAAAGATAGAATGATTCTAGAGTCCTAATTAACGTGGTGATTTATTCATAATATTGTTGTATTTACTCTGGTCTGCTCTTCATACTACTAAGCAATTATGTTTTTCCATTTGCTCTCTTCTAAGGAAGTGCTCAGAGAGAGTGCACAGGGATTTAATTCAAAATGCGTGTCTGAACCGTATGGAAATAACTTGCAACTGGACTTGAGAGAGTACCTACTGCATTTTTTCCACAGTTGATAATTTTTTAAAAGTGTGGAGACAGACCATTTCTCCTTTCCATGATGTAAACATCAGTTTAAATATTCTGAAAGAGATGCCTGTTGGTGAATCAGGAAGGTGAATGATAAAATCATCAGTCACATATCTCTTGATCAGAAAGACCTGCAGCTGGAGGTACTGACTGGGATGGATTTGGGTAGTCGTGTAATTAGCAGAAATAGCTTCCCTCATCCTATCTAAAGGTAATGAAAGAGCAGCCAGTTCCATGGCTAAAGCTCAGCTGGTGTCTGTGGTTAGAGATATCCATGAAGACTGGAGAGCTGGGATGGCAAGGGAGGGAAAGATTGGGATGTCTTGGGAAGACACGTTCATAGCTAAGGGTGGCGGAACCATTCTTCAGTGTGGGAGAGGAAGGCAAGCTGTCTGGGAGAGCAGCTACTGTTTGAGGCTGTGCAAGTGGAAGGGAGGAAGGGAACCAGCCCCCTTTTATTTTAAGGGGTGGTTCCTGTGCAACCTGCTCTAGGTGGACCTTCTTTGGCAGGGGGCTTGGACTAGATGATCTCCAGAGGTCCCTTCCAACCCCATATCATTCTGTGATTCTGTCGTGGTGGCTGAGTGAGCATCTAATCAGTCTATGAGGTTACTCTTATGAGTTATCAGCAAGCAAGAAAAGGGGTTTGAGTGCAGAAGGAGCTCAGAAATCACATGAGGTCTCACTCTCAGGCCTTCCAAGTATTCTCAGGCAGGGGGAAGTTACAGAAACATTAGATTCTTGCGTTTTACCGGTGCTTTAGAAAATAAGCAGATGAACTAACAGAGGTTTTTGAACATTTTGTAACTCGGCGTATGGCTTTCGTCAATGTTTTGAAACATCCTTTTTTGTGACTCTGCTGTGTGTTCCTCTTTTGGGCTGATACTGGCATTTGGCAATTGTGCCTCCTTTAGCAGCCTCACTGCTGGATGTCCCTGGGAGCTGCATGTTTCTAGAGTCCAGTTACTACTCACCTCCCTGTTGCTGCTGATCCAGCTAACGCTGTTTCCAGTGCCTGTTGCCTAGGTGTTGCCTAGCTTGTCTCCCTCCAGTCCCTGATTTCAAGTTTTCTGTTGTGTCAGTCATCTGTGCATACTGGAACAGAGCTTCAGTATCACAGTTCTCATGTAAATGGCAATCCAATATACTGCAGCTGAGTGATAATGTTACTGTTCTCGTTAGGTCCCCTGGTTTTTTTCATTCATTGTGGCAATCTGGGACAGTCCAGCACTTTTGCCTTTATACTGGGGATGAATAAGGCTTGGGAGAAGGACCATGCCTGTATCCTCTTGCCTCAGTGAGGAACACAGTCTGCTTTCCCCGCTGTCTGTTGGAACGACGCAGCTTGTGTGTGGTGCCTTTGGGGTCCATGAGGAGTTTTCCAGGAATAAGAGATCCTCTGTTCTAAATGTGCAGATTAGGAGCAAGAGCAGGGCTGCAAGCTGCCCTATGCAGTGACATCTACCGGGGATGATTTCCTTGCAAGTCTCAGCTGCACAGAGTGAAAAGGTCATGGCTGGGGAGTTGAGAGACCCCTCTCTGCAATCCTAACAGAAAGTTCTAGTAGTGCTTGATAGTGACTTTTTGGAATGAATACCATAACATACTC
Source organism: Xenus cinereus (assembly GCA_025774025.1). NCBI lineage: Eukaryota > Metazoa > Chordata > Aves > Charadriiformes > Scolopacidae > Xenus > Xenus cinereus. The sequence continues at coordinate 140,174,813 of JAOXJK010000012.1, read as the reverse complement.
AGCTGTACGTCTGTCTTAAAATGTTAATTAAAAGCATGGAAGCCAGGAAGATGTGGGATTCCCAGTATGTGGGAATCAAGTGAGTAAGTCTACGTTTTAACCTCTTTCACCAGTTTTCTGGAACTGTCCCTAGTTTGTGGCTTTACGCAGGAGGTGGATCTGGGCTCTGGATATAGCCATTTAGAGCGTTGAACATGAAGGAATTGAGCATAAAATGCAATAGCTTTCAGAAATGATTGATGACCACAATAAAGCTGAATTTAAATTTTTAATCTGAGATCCTGCTTGCTTACCATATTGCACATTTGGGAGACAATAAAGTACTCAAAGCACCAAATTTGAAATAACTGTGCACGGTTTCTCAGGTGTGGGTGTGTTATTCAAGTAAAATGATCACATTGAACAGGTTTTTTTAAGGGAGATAGTTACTGTGATGGGATGGAGGTCTGAACTAGCTTTAAACTTGTGAGATCTTGAACGTAGTTTATAAATCGTAGCTTTGAATGTAAGGATCATGACATTAAGCCGCTTCTGTGCGTGTACTGAAATACTGTGTACTTTGGTGTATTTTTGAAGTGTCTGAAGATTTTTTTTTAATATATTTAGAAATGTAATCAGAGTATGTGTTTTGCAGTTTATAGGGTTCCATGGTTCTGGGTCTACTTTTTCCCTATATATGGAAATGTGCTACTAAAAAGGAAGGATGTGTAGTTAAATGAGTGATATACTTCATTACATAAAAGCAGATAAATAGAAATTTGAACATGTAGGCATTATGTCTGACATTGATCTTGTACTTGTCACCATGCTATGTCACATTTTTTGCTATTTTAAAATTCCGTGCCTCCCTTTAAAAAGGGTGTAGGAGCAAGTGCTGAATTTTGTTAGCAGGTTGGCTTTTAATAGAGTGGAATATCTGCCTGTATATGTTATTTTTTACCCTTAATTTTACAGCTGAATTAGTGCACTGAAGTCTAATTTACCCATTTTCCTCTTCAAGCTACATTCCTTAAAAAGGAACCCCATAGCTATTCGAGCCTTAGAATCTTTCTGTAGCAGTATAAAGTGAAGCATCCCCTGTTGTAACATGGTCATGATTATTAAAAAAAAAATATTACCAAGTACTGTGTTCTTCAGTTAAACTTCTCAAGGGCTAGTATTTGCGTGTTTGGGTAGGGCAGGCTCTGTCTTTAATGCATAACTTTGTTTCCTAGCCAAAACTAACTTTCTCTGTGCTTCCGGTTGTCTCCTATTAGTTTTGTTGACTATTGCCTTAGTCTTTCCTCAGTGAAGCTTGTCATTGACTTCATCCATAATTCTGTGTCAGCAGAAGTTGACAAAATCAAGGTAAATCTTTGGTTTTCCAACGTGCATATGATTTTGTGTAAGTACTGCTAAGTCCTGTGGTTGCTTTGAATACATATATATATATATATTTGGAAGGGGGA
>JAOXJK010000012.1:140130862-140163798 GCA_025774025.1 Xenus cinereus | reverse complement strand
AGAATGGTTCAGGTTGGAAGGGACCTTAAAGATCATCGAGTTCCAACCCCCCTGCCATGGGCAGGGACACCTCCCACTAGTAGACCAGGTTGGTCAAAGCCCCATCCAACCTGGCCTTGAACACTTCCAGGGATGGGGCATCCACAGCTTCTCTGGGCAGCCTGTCTCAGTGCCTTACCACCCTCACAGTAAATAATTTCTTCCTGGTATCTAATCTCTATCTCCCCTCTTTCAGTTTGCTTCGTGTATCCCCGTGATGCTGAGGGCTGTATATCCAATTTGCATTAAGCTAGCATCTGATTATGGTTTATATGGAATTCTGTAAATTTTCTTTTGTGTGCTGCAGCAGTATTCACAATTGGTATAATACGAGCGATTAACATATGCAGTGCTTAATGAATCCAGAAAGGAAACTTGTGTTGCTCGCACTGAATGACTGTGGAGACTGACACTTACTCCTGAAGTTGAGCTGGAGCCTTCCTTGGCATCACTGGAGCTGCAGCGGGCAGAGAGAACTCCTGGGATGTTGGGTAGCTGGGGGTGTCTCTGCATTGGCACTTCCCATGGCCTGGGAGGAGCAGGTTTGTGGAGTAAAACAAGTTAGGCTGAAGATGTCATGTTTGTGCCTACATTTTTGAAGGTTTTTCTTTGTACTAGCTCTAGCATGGTCCAGAGGATTGAGCACACATTACCAGCAGGAGCATGTCTTCCAGATTTGTGTCATCTAAAATGAGTCCAGTTTGATGGTCCCAAGGCCACAGCATAAGGCGAACCAAAGCACATAAAGTGGAGCAGATTAGGAGATTTGGAAGCATGCTCTGTATCTGAAATAAAATCCTAATGTAGACAATCCCAAGTTAGCACCATAAAATTATCAGGAATAAATGGTATTTTATGTTTTGGCAGAGAAGTTAATAGTTCTGTTAAGACCTAATCGTTATATATTCTTCAAATTCAAAGCATTTATTTATGCAGCAAATTTGATTTTTAGAGTACCTGTTTTAATAAACAATTTTTGAAGAACAAACACAGACTTTTTTTGGTATGGGGGAATAATGTTACAAAGCTAAAGAATGTAAACGTAGTAGAATATTTTTCTCTGGAGATTTTTAAAGTCAGTGTTATCAAGATTATAGGAATGAAAGTATGTGCTGTTGTTCACTCGGGTAATGATTAACTTTGGGTTGAGGCTCTGTACAGTGAATGTAGATTTAGAAACTTCATGACTGTTTTATTCACCAAGAGATGAATAAAGACCTGTTTTTCAAAAATATCATGCAGCTACATGTCACTTAAAGTCCCCCTGTGAGGAGGATAGGATAGTATAAGAATGAGGGGGTGATACTAAAATGCAATGTTGGATGACAGATTTTAAGTATACAGTGCTGACTTTCAACAGCACCAAACCCATTATTTTATACCCAAGAAATAATTTTCTAAGCATGTAATGGTACGTATTGGTTGTTGTAAAAAGTAAAAAAACTAAAACCTGCATAAACAATTCCATTGCAGAATTGATTCTCTAGTTCTTGCCTTAGTTTTCTAAACGGAACTACATCACAGTTGGTCTAAAATAAAAATGATACTATATAAAATAACAGCATTGAGTATAGTAAACAATTTTGTGCTTTATCTGTTTCTACAGTGAATTTTTATGTGCTTATTTCCCGCTTTTGTATCATAAACACATTTAAATAAGACACTATTTCAGTATAGTTTCATCTGCTAGTCATTTTTATTCTTTCCTTAATTAAAGAAATTAATTATGCCATTGTAGTATTTGAGTATACAACAGTTTCTTATTTTACGTAAACATTAGGTTTCACTGTTACTATATCTTCTTTTTAGCAGATGTTCTTCTGTTACAGGGTTTTGAAATAAATCTTGTCAGTGTTGCATAGCTTGCCATTAGTAGAGAATTCTGACTGATGTCTGCATGACAGTAAGGCTTACACTCAATGTTTCTGTCTATTGCATATGTAATTTTATAGTAAAAGAAATGGTTATTTAATCCTTATCTTACCTGAAAGATAATTTACATCTTGCTGCACAGCTTAATGCTGTTTTACAAATGACCACCTGAGATTCCTATGATTCCAGTATTTAACCCTAAGGAAATACGGAAAAGAACTGCGCATTAACTAGTTAGCACCAAACTTTTGCTTTAAAAATAAATAATACAAAATTTGTCAATAACTCTTGGAAAGATTCTACAGCTAAACTGGAAATTATTGATCAGTTAGTGTCAAAAAGTCAATACTGTCACTTCTCATGATGCTTTTTTAATTACCCTTGTCATGAAATATATGAACTTAGGCAAAAACATGTGTTGCTCTTTGTCAGGAAAGTTAACAGCACTGGGGTGTAGGACAAAAGCTTCTGGTCAAAGATGGAATGCGCTGTATAAAAAAGAACAATAAAGACATGAAAATAAAAGATGACTGTGGATTATGAATCTTAACTTGAGTAGTTAATCCAAATGCATATTGCTGCACAAAATGTGTTAACTTGATTCCATGAATATCTCTAATCAAAAGGATGAAGTGATTGCAAACTAAGCCATGAGAAGGCAGCCAGTAATGAAATGGTGTCACCTGTAGAGGCTGTGACTGGTTTCTGTAGGAATCTGGGAATGACGCTGCTGCTTCGCTTCGTCACTGAATATAGAGACAAAATAAATGTTGCCTGGCTTCAGCGGACTGTGTACTCTCAGCTCTGCCGCACCTTAATTTGGAGCATTCCCTGTAGCAATAATACTGTTTATTTCCTGAACTGTTCTGGGACGGTAGGTTTCAAATGCTTAGCCTGCCTTTTTTTTTATTTCTATTTGCTCCACTTTCAGTTCCTTGTCTCTTGTAATGTTGAAGTTGCACATGTAGCTCTGTTCCTGTCTTCTGAGGAAGGCAAAGTCTGAATTTCTGTAATAGTAGTAGGAGTAGTGGTAGGAGAACACGTTTTGCACAGATAAAAGAGAAAGTACAGGAGAAACCATATTCTCAGAGACTAAGTTACAAAGGATGAAAAAAACAAGTCCAGTCCCTTTTGTACCCTCATGTTCATTTGAAATCATAGTGCTTTTTTCCTCAGCTGCATAATCTTAATTTGGTGTGTACTGTTTCTGCAGTAGAGTTTGGCAGCAGTATGGCCATTTACCTATGGATAGGTACCTCTTTGCTGTTGTTACAGCATTAAATCCCTGCAGCTAATGTGTTGAATTCTAAATGCACAGTAGTTTGACAAATACAGGTGCAAAGCGTTCAGGAGATGATGATGAGCCAAAAGACCGAGGAGGATCCTACCTAATTTTTTTGGCTCGTTAACTGCGTGCGACCTACACATAAATAATTCAGTATAGTATTTTGGGTTACATACTGAACAAGTGTTTTTATCGTAGAATAGCTTGAGTTGGAAGGGACCTTCAAAGATCATCTGGTTTATCTGGAGGAGGTGCTGGTTTTTCTGTTGGTGTCTCGCATGCCCTGCTCTGAGCTGCAACATCTCAGCCTTAGTTTGGCTGTTGGCTCCGAGGGGTGGGCAGTTGCCTTTGCACTCTTCTCCCATGGCAGACAAGCGTGACCGCAGCTCAGCCTGACACACGGCGTCTTCAGGTGGAGCTGGTTTCTGCACAACCCTGCTTAGATATTTGCAGGAAGAGTCGGGGGGCGAGGGGTGGGGGGATGGCCGGTGGCTGGGACTGTCACGGAATGTGCTAGCGAAAGGGGTCGCTTTCAAGAAGCGTGCTGGAATATTACGGAGGCATCATGGATGTGTCCAGCTCCTGTATCTCTAGATCTATTTTTGGACTAGGACATCATAGGAGCGTTGCTAAGTGGCTTTTTAGTGCGGTGATATGTAAGGCAGCACCACACCATTCATGGAGGTGTGCAGTTAAGATTTTGGTGGCATCATCCACTTTTGGTCAGTTAGAAGCAAAATTTGGTGCAGATTAATGTAAGGTGACTTCGGCTGCCAAGAGGCAGCGTAAACAAGTTTGAACTTGCTCTTCGTAAGGTACAGAGCAGGCAGGAATTTTGGGAGTAGGATGAAGAAAGGAAGTTTGGTCATGAGGTACATTGTCTAAAGCAAGTTGAACACGTACCATGATAAAGGGTGTTTGGAAACGCGTGATGTACAGGAAGTGGTGTTGATCTCTTGTTCCTGGTAATTGTGGTTCAAGAGAAATATCCTGCCCAGTCTGCTTATGTAGCATTTGTTATGTACCGCAGCACCTTTTAACTCAAGGTAGTTTAGAAAAAGCACTTTCTCTGTAGCCATTCGGTTACAGGAGTCCCTGAGTTTATACAGTTCTATTTATAGGGGGGTTGTAATTTGGCTGTTAAAGCTAATGGCAGAGGCTTAGTCTTCGTATGGAAGAATTTAGCTTCAATTGAGATATGTGTGTCTGACTTATTTGTAGACAGTAACTTAAATGTGGTATTTGCAGCTATGGATTTTTTTCTTTTCATTTTTCATTTCACCAGTCAAGTTAATTTCTCTGTAAAACACAGTCTGGATTTAACTGAGTCCCAAGATACACAATGTTCTTCCAAACTGAAGTTACAGAATTTGATTTTACAATCATGGTGGACAAAGTCGCCTGTACCAATTTTTTTGCGTGCACTTCTACAATATTCACTTCATTGTGCATTCATATTACGAGTTTTAGTCAAATTGAAATTTAAATGTGGTTTTCTTCTGAGAGTCATTATTTGCTATCTCAGATACATCGGTATTTTGATAAACTTCTTGTTCATTGTCTGAAACCTCCGAGTTCATATATCTGGAATGCAGAAGCTTGTGTTGTTTAATCTGAATGTTTTGACTAAGAGGGACACTTAATTATTGGGGGTGTCTGTTTGGCTACGCTTTTTGAAAACTACATGAATTTGAATAAAACTTAAAGGAGAAGCACATCTCAGGACTGTAGGCTTAGTTGTATGCTCTAAAGTTACAGGCGGATAATCCTTTGGGTCTGATGTTGATCCCGTTTTGAGAGCGGGCCGTGCTGCATACGTTGGTTGTGGGGAAGGGGGGATGTAGGGGGGCAGCACCCGAAAATGAAGGGCTGCTGCCCTGCGGTTGGGCCTCCGGGTTGCTCTAAGGAGCACTGCCACTCTATGAGTTTCAAATACATAGCACTTGGCAACTATTTTTCTAAGCATCTTACGGTTTTCAACTGTGAAAGCGTTGGTTTTTCCACACTTTCCCCTTAGAGTTTTCTTCTGCAGTTTGGTTGGTGTGTTTGCTGCAATGACGTTTTCCTCACTGCCAGCCCCACGCCTTTGGCCTGTGTTTATTTTCCAATCTGTGATGAAACTCAGAAGCTGTCAGTGAGTCTAACACCTTCCAGGGCTATGGTGTTTTTTGGTGAGGAGAACATCGTTTTGTTCTCCTCTCCGTATGCCATATAGGATTATAGGGCTCATGGTTCTTGGACCAGGATGGTCATAAGTGATGCTGTGAGGGTGCTGAGTTTTTCGGGGTGGGAGGCGTTTAACACAGTTTCATATAGACTGATAGGGAAGAAATGCCCCAACTGCTGGGAAACCTGAAGGCAAAACCTAGTGTCGTCTTGCCTGCTTCTGTGGTCAGTCAGCTGTGAGACACAAATCAAAAGGAATTAATTCAAGTGTTTGTGGAACTACTTGTTTGTCTCTTTCTGCCTGCTCCTAAGACAAGACAGCATCTCAACCCGGAGGATTTGAGTGGGATAGAAAAAAACTGACAAAGGCCAAAGGGACTGGATTTGTGCTGTGAAAATAAAGTTTTATGATGAGTCTATTAGAATCAGAGACCAACTTTGACCATAACCAAATTTTGAACATTTAAGAGATTTTTAAAGTTACTCAAGACAGAAAGGCGCCTCAGAAATTGGAGGTTGTTACATACTGTAAACACACTCTATATAAAGACTTTTAACTCATTTAATAACCAGTTGGCTGATTTTTTTTAAATTATTTTTATTGTACTCAAGGAATCTTTAGAGATACTACCAGCAGAAGTGGCAAAAAACTCCTGTGCACTTAAATAGAAAGCCTTCAAAAACACTCTCCATACTCTTGTTTAACCTAAAGGTTACCAGTAGTTTAACATATCATGTATCCTATTTACCAAAAGTTCTATTGTGATTATTTTTTTGAGAAAAACTATAGTAAACACCTTGTCCATTTATTTTTTTTTAACTTAAATGCAGATGCTGACCATATCTTAAGCTGCAAGTCTAAAGTTAAACTACATTTCTGTTTAATACCACTTAAAATGAGTGATCCATTTTTCATAAGTATTTATCAAAGGATATGAAGGAGATGGGTATAGCTGTGGTTACACAAGTGATAATTATTTTTTTTTTAAGAAGTCAACCCCCAAAGAAGTGATGGAAGATGTTAGTTTTTAAAAAACAAACTTAGTTTCTTGCAGGCAGAATAGATTTGTGCAGGAGCTTCTCGGTGCGTGTCTTCCAGCACTGTACTGTCACGTGTACTTAACCAGGTCCTGTAATTGATGTGGACAAACTTTGTGTCCTGTTGTTAGGTGGCACCTGCTTCAGTTTAAAACTTCAGGCTGATACGAAAGTAGTAAATATTTATTTAAAACATCAAGAAATATGAAAGCTGACTCGTGACCTAAGAATTGAGGTTTTTTTATGTACTCTTTTTTTATGTACTCTTCTGTACATCGATAGACTAACAGAAATTTCAAAGATAATTATGTTCCTGTATCTTAATGGAAATTACTGATCTTTTATGTGGTACATTGATATTCTAGTGGGTTCAGTTTATAAGGAACCGTGTGACATAATTGTTGAGATCATATAAAGATCATTGCCTAAAAATTTCGTAAAGGTGTCAGCAGTTAGTAACGCTTAAATGGCATCTGAACACAGTCTATTTCAGTGACAGTTTCCAATAAAACAAGGAAGCAATAAGCTGAGAGGTTTCTAAGGTTCATCTTTCATGTAATGAAGGATTATTGGGAAGGAAATAATTTTTAAAAACCCACCTTATTTTGATGCTGTAATTCTTGGATATGAGTTGAGGCTTCATCATCTCACATTAGTGCTGCTTCTGACTAATCACTGAAGTTAGTTTAACAATAAATGTGACATCACTTTGTCAAAAGATTAATAGTTAGAGCATAAAGTGTATTTAGATGGAAAATATTAAAGCGTTTCAAATTTTGATACTAAGTTTTCTTCTTGATTTAACCCATTCTAAGTCAATGTGTACAGGGTTTGGATGTCAGTTCCCATTTTAGTATACTTGTTATTACTGGTTTATAGTTTTTGTCAGATTTTTATATCTATATTGCTTTTCTTTGCATCACTTCAATGTTACGTCAGTATTTTAATGTATTGTTATTGTATTTTTATCAGAACTGATTTCATTAAAATTCTGGAGGTTTTGTTTTCCTTGTTTTTATGTATAGGCAGCTTGTCTGTAATTCAGATTCTGGTGGCATCAGTGAAGTGCCCAGATACTGACTGTCTTCAGTGCCATTACTTCAGGGGGTTTCATATTTCTGAATGTTTGTAAACTCCTTTTTTTTTTCATGCTGTTCGTTTTCAGTATTAAGTACAGATATAGTTGTATTTGCTTGTAACCTCTTTTTTTGAAAATGCAAGACCAGTGAATAATCCCTACTGTCATTTGAAAGATGAAATACCAGTAAGCTATTTTTAGCTTAAAACAAGAGGTCTTGAAGTGTGTTAATGTTTTCCTGTTGATGGAGATAATAGGCAACACGACAATCAGAAATATGCTTCTGTGGAATCACAAGTAAAATCACTTAACAGCAAAGTGTTTATTTTGTAAATTTAGAGCTAAGTGTTACTGAAGACATGAAATTAGAGTGGCAAACACTCCTTAGCTTGTCAATTTATATGCAAAATGGAGAAATTATTGGGAGAATAGCTTTTAAAACTTATAGGTATACTTTACTTTTGAAAATAGTTTAATTGGAAAGTAGTTGCTCACTAATGCAGTATTTGAAGTAGGTTCTGTTCTAAAATGCTTCTGTCTTTTGAACGTAGAGGGAAAGTGTTACAGTGTGGAACTTTTTTAAAATAGAGAAAAAGCCACTTGGTATGTAAATATATGCAGTGAAATTAGTACATTAAAATGGGGGGCGAATGCATCACTTTTAAAAGCCCAAGAATTTGATGGTTTGTGTTTTTTTTAAAGAAAAGAAAAATTAGACTTGCTATTTTTCAACAAATTCCAATCATCGGTTTTCTAGCTGTATTGTGTCTTTAGGAGATAAAAAAAAAAAAAAGTCTTTGTGCATTTGGTGTCAACTCTGGGAGAAATTTTTGTAACATTTTAATTGTAGCCATTGCAATGGAGGAGCATTGAGATGCTCGCTCAGGTGTATGTGTTCTAGGTCAACTGTAACAGTCTTTAAGCTTGTTATAAAAGGAATTTGAGTTTTCTTCATGTATTTAAAATTCTTGTTACCCAAACATGTCAGGCTTACATTGCAGTGCTGGTGGAACAACTGATTTCAACTAATGTATGAAAGTCTGTGTGACATGGCAAATCTTCAATATTACAAAACTTTGAGGGATTAAAAGTTGTGGTTTTAAAATTTGCTTAGTGACGTAATTTACAGTTTGGATTCACTGTCTATGTTCAAAGGAGCTTATTTATGAAAGTAGCTCTGTCCTTCTGAAATGCCTGGAAGATCTTATCAAAATGTTCTTGTAAAAAAAACATTGTATAAAAAACATGGAATAAAGGAGTAGAGAATGAGAGCTGCTCAGTGGGAGAAACGTGCACAAATACAGCTTGATCTGTCACATCACGTAACTACCGGTCAGCAGCCATATTCTCTTTGGCAGACTTCTTTTAGTTTGGAGGAGTACCCAGTAAAATAAGAACAGGTCTCTAACTCTTGATGACCACATGGGTCTCATTGCTCATCTTTGCCAGTGTGCTTAGTTTTAATGAACGTTGATGGGGAGTTAACTCTTGAAGGTAGCTAGTTCCTGGCTATACCCGAAACATCCTTCTGGATAAAGGGCTGCAATTCCTTATCAAATGGATGGGTGGCTTCCCATGGATGTCTTTATTTGCATAGCATTTACTTACAAATCTTGATCCAGGAGGAGATGGGGAAGATGCATAAACCTTTCATGAAAAGAAAATAGCATTTGATGCAAAATCATGCAAAGTCTACAATCTGAAATACCTGAAGTTTCTCAAAACTCTTCACTGCTATCAGTCTTTCGTTCTTAACTCTCTAGTTTATTTAATTGTTTCTAGTACACTAACAATGGTTACTTTTTTATTTTCATTGTATAGTAACTTTTCCTCTAGTTTTTCTCAAAGTTTTATCATTAAATGAACATCGGACCTTTAATGTTTAATATTAATTAAAATAACTTCAGTTTTGTTCTTTCTGTTCTGTAAAAGGGTATCTGAAGAATTTTTACAAATTTTATCTTGGAAATTAGCTTATTCATTATGTTTAATTTTAGGAAATGGTGCTCTTGCAGAACATTCTGAAAATGTGCATATTTCAGGAGTGTCAACGGGTAAGTCATTTTTTGTAATGTTTAAATTTCATGCATGACTTAAATAGTAAATATTGAAAGCCACCTGGTATCTTATGAAGAGATATTTGGCTATAAAAATTATTACTGCCTTTTGCAGCATGTAATAAGGAATGAAGCAACTGGAACATGGAAAAATTCTCATAAGATAAAATTGATACCTGCATGCTCATGAACAGATTATGCCTTTCTAAGTGGACTGCTTAATTATTTTTCCATACAAACATTGAACTAAGAGAAAAGTTGGTTTAAGTTGAATTGATATTTTTCTTTCCACAGTAAAGTTTTTGTGAAATGAAATTTATTGAAATGTAATTTTGGACACTGCTACTATCAAATAATATAAATCCAGGAGTTATGCGTTTCACCTGATTAGATTGAAGCAGTAACTGAAACTACTGTACACTTGACTGCACAGTTTCCTTAATACAAGAAAAAAAGAATTTCAGAAACTGAGAAACTGATGAGATGCTGGGAGAATATGGGGTATAAAAGCAGCACACGTTGCTCAGAGGTCGCTATGTTCTCTTCCACTAAGTTGCTTTTAGGCCTCGTCCACGGTTGGGACTATTCTGTGTTAGTGGTGTGACTGTATGTCCATTAAGGCATTAGGCAATCCCAGTGCATAGTCTTTGTTCTTCAGATGTTAAGCAGTGTCAGCTAAGCTGCTGCTCCTGTTTTATAAAACAGATACTCAGTATATGTGCAAATGGGGAGATAAGCACTATTCTTCAGTGGGTAGAAGAATACAAGCCTCATTCTTTCCATAGGGAAGCTGCCACTAATCCCTGGAAATCAAACTGATTTTCACGCCCTTCTCCTAAAATAAGAGCCAAAATGCAAACTCGTCCTTTCTGATAACAGCTTGCACATCTCACTGGAGTTATCCTTGCAGTATTGCTTCAAACGTTAGATTGCTACTTGTGCACACAGTTAAGTTTTTGGGCTGTCTTACACCATACTGCCTTCTTTTTCCCTTTCATTGTTTGCTACTCAAAGACTGTCAAAAGTCTAATTATAGAAGGTCTTTGCTATCCATTCGTGTCCTGCATCATGAAGAATGTTGTTGCTTTTCAACAGTAGTAATGCATCAAGTATCATGTATAGTACATTTATAGCCCATTGTAAATAATGAATAACAGCACAGGTACTTGCCACTGTTGAAACAATTGTTGCTGGAACTGGATTGTAAGAGATATACAGACAGTAAAATCTAGCTATGCAGCTTCTAGGATATGTTTTAACAACCCTTCACCCCTTTGTTTACTGCAACAGTCGTGTCACAGGTCGCAATACAGGCAGAAAAGCATGTGCTGGGCAAGAGGTGAATGGAATTTTTGACTCTGCTTTCAGTACTTTGGCCAGCTTGCTTCAATAGGCAGTGCCAAGAAGAGGAGAACACAATGTTCTTTCTATGCAAGATAACAGCAGCTGGTAGACAGACCTTTAACTACTGAGAAGAAAGATCGAGTGAGGACTTCCATTTAAAAATAAGGGGAAAAAAATTACATACATACATATATATGTATATAAAAGAGAGGTCCTGTGTTCTAAAATAGCTTTCCAGCTGGAGAATAATAAATATCATACTCTTAAAGTTTCTGTCTCAATTTTTCAAGTGAAAATTCCTCACTGGAGAATTTTGAGGTAATGGGGATGGGGGTGATCTGTTAATGGGAACCTGAAGAAAGTGTCTCTGCCACTGTAGACAGACCCAGTGGCATTTTTCTTACTGTTCTTTGTATGTACATCTTAAATGTTAGGTATATGGACCAAGTATAAAAGATGGGGATGGATTTAGATGATTTTTCAGTTCTTTTGAAACAATTTGGATCTCCCAAAAATGTTTTTGAACTTGCAGATTATATGTTTCATCAAGCATACCTGGACAGTTTTATATTTATCTGAACAACTTTAAGCAGAGTTTCTGTGAAATAGAACCAAAGACATCTGGCCTTTAATCTTTCTAAATCCAACTTGTTGTTGAAACCAAGCAAGCGATTTTCTAGGACAGTTGCTACTGAGAAGGGATTTAAAATGAAATGGTTGTCTTGATGGTAGATTTCCTGTCATGCTGCTGCTGTAAGGCTACATGACCTACCTTACTAAATTATGTTTTAATAGCACAGACCTCTGTGGTCTTCGGTATTTATGCTTCTGCTGTATATTATATCTGCCAAGTTACAGGTACACCTGTAATATATGAGCACGCTTTTTCTACCAACAGCAGTAATGGAATGTTGTCTCTTTTGTATAAGCTATTGCTAGAGAAAAAGTGTTTCTTAAAATCTGAACATTAAAACAAGTGTCTTTAAAATCTGAAGAATTGAGATATTTTCAGGTCTGTCTCTAGGGTATGTTGCACCATAATTGTCGCAACTGCAAAACCACCCACCCAACCCCTGTGTTCTAAAGAACTTCTACACTGGTGAAAACACTTGTTCACAACAATTTAAAAAGAAATTATAACGATTCTTTTTTACTGACTGTATCCTGGTATTGCAGAGTAAAAGGCATTTTAAATTAAAGCTTTTCAGCTTGACCTGGAGGCAAAGATTCCTATACCTTCTTCCCCTGTAGTTCTCCAAATAAGACTTTCAGTGGCTCCTGAGAGTTACAAATGCAATAATTATCCTCCCTATTCATGGTTTAGACTTTATCACAACATTATTCTCTTTTTACTCTAAGCTGTTTTAAACACCTTCAGATCATTTATCCAGCTGCATTCATGTCCTTACCATGTCCAATATAATGCATACCTTATCATCTTGTGGTTCACATTGAAAGCTAATTCTTTTATCTTTTCAACTAATCTCCTGGCATTACTGTGAAGATAAATCCCTAATCTCCCTCTCCCTGCTTTTCTGAAGTGACTTTTTTCCTTGACATGTTGTTCACTGTTACTTCAGGTACTTCTCTAGATCTTGCTACAGAATTTTTGCATAGGTTTTTTAAATTATTTTCTTGTTATAACTTGCAAGTTGAATTTAGTACTGTAAAGTTTTCATTGTCTATTCTGTATACTAGTCAACATCCTGTAGGTAGTTTTCAGTCATGTTCTGTAATGTGGGATGGTGAACAAATTTCAGGAAGAAGGGAATAAGGAAAGCTGTTGTAAATTTTTTTTAAAAGTCTACTAGAAAATCCATATGTACCAGAAAACCAAGTGCATGGTTTATCCTCTCAGCAGTTTTTTTGACCGTTATTTTGCACTTTAGTTCATGAAACATCTTCAGTCCTAATTACGGTATTGCAACCTGCTGAACAGAGTTATAAGAAAGTACAAGCAGAATTGCTTGTGGATTGTTAGTAAAATAAAAGCTCACAAAGGAAAGAGTTTGACACAGGTAGGAGACAGATGAGCATAATTGTACCAAAGAGTACAGGGGAATTGAGAGGAATGTAGGCAGAGACAACGCTCATGTAGTGGTGCAATGGTTGTGCAGGAGGGAGTTCTTCCCACTCAAAAACCTTACAGCCACCAGCATAAGATTTGAAAATATCTTGGGTGTACATCACTAACTATCTTTGCTTCCCTGTGCAACCTTCTCAGTTTGCTTTGTGCTTCTGCCTCAGATACAAACTCATCTCCTTTTTTCCTGACTCCACTAATTTTCATTCTGCTGTTTTCTTATGCATTTTTAATACTTTTAATAAATTATTCCAAACCTTGTCAGGTTTCCTGTAATTTTAAGTTCCTATAGAATTAACTGACCTCTATGACAAATGCCTGCAGGGCTACTAGCAATTGAAATCAGAACTACAACTTCTCCACAACTTAGTGAAAAGATGTTTGCCTCTATTCATACATGTCCGTTTTATGTGCTGTCACTTTAATTATTTTTTTGATTCCCATGCCCTTCTTGATGTGCTCACATTCTCCGTATTTGCAAAAACATTAATAAAGTGCATGTTACATTATATTCTCAAAAGCTTTAGAGGAAACATCCTAGTTAAGCAGAGGGTAAGGAATTGATTTCAAAAGGCTTACTCTTATCTTTGTAAAGTAGATTCCCTTTAAAACTGTTTTCTTTCAAAAGGTTATCCTTGATTTTAAAAATCTTTGAGAAATTATTCTCTCAGAACGACAGCGCTTCTGAAGTGCAGCTTCTACACAGTTGATCTTGACATTTATACACTTTTTAAGCAAATGGGAGATTTCTGTTGTCTCCAGAGTTACAAGTAAGAGATTTCAGTGCATGAATGTGTACCAAATATGCAGATACATTTAGCCTATCTAGCTAACCTGAAGTTAAGGAAAGTCCTTTTTCAGGTACATTCCCTTTTATTTTTTGAGCCCCCACTTTCTTCGGTTTGCTTTTCCTCTGTTCTACAGCAGAAGCACAGTATTGTTCACCCTGTATTACAGTGCATGTGGTCATTCTTGCTTCCCCATGCCCTCCTTAATGTGCTTCTTTCTTCCCATATTGGATAGTGCTGGAAATGGTCATATTTTGCCTTTAGCTCTTTAATGTTAGCTTTAGTCGAAGCAGAGAAAAAGCTATCCTAAGTAAAAGAATATAGAAAATATAGGGATATAGCTGGTATATCAAGCAAAGGCTAAAAAAAACCTGAATTTGAGTAAAACTGGAAGTTTTCAGGGTACTCTGAAAATACTACCATGGTTACGTAGGCTTTCCACGTGGAATTTCTTCCATTCAAACTTGTGTAACAAGTAAAAGTTACTGCTTATACCTGCTGCTGGGATTGGATTGAGTAAATTATAGTTGTCAGGGTGTGCTGTGCCAGCATAGGAAGTTGCAAAGCTAATTGTATAGTAATTTACAGTTGCTAGCAGTGTTTGGAGGTTCCTGTTCAACAGACACAGACTGTACATGTATTTATAGCATACTTAAGTTTTTGGAGGTGAATCTTGTAAAATTGAATCTACATAGAATCATAGAATGGTTCGGGTTGGAAGGCATCTTAAAGTACATATGTTGAATGGATTTTTTTTTCATCTTCTAGTGTAACGTTTTTGTTTGTCAGGTAAATTTAAAAACTTCCTCAGAAGTTCAGTGATAAAAACTGACATATGAGATTTTAAATATCTAAAACCAGATGAATGTTATAATAGTATAAATTTCACCTGAAAGCAAATAATTTTAAGCTGATCACTGTTTCAGTAGCGATCAAGTAATGCTTGCCTACATCTGCAAGCTTGGTACATTTGTTTTACACATACTTCTATGTTTTTGTGTATGTTTTTGTTTCATACCAATTAAAAATGTTATTTTACTTCTGCATTTAATTGCAAATAACCAATTATTCTTTCCAGTCCTTCCATTTCTTGTCTGAAGAGTTGTAAAGTATATCCAGATCATTCACACAGGCGTAGTGTTCCAAAATATCATGGTGTTAGAGCACCACCTATAGGGTTTGCTCAAAATGAAAACAAGAATGTTTCCAGGGAAAAGTTAATTGAATAATCGAATAAAATAATATCTTTCTGTATTTTGAGACTTTTTCCTTCCAAGATATTAGGACAGGTCCTATTTTCTATAGCCAAAATATATTAATACTTAACTGTGCAGCATGAATTAAGCTCTAGCAAGAAACACATGAAAACCTATTTAAAGCAATGTTTTCTTACAGCTGTATGTGAAAACACTAATTGTTTTGTCTCTTAATCATTCTAAACTTATTTTTAGAAATGTATTTGTTATGCCATATGGAAATACTTTTAAGTAAAAATAGTCATTTAAGAATACAAAGTTTTATTATATTAGAGCTAATCAATTATTTGAGGTCCAGGAATCTTGAAAAATGATCTTAAAAGCTTGATTTTGGATAAAAATGGAAAAAAATTAATAACCTCTTTACAAATTAAGTCATTACAACTTTTGCACTATTAAAAATGCAGTTCATTCTTCATCATGTTTGCTCGCTGCATCAGTTTGGATTTTTTTATTTTTATCAAATACATATTCTAAATTTTAAGAGTTCTAAGAGTTTTTGCTTGTCAGACAACAATGAAAATCGTCATTCATAATAGTTCTTGTGTTTAAATTACTGTGCTTAAATGATTCTGCACAAGTTTTGGACTAGCAGTGAGGAAATTGTAAAATAAAAGCACAGAGGGCAATTCATGTGTTTTCTGGCCTCTGAAACTTCCTAATAATTTCAGGCTCTGTAGCAATAGCATTCTGGCCTTCCTATTTATGTGAAGGTTGTGAATATGCTCTATGACATGTGTTGGATATAAGGCTGCTAAGGGGAGGGAACAACCCAGCAAAACAAAACTACAAAACTAGTAAGTACATTACTTGAAATAAAATCAGCAGAGCTGAGAACACTCCAGTGAAAGGAACAAGCAACTGAGTTAAGGCCAAGATAGAAAGATACACATATAATAAAGTAAGAATACAAACGGCTGAGTTAGTTCAATTGCATAGAATTAATCCTATAAATACAGGCCTTCTAGTCCACTATCAGAAATGAAGTTTTGCAAGACTTTTAATATCTATAAATAGAGTGTGCTACAGCAAGTGCTCTTTGCCTTTCAAGCATTGGAATCATGTCTATGAAGATCATGTTCATGCTAAGGGCTGGAAAGGGGGTGTTTAAGTGATGGCCAGATACTTGGTCATCCGAAGACAGGAAGTTTCAACTACTTGATTATTTTGCTTTAATTTATTTTTCACCTTCTATTGCATTTCTCAGTATAAGGTGTAAATGCATCTTGAAATTGAACTGAGTCTTTGTGAAGGCTAAAAATAAAATTTAAAAAGATTATATAGACTTTGACAACCTTTCTTTCTTAATCTGTAGTACTAATTGACATTGGTATAAATTCCTGCACTGGCAACTGTGGGAAACATCTTTTGGCTGACGTGTCCACTGTGAAGTCCGTTAGACATTGTTTTTATTGCCACCTTGTCCAACTTAGTGGGATATTTTCCCTGATGAGTGTTGATTGATTTTTGTCCTACTGGCTTTTTAAAAAATGGCATTAATCAAGTTGATTTTGATATATATTTATTTTTTAGCTTGTGGAGATGTTCCAGAGCAAATTCGATCACCAAGCGGGACAATCACAAGTCCAGGGTGGCCCTCTGAGTATCCTGCCCGAATCAACTGTAGCTGGTATATTCGTGCAAACCCAGGGGAGATCATTACTATAAGGTAACAGTGCTCCTGTATTAACTGCATAGGTTGAAGAAGTACTGACTAGACATTTTTAACTGCCAGTTGTGTATGTACCAATTTCATCTTCCTTCCTGTAAATGTAGGATTTCTGTTTGTTTGTTTTCTGCCTTTCCTTTTATCTGATTTGTTTTTACACAGCCACGTAGCATTCATTTTCAGCTGAAGAGTTGGTGATTAGAAAAAGTGACCATTTGTTCATCTATTTGATTTCTTTTTAATGTCTCTGATATATAAGAATTTTGGATTAAAAAATGTGTAGGGGAAATTCTGTAATGCTTCACTGCTGTGAAGTCTCATGGTGTGCTTAAAAGTGGCAAGGTATAAATAATAAATGAATAGATAGGATTGCAGTTTTGGAAATGCTGCATTTTAATGCAGAGAGCTCCTCACAGTTTCATGTACCTTATAACTTTTCTAAAGTAGTAATGAAAAAAGCTGTATCGTAGATTCAGTATCTCATGAGTTCATTCCCCATCACTGCCACAGGGGAAATCTAAGCTTGTTTTAGTATCAAGATACAAATTAGTACTGCTTCGCAGGTTGATCATGAAACTGTGTTAGCTGCAGATTTTCTTCAGTTTCCAGAACAGACCTGCTGACCTAAGAAGCAGCTCTTCATTATGAAGTATTTGGTTTGACATCAGTTACTCCTTTAAAGTACTGCTTTTCAATTTAAACAGTCTTTCTACTCAATATTAAACTGGCATAAATGCAATGTAAAGTAGGGAGAGCTGTTCATCTACTAGAATGCTTTTTAAACTTTTTCATACAGTTTATTTCTCATTAAATTCTTTTTTTTTTTTTTCTCTCAATGTTGTCTCCTTGCACTCATCTACCTCACAGGCATCTCACGTTTCATTTCTGGTTTACTGCTGCATTGTCTGTTCTGCCCAGACCATCTCCCCTTCACACTTCATTACCATGGCAGCATGTCTTGATATAGCTGTAGCCATACCATGACATACCCATTGGGTAACCAAGTAGTGAAACTGGGAGCAGATCTTATCTGAAATCATAGTTTTGAACAATTTAGCTGTGTTTATAATGTTGAGTCATATCATTGGCTGAGCGTAGCATTAGCTAAAGTTGTGATGAAATCGGGTTAAATAAAACCACTTAATAGTATATAAAAGTCATTAAATGAGACTCATAAAGACAGTTTCATGAACAGAATTTTTTTTTTAGATGAAGTCTTAATGGTTTTTTTTATAGCAAAACTGAGCTTCTTTAAGAGTAGTGGAATATTGCAGTATTTTGCTTAATAGAATGGATTCTTGCTGTCTTAATAAAAGTGTCATCACCACTAGGTTAAATCCCATTCTTACGTGGATAGAGAAGCAGCTCTTTGTATTTCAGTACTTAAAGCTAATTTCTATTTTTCTGCATAGCAATTTATCAGCCTGGTTGTGTAATACCCAGTTCAGTAGCAGTTTTGACCTCTCTTCTTTTTTTTTTTTTTTTTAATTGATTTTGGGTTTTTTTTGTTGTTTGGTTTTTATTTTCCCCCTTCCCAGCTTTCAAGATTTTGATGTTCAAGGATCACGGCGATGCAGCTCAGATTGGTTAACAATTGGAAGCTACAGGAATATTGAAGGCTACAGAGCATGCGGCTCCTCCATTCCTTCACCATACATCTCTTCCCAGGAACACGTTTGGATCAGATTCCATTCAGATGACAGCATCTCCAGAAAAGGCTTCAGATTAGCCTACTTTGCTGGTATGGTTCAAATGATACCTGGTTTCATTTTTTCTTTTCTGTTTCAAGAACTAGTTCCTCATAGCAGTGGACAGTCTATGCATTTTCTGTAGTTGATTCAAGGCTTATTGGTAATATACATTGTGTAAATTATTTTGATCCTGTGTACAACTAGACTATTCAAAGCTGGGATTAGTATGCACAGTAATAAGCAGAGTGAAAGATTGGGGGTGGGGGAAGTTCACTATTAATACTAGGCAACTTGGGAGGTTTTTTAACATAGCTCGTGGTTTGATATTTTTTTCGTCAGAGTAAAATTAGTTGTTAAAGTAGTTGGGTAGACCTCTGAGTAGCATAAATAGGGCAAGAGAAGGAAGAAGCAGTGGAAATTTTTTTTTTTTTACATTTGCATCATTCTTTCCCATCTCCAGGAGGTATACTCTCTTTTTTTAAAAAAACTACTAACATGATAAGTTACTCCTGCCAAATATAGACATGGGTTTGTACATGCAAAATTTTTCTTGGATAATTCAAGTATGCAATATGAGCTATTTACCAGTAGTAATAGTTTGAGACTTGTTTTGTGGGCAATTCTTGCTGTAGTAGCTGTTGCTAAGAGAGAAGAGGAAGACAGTCACGGGTGAAGCCTAGCTCCACTTTTTTCTGGCCTTATGTGATATTAGAATTTTGTATTATTAGCATGATCATAGTTTTCTATGTCCTGAGCATCAAAAATACTTGATTAGATTCCTCTTTGTTTTCACAGTGGTTTTGTGTTCTTTTGCTTCCTTAGTGTGTACCTGTACTCCGCTCTCTGACCCGCTCCAAATCTTTCTGCACTGACTTTGAACTCCCCTCCTCCATAGAACAATTCATACTTGCACCTGTCCACTGCCACCCATCTTCAAAACTATTCCACCAAGATTCAGTAAAATGAGCCTTGATCTCCTCTAACCCAAGCCTTTTTTTGTCCCTGTTCTGTGTTCTACACTCTTTTAGCCTCATGGGTTCCTCTCCCCTGTTGGTCCTTCACAAACCTGTGGTTTCCAGGCAGGCTTATCCCTTTCTGTCGCCTGTTTTCAAGCTTACAAAAAAGTTTCCTCCGCGCTTCAGCTCCTTGCAGCTTAGCAAGTCTTGGGAGAAGCATTGCAGCCTTGCATTTGATGCTGGCTCAGCCTTCAGGGCAATGTTCTACCTGGGTTTTGCTTGCTGTCTCACCAAAAAACATGACAAGGCCAAAAAGTGCCACTGCCTAATCAGTCATCATTTCCTACTGTTTCTGCCCACGCAGACGCTGTTATCCTGTACGCGGCATTGCCTTCTGCCCTGCTTATCTCCCTCTCCTCGCAGGCACAGAGGGAAGGCAGCGTTCCTGCCTGAGGGGCTTTGAGAAGGAGGGACATTTTGGATAAGGGTGTGGAATGGGCAGAGGAGACAAGCCACAGGCTCGGTAGAGTTTTTCTGAAAATCCTTTCCTTTCTTTTCCTCTTGAAACAATTTCAGTATGTAACCTCTTTTGGAAGAAGCTGCAACATTTTCAGCAATGAGCTGTTTTTTACGTTTTTTTTTTTTACTGTTTCTTCTTGTTAAGATCATGTAGCGGTACTCAGTTTAGAGTACTTAGGACTTTCATTCAGTGTTTTTAAATGTATTTTCAAAGAAAAGTTTTGGTTTGGTTTTGGTGCTTTTTTTGGCAATTATTTCTTTGTCCTTTTTTTTTTTTTGTTTTAGATGAACCTTGCTGAAACTTTGGTTTGAGCTTGGTCTCTGTGCGTGATATGATATTTAGGAAGTGTTTCATGTTTGAGGTGGAAGCGTAGGGTTTCAGTGACCAGAGTAGCCTTCTAATGTTGTAAACTGACCTGTGTATATGAGAGGAGTTGACAAATCTGCTTTAATAATCATTATGTTATTTGATTTCTTCTCATTAGTATCACATAGTACAGCTCAATTTAACTCCTCAGTGGACAATTTAATTCAATGTTGTTAAGGCTACTCTCAAAGGGGGCATGTGATTGTAGAAAAAGGGGAACAAGTAGTAATACTGTAGTTACATAGATGCAAGTTAGGTCTACTTCTGCTGGAATGATAGAAACATTATAGAATACAGGTGTAAAAGGGACCACTAGCTCCCTGTTTAAAATGTGATGTGGAAGATAGGCCATGTGAATTGTTTGAATTAGTTCTTGTTTAAAGTAAATAATATTTTCCAGGTAAATATTCATATTTCATTTCAAACAAACAAAACAATAAAAAGCATTACAGTTAGGAAGGGTATTGACTAGAAGGTAAATTTTGTGTCACTTGCCTTTGTTTCTTGTCTTCCTCTCACCCTTTTTAATTTGTCAGCCTCTTTAATTATGGGTATCAGAATGGGATGAAGTTTACTAATGGTGATGTAGAGTGGAAAATAGAGTTAATAAAAGTACAGAGGCTTATGTTCACTGTAAATGTATGAAAGGATTGAGTTTGTCCTTTGGCTACAACTGCACATGGATTCTTCTAATTAACTTGTACTATCTTGGAAGTCTTTTGTGGTACAGCTTCCGAGGATAGTCTTATTTTGTATATCTCTTATTATGTTACGACTCTACTTTTTGATTCATATGTAAACTTTCCTGATAGAATGACTTCAGGATTGGTGATTAAAACTGCTAAATCAGGATCAAGTAAGCAGCTCTTTTCTGGGATGTCTAAAGCCTATGGAAGAGCTTAGGTTGAAATTGTATCCTGTTTTGGTACTACAATATTTCAATTAATATTTACAGTCTCATGTTATAGCTTTCCACTCAACCCTTTTCCAGGTTCTCCAAGGTAGAAGTATTGAGCTAGAGTATAATCAGTATTTGAGCAAATTCAATGACTCTTTTTATTCATATTCTACTATATTGCCCACCACCTACGGGGCCCAGTCATTCAATTTAGGCAGACAGAACAAGTCTATTAGTTCACTTTTACAGGTTTCAAATTCAAGGCCAAGGTTCATACAAGTATTTGTGATGCTAACATTATGAACATGATGTGTGTGAGTGTATAATATATATATATATATTTAGAAATACATATATATATGTGTAATAGAACAAGAAGATGATATCATTTATCATAGATCTGCTCCTTGTTTTTGTTATTAGTGAAATAAACATTTTCTAAACTTAATCACTGGCAGCACATACATTTTGCTCTCCTTACACTGTCAGCAAATTTGTTGACTTAAACGCTCTTCAGCAGTGCTTGTAACATTTATCGCTCTTGTTGGTTTCAGTTTTTCCTGCACTGATTTGTTAAAGACCTTACCATTTATGAAATTTGTAAAATGCTGCCATTGCACCTTTTGTTTTTAAAAAAATAATATATATTTCAAGGTAGAGTATTTCTTTTTAATGTTTTTTTAAGATACTAAAATAGCAAAAAGAACGGAGGTGTGATATGACTTGACCTATCACAGCAGATTAGTTGCAGCAAGGGAAATGCAGGCTAGATATGAGGACTTTTATCACTTTGTGTGGTTAAGCACTGGAGCTTTGAAAATACTTGATTGGACAAGGCCTCAAACAACCCAACTTCAGTCAGCTTTGCTTTGAGCAGATGATTTGATTAGGTGACCTCCAGAGATCCCTTCCAATCTGAATTGTAAGCAAGGTAGAACCTGCTTCTTCTGGGAAGATCTGTATTTCAGTAAGTTCATCATGCAGTCTTTCCTCTTTCTTTTTTAAAACCTTAAGTATAGTGTTATTTAGATTTAGTATATATTTCCCTAATTCAGTTCCCAAATTACTGCTGTGTAGGACCATCTGCACTGCAGATTTTTTTGAAATTTTTTTTGAGGATTGATTACGGCAGTTCGTTTTATAGCCAATTTTACAGTCTGTACCATGGTTTTTAGAAATTGCAGTGATTTTTAAATGATACAGCGGTATTTGACTCAGCTAAGTCATTGCAGAGCTGAATTAGCTGGCTTCCCAGGTATACTTCAGTGTTTCATGTGGCAGGAACTTTAATAAATGAATCCCTGAAAAAATAGTCTTGATGTTACAAGTGTGGTAGTAGTCAGTAGACCACATTTTCTTAGATAAAGGTGTCTCAACATTTTTTCAGAATTAAAAAAAAAAAAAACAAAAACACAAAACAAAACCCCGGAAAACAAACTACCCAACCAAAAAATCCACACTTCCATGTTTTCTGGAGCACTACTTGGACCTTTAACTTTTAAAGCATAATTTTGCATGGTTTTGTATGTTTTAAGTATGTGTTTCTGCATTTGCTCTACTTTTAATTGCTGCAGGAGAGGCAGGAGCAAACAGTGGGAAGAGGTGAGCAGAAGAGGTTTCTCTGGTTGGTGGTAATAGAGAATCTTCAACTGTCACCTTCTCTCGCTGTAGATACTTTGGTGCAAAGTAGGAACCTATGAAAACAGTAGAGAGGTCTGACTGCTTTTACAAGAAAGAATTTCAGGATGTAACTGGTACTGCAGGACAAAATGCTTCTGTATTTCGAGAGACAGAGGAGAGAAGCAGTACTTCTCTGATATACTTTTAGCACCTTAGAAGACAGATTTTTTAATCATTATAAATGAGCATTGTTTTCTTGCTTGGGTTACTTACTTAAAGCAGCTGCAGATGAGGCTCATGCTGATATGCTGATGGAATTCCAATTTGAGAAAACTGTTTTATCTTGAAACTTACTGAAAGTTGTGATGACTTACAGAAAATTTAAATAGTTGTTTTGCAATTCTGAACTACCTGGTGCAGCAAATAAATATGTGACACAAACCATAAAGTGCTAAATTCTAAAAAGATAATATTTTTATAATTTTTTTTTTTCTTTCAGGGAAATCTGATGAACCAAATTGTGATTGTGACCAGTTTCACTGCGCTAATGGGAAGTGTATTCCAGAAAGCTGGAAATGTAATAATATGGATGAATGCGGAGACAACTCAGATGAAGAAATCTGTGCCAAAGCTAATCCTCTGGCAGCTTCTTCCTTTCAAACTTGTGCTAACAATCAGTTCCAGTGTCTTTCTCGCTTCACCAAGCTTTACACTTGCCTTCCAGAGTCTTTAAAATGTGATGGTAACATTGATTGTCTTGACCTAGGAGATGAAATAGACTGTGATGTGCCAACATGTGGGCAGTGGTTAAAATACTTTTATGGTACTTTCAGTTCTCCCAACTATCCTGACTTCTATCCACCTGGAAGCAACTGCACCTGGCTGATAGACACCGGTGACCATCGCAAAGTAATTTTGCGATTCACTGATTTTAAACTTGATGGTACAGGTTATGGAGACTATGTCAAAATATATGATGGATTAGAGGAGAATCCACGGAGGCTGTTGCGCGTGCTAACAGCATTTGACACTCATGCTCCCCTCACTGTTGTTTCATCCTCAGGACAGATAAGAGTGCATTTTTGTGCTGACAAAGTGAACGCTGCAAGAGGATTCAATGCCACCTATCAAGTAGATGGCTTCTGTTTGCCCTGGGAAATTCCATGTGGTGGGAATTGGGGCTGCTATACAGAGCAGCAGCGCTGCGATGGCTACTGGCACTGCCCAAATGGAAGGGATGAAACCAACTGCACCATGTGTCAAAGAGATGAGTTTCCCTGCTCTCGAAATGGTGTTTGCTACCCTCGTTCAGATCGCTGCAACTACCAGAATCATTGTCCTAATGGTTCAGATGAAAAAAACTGTTTCTTCTGTCAACCAGGCAATTTTCATTGTAAAAATAACCGCTGTGTGTTTGAGAGCTGGGTTTGTGATTCTCAAGATGACTGTGGTGACGGCAGCGACGAAGAGAATTGCCCAGTCATTGTGCCCACTAGAGTAATAACTGCAGCTGTCATTGGGAGTCTTATTTGCGGATTGCTGCTTGTCATTGCACTGGGATGTACTTGTAAATTGTACTCACTCAGGATGTTTGAGCGAAGGTAAGTAGAACATATTACCTCGAGAACTTAAATTGTTAAAATACTTTTGTATCTTTTATTGTTATACTTGAAAATTTTTGCCGACATACGGTTATTGTTGCATGTGATTTCTAAAGGCTTTGTCCCTTTTTTGACAGTAAAAAGAGGTTAGTTAAAGGGGGATAGAAGTATTCTGATCACTTAACTATTGAGACTTAAGCTTTCAGATATTGTTACTGAAAAGAAAGTGTGAAAAAGTTGCATTTCTGCAATTAAATATCTCAATTCTGTAGTTAACAGGATATTTCTTCTATTGTAGACTATCTCATACTAGGATTACATGTCCTTCAATTTTTATAAAGTAATATAAGCATCTCTCGTGGTGACTTGTATAAGCCTATGCTTTGTTTTTAGGAATTTATTGTTGGGTTGGTTTTCTTGTTCTTGTCTCAGCTGGACAGAACCACTGGAATGACTGCAAGGACTTAACGTATATTCTTTGTCAATTCAATTTCAATAAATTAATAAAACTTCATCTGCAGAAATTTATTATTTCAGATTATAATAGTCTGATGCAGTTTTACTTTTAAACATATACATCATGGTCTTATGTATTGTGAAATTTCTTTTCTCTTTGAAAGATCGTTTGAAACTCATTTGTCAAGAGTTGAGGCTGAACTTTTAAGAAGAGAAGCTCCTCCATCTTACGGACAATTAATTGCCCAGGGTTTAATTCCACCAGTTGAAGATTTTCCTGTTTGTTCACCAAATCAGGTAAGATTCCAAAATAGCAGGCGAACCACTTAAAATGCAAAGGGACTGAAATAAAGATACTTTAACTTTCATCTGCATTTTTTTGGTTTAGAGCATTTCCTTTTTCTTCTTTTCGGGCCAATACTATTATACTAAGGATTAGCCATTGGATAAAATCATGATATTGTAGCACCACACAGTTTTCTTTGCAGGTTTTTTTTCTAGTTAGTGTGCATTACTGGCATTCACTATAACCCCTCTTGCTTGAAAAGTAATAGATTGGTAGATCTAGTTGTATGATCTGTATTGTTGTTGTATAAGTTAAGATTGCAAGATAACACTTAGAAATTTGGGAAAGAAGAATGGAGACTTCTAATGCAAAATGGTAATCCATATCTGCTGCACATATGTGTTTAGGTATGATCACATCCATGATGCGTAGAAAAGATGATGGCAAAGGCAAGGCTGTAATATTATATAAAATTAACAGGAATGAGTAACAAAGTAAAAACTAATAAATGGGATATGATAATGTCTAGCCATCTTGATTCTCAAATGGATCATTAACACAGTTCTTAGTTTGTTAGTGAATTTCTATCAGAACAACTTTTTCATTTAAAAAGAAATTGGCTTTCAGTTATAATGCTCTTTTGTGAAACAGAAGAAAAGTCTTAGTCTAGAAATTCTGCTGAGATGCTGTATTAAAGTTGGCATTAACCTGGATTATGTGTTGCAATTAATACAGCAAAGTTTACTTGTAATATTGCAGAGCGTATGAGAAAAGTACAAGACCATGAGAAGAATTGTTTTGGGTTTTTTTATTATATTGAACATTACTGATTTCATTACACTTACTCTGCCATAGATTTCAGTTATCCTTTCACGCATATGTGTTCACAAGCAGCAGCAGCGGTGATCATGACAGGATTTTGCAAAGGAAAAGAGGAAAATAAGTTGCAATTTGCGTGATAGACTTCGCAAACATATCAGAAAGAAGACATTGTGAAGATTTTTCAGTAGCTAAATTAGCACTAAAACTTACTAATGAGCTTTTTAATGAATGCCTATAATGAACACTGTAGAATCCGTCCTTCTTAATGGATGGGTGATCGTGATTACAGTAAAGATCAGTAGGCTTCTGTTTAAAAACAATTCTGTGCTTTTACAGTTTTGGCTTTCTGTCCTCTCTTCCAAAATTAAGCTTCACCAGTTTGTGATGCAGCTGTGCTCACAAGCCTTTTGAGGTAGGGTTAGCTTTAAAAGGTGTGGTAAGACAGGGCAGTTGTCATGCCCAAATGTGTGAGTCCTCTGGTACGGGTAACTTGGAACAAACCAATGCTTCCTGCACATCCCTACTCCGTATGGGACACTTGAGTTCGGTTCACATGAACATGTTTAGGAACTATTACAATTGTCAGACAAACTTAGCTTGCTCAGACATATTTTTCATCGTGACACCCCACAAAGGTGGCCTAAAGATCATGAGTTTTACTAAAAGGAAATCTCGTGATAGAGAGGACAATTCTGGAAGACGCAGACATGTAGTGATTACACTTGGAGATTGGTACTGGAGCTTTTAAAAAGCTGTGCAATTGCTGAAATTTTCTTTTATCATTAGTTTGACTTAAATGGAATTAAACACTGTTGCTTTGGATGTATTTTAAGTTATTTTTCAGAACTACAATGTAGTGGAAAAGAAAGACTTGCTGAAAGCGTCAGTCTTTCTTAGTGACATATAACAAAATGTAGTTGCATCATCATCTTTCTGTGTAACCATGATTTCATACTCCATAATGCTCTGATGCATGTACAATAATTTTGAACAATGAAAGGCTGTTACTGAATTCCCATTGTGAAGACCAATATTTCTGATAAGACCTGTGGCCTTGAAAAATTAAGTGGCTATACTGGGAAATTAACTAGAATAGTAAGGAGCAGGCCATCACCTTCAAAAGTAAAAAAAGTCATTCCTAGAGCATTGCTGCTTCCATGTTATAAAATTTTTACTCTAATGAATGAAGTTGCATTGTTTAAAAAAAAATAAGTTTTCCAGAGGAGAGAACATGAGAGACTAAAAGCTTAAGAGGCAATGTAAACTGTATTCTATAAATTATAAAGCTCAAATTAAATTTTTAATATGGTTAAGTGTTGGAGGAAGGGAGTCAGTATTAAGTCAGGATGTGTTCAGCTTGCTTTGTTTTGAGTAATATATACATCATAAGATTGCAAATCTGTGTAAGACTGACGATACCTATTCGAGATTTCCTAGGAGTGGCAAGCTAAAGGAATCTTGGTTGTTCCGGTTAGTATGTAATCCTTTCCACCTAAAATTGATATCTGCCTTCAGAGCTGGATTTTCAAGGGTGGGAAGCAATCTCTCCAGTAGCTTTTGAAAGCAAGGCTACTGAACATATGTATTTGTATGCTTGAATTCAGATGTCATTCTATGATCTATTGGAAGGGAAGAGGTAGGTTGTGTGTGAAGTGTCGTGTGGATACTGTGCTGTGTATGCCCTGTGGCATCTCAAGGATTGTGGAAGGGAGCTGAAGTTGACAACATGAGAACACTGAAGTTCAGTGTTTGTAAACAGAGTGAAATACATGCATATATGTTAGGTGTTTAATAGGGGAAAAAAGGCTTTCCTGCATTTTTCCATAATCTTCATTAAAAGGTGCAAATATGATCTTCATCCTATAATTAAATACATCTGTGAATATTTTCAGAACCATGGGCATCTGGCAAATCTTCTACCCTAGTATTTGAGAATTGAGCTGCTTAACTGAGGCACTGTTTTCTATAAGTTTGGGTAAGGGAGCCCCAAGTCAGAGGTGTTAATATGTTTATGTTACCTTACATTTTAAAATTATACAAGGTTTTAAGCAGAAAAATTGAGGCATGCATTGTTTTATAGCTGAATAACTAGAAAATGTATACCGAATTTGGGAAATGTATGGTTTAGAACACATAAGATAATTTTAATTAAACAGAAGCATTAAAGCATTTTGAAACTGGAATTAACTGATTATGCCAGAATGGGGAAGAAATCAAACTACAAGCCTCTGCTAGAGAGGATATTTAATTTAGTCTCTATTCTAGGCAGACCCATGGTAGTGGATAAGGAAAGGTCACCTTTGTTAAATCTTTCTGGAAGATTTCTTTTTTAAATCCTAAACTTTTTGAGGCATGTTTCTATACACTGTACTCTAAAATCCACAGTGACTGCCTTATCTTCTGGGTAAGATTTTATATAATAGATCTTGCACACCTGCTGTACTGGGTCTGCACCGGGTCTGTGGATGTACTTTTCTTTAATCAGTGTCTCAAATCCATGTTGTAGTGCAGCGATTTTCACTTTGCTTTTATTCAGAGGACCTTGATTTTGGCAGAAATGTATCTTGTATACTTCAGTGCTCTTTTATTCCTCTTTTGCTTCCATATGTATTTCCACTTAATTTCCCTGCTCAAAGTTTTTTCCTCAAGAGAATGTAGACTTCTTTCAAACCTGCTTTGTTTTTAAAATAGTCTATTGCTACATACATCAGATTCTTAATATTAAAGTTGCAACATTTGTTTTAATATTTAATCTACATTTAACTTTGTGGCTATATGCTGTTTTGCACAATAGTTCTTTTGTTAGAACAGTGCCAACGTACTGTCATCGCTTGATTGTTGCCTGTCTCCTCATTTAGGCTTCAGTTCTGGAAAACCTGAGGCTGGCAGTACGATCTCAGCTTGGATTTACCTCAATCAGACTTCCTATTGCTGGCAGATCAAGTAACATTTGGAATAGGATTTTTAATTTTGCGAGGTCACGTCATTCTGGATCATTGGCATTGGTCTCAGCGGATGGAGATGATGTTGCCGGCCAAAGTACTAATAGAGAAGCTGAAAGAAATAATACTCACAGAAGTCTGTTTTCAGTTGAATCTGACGACACAGACACAGAGAACGAAAGAAGAGACACAACAGGAGCAGTTGGTGGCGTTGCTGCCACCTTGCCTCAGAAGGTCCCTCCTGCAACAGCAATAGAAGCAGCAGTGGGAGCGTGTGGGAGTTCCTCTGCTCAGAGCGGCGGTAGCGGTAACACGGATAGTGGAAGAGAAGTGACAAGCGTAGAGCCCCCAAGCACGAGTCCCGCACGTCACCAGCTCTCTAGCGCGCTAAGTCGTATGACTCAAGGCTTACGCTGGGTACGCTTTACTTTAGGGAGATCAAGCTCAGTGAATCAGAACCAAAGTCCTTTGAGACAGCTTGATAATGGGGTAAGTGGAAGAGAAGAGGATGATGATGTTGAAATGTTAATTCCAGTCTCTGATGTAGCATCAGACTTTGACGTGAATGACTGTTCAAGACCTCTACTTGATCTCAGCTCAGATCAAGGACCAGGGCTTAGACAGCCTTACAGTGCAACACATCACGGTGTAAGGTCATGCAGTCGAGATGGCCCCTGTGAGAGCTGTGGCATCGTACACACTGCCCAGATACCCGACACTTGCTTAGAAGCAACAGTGAAAAATGAAACTAGTGACGATGAGGCATTATTACTCTGCTAGGTACGGATTGTTTAGGAAAGATTGTGTACAAGTTGGAGCAATATCTGTCATTGTTTTGTACTTCACAATTAAAGTTAGTTTTTAGTTTTAAGAAAAATCCAGGACAACATTATGTTAAAACTATTTTAGCCTGTGTGGTTGATTAAACATTTCTTATACTGGATGACGTTATGGAACTATTAGAGTGAACGTTTTATTGGCTCTGAATACATGATGTGTGTGTCCAGTATAATCTGATTACTCTTTAAACTGAAGTTATCTCAGTTAGTTTCAAATTTAGTTTATCCTGGTACTGTAGTTCAAACCAGAAACATGGCTGCTCAAGACTTATTTGACTGCCTGTTTAACCCCATATTAACAGGTGAATTTGTACAGAATTATTTTCCTTTAGGAATTGACTCTGTTGTATTATTGCCAACATACGTGTAACTTAATATACTAAATGCTGGTAAGGATTGTTAATGTAAAATATGTACTTTTCTTTGAGTTTATACAACACTTTGTCTAAATATTCTTGAATTTCATCATAATGTGAACTTATTTAAAGGGAGGAGAAACTTTCTCCAGGAGCATTCTGTTTTTCTCAGAAGTACAAAATGCAATGATTTGTGAAATTTAGATATAATAGATAAACTGATGGCAAAAGCTTTTATAGCACTGACTTTCCTAAATTGCAATCTAATATGGTACAGCCAAATAGTGTGTAAACTCCCCAATCATTAGTCTTTTCGATTTGAAGTAAAAAAGGGCCGAGGATATTACAATACCTGTTATTTCTTTAAATATCTGGTATGTACAAATACACTACAGAGTAAGTTCCAACTGGTAATAGATCTTTCCCTAATACTGTAGGGTATAAAGCTTGTTTGGACTCAAGGGATTTGCACTAAAATCATATTAAGGTCTCTAATGAGCTTAGTGCACAAGCACTATCACTTTAATTACTATTATTGTCTAATATTGCAATGGCTATATATTTCCATGGCTCTTTTCTTGGGGTGTTGCATTTTTGTTGCAATTGAATTTGCTTTACTAATTCCCTATTTATTCGTTGTATTTAAAAACTGGTTTACTTGGTTGCAGACTGGTTGTTTAAAAAAAAAAATCCCTTTCAGTGTATGTTTTTTAGTGATATTACATGTTGGAGCAAAAAAGACCAGTGGGGGAAAAAAAGTTCATAACTTCCAATTTTGTGATGAGCAGGTTAATATGTGGCTACTAGCGTGACAACAAGAATCTACACCTTTTAAAAACAAAAATGTCAACTACTGTTTTATTTATTCTTTGCCAGTCTGTTTTTAGTAGGCTTAAAGATCCAGTATGAAATGTATTTGTGTGTGATTGTATGCTATTTATTAAATTTTAAATACTTTGTTGAATGTCATTTTAAAGCATGTTTAAAGTCTTGTGCATTTCTGTCGTGTTATGCTGTCGGGCAGAACTGACTAAAATGTTTTAATATGTATCAAAATTAAATTGAATTTTTGTTATGTTTTTGAGGTACTTTTAAAGATAAATCCAAGGTCTGTCTGGCTTTTTCTTTTCTTTTTAAAAATCCTCATCTCTGAAGTACAAATCACATGCAGAAGAAACAAATAATTGAATGGATTCCAAAGTGTATATATCTTCTCCCTCTTCTCTTCTTTCACAGGCACTGGGATGAGAAAATTAAACTATTATTTTACCATCTGGTTGATTTAATTCATGAGAGTTAGCAGGTAAATTCTGAGTTCAGGACATGGTTATGTAGATTTGTGCTTTTGAGGAACTTATGTGCAATACAGTTGTAAAAGATTTTATTATAATGACCCATGCGGTTTTAAGTTTCAGAACCGGTCACATCACACTGGTACCAGCTCAGGTACAGATTGGCCCATAATTACACATACCCAAGTAGAAGTCATCAATGGCCATTTTTATTCACATTGAATAATATCTAAATCTGTGGGTAATCTTTAGTCTGATTTCAGTAGCATTGCTTATAGAGCAGGCAACTTTGCAATATGAACATGGTAACACGCCCTGAAATATATGTGAACAGTATGTCCTGGTATAAAATACTGGGTTTTTAAACCTTCCTAACTAATTATCATTAGAAAGTGGTTGTGGAAATGTTTGTCCCTGAGGCAGATACGTTTTGAAGAAAGTCGTCACAGAATACCTTTGGTGTTATTTACACACACTGACCTAAACTTGTTCCGTTAGATGCCCCAAATAGCATGTACCTATGGACTCCATATTGCAGATGTAAAAAGAACACAATGTTTAATTTGTTTTAAAGGAGAAATGCTACACATTTAACTGAGAAGTTGGATTTCATTGAGAATTTGGAAAATTGTAAATAAAATTCATATTTGTATGAGGCTAATTTGTTGCAGTGATTTCTTTCTTAGTGAATTTAAAGGGAATGATTAAATTAGGTTTCTTTTTGCTTGTTTGGATTTTTGGGGAGGGGTTGGTTGGTTTGGGGAGAGGGGTGTTGTTTTTTGTTTGGTGTGGTGTTTGGTTTTTTTTTTTTTTTTTTACTGAGACTTCCATTAAGTCATGTTACTTCATTTCTTATTTTGGAGCTACTCAAGTTAATGTTTTATTTGGGTGATTCTTGGTTTAGCTGTGCTACAGTGCTAGGTCATTTTTAAGAAAAGTCAGAATGATTCACTGTGGCATTACCTTACTTTCTGCAATAAATCACTTTAATCTGAAAACTGTGAGGAATGTAGGTTATTGTGAGGTGGTTTTTCTCCTTGTGTGAAGCTTTCTAAGCGCAGAAGGAGTTTGTCTGTTCCTTTTCACGTATCATGCTTTTCTTGTCGTTTGATTTGCGTTGAAACATTAAGGGGACAGACTGAGTTTCCAATGCTACAAGGGCTTGGTTTGTTTCCAAAGTAAAGTTGGTTTTCCGTACAAGTTCAGCAGGTATTACTGATAGCTCTTCTTTCAAAACAGGTTCCCAGAGGAGGAGGCTGGAGTCAGTTACAGTATCTTGTGTTCCACTTCCTACCCAAATGCCAAAGCAACAACTTGTGGCAAAGCTTGGATTCAGCCTAGGAAGATCGCAGTTCAAGTTTGGGTCGCAAATACTTTTTCAGTGAGTCCTTACATTAAATACTTAGTGCAGATCAAAGTTAATCATGGGTTTTCCTGTTGAGATGGGTTTTTGCTTCCTTTCAGAAAAATGAATGTTTACTGGCCTATTTCATTCTCCAGCAGCTATTTGACTGCTGCAGTTGTCCTGAGGAAGTACTGCACGTTTTCCACATATCTTTAACAGCTTTAATCTTCCTGTAGTTGTGATGAGTGATATTTTTTTTTGGGGGGGTGGT
>JAOXJK010000012.1:140103537-140128600 GCA_025774025.1 Xenus cinereus | reverse complement strand
ACCCTTAGTAAGCAACTATGGGAAGTGAATATTGAAAAGAGCACAGCATTACAATTCCTTAGATGCTGCTCTGCTGGGTTCCTGGTCTTTCATTTCTCTTCCTTGGTTGTGCTGTCTGTGTTCCATTATTTTTGTTGAGCAGGTTGATGGAGCAAGAAGCACTTAGTCTCATGAAAATGAGAGAGAACAGCCAGTACCTGTTACTGCTTTAAAAAAGTAGGATGGTCTTCAGCACGTGCAACAGTTTGGGCTGCCTTCCCTCGTGTCACATGTGCAGGGTCCAAGGTTGGATGCTAATGGGCTGCAGCATCAGTTCCGTTATAACTGGGGAAAGATCGGCAGTAGGAGCTTGGATGTGGCCCAGTGCTTACACTAAGGAAAGCATATTTATAATTGTACATGGGACTACTGGAATCAACTCCCTTCATTATCTTTTTTTAGTCTTGTTTTATTATAGAAAACCAACAGGATGTACTTGCTAGTTTTGGAAAGCATTTACAACCGAAGAAGCCTTTAGAGATTAGATCGTGTCTACAAATCTGTCTCATGAAAGCAGCCAGCACCAGATTGTTCAGAAAGCTAGTTATGAAGTTTTGACGAGGGACACCTGACTGTTGTCACAATTAGGAAGACTTTCCAGGTGGAATTACATGTAGACCATTTGATTTTATGGAATGGGTATTAAATTCCCACTGAATAAAAGAGGGGTATGAAAGTAAATCCCAGGAGAACAAGCATTATGGATTCTTCATAGGAATTGCAGAGAAACACCTACTGAGTATTCTGAATATGGGAATATTCTGAATATGGGAAAAGATAGCCATTCATTCCCTTCTGCAAATCCAGAGTTCACTTCAAACTGACACATCTTTAAACCAATTCTCCAAATTGAAGTGCTTTATCCAGCATTACTGAAAGACAGTGGTATCTTTTCTGTTAATTTTCTTGAGTTGAAAATCTGATTTATGATCCAGTCTTTCTTCCTTGGAGGAAAATTGTCAGAAACAGAAAATATGATTAATAATACATCTTCATTAGCTGAGCTTTCTCCCCACTGTTCATCAGCAGTCTCTAGTTTTCATCACAAAACATCTTCACTGTTTGTCGTAAAGCCTATTTGTCTGCCTCTCCTGCAATTTGAGACACATCTCTGCTTCACCAAGTTTTATTTGAAGCTCACTGCCAGTAAGAATCTTTGGGTTAAGAAAAAGCTGAAGACTAAGTGATGATAGAAGGGCTTTTCAGAAATAGCATATGGTAGGAAGGATGTGAAAATGGAAGCAAAGGGAGGATAAGAATAACATGAGATAATTACAGCAGAAGATAGAAATTAATGACATTTTATGCTAGGAGGTATCAGTTAGAGGTTCCAAGGGGAGGTGGGTGAGTGTGTGTGTCTCAAAAGACTTTAAACTGTCGGTGTCTTCATTATAACGACTTTCAGATGAAGTCCTCAAGGTCTTCTGAAGGTTTCAAACCAGTTGTCCATTTCTTGCAAACCTGTTTCTTAATTTGCTGAAGTACTTCCTCTCTGTAAATAATAGGTGGGGATTGGGTTTTCTTCAGGGTCCTTCATCTTAAAATTAAATCAGTGAAGTTAATCATTAGGTTACTAAGAAATCTCTTTGATCATACTTCTATGATAGCTACACAAGACATTCCAATTTCAGATTTCCAGGATTATTTGCTTTGCTGCAGACCACAAAAGCATTAGCATAAGATTCAAGTTCAGGGTTGCAATATCTCTCAAATCATTGAACTACTACATAATATTTTAGAATGAGTAAAGGTTTCTTAGCAGGAAAATTCCCTGCACAGTTGTGGTTTAAGCCCAGCCAGCAGCTAAGACCAGCATCACACAGCTGCTCGCTCGCTCATTTCCTCCCCGGTGGGTTAGGGAAGAGAATCAGAAGGGTGTAAGAGTGCAAAAACTCATGGGTTTGAGACAGTTTAATAAGTAAATCAAAAGCTGCACAAGCAAGCAAAGCAAAATAAGGAATTCATTCACTAGTTCCCATCAGCGGGCAGGTGTTTGGAGCCATCCCCAGGAAAGCAGGGCTCCATCATGCATAACAGTTATTTAGGGAGACAAATGCCATCACTATGAACATCCCTTCCTTCCTCCTTCTTCATCCAGCTTTTATTGATGAGCACAACATTGTAAGGTATGGAATATCCTTTTGGTCAGTTGGAATGTCCTTTGGGGTCAGCTGTCCCAGCTGTGTCCCCTCCCAACTTCTTGTGCCTTCCCAGCCTGCTCACTGGTGCGGTGGTGGGAGAAGCAGAAAAGGCCTTGACGCTGCTCAAGCACTGCTCAGCAGGAACTAAAACGGATGTTATCGATGCTGGTTTCATCACAAATACAAAGCATAGCTCCATACAAGCTACTGTGAAGAAACTGAACTCTCTTCCAGCCCAAACCAGCACAACAGTGCAGAGTCAGCCACTGACCACAGAGCAAAGATTTGTTTTAAACTGTGCAAACAGAGGGATAAAAAGTTTCATGAGTGAGGGAAGGTTACGGAAGCAATTTGGCACCAGAGACCTTGTTGCAGCAGCAACACATATTCAGTGATCACTAAGAATATGGGGCCAGTTGTCTTTTCACAGTATTATAAGGATTATTTCTGTCCCACAGGTGGTATTTCAGGCCATTCTTTCCAGAGACAGCTGAGCTGTTAAATATCAAATATTTACCAAATGTATGTAAGTGTAGCTGATGTGATTTTTATCTCGTTTGTCCAAATGGGCTACATAAAAAGACTGCTTAGATAGAATGTCCTTATGTGTCAATAAGCTATTTCAAGCTTATTGAAGCTACTGAAGGCCATTTCAACCACCTGTGGGAGATTCAGTTTTCCTAGGCACAGCATTGTAAGGCCTGGCTCTGAATTACCTTGCTGATTTGTGGGACTTTCAGCTCTGAGTCAGGCATGAAGTTACAGGTAGGAAGGTTTAGACACTTAAGAGTAGGATCCACAAAGTCTAAACTAGGCAGGAGGAAATTGGTGTGGGAGAAGCAGAGCTCAAGCCTAATGCTGTTCAGAAACAGAGGTAAATAGGGTTTTAAACTGTGCTACTCTCCACCATTTAGGTGTCAAAGTCCTATTAGCTCTTTCCTGCACAACACACAAAAAAGGGAACTGAATACCCTGGTGCTTCCCATGGTCTGCTGTGATGTGGCAGGCCTGCCTTCAAATCTCCCTCTGACCCATCTAGGGGAAGGTTTTCAGCAGGAAGAGTCTACCCCTACCAATGGCCCAAGAGCATACTTGGAGGTGGTTATCTAGGTCTGTCATGTAGAAATAACTAAATATTCATTGACCAGGGAGAAACAGTAAGAAAGGGACTATTTTTGGTTGGCAGTTTGGGCACTAAGCTGGGAGATTCAGAATGAAGCCTCTTTGCCAATAATCACCTGGCAATGCTGTTCCACTTGAAGTCACTAAACATCAGTTGGGGCAGGCGTATGAACTTGACTGCTGCAACCCTTGTGACCACGCACGATGGAATGAACCCCTATCTTTGCCACCCCTTCTCCTCACTTAACAGAGGTCAATTCGTTCCCACACAGGGAAACTGTTGTACCTGGGACATACCCATCTCAGAACCCTGGCAGTCCAGCTATTCAAGTGTCCATCTGCATGGTAGAAGAAATGGGTTTACTGCCTCAGCAGCAGCAGAGATTCACAGTGCAGGCCTGTTATCCCCTTTTAGTGCCCACCTGGACCTCTTCCATCCTCACTCTTCAATGTATACAGTTCCTGGCTTAGAGGACTATAGTTTCACTTCCCTCTTGCATCTTTATTCTCCTGCTCTTCATCTGAATAATCGTATTGCTGAAACTCAACTGTTCCTGACTCATCAATACCATTGTAATTAGTGAGCCATAGTTCATGACTGAATTCCCACCACAGTACCTTGACCCTTGTCTTCTCACTAGCTTTAAATGCAGCAGATATGGTGGGTGCAGGTTACCCTTTCCTGCCCATTCAGCACCACACAGTGCCCCAGACCCCTGAGGCATTTCACTTTGTTGTTCTCATTCTCTGTTCTCCTTCTCCAAATGAGTTTTGACTTTTTCTATTGCTTTGCAGTGTGATGAATCCTGGCGGGTCCCTGTCCCACTGCATAAACAGGAGTCATAAGACAAGACAATTTGGGATGAGCAGATACAAAGGCAGACGTGTGGTACTGCTTTCCTACCCACTGGGAGAGAAGGAACAAATGTGACACACTGATGGGAAGGTGAGCATTTTCCAAATCTAGTGTCATTTGTCTGAAGGTCTTTTTGGCAGCATATGTGTGCGCCCTCTCACTGCCCTCAGAGACAGTCTTCTGTCTTCTGAAGCCGTTGTCACTGAACTGGAAGAGGTTGAGGGGATGAAGATGCTGGAGCTCAGCAGATTTAGGGACACGCTTGAGCAGTGTCACTGCTGAGTAGGCAAACCTTGGGTTACCGGAGAAGCGGGAAAAGTCCATAGCGCAGGTCCCTCTGGGATGGTGCAGAGCAGGTCTTTCCTCTACCGTTCCAAGATTTTTAGCTCATTTTCTAGCTGTCCAAATTTTACTTTCCCTCCTCTTTTTCCAGGTCTATATTCTGAATGGTACAAGCTGCCTCTCCCAGACAGGGTCATGCCAGCCCTGTATGAAACCCACAGCAGAAGCCTCAAATTTCCCTTTCCCGCTGGATCTCACAGCCCAGCAGCGGTCTCCATCACCCTGGCCCTTGGGTTGGAGCCACTTTTCGGGCTCAGGAGCCTGGCAGAGCCCGGTGTGGCCAGTGGTAGCCAGCAGTTGCTGCCTGTGCTGGCCAGGGCCAGGCGGGGCTGCTGGCCCTTGTGAGGGCAACAATGGGGGGCAGTGGGGAACAGCGGCCTGAGGACACCAGGCACAGGGCAGCGAGGAGTGCCGGCCTGAGGACACCGGGCACACGGGGCAACAGTGCAGATGGCGCAAGGCAGCAGCTACCGGAAAATGATTTTCACATGGTTCTTTGAGACCGACCATGCGTCCCTGGCACTTGAGCCCCCGGCCGACAGGGTGAGGAGAGGTCTCAGTAACCTCCAGAAATCCCTGGGGCTCTTCCCTCCTCAGCCCGGTGTATTGTCCAAGTTGGGGATGAAGAAAGGCTGTGTTTGGGTCCTGAGGGTTTTATGTCCCAGATCATCTTCTGAGAAACAGCTCGAGAGCAGTTCCTGTTGGCTGGTGTCCTCCAACAGGGACTCAGTCCTGTGGCAGCAGAGTGGACCCCACCATAGTGGCCTGCAGGGGCTTGGCTGAGATAGGTGCAGTGCTTGGACCACTGCAGCGCTGCATTCTCCCGACATGGGCAGGACTCTGAGGCTCCCCGGGCACTGCTGCAGGGACCTCAGGTCACCCTTGAGCTCCTCATTCCAGGGATGCATTTATCTTTCTGTGGAGAGTTCAAGTCATCCTTGGTTTCCTCAAACCCTGTTACCGAGATCTTGGGTCACCTTTGGGCATTGCAAGCCAATGAATGGTCACATTTTCAAAACAGCCCAGCACATTTCAAACCCCGGGGTGTACAGGGCAGACTGGAGCAAGTACCATGAGAACTCAGCCGGACCTTCCCGAAAGCCCAGCCCTGCTTTCTCCAGGCACAGAGTCTGGAGCAGAAAGGGCCCGAAGCCAACACTCTGCCAGCGGCCCGGCAGAGAGCTCACTGCTCTCGCTGGGCATTGGTGCTCCACTGGAGGTAGTAGGTGGAGCTGCCAGGGGCAGAGGGGACAATTCCCCTGGTGTCTGTTTAAAGAGCACTGTGTGGTGTGTGTTTAGGGCCATTTGGAGATAACCTGCTGCTCTGGGAGAAGCTGTGAAATACTCTCAGGCAAGAGCAACTTTCTGAGCTGAGGCCTCACTCTCGCCTTCTAGGCTCCCATGCCTCCCCAAAAGCTGGCTCAGCAGAGACTTTTGATCAAGGGGGGGAAAGTGGTGAACGATGACTGCTCTGTGGTGGCTGATGTGTATGTGGAAGATGGAGTTGTGCAGCAAGTGGGACCGAACCTAAACCCTGAGCCACCGACGGGACTCGTTGTGCTAGATGCGACCAACAAGTTGGTGATCCCTGGGGGCATCGACACGCATACACACATGCAGTTCCCTTTTATGGGTAGCACGTCAAAAGATGACTTCTATACAGGAACAAAGGTGGGTGCACATTTGCATGTCTGTGTGTCCGTCTGAGCTTAGAAAGGGATGTCTGTTGGCTATTCATTATAACCTCTAAAAGAGAGAATAGAGCACGGGCAATTGTTACTGTCCCTTGGTTGGGACATTGTAATAAGTGGTTGGGCTACTCAGAGGTCCACCTCCAACCAGTATGTTACTTGGGTTCCTTCAGGGACTTTTCTGGCTGTGGCTGGCAAGCGTTAAGCGTGGTCTTTTACCCTGGCTGTCACCATGCAGACTACAACTTACATTAGTACATGCAACAAGCTTCATACTTTTCTGAGCAAAGGTTAACTAAAGCAACAGTTTAACTCCCCAGCATGTTGGGAGAGCTTCTGGGGTAACCTGACCTTTCTCCTCTGTTACCATGGGGGAATGCAAGCTTTTCTTCTGCCATTCACTTCAGACCTTACTGTGTCTCTCGGTAAAAGTCCAGTTCAAATACTCTTCCTAAAAGTATCTTATTTCTCCCAGTTTTACACTCAAAGTGGTTTTTTTTCAGCTTTTTAGCTGATCTCGTTACATCCCCTGCATTAGCAGTGTATCAATTAACAGTATTATGCATCTCCTCCATACTGTACAAATACTCATACAGAGCTTCCTCAAATTTGTAAGGTGCTTTTCTAAGAGCTTTTCTTGCTCTCAGAAGGGATCCCATTGCCCTGCATGGCTTGTCTGTTAACTAGCATCCTCAGAGAGCCTGTATATGTTCACAGCAGAACTGGAGTTTGCTAAAAAGCAGAAAGTGATAGTGCACCCCTTCTAAAGAAATAGATTTCACTGATGTACATTTTTTTCCGGCTGTGCAAAATGCTAATTTGCCTCTTTGGAATGGTTGGAATAAGTTAAATTCAACTCCTTTTAACAAATGGTGTGGTGCAGTAACCAAACAACTTTTAAGAACCTTTAAAGTTGCCATCTTGCTTAGATTGACCCAATTCTTTAACAGGAAATTTAATTTCTTACTTGCTCCATCGTGTCATGAGAGTGCAAGTTAGGCTGTCTAAGTGGTGTAATTGTACATTTCCACACTCTATATTAATGTTGAGCCCAGAGAACTGGAGGACTACAAATGACCTGCATGCTATCCTAAAATTACCAGCATATTTCTTTCAATAACAGTAATTTTTCCAACTCGGTATAGATTTGCTGGTGCTGCTGCTGTTATTTGAATGGAAATATTTTACATTGGATATTTTTAAGCACTAGAATTGTTCTCAAGCTCAGAAGTTATTGTGGCTCATTATAATAGACTGTAATTATTGTGGAAAACTTTGACCAAAAATTATTTTGTCCATCACAGCAGCTCTTTCCTGCCATACCAAAATGGCTGCTATGTTAAACAACATGCTTCTCCAAGTCAAACATAAGATGTAATTTCCACCTCCAGAACTGGTAGCTGGAAAGGAATTATAAATTTGGTCATGTGAATTTTTTTTCCCCAATCTAAGTCTCTGCAGCTATCTGGTAGAAGTGAGGGAGCCTATTATTATATGGGCCTAAAAATGCTATCTTTTTCAGATGTCCATAAAGAAGAAATATTTTCTGAAAAAAATTATAGTGACTTAATTTGCTTCCTCAACCAGTTGTTGGTCTTCACACTGCTTTTTGTGATAAACAGAGAGAAAAAAATCAAGTCTACAATGTCTGTTCTGCTTTTCTACAGATATTACTAAGTATGTTTCCTGGCTGAGTGAAGTGCAGAATTTTCTTTCTGGAATACGCATTTTACATGATTTACAGTACACAAATATATATATATTAATGTTTTGTCATTTTCTGCAACAATCCTTTATTTCTCTGTGAAGACTGGTTTTGTAAATTAATTTTCAAGAATGTATTTAGAAATTTGACATAACAAGAGAAATCAAACCAATGTGAATTAAAGCCATAAGAGGATTTTGTTTGACAGGAGAAAACATTTAAAAGAAACAGCAATGACTATGGCTTTCTCTTCAGATGCCTTCTTAGAGTCTCGATGATCTCATTCTTAAACTGCCTCCATTGACTCGTGTTCTCTTTAGAGAACCAAAGATGCAGACTAACTAACTCAGATGTAGGTGCCTACACTGTGAAATAGCAAAGCAGGGGAGACAAATTGTGTGCTAACTTTGCAAAAAAAAAAAAAAAAAGTAGTAGTGTTTCGAGGTTTTTTTTAATAACTGTATGATGCACTGGACAGGAAAGCTGCAAAACAAAGACTGCATAAACAAAACAGGATGTCCAGATAGTCACTTTGGTGCCTAAAATAAGACTTAAGACTTTAGATCCAGCCAAGTGACTGGATCTAGAAGTCAAAAAGTTCGGTATTGTGGACCTTCTTGTCAAAGTGTGGAAGGTGTTTAGAGCTATTTACTGAAGGTTATCACCTGAAATATTTTGGCAAGAGAATCAGGGAGACGGAGTTGTGTTCCAACTATTGCAAAATATGCTACAATGATTAGCTACGATTTGCCCATTCAGCGGAATAAATAAAGGCACAGAATACTTCTCTTTCAAAGACAGGGGAAAAAAGATGTTAGGGTCAAAAAAGTGACTTTGAATGGAGTTGTGGAATGCATGACCTTTTTTTTCCTTGAAGTCTATAAACTTTAATTCTAAATCCTGTTTAACAAACTAGTAGTCAGTCTCTCCTGTTGAAAAAAAAATGACAGTTTGAACAACTTTTATTGGAGAAAATGTTTTGCTGAACTAATCAGATTCACAGATGTTTATATCACTCTCCAAACTTTTTTTCTTTGCAAAATATGCAGACATATTTACAAGTTTCCTTTTGATTGCTAAGTGAAGGAGATATTGATTGATCTAGAGATAAGAAGAGTAATATAGTATGAATTTGAACTGCAAATACTTAGATCTGAACTGATTGTACCTGTTGTGCAAAGGGATGTTGTTCAGAGCAATAGAGAGGATTTTTCTGGCTAATTTGGAAGACTGCAACAATTGCAGCAAAGGAATTTCTATATTGGATCAATTTCTGCTATTCAAGTATCTGGTTTCTGGGAGTGAATAACAAAAATCCTTCAAAGAAAAAAAAATATTCAATTGTTCATAAAGGAGAGTGAAAATTATTGATTAAAAAGCAAATTTTGATCCTCATAACACACATAAAGTAAGAATTTTTGTTTATTTATTTGTTTGTAAATATTTATATGGAGGATGTAAATACCTCATGCAACTTAAAAACCTGATATTCAGTTTTACTAAATGATACCCTGTCAGTAATAAAAATAATCTTAAAACACTTTCAAAATCCTTTCAGTGTTAGGCAAAAGTTCAGGGATTTTCACACTGGATTTGCAAACAGAATCTGTTTTTTTTTTTTTCATTCTGTACATGCCAGTTAATACTTTCCTGTTGCTTAAGCTTGTTTTTTCAACTATGTATATGCTGACGAAGGATTTCTCAAGTTGACTGTGGTCTTCTGGTGCTCTTCTTTCTTGGTGATCCCACCCACTTAAGGAAACTCACTGATGTGTGAATGCTGCAGACTCATCTCCAAATCTTTGATAAGATTTTGCATGTGTAAAAACTTTCTCTTCAGTCTGAAAATTTCCCCATGATTCTCCTGAATACCTTTTTGAGAACATCCTTCTCAAAGGAGGTGAAATTAATCTTCACAGTCATTTTAGAAGTTCAGACTTCACTC
Source organism: Xenus cinereus (assembly GCA_025774025.1). Classification (NCBI taxonomy): domain Eukaryota; kingdom Metazoa; phylum Chordata; class Aves; order Charadriiformes; family Scolopacidae; genus Xenus; species Xenus cinereus. The sequence goes on along the minus strand of JAOXJK010000012.1, from coordinate 140,118,759 downwards.
AGGGAAACTCTTCAGTGGCTTTTGGCTTTTCTATGTATTAACTGTTGCATAGAGAATCAGAGAGGGTGGGAGGAAATTTGCATTCTCTCTAATCGCTAAGTACTAACTTTCTTCCTTTCAGGCTGCTATAGCAGGAGGAACCACTATGATCATCGACTTCGCCATCCCTCAGAAAGGCTGTTCTCTTATTGAAGCCTTTGACACATGGAAAAGCTGGGCAGACCCTAAAGTGTGCTGTGATTATTCACTGCATGTGGCAGTTACGTGGTGGAGCAAAAAGGTAGACACAGTAGCTGATTTTCAATTCCACAAATTGGTACCACACCTGTTTTGAATTAGTTCTCACAGGCTAAATACAACTTGCTGGAGCTGTAGTAGTTAGTATTTTCGTGCATAAAAACTACGTTTAAAATCGTCCATACCCTTCTAAAAGTACACGTGTTTGAAAAAAAATAAAGTCTGCAGATAGCCTTTATCTTTGGATAACACTGCACAAAGTTAAAGGAAAAGGAAGCAATTGTGCAAGATAAAGACCAGGCAGGCTAGAGGGGGCAAGACGTGTTTGCATAAATTTTGACCCCTGTACTTGAACGCTTTATATTCGGTGTCCCTGTTGAGTCTTGATGGTATGTTTTTTTTTAAATAAGGGTACACATGAAAAATACGGCACTTTATTTGTAAAGGGAGAGTTCTATTCCTGAGGGACCACAGTAATATCTCCTTAAAGTAAAGCAGGACCGGAGCTAATAATGACTTGAACGTGAGATTATCTAAAAAACCTTTTTGGAATTTACATATGGGAGACTTGTCCTTGTTATGTGAATGTTTGCTGAGAACCTGAAAGATTTACTGAATAAATTTTCAGGTACTTGTCATCTATCTGAAACTGACCTATGTTTTACAAGACCACTTTGGATTCTCAGAAAACATGCATCAGTACAGAGTTATATTACGCAAATTCCATTTCTGAGTACTTACTCTGATTTTTAACTTTTAAAATATATAAATCAAAGCCTTCACTCTGCAAACACCCCATCTTTGGTCTTCTGCTCACAAAGCATTAAATAGAATCACTGCAACTTCTAGCTCAAAGCAAAGACATAAAATAAATTCTTTAATGAAGTTTGATGAATGTGCATTTGAAACAGCCTTAGTAGAAAACAGCAAATTGTACTGAAAAATCCAATAAAACTAGGGAGATATAAATCAATGCGATGTTCTGGTTTATGTTAAGAAGTTAACTGTTTTTAAAGACCAAGACTGAAAGAAATAGAAAGTCTGATGTTTTGTAACTGTAAAAGAGCTGCGTAAAGAAGGCTAATATTTCATGCCCTTCTAGTTAGCTATCAACTCCTCAGGATTTAAAGTATTGATTAAAAGCATACGTTCTTTACAATGCCTTCTCTTAGTCATAGTAATTAGTGAAGGAGAAAGTAAATGACACGCCTCTGTGTTTGCTCCAGACCAGGGCCTTATGTCAGCTATATATTTGTTTGATAATTCCCAGTGAAGATATGCTCCCATCTCTCCTCTAGATAAGTCCAGAAAATTTCCTTGGGTTTTATATCAATCACTCACCTTTCTTGGGCAGATCCAACCAGATTATTAGAGAGATTAATAATAATGTTTAATTTTTTGAAAGGAATTAATCCCGTGGAAATTGTAATAGCATCACAGATACATGTCAATTACTGTCACCATCATTTTACTGGGAAGGGATAGCCAAAGTTAGGTAATGGATAGTTCTAGCTAACCAGCTGTACAAGAAACTTTTGGGCTAAAATCTACATCTTTCTTTGGGATATAATGTTTTGCTGGGCTTTGCAGATCCTAGCAGAAGTAGAGAATCCTATTAAGGAGTGCATACCAGAAAAAAAGCAGGCTTGCAAGCAGAGTTGTAGAGCCATTTGGTTTGACAACAAAATATTTTGAAAGGCTGTGTGGTGTTTAGAGTCAGGAGAAAGCTCTGGGAGATAAGTTCTTTTCTGTCACTCTGTTATTTGCCAGACTCTGAAATCTATTACGATCCAATTTTGAAAATCAATTTTGCACAAATCTCCGTACTGTACAAGTTGAATATATTTGTTGTAATAATGGACTGGGTGTTTTCAACATTCAAGAGGTTTATTTGGAATAAAATTTCACTGCACTATTTTTTGTAAAAAGCATTCCCTTTCTGCAATTAACTTGAGCCTCAAATATCCGTACTGTGGTGGAACAGGTTTATATACTTTAAGACTCAATTTGATACCAGAACAACAGTATAAACCAGTCTTCAAATATGTGACTTGGGCTGTTTGGACTGAATATATGTTTGATGAGTGAGTAAAGGGTCACCCTTTATACGTACAATTTCTTTATACAGAATTATTAACAGGTAAAGTATAATGTTTTTTAAAATTTGCTGGCTTTCAGGTGAAGGAAGAAATGAAAACTCTTGTTCAAAACAAAGGTGTCAACTCCTTCAAGATGTTTATGGCCTATAAAGATGTATACATGGTCAATGATGAGGAGTTATATGCAGCCTTTTCCTGCTGTAAGGAACTTGGAGCAGTTGCTCAAGTCCATGCTGAGAATGGGGAGCTAATTGCGCAGGTAGGCGTTTGATATTTTGTACACCAAAGTCAGGAATATAAATGGTCCTGTTATCTAAGCACTTCAAATAGATGCAATTGTACCATCACTTTATTATGGGGAAAGGCTTTTGTACCCTATTTTACTTTCAGGGAACTGAAGACAAACATCTTATCCAAGATCCTTAAGGGTGCTTGTGAAAGGCTAAGAATTGTAACCTGGAGTCCTGGGCTCAGGGTAGACAGGAGACAAATGATCCTGTTACGATGAGAATTATCCTTGCATTATAATATACATACTTGCAATATAACATGTATACTTGACCAACAAAGAAAACAGTCAGAGCCTGACCATCGACCCAGTCAAAAGGGGAAACACTCAGCCAGGTATTTAGACATCAGATGTGTGATGCTTGACCCTAGGTCCCTCCAAACATAGTTCGCCCATCTAACAGGAATGAATCCAGACTTACAGAGAAAGCTTCACTGACTGGGCACAAAAGTCTCAACGTCCCTCTCTGCATAGTTAGCCTCACTTCACACTTGCTATTGCCATCCTGGTGCTACGTGGAGGCACTGGAAGTACACTGATGTCTTTGAGTTTCTTCAACTATTCTAGTCAATAGCGCTTTAACTCTGCCCCAGGTCCCGCAAAATTTGTTGCTAAGTAATCTCAAATCAGCAAGGCATAAGTTCCTGGAATATAGTAGGGACAAAATCTTATGCATCTTAAAACCTTGGAGCCTCCTTCAGAGGCTCTGGATGCATATCTTAGTGCTCAGTAAGGATCTTTCCATTTATTTCCAGTGAGGGGTTAGTACTGTCATCTCAGTTACTGGCTGCGATCATTTAAGAGTACATACTGAGAGAGAAGTAGGGTTTTCAAAAGCAGTGATTTACCCCTGCAAGCCAGTGGAGCGTGTTCTCTGAAGTCACTCAGGTATTCTGAGACCTGTGTTTATTGAGAGACATATTGGGTTTCCATTAACCAACAATAACTTATCTTGAAAAAAATCATAACTGCCTTGTTTTTTTCTCTCTACTAGTTGCAGTGGCTGGTTTAGGATCCATCTGGCTGGCAGCATGTCTGCAACACTGTGGTTGCACTTTAACTGACTCTTATGTGTTTTTGTGTGATGTTCAGGGTGCAAAGAAGATGTTGGCAATGGGAATAACTGGCCCTGAGGGGCATGAGTTGTGTCGTCCTGAAGAAGTGGAAGCTGAAGCTACGCAAAGAGCAATTACAATAGCAAATGCTGTAAACTGCCCCCTTTATGTAGTCCATGTAATGAGTAAATCTGCAGCAAAGGTGATAAGTAATGCACGAAGAGAAGGTAAAAGTCCAAATTCTTTTATGCTTGGATGATGGCATTGCAGGAAGGGTCATGGAAAACCAAGCATAGTATCTGTGTCTTACTTGTCATGGGTGAATTTCTCAGTGGGATGTCTCAACTGTGTGTGTGTGTGTATGTGTTGTGGGGCCCAAGGGGAGCTAAGTAGCATGGACGAACAGCAGCTGGCACTGAGACTTTCCCTTCTTCCCAGAACAAGCTTTTTTCTCCTTAGTACTCTATCTCCAAAGTCAAAGTGATGGCCAGGACAGCATTATTGCATAAACAATGATGTGACCAGTCCAAGACAATATATGCTCTGCTATTGCCCTCCCTTGAGTTACAGTCTGCAAGCCTTTACCAGCTATTTATATGAGAAATTCTACAACAGAGACCATAGCATGTTTTTACAGACAGTGCCATGACATGACCAGGACTCCTGTTCACTGGGCACTTAGAAAATCATGGTGATGATGTCAGGTCTGAAATGATGATGATGTCTGAAAACCTCGATTCCCTCGAGGGAAGGGTTTCTCAGGGCATACACCGCAGTTCTGGACATCCAAGGGAGCCTGACCCTTTTGATCATCTGTTGGGCAGGCTAGAAACAGGCCAAAGGCTGTAGGGATTCGGGATGTTTTACCTCCTCATCTGTAAGTTCATCCAGAGCAGCCTGTGGAACCACAGCACTGTGAGGAGACATTATATGGGTGGAAGGAACAGGACAGAAGCCTGTGATTTGGAGGGCCTAAAACTTTATGGAATATCTTATTATCTTTTTACATCTCAGGTTGTGTTCATCTGACGTAGTATGAATTGCATACAGACCTTGGTTTCCTTATTTCTTGACTTTAGGTAATGCTTACACAGATTAATAGCAAAATGCAGAGTATGAGAGCTTGACAAAAGTGCAATCAAAACTAGCATGATATTATTGTGCTAATATAGATGAATATGTTTATGTGAAATATGTATTGATTATGACTTTTAGTGAGAATTATCAGTAATTCAAGCCTATAAAAGATTCTACCAGAATATTTTTTACTAGCACATCTTTTAGTATTGTGCTATATTAGATTCCTCCACTAGATGACAGTGCTGCTGGTAATGTGGATTGTATCAGTCAGTGTACAGTTAGTTGTTCAATTACAGGTATGGTGTCAACATTAACTACAAGAATCTGTAACAACAGTTAAAATACCCAGATTAAAGGTGAATCACTGGCTGTGAACATCAGAGAGCTAAGATAGAAAGTGGTGTTTTATAACACACTAAGTAAAAAATTCTATGCTGATAGTAAATACTGTAAATTATTTTTAGGCATGTGTTGTAAGAATAGTCTGCAGTGCTAGTTCTATAACTGACTTAATATATGCATGCTTCTTCGATGTGTAAAAAGAAGAAATTGGTACAACTTATGCTGATTGTGTTGCAAATTGGATTTTATAGCTTCCTGGGTTGATGCAGTCAGAATCATCAATGCTTGCCTTTGTGCACAGCAACATATAACATATCTCTATAATTAATTTCTATTTGCATGGAAGTATACTGTTTAGAAACAGAAATCTAGGATTGATTAAGAAATTTTGAAAGACAGCTAGTGTATCATAAAGATAGTTACAACAATTACAGTTTTTAATGAGACTGATCTGTATAAACTCTGGCAATTAGAAATTAATTGTTGTTAGTTTCAGTTAAAAATTATTTTCCATTCTTCAATTAAAAGTGGTAATACAAAAAAAAAGGACTTCCAGACAAAAAAAAAAGCCCAAATTCTCAGTATAGCATGAATAACATAAATAAACCTCAAATACTTTACTGAAAGATATTAAACTTGGACAGGTTAAACCCACTGTAACGCGAAAGCTGTGTAAACTCTTAAATACCAAAAGGCTCTCGAGCATTTGAAATATTCACTCTAATGCAGTTTATTCATCTTTTCAAGATTATTTCTCCATCTCTTGATGCTAACTGCCTTCTGTTTACAATTGCTCCTTTCCAAGCACTTAGCATAAGTTAGTGTGTGGGTGCATATTCATCCCTGCCCATGTAGGAGGAAGATTGATATCCCTTCTGGTTCCTCAGAGTAGGAACTGACCTCAGAAGGGGAAGGACTGATCATCAGTGAGCGTAACCTATTTTCTGGGTGATGTTGTGATACCAGAATTGAAGCATTGCTTCTCAAGTTCTCTGGGATGGTGCTTTTCCTTGTCAAAAATGTAAGTCAGGCCCTGATTCTTCTTTGTCCCTCATTTAGCTATACAAGGTGAAAAATAATATTAGAGCTAGAGACCGAAGGCCTGATACAGTTTGCTGAAGACAGTAAGCATAATTTTTTGTCTTCAGACCTTAAAGGTTAAAATCAGTCATACAGACTGTAAAGGGATACTAGTTCTTACACTAGAATAAGCAAACTTAAGGGGAATCACATGAGTGACCATCTTTCCTTCTTCCCTCCATGCCAAAGTCTACCGCCTATGTGTGCTCTGATCTCCAGCAGCACCACTCTCTGAAGGAAATCTCCAGGTTGTAGCAGCATGTTTTTCATGTACATCAGTAACAGTTACAGTGCTGCTGAATATTCAACAGGAAATCCAGGATTACCATGTGTTAGAGAGAGACAGGTTAAGTCATGACCCCATCCTGTTCTTTTTTTGGGCTCTGCCAGCCTGTTTGCCAAAAACAACGGTTCACCAGTTCTCCACTTGAGAGGGTCAAAGATAGAACCTCTCTGTAAGAACTGTTCTTGTCCATCTCAGACAGCTGTGTTTTCATCCCTGTGCAAAACGTGATCTTGAATCTCGCTAGAATAGGTAGAGGAACTGTCTACTTCCACAGAAGGGCAGTCTGATATCTCTGTGTGCATGACAGTCTCATTCCCTTGAGTGGGAAGACAGAGAGGATCCTCTTCCTGCTGTTGTGTAAAGTCTTCCCTACAATGAGAAGTCAAGGCTGTAGAGTGCTGGTGTCAGGCAGTGCAGCTCCGTCTCCTTGTTAGGACTGTCTGATATGAACTTACTGGGGAAAATGAATGTGGCCCTGTCACCCACTGCTTCAGCCAGTAATGCCCATGGGGAAGCAAGGATAATAAAATGTGACTTAGGGATATATGATTTATACTGCCTTCCACTTAAAAATTCTTTAATTCTAAGTGTACTAAAGCCTAGAGATCGTGTCTCTTTGCCCATTTAACTGTGCCAAGCAAAAAAGATTTTCTAGTGCAGATCAGAACTTGAGAGCAGAATCTTACTCAGAAGTCAATTTTTTAGGTTTCTCCCTTCTAAAAAAGTGCATGCAAAAATAAGTACTTGCTCAGATTGCAATAAGCTTGCTTAGGCTTACAAATTTGGTACCTCCTACCATCAGTCACAGGTAAGTTCTGCTCTTAGGGAGAGGAAGGGCATGTCCCTAGCTGTGGGAATACAAACTCTCAAGCTGATTCTGAGCACAGGAGTGCAAATAAAAATGCCACCTTTTTAGCTGGCTCGGGCAGGACAGCTCAGGTCCAGACTGTAGATAGCCTAATTGATGCAATGCTATGCCCTATTCAATAAACCCGGCCTTGAAGTTTTGCTTCTTTCAGACCATAGCTGGTGAGTGTCTGCCCCATATGACCTTATCTTAAGTGCTTCTGAAACTTTTACTAGAATAAGCACACAGGGACCAGTTTTTGAAGTCTGTACATGTTAGTTGGTGTTTCTCAAGATTATAACTCTTTCTGAGTTCTGATAGGTGGTAAAATAAATTGCAATTGCATGTTCTTCTTTGTTATAAAGTAATTTGTGTAAAAACATCTCTTGCCAGCCAGTTTGGGCATCTGATGAAGAAGTCATGAAATCCACAGCTACTTCCCAGCAGCTGAGATGTCAGAAAGACCAAACAGCAAAACATTTTCTGCTTACTATTTTTATTGATGCAGGAAAACATAAATGGAAATACCTGATTTATTACCGCATTACTCCACTTTTATGCCTATAGGCAGAAGATAGTCGAGCTAGAAGAACGTTAAAGCAGAATTTCCTTGTTGCCAATCAGGCTAAAATGCAGAATTGCCTTATTATTTGGATTAAAATAGAATCTTGGTATTTATTGTACCCTTCAGTCTGGCTAGTCATGGTCCAAATGAAATGCAAGAAATCACACAGTCAGCAGAAGTGTCCAGATGTAGTCCATTGAAGCTGCAGAGCTCAGACTCAAAATAGCTTGAGAAAATGGCTTGTATTCCTTCCCACTCATGGGAACCAGGGGAGCTGCTCAGGTCAAATTCTGATCACAGAAATACTGTCATCAGCTGTGGTACATGAGTTAGAATCAACTCAGCATGTACGACTGTGAACTTGGAGACTTTGTTTCATTTTTATGTTGTGAGACTGAGATAAGAGAATTATTTATGGAAGCTAGACATTTACTCCTTTCCTACCATTTTGACTTTTATCATTTACAGCTATGGCCTAATGATTCACAGTTCAGGTTTACTTTGGATGGAAGTTTCTTTAGCTTGTTTAGATGCAGTAGGAAGGACACACCATATCACACTTTTCCTTCCCCCTCTTTCCTACTGACTTTGCTCGTGAAAAATCTGCCAATAGCCTAGTAGGTAAATATTGGAGATTGGTTATACATGCAGGACTTTTTCTGTATATATCTAGGTTTGTGGCAGCCTGCCCTGAAACACTGTGTTTGGAGTTGCACAGGGAAGGCCAAGATGCTCCTGCAGCAGCTCCGATTTAAGAAAACACTAATCTGACTCAAACCTCCTCATTCACTGTGTGGTCATATCACTTCCATTGGTGGCCCAAACCATGACACTCATATTCAGTGCTTTAAGTTTTGAAAATAAGATGCAAATAACAGTAAATAACTGCTTCAGTCATGATTTCAAGTCCAAAAAATGGTGGTGGTGTCCCTCTGAGCCCAAGTGTAAATCTATAAGATATGTAGATAAATCGGACTGGGAGCTTAGAGTGATCCAAGCCGAAGTGTCAATATGAGACAAGCACGTTCAGTACATCAGAGCATGCGGAGGTGATTAAAGCAAATTAATAATGCTAGTAGGGAGTCTTCAGGTCACGGAAGAAGTCATACTATGTAGTATTTGGAGTAAGTGTACAGTACTGTAATGTCAGAGCAGGTCATGAAACCTTGCAGAAATAACTGTAAAACTCTGTTTCAAATGGTTTGAAGCCTTTTTGCAAGTCTAACACAGAAGATTTAAGGAGTGCCACTACTGCAGTGGGAAACGTATTTTGAAAGGAGTTGAGCTCCTCAGTAGCTACCTATGCTAGTGTAGCTGTTCTAATCCAGTAGCTCGCTCACAGAAGTACCAGAATCTAATGTACAGAGAGGAATCTACAAAGGTTTACTTTCTTGTTTTCCAACAGTACCATGAATATATGACTTACACACAGAAAGCCAGAGAAAGTTCACTGTCTTACATCACCAAGCAATTGCCAGTTGAGCCCTTGCTGCAGTGGTAGTTCTAATAGAACTTGTGCCTGGAGTGAAATCTGGGATCCATACCAAGATAACCACTGTCTGCAGGGATCAGGGGAGGGAGAAGGCTTTTGCTGGGATACAGCAGAAGCTGCTTTTAACCAGCACCAAGCAGCCTGTGAGTGGCTATGTGAGGTCCCAGTTTGCTCTGGTTCTTTGGTGACCATCACAATTAGGGGCTTTATTACATGTCACCTACAGAACTGCAAAGGGGTGAGACCACCTTCTCAGGTAGTGAAACACCTTGTTTCACCTCCCTTCTTGTTCTGATGAGTTTCAAGCCCATCTTTCCTGGGAGGGAAAAATAGTTAAAATATGTTAGCTTTATCCAAAGGCTAACAACTGGTCTGGGTCGGTGTCCTCTTCTGAGGAATCTAAAATACTGTGCAGCAAAGAATTCAAGAATAAAATTTGGGACATAACTTTTAAAATTAAATTATCTATGTTTTTTGATTTGGGAAATGTTTTTATGCTCTTTAAATTTATGTCTGGTGCCATATTGTTCTTCCTGGAACAATTATACCCTGAAAATTAAAAGTACCACTTTGCAAAGTCTGTATGGTGTATATATTAACTTACACTGTTACATACTCAATAATTTCAGAGCACCAAACAGGTGCTATCAAGAAATATATAGACCTTGAACTTAATTAATGCAACTGAGAACTGTGTTCCTTTTGAAATCTCAATCACATGCCTGGTAAACAATGTGTAAAACCCATTATAATATATCTGTCAAAAATTTAATTAAAAAGCTTGCCCAAGCAATGTTCTTATGCGGAAATATATTGGGAGATCACCAGCAGAATATTCAGAACAGAAATGCTATGTTATAGCTTATTTTGTTATGTCTTTCCATATGTTGGTGTTTAATTTGAAACACTCATTCAAATTTAAATCCCTTGCTACCAAAAAGATACGGAACAGAGAAAATACAAGACATGCATTTTTATGTTGTTTGATGATGATACTATTGCTTTACGTTTTTCAGGAAAGGTGGTTTATGGGGAGCCTATTGCTGCTAGTCTTGGCACTGATGGCACCAACTACTGGAATAAAGACTGGGCTCATGCTGCAGCGTATGTCATGGGACCTCCACTGAGACCAGATCCATCTACTCCTGGTTTCCTCATGAGCTTACTGGCCAAGTAAGCAAACAAACAGTTACAGCTGATGTCCAAATGCACAGCAAATTCAGTCTGGAGTACATAATAACAGGTTGATGCCCTGGACATTTTCTAAGTATAGGATAAGGAAGGAGAAATGGAAGGTGAAACCATAGATGAAAAACATTTTTTATTATAGAAATTAGAAAGTGTTCAGATTTGTTTCTCTGAACTCTTCTGGCCTTCTGCCCCCATTTGATTTTAATCAATAAGCCTTGCCTAGCTAACACTGCAGCAAAAATTGAAACATGGCTGGGGGACAGTAAGGCTGTAAGTTAGTGAGAAACCTGTAAAAAGTGGGGTCACAGCTAGGGGTTCTGGGTTTTGTAGTCAGCTGCCTTTTTTACTTGAAATTTGGATGCTGCATAAAAAACTAAGCCTGCTGACTTCTAAAGGTAGATATAAGTTGTCCACTTCCTAACGTCTCCTTCAGAAAGAATTAGAAACAGAAGTACCCTTCAGATACCTGCAGTTAACAAAATGTGTGGTTTGCTGGTATTTCATTACCAATAAGTTTAACTCCACGAAAGGGTTGAATTTGACCAAAGAGTCTCTGAAGGTATGCTGGAACACTGGCTGATGATTGTGCAGATCCGTAGAAATTTCACTGGATATATGGAGTGACGCAGTCTAAAATTGCCCTAAGTGAGAATGGAACCAAACCCTTTGCCCTTTGGGCAAAATGGGACAGTCTTTCATTTGTGGGACACCTTTAGCATGTCCAAAGAAAAAGTGTTTATTTTTGGTGCTTGGCTTCTTCTGAGCAGTTTCTGAAGAGGAAACTATTTCACAGTGGAACTGGCTGTTACTGTGGAGCTACTCTTGGAGAATGGGACTGAAGACAGGCTGGCGGGGCATATCAGCTTTTCCTTGCAGGACGAATGGCTGGGTCTGCCCAGCCTTGCAACAGATTTTCCTCTGTGGCACTGTCTGGTACATGCTCTGATTCATAATGAACTTTGCTTCTCTGCAGTGATGACCTATCTGTGACAGGGACTGACAATTGTACCTTTGACATATGCCAGAAAGCTCTGGGGAAGGATGACTTCACAAAAATCCCTAATGGAGTGAATGGTGTGGAAGACAGGATGTCAGTCATATGGGAAAAAGGCGTTGTAAGTATATCAAGATGTCTGAACATGGAGGTAATTGATTTCTCCAACAAAATACATTCTCTCAGCAGTTATCAACTCTCTGTTTTTATCAAGTGTATATATCATAGGATAACTCCTTTGATCAAATACCATAACAGAGTTCTTACTAACTTTCACTTTATGGTCCTGGGAGGTAGAAGATTCTTAGTGCTTAAAATGTAGCACAAGAGAATAATTTCCATCATTTAGCAGCAAAGGACTGCTATTGTTTCAGCTGTAGTGCACAGTAAATTTATGTGCAGCATTTTTTTTTCAACAGATTAAAGGAAAAGAAGAGGTAAGAGATGCCCACAGTTTTGACTTGGTCAGTTCTATATTTTTTCCTCTTTGATCTCAAGCTTAGCTGTTGGAGGAGCTTCCACACTGGGACTGTGCCTGTCAACTTCTAATTTGTGTTTTCAGCCAGAGGAAACAAGCTAATGATAAGAAATGCTTCTCTAATGTATGGTTTAGTCCTGTAATAGGATGAGATGAGCACCTTCAAATCCCATTGACTTCAGATTCTCAGTGCCAACACAAGAATGCATGGCGCTTCTCAGGACAATGCCCTTCTGGCTCTAAAAAAAATATAAATATGAAAGCTAGTGGCCAGGTTTTTTGGACATGGGGTAGTCTGATGAGTGGAGGGGTGAGGCAATCTGGGGAGGAATGTGCTGCTTACTGGGTGTTACGATTGCTCTGGCTCATACAATACTGTTGAGTTCCAGAGGCTCTAGTTCAACTTTCTAATTAATATTAAGTTCTCTCGCAGTAGAGAAGTAGTGAAGTCTTGTTGATAATGCGCTGCGAAACTTATTTGTCATAGTAGAATTATCTACCTCACACACTTGGTAAGGATGTGGCTCAGAATCTTGTTGATCTATATTTAGGATTCAGCTCCAGCTGGGTGTACAAAGCAGACTTCTGCCTCCATTCACCTGTGGCATAGCTCTAGTGTGATTATTTATGGTGCAAACTGGAAAATAATCTAGCTTGTGGTTAGTATGAAAGTGAGACATGAATATGTACATCAGTGCTGTTGGGCAAGATAATTTTTCAAAAGGTTCTTCAATCAGTAATACCCTCCCTTTTCTTACTTGTAAAATATTACACAGTTGTGAGAGTTTGTCTGGAAAGCTTCCCTCCCTCCCCACACACCATTATTTAGAGGAGTAGTGTTAACCACTTTCATTACGCTTTTCTTCTCAGGTGACTGCTCACAGGCCACCATACAAACATGTGTTTTGACATTCTGATTCCTAGACTGACCTTTTCACAATATTACTGACAGTGTAGCTGTCTTTCTGAGCAAACAACAGTCCTGGAAGCTGCATTAAATAAGTTACGTAGCAGTGGACAGTCCCAAGACACGTGTAGATCCATTATTATTTGCTGTGTCACATCAGCAAATCTGTTTTTTATACTACTTGATCTCAAACATTCACTGAACTGTAGTATCCCTTGTGTTATTGCTGAAGAGATTTGCAAATCACCTTTCCTATATTACACACAGCACCTTGCCTCTCCTTCACCGTGTTCTAGGCTCTCCCTAATACTGTCTCATGATTTTCCAAAACCTAGATACTTGAGAGATGTTATGTCTCCTGAGGAAATTGTTGAGCAGGACTACAGATTCAAAGCCAGCTAAAAAATTTTACTTCAGTTGACTTGGGACTGGATCCACAGAGCATTTGGCTTTAAAGTTGTCATTTTTACCCTTTGCTGTGGGATAAAGTAAGATAAAGTTATCACATTCAGTAAATGTACATTGCGGTATGTGCATCTGAGACAAATAGTTATTTTTATTTCTTTTAAACCCTTCAGTATGACATTTTAAAAAATATTGATGTGATGTTGGCAGAGAGCTGTCACTCATCCTAGACTTTTCAACAACAAGAACAACAGGAACATTTTTTTCATTCCTTGTTTAAAAAAGTAATGAGTTTGCTTTTTTGTAATCTTCTGCAGTACAGTGGAAAAATGGATGAAAACAGATTTGTAGCTGTTACCAGCACAAATGCAGCAAAAATCTTTAACCTTTACCCAAAAAAGGGGAGAATTGCTGTGGGTTCTGATGCTGACATCGTAATTTGGGATCCCAAAGCTACAAGGTATGTATGAGTAGTTATTTCCTCACATCCAGCCTCTCTGCAAGAAAAATATCTCAAAGCCTCTGTAGAGCAATAAGCCTTTTGGGTGAGGTTATGGTGTTTTTCAAGAGCACTTCACGTGAATTATTTACAGGTTATTTGTCTCCTGCAACAGTGTGTGTAAGTAGAGATCTTTGATCTCTAGATAGATTTTAAAAAAATTCTCCTAGATTGCTGACCAAATGTAAAAATAGCAAGATCTGTATACATATTTCAATAATTTCAACATATTTACGTATGTAATATGTTGAAATTGTGCTACCTGGACTTGGTATCCTAAGAGTAAAAATAACCACTTTGGGACCTTAGAGTAACTCTGTTAAGTGCTGGAGTATGTTTAGCTTCCACTGCAAAGAGCAGGGAGCCTGTGTTCCTGCAGGATGACCCATTACAAGCTTGTGTTTTGAACTTACAGCTACCTCAAACATATTCACAGGTGGTCAGGATGGATGGTGAAAATGTGGGCTCTTACCCTCCTAATGTCTTCTTCCTAGCTGAGAGAGCAAATATAGTGGTAGAACCCGGAGTGATCTTAATTCTGAAGCTCAAGCTGTGCATGCTTATGCTTTTGTGCTGATGTCTCATGCTGCATGTCTTGATACCATGGTACATTTTTGCTACAAAGGGCATGCAGTGTCTTTCTGGGAGCCTCAACTCACACAGCATGCTGTGCATTACAGCTGATTCTGTCTTCAGATATAACCACACCATCAGCCATCTCCATACTCAGGCCACTGTAAATATCTCAAGAATTACATATCTTGAGTCTTGCTCTGGCTCTTGTGCCCATCCTGGTCTTGTTTAAACTGCCTGGAAATGGTCTGGCAGCCTGCCACTCACCTGTGCAGTTATTTTTCTCAGCCGAGATACCTATGGGCTGTGTGAATGCATCTACACTGTTCATCCACTGAGCAGGTTAGTTGAAATCTGGCAGGCACTTTAACAGCTGACTCTTATATCTGACCACATCCAGTCCTGCACAAAAGAGCAGCAGGTCAGGAGGTGCCCTGGACTGGTGCTTTTTGTCTTGGGCTCAGCTCTAGTGAGCAGTGTGAACATACAACTCAGCTGAAGGCATACATTGACCCTCCTTGAAACCCCTTCATCAGTGTCATCTGAATAGTCAGTAAATCCGTAGAAGACAGCAGCCACTAACCTAGATGAGCTTTGTGGGGTGTTGGGCGTGATGACAGTATGGCCAGCTTTTGTCATGATGAAAGGGACAGTGTTGTTTGATGTCCCTGAAACCTGAGCTGTTGTAACTCAAATGGCATTCGATTTTCAGCCTTTGTTTAAAAAAAAAAAAAAAAAAGAGCTGAAGAACCCCCTCATTGCAGAGGAAAGTTTTGAAACATACATAACTGGGCAAATCTGAT
>JAOXJK010000012.1:140080072-140094001 GCA_025774025.1 Xenus cinereus | reverse complement strand
TGAACATGTGCAAAGCGCTCTATGGGGCCAAGCAAGACAGCTCTGTTCAAGTTCGTGTTTTGTTTGGTTTGTTGTTTTTTTTTTAAAGAGAAATATTGCAAAATACATGAAGATTGAATTTTCAATACATTTTTACCATGGAAGCATTTATGAAGAATGCTTTTGACTCCTTAGTGCTACTTATTCTGGGTAGGATTTTCAACGCACCCAGACTAAGTATATTTGAAAATCACAACCTGAATCAGTGGGATTCACTGCAGGATCTAAAAGTTGAATCAGATTGGCATCTATGTGAGATACGGCCCTTTGACATTCTTCTAAGATATTTCTGTATATTTCTTCATGCTCCTGTCTTGATGGACTGAGAAAGGCATGTAAAAGTGGCTGAGTGAGGCTTTCCTCAAATGACCACATGTTCATAGGAGCTGGTGGGCTGTCTGCAAGCTGATACACATATTGCAGTGGATGGCCAGGGAAGTCCCCTTGTGAGCACACAGTTTTTCACTGGAAACTAACAGAAAACAGATGATTGCATTTTTGCAGTTTTCAAACATAAATGAAGACTTTATTTTTTTGTACCAGTATGAGTCAGTATAAATTAGATAAACTAGAGACATTTTCATTTGCATTATGCTAGCATCTAACTATGCTGTTTCTACTTTGCTTTTATTTTGTAATGTCATTTAAATCTGATCACAATTTTTATATATTCTATTCAACTTTTCAGTCTGAATGAAGGTTAATGTTTCTGCAGGAAAGGAAGGACAAAGAAAATAATCTTTGCCTGGACTTCCCAGACTTAGTAGAGAAGTGAAGCAGTAATAGTAACTCTGAATTTGTCTGAAGGAAAAATCTTGCCTTTCTACTGAATGTTTAACTAAATTGAAACAACTGCTGCAAAGGTCATACAATTCCATGGCCAGCTGCAGATAAGAATGTCTCACAGGCTAAAGAGTGAGAACTGCTCACCTACAGTAGACTCATTCTGCATTTTTAATCTAGATAGATTCTCTTGAAGTGTTCATCTAAGTGTTCATCTTAGAAATCATAATCCTTTGGATCTGTCTTCAGTGGGATACGTATCATGCACAAAGTTGTATGTGTGTGTGTATCTATTTAATCCACTGGACACTGAAGTCACTTGGTACTTTGTTAACGAAGGCTGCTTATTATTATAGCACTTTCATTGTTGTGCAATGTTGATCCCTTTGACTTTTAATGCAAAATAAATGCCATGTAATGGTAATAGAAACTAGCTATTGAAACCAGATTTGTACTGGCATCACACCAGCAAAACTTGGGGCATTCCTTTTCATGTAAGAGAACATGCTGCAGTTATTAAATGATAATTAGGTTCTTCCTCAAGCATAGCTGAGTTTTAGTGACTCCAGATCCTGGCTTCTCTACTAAAGCCTTATATCGCATGTTAGAAGATGAGTATCAAACCTACATTAAAATTTAAGAGAAATTTGATCATTATAGAATTCTGAAAGACTTCAGTGAATGTAGTGGTTTCAATTTCCCATCAAAGCCAGAGAGAATTTTCCCTTAACCAAAACGCCAAGTTCAATATGTCTTCAGAAGTGATTTTTCAACCAGCTCAACCTCCTGTAGCCACCAGCCGTGAAGGTGGATGGTAGATACCCACACAAGGCAGGACTCCCTTTGCTTCACTGATGTTCAATGCCTCTCTTACCTGTATTAAAAACATCACTGGAAAATGCAATTTAACAAAGAACAAGCTTATAGCTTGAATTTGCAGTAAGTCAGCGGTTCTGGAGAGCAGTTCAGGTGTGTGTTCTTTGTATCTATTCTCTCCTGGGATATCCTGAATAGATGAACCAAGATTAAAAAAATATACAGAAACAACAAGATTAATTGATTTATAATCACATTTTAGCATATCCTAATTATTTATGTGCCATAATCTCTGCGGTTTTGCCACTCCAAGATCTGTTTGGTCTAAGGAATGGAGAAGCATCAATACAATGAGATGCAACATGGTCAATTTTTCTTTAAAAAAAAAAAAGCTTTAGAATTGCTTCGTTACAGTGCTGAACAGATTGAGCCACCCAGCTCCTTATGAAAGCTGAGAACTGAACTATTTAATCCCAGTGTAAAGGATCTTTTCAAGAGAGAGGTTTGATGATAGTTTTGAGCTGCATAACATACAAAGCTGGATTATCATAGGACTACTATTTTCATTGTGTCCGATTAGCAGTTGCAAGGGGAAGACAAATAATAATGAAAGATTTTAATATTTTATTGCAGGTCTGTCAGCCTGTTCCTGTGAAGAGAGCACCATATATAGATGTGGTCTCAGCAACACCTATCGAACGAAAATAGCAACTCATTCCCCAGGTTTGGCTCTTGCAGGTAACTGTTTTGACTAGTGAAAATTATTTTACTTAATGCTTCTCTGAAACTTCAGGAAAACGAAAATACAGCAGGCCTTCTAACTTGTGACAGGCTTGTCTGAAAGAAGCCCTCTCAGAAGCTGAGTTGTCTTGGTATCTTTAAATTTGATGAAAATGTGTGGCAGCCCAGGTATGGAGGACCTCTCTCTGATTGGAGCCTCATTTAAAAATTTCAGTTGAGAGAAGAAAATGGAATTTAGCTGCTAGACTGAGACATGGGTACAAAGGCCCATAGAAAACCTGAGTTCGGTTAGCACCAGGATGACAAACAAAGCATAAATATTTGGCTTGCATATTTACAGAAAGAAAAAAAAACAAACCAGCTTGATGTGAAAAATTAAATTCTCTGTTGTCCCTGTGTTACAGACAATAACTATCCACCAATTGTGCTGTTTGGGTTAAACTGATAGACCTGTTTTGAAAAGACAACAGCTGTCTTCATGCAATAGAGGTGCTGCAGTCAATGCCAGCAGTGGTCTAATGGATGGTTGAGCTCCTGGAAGGCTCAGTGATGCTAAAAGGGGAATAACACTCAGCTTCTCCCTTTCCCTTCTCCCCAGTGTCCACAGTGCATAGCTTGGTTACTGACACTCCCCCACCTGTTTACACCCTGGTGCTCAGTAGATCTTTCCTTGAGCTGATTTGCTTGCTAAGCCAGCAGAAAAGAATTAGCTTCCTTTTTCTGTGTTAATTTTTTGTTGGCTTAGTGAGCTGAACTGTCTCCCAGAAGAACCTAGCAAGGATCAGTGCAGTGCAACATATGGGTGGGATAAGGCAGCTGGGGAGAAGGAGTAGGTGGCACCACCTCACTCTTTAACTGTTTAACAAGCAGAAGAATTGCTTCAGGAAAAGTAAAGGAACTAGGTAAGACTTACAGCAGCGACGATTGAGATGTGGTGCTGCTGTATGCCAACTGCAGCTGAAATGTCTTCTACAGCAGGGGGGTTGATTAGTAAGAGTCGAGGGGACAGTGAGGAGCAGTAAGTATGACAAAGTCCAGGCTGAGTTTTCTAGTGCGTATGCATACCAACAATGAGCTCAGCTAGTTTGAAAAATGATTTCCCAATAGATGGATGTAAAGCCCCAGTTGCACCTTGCATAGAATGGGTCTGTTCTTAGTGCTAATTAATATGAAGACAGGAACAAATCTGCAATGGTGGGAGGGTGGAGTTAGCTTGTCCACATTTAATTGTGTCATTCCTTTAAAGTTGCCTCACAGTAAACCTCATCCAGGGCATCAGTAGCAGCAATAGACTGCAGCAGGCTATTTGTTTTTCTGTCATAAGAGAGAAAGCTTTTGTAATAGAGAGGACTAAAGGCTAAGCTGCAAGAGAGTGAGGGAGCAATAATCGTTCTTTCTAGCTCCTAGCATGCTTTCCCCATTATTACCTCTCTGAGCGACAAACTGCAAAGCAGAGATTTTCTTTTGAAAGATTATATCATATCGTCTTTTTCTTCTCTGCAGATAAAAAGCAAATGAAAATAACCCTGCTGTCCCCACCAAAGCAGTGCATTCTGCCTCCAACAATCAAGCCACAATCAACTTCAAAAGAGTCAACATGAAACAACAGTAACCAATAAACATTATACTGGGCTTCTGCATGGAAGTTGTCATTGCAATTTCTCTTTAAAAAGAGTTTTGTTATTAGAACTGGATAATTACTTTTAGAAAATGGAGTAATAATAAAATAATAACTAGAATTACAACGTGGCAGAAGCTCTGTAGATTCTTAAAAGTAGGCAAGTTTGGGGATGATGTTTTTAATATTTATTTTTAGGAGGTATCGGCTAACCTATAAAGTCAAAGCAGTGAGCAAAGGCCTTTAGGCATATTTTCTACATTCTTGCTCTGTTAGGTCACAGGAGATGAATCCTAATTCTTTAATTTCATGTGTTAGGAAGATTTCTGTTATGTTTAACAACATGGAGAATTCTGATAGCAGATGCTGAATTTGATTTTTTGCTTTTCCCTTCCTGAAAGGGGTCAGGTATAGAAAAATGCTGATTCAGGGGAACTGTCACTATTTTAGAGCTTCTGCTACATCTCCCTGTTCCTTTCTTTAAAGGAGTTTATACATTTTGTCCTTGCCAGCTGCACCGCCAAGCATTTATTGATGTGTTTCCTTTGTTATACCCTAGGCAAACCTACGCTAACCCTACTGGTGAACTCACGTACAGTACTGGTTTGTGTTCTCACTTTATGGAGAGAAACACACCCCTACCTTGAATGCTTATAATTGGGATCACCAGAGCAAGAGCATAATGTATTAATTAAAAAAACATTTTTTTACTGAAAACGTGACAAATACTTTGGGTTTTGTAGGATAGGATTCTTAATTAAAAAAATATCTCATCTGCTCAATTTATCTGATTTCCCATTTGAGAAGTAATTGTACTCTTAGAAGCACAGCTGCATTACCATGTCTAGACAGGTTTTGCCTCTCAACAGAGAAAAAGGTGCTTCTGGAACACTGTTAATCTCTGCATCAAGATCTAAAACAGGCTAGATGAACCTGTCCAGAGTTGCTTTCCTTTCAGATGAGATGAGACATTTTCTTACAATGCCAGTTTGTCTCCACTGACTATGAAGAGAATGCAACATGACTAACTGGTGCAGCCGTCTTTGCATCTTCGCGTCTCCACCAAGTCCATCTTTGCATCTCAGGGCTGGAACTTTCTGGTATGAAGGATGCCTGTCTTTTCTTATGTTTTGTCTTGTCAAGAGCGCATGTCAAACATGAATCCATTCTTTTTAATTAATCATTTTCTACCTTAGAAGAAGAGCAGAAATTTGGGAAGAGTAGGAGGAAAAGCAGTGGGGAGAAAGGACCTCTTTCTACTTTTAACAATAACTTATATATTTGTATGGAGTCTTTCATCTGAGGCTGAGGTTTTAACAATTATTAGAGCCTTGCCATTGCATGATATACCTATGAGACAAGTAAATATAATTAGAGTAAGTTTACAGTTGTGAGAACTTTCAATGCCCAAAGCTCTGCGATCACTCAAGTGATTGAATTTATGTAGCTGCCTGATGTTTAATGTCCAGTGTTGGCTTAAGTGACTTGCTCAAGGCCAAAATGACTCAATTATAACTGAAATGAAACCCAGGAATAAAGGCTGCCAATCCTTTGGATACTGAAGATGCGCCCAGGACTTTCAAATGTCCTTTGAACTCTTGGGACACCTACTGAGATAAAAGTGATACAAGAGACTGCAGATCATGAAAGCCCAAAGGAACAAAGTTAGTGATTTTTCTAAAAACAGATGTTTTCATAGTGTGATAACAGCAAGTAGTTTTATGAGTTATATAAACACCCATTTTATAAACTGAGTTCTCCAAACCATGAAAGTATATAATCTGTGGAAAAATGTATAATCTTTTCAGGTTTCCTACAGATTTTTATTAGAACAGAAATAAGGAAGCTCCTCCCTGTACAAGTCACAAAAAGTTTCTGATCCCTGTATTGGTATTTACTGCTCTGTACCATGGATTATACTCCTTGTAGGAGGTAGTCTTTGGATTTTGTTCTTAACAAATGCCTACTTTTTAATGCCAATAATTTTTTAAACTATTGTGCAGATATCATGAAAAAAAATTACTTGTATGTTTGAACTGGGATTTCCTCCAAAACATCTGCTGTGTTTTTACATCCTTGAGTGCAACAAGTTATTGAGGCTGTCAGGTTTGTGAAATTTATGAGTATTTGTTTTGCCATAACACATGCGGGCCCTAGTACCTGAATCCTGCCTCTAGCCACAAAGTGCCAAGTAATAATATAATATAATAATTTATTTTTCCACTTATGTGGGGCACACTATAATGGTGGGATCTTCACAGGGATATAATTTTGGAACTACCCAGGTCCCTATTCCAAAACACCAGTAATAATTGACTGTAGAGCCAAATAGAGTAGGATGTTTTTTTTCTATTAGGCATGTAGTTAATTTGGAATGAAATGGGATTATAAAATGTATTTATGTCAGCATAGGTCCTGGAAGGACTGGAGCACTGGAAGGAGCAGTGAGTGGTTTCTCAGTCATGCCTCAGTCTCTAGACACTGACAAGACTTCTGATTTTGTCCTACAACCTCATCCCAGCTATCATTTTTCATTACATTCTCACAAAGTTGTTGCTGGGGCTGTGCTATAACTGTAGTCCTGAAACAACAGAAGCCCCACACTAGGTTGGAAAGCTGGTTTAGAGATTACTTTTGCAGCACAGTTTCCTTGAGCCTTTCATGGGGAAGTAACACAACAATTGCTTTCCTAGATATTTGAATCCTACCTCATTTAGTTACAGTCCTCAGGCTTCTCCAGCGCCTGTTGAGAAAAACGTTTGCTTTCTTCGATTCTTCCTTCAGTCCGTTGGTCACTCAGCAAGAGTAGACATTCTCTCATTGCCTTAAGAGGTGGCATTGCTACATTAAGCTCCTTTTTCTCTGAAGCAATACATCTCAGTACACAGGAGACGAGGATCTGTTTTGTCAAGACTGAAAGACGGAGCAGCCTTTCCTTGCTTAGCACTTCTCTTTGAGATTCTGCTGTTCTCCCCTCTGCTCTTGTATGGAAAGGTGAAGACTCATATACATTGTTAAAGGAAAAAATGCTGTTAACCATATTTTTATGGGTCTCCCCAGCCAGACAGAAATTTGGGATCTTTAGTACTCCATTCTCCCTGGTGATGCAGATTCTAGGGGCAGGAACAAAGAAGGGATTTGGGAGATATGATCCTGGCATACCTAACTTTGCTTTCGTCACCATCATTTGCCAGAGAAATCCTCATATAGCCTGGTGGCTATCGTTTCACTACCTGTGAAGAGCTCATGACTGTGGTGCAGGCACAAACACCTGCAGTGCTTCTCTCTTCAGCCTGAAGTGCCAGGGGATCTCTGCAGAGCAGCAATACTGGGGCACGTAGCTTTACTGGGCCACTGGAGGGCAGGGCTGGTATTATGTACCAGGAATGAGATGAGGAGGAAGTTACTGGCATGCACAGCAGCACCCATGAAGCATGTTTACATATTTTGAAGTCTGTGCCCATGAAGTCGACAATAACATCCCCATTTTCAGGCTTTATTTCATCAGCAGCAAAGTGATCCTTTGATCCTTACTTTCCACTTTTGTGATGTAAAACAGAACTAGAGTGAAGGCTTTGCCTGTTCATTTCTTCTTTAATTGCAAGCACCTCTGGGCTATTTAAACTGTGATGAAAACAGAGTCAGTGTGACAACATTGGCGTAGCAGGGATCGGGGTGAAAGCAGTTGTAAACCCAGCATCCTCTGACTTTGCACACCCAGCTGCCCACGTGAAGTGCTGCAAGAAAACTAGCACAGAGAAGAAAAAAAAAAAAAGCCTTTAGTTTAGCTGTGAAGAAAGCCAAGTTCAGGGATATGGGGTGGTGATAAGGAGAGTTCCATAAGCAGGGCTCTTGAAAAGAAACTGCCTCGTTTGTATTGTGCTTCAGGAGGGTCAGAAGCCCTAGCATGTCCCTCTGAATTATCTTCACAAGACAATCAGGTCAGGCTTTCATTAATTTTGCAAACCAGATGTGATCCGATTGGGGGATTTTTCACAGTAAATCAAACAGCTTCTACACTAGTGAAGGAAGTTTAAAAAGGAAGTTGAGCTCTGTGATGAGCTGGAGGAAGGAAAGGGATGAATGAGTCAAAAGCCAAATCCAGACTTCTCCTCAGACTCTTGTTCTGAGTGCTGGTGGTGTATGAATTAATTTCTGACAAGCCCTAGACAGGCATTTAGAGACAATGCCCAGTAACATAAAACACATTGAAAATCTCCTTTATGCCAATAAATTAATAAATAAAACCCTTAATTTCAACTGTACCTCTAGTTCACTTGTGCTCAGCAGAAAGAAAAAACATGTGCTTTTATGTATGGGGAAGAATGATCTATAAGAGCAGAAGAAAACATCCCAAAAGAGGAAAGAAGACTTTGAATGACAAAGACAGGGGAAAAGAACCAGAATAAAATGTAGGAAATGTGACAAGAGAATACGTAAGAAGAGGAGCAGAAATAATTGTGGATGGAATACTGGTTTTTTTTATTGTAACTTGTAGAGGATTTAAAAAAAAAACAGAAGAAAAAAGAACAATGTAGTCATGTGGTTGGGGTTACGGTAAACAGAGAGGCCGAAGGGAATAGCTGAACAACTTGCAGAGGAGACAGCTGAAGAGAAACAAACCCCCAGACTTCCCCAGCTCACAGGACAGAAACAAATGGGAGAAAAGAGAAATCGAGAAAGGTCCGCAGAGAATGAGAGGTATGTCTCTGTGTAGTGCCAAGAGAGAGACAGGCTTGCCTTTTGATCCGTACAACTAAAGAGGACCTCAGTTTACTGGGTATTTTTTTCTGCTCTCTTCTCAACCACAGGGCAGCTGAAGGAATAGACCTAATACTGTAGATTGGTGTAAGAACTGTTCTACTGCTGAGATTAACCTCAATGTCTTTGAGGCACTACAGGTGAATTTGTTTTAGGATTTAAAAAAAAAAGGGTGTGCAGAATGTGCCATTTTCCCTGGTACCCCAGGTTTAGAGAGATGGGGAAGAGCAAACTTACCTCCTTTGCCTGCCATCCAGCTCAGCTTCAGCACACCGGTACGTGTGTCACAGAAGCAAAGAGTGCATTAGTCCACTCAAGTGCGTGACTCCAATATGAGTGTAGCAACAACAATATTTGTGAGGTGGCACCCTGGTTTTGGCACAGCACATTCACAAATTAACGTAATTTGTTAATTGTGAGATCAGGGCTTCTCACCACCTTGTCCTTTGGGACTGAAAGGAGCACATCCAACTCCTACCAGCAATGAACTTGCCAGGACTCAGCCAGAAACGCTAAGCTCTTGTTGACATTTAACTCCTTTCCCCCTTTCATCTGCAGTGATAAGAAAAGTGAAGGAAAATTTTCTCTTGTCAGTAGTACCTGGACACCTAGTCTGTTTTGTGAAAAAAAATTTTAAGCGCCCTTCATTTTGCCCCTTTTTCACCAAAAGTCTTTTTACTACTGTTCCTTGACAAAAGTACCTGAGATATAAATTATGTTCTGCTGCTGTCCAAGGCAGTCCCACTTTAAGCAAAGGAGGGCATAGCCAGGCCACTCCGAGACATTCAGCACAACCCTCAGTAACGCATGGCATTAATCTAGTACCCTTTTTTCTAGAGACAAGCTGCTGGCACACCAGCAACCTGAACTGTCTGTGTCAATGGAGGAGTGAGGCTTTGTTTGGAAGACCCAAAGAAAAAAAGGTTTGGTGTTTTTCAGTGTTTCACATGGAAAATGCCATCTGACACTTGCTACTGAAAAGCTTTAAATAAGCCTTTATTCATTCAGATAACAGACACATCAATCAATTGCTGTCCTGGGATGATGCACATGTTATAAAGGAACAGATTAAAGTTTGCTGTTCTTATGAAAGATCTTTCAGACTGCAAGATTCAAAATATTGTTCACCTCTGCTCTTATGCCCCTACACCTCAAAATCAGCTTGTCTGTACCCACAGCACCTGACTCCTCTGTATTCTAGTTCTCGTGAGCGTTCTCACTTCTGTACATGCTACGTTACCTCTCTCATGATCATCGATGATATGGGATGATCTGCACTAGTGATACAGTTTCTGGACATGTGAAAGTGGGAGACTAAGACCAAGTGAGGATTTCCGGGTGGAAGACTAGGATTAGAAACTTCTGAGAGAAAACTTAGCAAAAGTAAGTGGGAGGAAGAGGTAGGAGGGAGAGTTCAGCTGGGCTACAAGACTGACAGGGCATATAGAGCACTGGCCCTGCAGAAGAGACAGGAGCAGGTGTATGAAGCTAGGGATGGGAAAGAACCAAACTGAAGGGTTTAGGGCAGTTGAGGGTCGAGAAATAATAGAAATGTCTAGAAACTTCTAAACTCTCTGGTTAGGTTCTTGGCCAGCCCAGAAGCCAATAGACAGTCTCTGCTGTGTCTTATAGCTTCAGTGTCTGGCAAAGTTGAAGAAGACAAACCTGCTGCTGCCATTATGTCCTCTGTTATCTCAACCCAAAGAGGTTCATGCTGCAGTCCTAAAAGCTCCAACCTGTTTGATTGCTTTTACACAGAAGAACAGGCCCTCCATAGCTTTGTAGAGTACCAGACAATACAGAACCCAAGTTGAAAAATGAAAAAATTTCCACAGGTCTCCATAATGCTGCTGATTAGCATTTGATCCTATTTTTACATTTTAAAATTTAAATTCCATAGGAAAGATGAGTGCAAAATGCATGTCCCTGTGGAGCTAGAGCATCTCAGCCTTATCCAAAGATTCACCTGGTCTTTTTCACACCATGTTGTCATTTGCCACGCTCCTTTCTTTCTTCCTCACTGTCTCTCTTGTCTTGAGTATTGGAAACCAAAAGTTGACCTGAAAGGACAGAAATGTGATCCTATGATCATAGTGTTACCGAGATAGAGATTGCCCAGACACTAACATCCTGTACAGTTAGTATTGAAGACCATTAAAAACCCACGAACTAAAACAAACTGTGTGTCTGCAGCTATCTATCTGGATTTACCATAAATATATGCATGCGTGTTTGTATTTCCATTAGTGCACATATACATATATATACAGGGCAAATGTTTTTGCAAGTAAGAATTTGTTTCCTAATGGTATTTGCGGTTGTACTCCCACTGTGTTTTAAAACAGAAATATATCACCTTCCATTTTGCTAAGCAACAACTGAATACCTTTATCAACATTTAGAGGCCGCTCACAAATGCCTAACGTTTGCAGTCTAGGTTGCAGGGATACCCTTTGTGCTGGAGGTACTTTTTGTACATTCATGAAAACCAAGTTTGTTCTCTGGAGAGCTTTAAGTCTGAGGGGGATTTTCTTGCTAGCACATTATCATTTGTGTGTACCACTGCCATGTCTGATGCATGTGTGTTGAGGGACAGAACAAAACAATTATATGATCTAATCTACTAGGTAACTTGTCTCTGGCCTCTGTGCAGGGAAGCACTCTGGAAAGTCTGTTAGAACATAATTGAAATTAACAAGTGTTTAAGTATTTCCTGGATCTGGCTACTAGAGAGGGGGAAATTTTTTTTCTCCTCGAGCTGAGGGCTTACCGTTCTAGCAAACCTGTTCTTCCCAGTTTTTGCTTGTAGCTTTGCTCTTTTCTTGAGTAATTTTGCATGCAAATAATGTATCCGTTTCATCGCAGTGTCAGGATAAAATGAAGTTGACACGAGTATTTTAAGTTGGGTCAGGAGGCCAGAGAATAACCCAAAAATGCTTAAGAAGAAGATGATGACTCCAAGCTGGATCCATGTTGTGGAGGGAGCAAGCTCTGGTTGAGGGATGCAGTCATGCTTAAACAAAGAGATCTTGAAAGGATCAGTCTTTGCAATATGCTCTCTCATACGAATTATAAAGCTGTCCTCGTTCCTCTGCACAAGAAAAGGGGGGGGAGGGAGAGTGGAAAGAGTTGGTTATAGTACTGATTTCTTCTTTTTTTAGTATTTCTCCCATTGGATATTCAGTTTTACAAAGTACCATAAATCATCCAGTCCATCCAGCGTCTATATACGCTATGCTTATAACAATATATTTATTACCTATTTATAAATTATTCAGGCTGCATTTTCACCATTTCTCCTGGGGCACTGCCCCACAATTCAGGCTATTAAGAACTTACCTTCTCAGTGCTTCTATCAAACAAATATTTAGTTAAGTTTAATATATTCCCACTCATGAATCAGCTCAGATCCCCGGTTGGAGAGTCCTTCCTTTGCGGTAAAACAACAGATATAGAGCAGTGTCTGTCCCGGTGTGGGTTTTGGCTCAGGACTTGGTCAGCAGTGCTTCCACACCCACCTAGGCAGGTGCTCTGACCACAAGGTTACCATGCAAACAAATATCTTGCATTAGACTGACTGACAAGATGGTGAAAGCCTCTCTCCTTTTGTACAGGAGTCGACCTCTCCAGGACGGGTCTGACTTGTTATACATGTGCTGATGGCACAGAATCCAATGGCTTTTGCACCTACCTTCCTAAAAGAAAGTTTAGGTAACAACACCCCTAGGTCTTTTTCCACCAGAAAACTTTCCAGCCACTCTTCCCTAAGCCTGTAGGGCTCCATTGGGTTGTTGTGACCCAAGTGCAGGACCCAGCACTTGGCCTCATTGAACCTCATACAGTTGGCCTCGGCCCATTGATTCAGCCTGTCCAGATCCCTCTGTAGAGCCATCCTGCCCTCAAACAGATCAACACTCCCACCCATCTTGGTGTCATCTGGAAACTTACTGAGGGTGCACTCAATCCCCTCATCCAGGTAATTGACAAAGATATGAAACAGAACCGGCCCCAGTACTGAGGCCAGGCCTGGGGAACACCACTTGTGACCAGCTGCCAATTGGATTTAACTCAATTCACCACAACTCTTTGGGCTTGGCCATCCAACCAGTCAAGCATTCCTTTGAAATCTATTTATCTTGAAAGTATCAAAGGGTTATATGCTTTTGGGAAATGTTTTAAGCCTGGTCTTGCAAGCTATCAAACTGGACAGCTTTCCTGGGCCTGTGAAATCTCCAGCCTTAGAAGTATTCACAGACAAGACTCTGAGCAATCTGATCTGACTCTTAAAGTTGGCCCTGTTTTGAGCATGAAGTTGGTGTAGGTGGCCTCCAGATGTCCCTTCCAGCCTAATTACTCTATGATTCTGTATGCCCCTTTACAATATTGTTGCTCCTGCTAGAAGAACATTGAGATTTTGGCAACATGTTATTATTTCGTATGTATGCAGCCATGCTCTTTCAAATGATGAGCTCCTCATGTACTCAGCTGAACAAAGGTAAACATCTCTTATATCATTGTCACAGTGGCATTTTGACTATAACAGTACTGCTTTGCGACTGTCAGCACTGTGAGTTGCCAATTTTAAGCTTCTGGTCTTCTCCACATAAATAAATGAAGTCTTTCTTCCTATATTTACGATTCTCTAGAAATATGATGACACTTTGGAAAGTGCAGAGGACTGTCTGGTTCCATCCAACATACATATCTGTAAAGGCAATGGTCCTTTTTGAAAGAAAATGAATCTTAATGCCATGAAAGAACTGATGGCTCATTGGCTGTACCTCTGCTCCTGCAGCTGCTGAAATGAAGGGAAATTTTTCAACACTAAACTAAGAGATACAAAGTACTGAGAAGTACTTACTTGCTGAAAGAGGCTGAGTTGAATCTCTAGATCCGGTACTTCTTGGAGATGTTTATTCACAGAAATAATTAACCAATAAAACAAATAATCTACTGCAGCAAACAGAAGCCAGATGCAAAGATGAATAATTACAGGGAGAAAAAAGTACTGCATATTTTTTTTGTCCTTCCTTGTGAGGCAGAGAGATGGGATTGTCACATAATCTTTTCTTTCTTTTCTGTTAAGTGGTAGGAGACAGGGTCTTTGCTGTTGCCTTTGCTGCTCGTCAAATGCGATGAACTGTTTAGTGATATAAGTATTCTTAAATTTG
>JAOXJK010000012.1:140050683-140080047 GCA_025774025.1 Xenus cinereus | reverse complement strand
TGATAAAGCTGCCAGTTCCAAATGAAGCTAGAAAAATCCCCACTATAGGCAATACTCTCTGGCCTATATAGGACAGTATAGTCAACATAGAAGATATCTGGTTAGCAACTCTCTGGATTTCTTGTTTTGTGTCATTTAGCTGTTGTTTTAATTCATCATCTGAAATTGAATAAGATGGTGTGAATTCATGCTTTAGGAATAGTTCAGTGGAAAGCTTGGCTTTGTCATAAATCCATTTTACTGCCTCAACGTAATATTTTATCAAGGCAAATTGCTCATACTCCAAATGACAAGTTATACTGTCTGCCAGAATCTTTAGGTTGTGAAAAATATTTTGGATGTTGCCGGCCACCACAATGCCTGTGCCAGCAGTAATAAGAGCGTTCCTGCCATTTTTCAGTCCACAAGAAAGAAGGAACAGGACACTAAAACAGCGCAGGTGCTTGAAACAGGAGAGTGCGATAGACAGCGAGATCCAGATGAATCCAGAAATCAATAAGGGACCTAAAGGGTGGTGCGCCAGGGAGAAGTGCATGCCAAGGAATAAGAGAAAGCTTGAGAAGAAGCCAACTGCAAAGCAAACTGCAAAAAGCTGCATCAGATACTTCCAGCCAGGCTTCCTTTCAGATATAAAAATTCCCCAGGCATTTTGGGCTATTGAGACAAATGTTCGCATTTTCTTCTGATTGTTGCTGACACTGCGATGGCTCAAACTAAAAGGAAAGGAAAACAAAAATAACGTTAGTTACAGGGTCACATGATTGACAATGAC
Source organism: Xenus cinereus (assembly GCA_025774025.1). Lineage (NCBI taxonomy): Eukaryota > Metazoa > Chordata > Aves > Charadriiformes > Scolopacidae > Xenus > Xenus cinereus. The sequence goes on along the minus strand of JAOXJK010000012.1, from coordinate 140,079,275 downwards.
ATGCTTTTAACCAGCTCATCAATAGTACTTCACACTGCAAAAAATGCAGGTCTGACTCCACTGCCCTGTGTGAGACTCAAATCTCCATCATCAATGTAACATAAATAAACATGGGAGAGATGACTCTAGAAGGTATTCTATTTTTTTTCTGTCCTTTTACTTTCTGTACACTTTGATTTCTCATTGACACAGCATTCATATATACATATCTGTGTGTGTATATATGAGCAGAGAATGAGAGGGACACAAGCTTTCCGTAGCAACCAGTGCTTCCCCACAGACGCTCGCTTTGCTTTACAGGGGCACCAGGAAGGGAGAGAGGGGAACGTGGAAACTTCCCAACGGTAGCCTGATGCAGGGAAGAGTGGCTTGACCCACGGGGATACCCAAAGCAATTGCCAGGGAGGGAGAAACTGATGGAGCAGCTGCCCAGGGATGGCGGACGAAGGTTTCCTTTTTCAGCTGGAGGTAGGTCACTACAGAGGGAGGAAAGTGTGTCTCAGAGGCATCATGCCTTCTTTGGGTCTCTCCTGGGACAGCATGGCTACAAATTGGCCCATATACACTTTTAACCCTAATTGCTTGTAATTCTTGCCATCTCTCCTTCCTACCAGAATGCCTGTACTGTAAGTTACAGAGTAGTACTGTGAGATTCAGTTCAGTTTGATGGGAGACAGTCTGCTGCTCACATCTTTCCTTCTTCTTTTACAATATAGTATTTATAGTTCAATTTGTCCAAAGATGCAAGATGAATTTATATGCATATTAGCCTTTTAACACACTAGAATAAATTAGATACTATATAAATTAAGTGTTGCAATTTTATCCTATAGTAGGGAACAGTTTTCTCTGCAAATACAACCTGAAGATATCACTTTGTCGTTTGTTTAGCTTGAACACAGCGGGTAGCCAGGAACTAAACTATTATTTTGTATACATAGTGTATTTTGCTGGCATTTGACTTCATGAATTCTGCCAGCATTTGCTGCACCATTTTCTCCTTCCTCTCATTGTAATTAGTTATTAGCTATGTCATTATCGGCTTTGCATGCGGCAGGAGTTGAGGGTAATTGGAACAGGCATCTGACCCCCAGCTGGCACCCTCTTGGACTGCTGTGCTCGGTGTGCTGCTTTTCCTTGTCCTCACTTGGGCCTGATCCTTTCTAGTGCTGAGGGCTATCTGGAAAGATCTTGAGTGTTTTCAGCGCTTAATAGCTTCAGCAGGGATTAGCGGTGGGCAATTCCTCTCAGGGTGGGCTCAATCCCTGGCACTCTCACTCTGTTTGGGAAGGATGAGGAAATTGCTCCCCTCCAGGGTCCTAGTCAACTCAGCCGTAAAGGGAGTATAACAGCAATTAGCAGCTCCTGCACAGGAGTGAAATCAGTTAATTAACGTCCCTGAAGTATTCAGGGAGCTGTAGGTAGAAGGCGCCCTGTGTTTGGGAAAGTGGTGCAAGCGGAACAGGGAGGAGAGGTGGCAGACAAGCTACCGGGCTCCAGCTTTGCCGTGAACAGAGCTCTCCTTTGCTTATGGGGACGGTCTGCTTTGCCTTCTTCCTACTGAACTAGAAATTAAAAAAGCAGTTTTAGGAAACATCATTAAAAATCAAATGTCCGACATCCTCAAGTTGAGCAGGACCAGACCTCACAGCCAGCAAACCCTGCCAGACAATCCTGAACTTCCTAGGTCAGGTCCTTAAGCAGTATGTGCTTAGATCTTGGTAGATCTAAGAAAAATTGCCCTGTACAGTGAATAGATGTGGAGTTCTGTTCTTGATTTAAGAAGCCATGAAAAGTCAAATGCTAAAATCCTAGCGTTTATGTAATAGTCTGCAAAAACTTTGTGTGAGACAACAAATGTTGGGTTTTCTTTTGCAGCACTGATTTCACAGCTGTTCTCAAGCATAGTTTCTGCATGGTCTTGGGTGTCTATATATATGGGTATAGTGTATTCCAGTTAACATTTACAAGCATTCAGTAAATGGCTGCAAAATGTGACTGGGAGTTTGGCATGACTGTATCAAAGAATTGTAGAAACAGTGAAGAAAGAAGCCTTAGAATTGACAAAAGCGGTATTTCCAGACCCAGAGGCTGTAGACTTGCAAAATATGGACAGAATTTTAAAATAATCAAGAAGTCTCCTTTACTGGACAGGTTCAATGCTCTTCCATGAGATCACTGCACTATTCAGCACATACATGGCAGGTTTGTCCCTAACCTGTATGAACCCAGAGTTTTAAGGCCGAAAAGGCATCATGAAGAGCCACTGATTTTTGGAGCCTGTGGCACAGATGCTCAGGTGTCTCTGCAGTGGGAAGGTTGGGAAGGGAGCATCCCTAACCCCTGCAGAGCCTGTCTCAGATCTCAGCCACCACGGTGGTCAGAGTCAGGCTCACAGAATGCATCTCTGTGGCTCCTCTGACACCTCCGTTTTCCCCCTTAAGACATCGGCAACAGAAGTAGATATTCAGTGCAGGAGAATCACTCAAAGGATGAAAACTCTAAACCTAAAAAAATGTGGGTGCTGAAAATTCTTATATCAGTAGGGACTTAAACAGCTGTGGATGCTTGGGAAGGGAAAATGACACTCTGGCTCAGAGGCAGAAATAAATCTTTGGCCGACTAAAGAAGTTAATTGAGTGCTTAAAGAAATAGTAAACCTTGTGAGCTTTCTGGAATGATTGCTCTCGAAAACACAAATCACAAAATCTCTCCTGAAGCTGCTAGGTACAGTTACAAATTCTAACAGGAGGCTGACAAGAACAAAACCTTCATTTCTATTGCAGTCTGAAGCAAAACATTTTTTCTTCTGTCCTGTAACATGAACTAATATGGGGGCTGCTACCATTATTTATGTAGCATAAGGAAATAATTATTCTTGGAAAGCAGTGTCTCGCTCTTAAGTGCCAGTAATTTCCACGGTAGTTTCTCATGATGTACGTCACAAAGAGGAGCTAGAAACTCTTGTTCTCTAGCCCTGCCTTAGAACCTGAATCTTCCGTAAGGTCCAAGGGGAACCTCTGTGTGCCCTAATTTCCCTCTCTAGTAAATACTTACTCAGATCTGGATGTGTGATATTCATATACCATATGGCACCCTGGCAGGAGTAATTATGAGAACAAATTCTCCAAAGGAGACTCTCCAGCAACGAGTTTAGCCTATACATCTTAAGGTTTGTGATGTACTGAAATTAATGCAATATAATTAAGAAGTATTTTTCTTGTTTCGTTTTTAAAACAGAAAAATTTTAAAGAGTTTTTAAGATCCTGCTTGTGATATTTCAAGATACTGGCCAGTTTTAAAGTAAGTAGAGGATAATTACATACCATCAAGAGTCCCTAGGAAATGTCTTTCCAGCTCAGCCATGAGCCCTGTGCTAGAGCTATGTCATTTTTATACAGGACATGTTCACAATGTGTATGATTCATTCCCTGCTTGATATGGAGACTCCTCCATATTTGTTGTCCAAGAAGCTGTGGTCATCTTCACTACCATTCTAGTCCCTTGCTCACTCTGTATCTGATGATGGCTTGCTACAGCTAGAATAGAATAGAATAGAATAGAATAGAATAGAATAGTTCAGTTGAAGGGACCTACAATGATCATTGAATTCAACTGTGATAGATTGAAACTCCTTATATTTGCTGGGAGTATTTCTGAAACCTTCTCTACCCAGGCTACTTCTTGCTTAGAGGTGATCACCAGGCCTACATTTCTAGTATATGGATTAGCCACTCATGCAATCTCTTTGCCAATTTTAATATAATTGTTTTAATAACAATGGAAGAAGCAGATGTCTCCTAAAAACATAGAGTGAGAAAAAGAATGGGATTTACTAAATAATTAGCATTTTCAGTACAGCCACAGCCGATTAGGCAAAGCATTACAGAGTCAGATCGCTAAGTTTATGTTCCATTTTGACACAGACCTAACTCAGACAAAGCCCGGGGACTACAAGTGCCATTGAGTTGGGACTGATTAGTACCGCTCAGTTTTTGTGCCCTCACACAAAGTCTGACACAACTTTTCTCTGTGCAGCACTGTTGTGTGAGCCGATCTCAGGAGGACAGTGGCAGTTTGGCAGGCCCTTTGCCCCGTGCAGTGCACAGGATCCTCATACATTAAAAAAAAATCTTATTAAGAGAGGCATAAGGTTAAATGGGAAACTTATATCCCATTGATGCTAAAGCTTCAGCTACACAGAGATCTTTGCCTCATAAATCCTATTTGGATTTTATACAGGAATTAAGGAAGAGAAAGCACACAATAAGAATATAAAAACAAATATTTCCTTTTTTGGTAGTTTCAGCAGCCTTCTCTCCTAGCCTAGATCAGTTACATTGAAATGTAAGAGAATTACTTCCCTTTTTTGGATACTGTCAAAAAATACAATGCTGAACTATGGTTTAGTAAGAGGCAAAAATACAGGAGGGAGTCCCACGTTATTTCCTTTGGTCAATGCAAGGCATTCAGCAAAGAAATATAAGACAAGTCAAAAATCCAGCAAGGTTACTTTAACTATCTCCAGGACTGTGTTGGGACCCCAGTCATTTCTCACGTTTACATTATTTGCTTTTAACTGCAGCGGGAAGAAGAGTAAATAGCACTAAACACAACAAACACAGGCAAGGACTAAAATATCTAATCAAGTGTGTGCACATAGGAACTTGAAATGCTAAACAACACAGCAATGCAAAGAAAACAACAGATTATACACATGCAAAAACAAACAAACAAAATTAACAACTGATCAAGATCTCTTTTCCTTCATGTATTTAAAATACATGGCTCAGGAAAATTCTGAATACTGCAGGGTATTATCAAGCCTGTAGGATGCCACAAATTGGTTAAATGTCATCTAATATCATATATTAATAGTGTAATGTCCACATCTGAGCTATCTGTCTTTATGTCAATGAGGAGAAAAGGACAGTTATGCAGTGCTATACTTCGGACCTGGTTTAGAAGTCCATCCTCGCATGAGATGGATTGCGTCCTATGAGAGCTTCTTCTCTATCGCGACTATGAAAAGAGTCTGGATTACTCAGAGCGAGCCATTCAAAGTCAGGTGAGATGAACCTCTCCCTTATGTTTCTCCATTGCAAACACAGGTTATATTTGATTGAGCTGGGCACTCAGAGCAGGACACAGAAAACGTGTCATGGGCAGCCATAGAAAATGACCGCTATGGAAGGAATATGGAACAAGAAATCAAAATTTGTCGCTTATACCACTATGGGCCATGTTATGTTTGGAAGCTCTGATGTAGCAGACACACAGACAAATGCTTCCCTTAAAGCTCAGGCAGGAATGGAGACACAGTTTGGGAAACCCAAGTGCTAGTTTGCCTATTGACAGAAACAACTCTACAAAACAGAAAAGTCCAGTATGAGGGATGGGAGGGAACGTAGGACTTTACACATTCCCTTCTGCACATATTATTCTACATAGTTTTGGGAGAGCTTAGGACTAAATTGTTTTATGAACTTTAGGAACAGATCCTCCAATCAGTAAGGTGATAACAATTAACTTAAAGAAAGTCCTATTACCTTAGAGCAGCTAACTCAGTCTATGATTGCTACCCACAGTTCTTTGATATTAACCCTAAAGTGTTACTTACAGGCCCTCCTGCAAAGTGTATGAAGGATCTTCACAGTGCTGTGTGTCTCTTGATTTTGGTGAGGAACTGAGATGGGCACCAGTAAAAATTTTCATATGAGTAATTTGTTTCCCATACCCTCCCTCAATGAGTCAGGCACACTACAATTTTGAAATTATTCTGGTTTTGACAAAGATTCATGAGGAAGTAACTTATGCACAAGACCAAAATAGTATATAATTTGCAAGTGCCACTTTCTACCTTTTTTCTGGCAGAGTAATGGATATCAGTAAATGAGTTCTGCACCCAGATTTCAAAGACTTAAATTTATGTTGAATAATGCCTTAGGTCTGGAACATCTAAGCTATTTTGGTGCTCCCCATTGAAACTAGCAGCTACTCAGTGCCCAAATAACTTCGAAGCTCTAATCGTTTATACCCTACAATTATTCCTACTGAGATCTATGTAAATATTTCTGTAGACAACCTGTCAGAATATGGTCCTTAGAATGCTACCCACCTTAAATATCCAACAAAAACCCCCAAATTATGTAGTCTGTAGAGCAGAGTGGTCTCTAAATTTAATATATGCCTTTTATATGAGGTTTTAAAATTGTACTTTGGTATTTTTCATTGAGAGATACAATAGCAAAGATATTGATGTGGCACTTGCATTTTCAAAATCATCTACAGATATGGACTGATCCTTGCAACACCCCTAGTCCAGCAGGAATTCTTTGCAGCCTGTATGGATAATCTCATTATTAATACTTACCATCTTTATTAAAGAAGACCTTTAAGGCTGCATCCTGAACAGGAATTTCCACTGTACAAATTTACACCAGAGAAAGGGTTCTAGTCCTAGTTTAAGTCTGTCAAGAAACAACCACAGGGTGAGCTGTGGTCACAGCTTACCAGACAATTAATGATTGTCAGGCTTTAATTTTTGTTGGGTTTTTTTGTTTCTTTGCATTTTTTTCACAAATATCCCAAGAAGGATAAGAAACCAAAAGTTTTCCCACACCCCCAGCACACTGAAAATATCTGGTGCTTTATTTGACAAGAAATTCCAGCTGAATTTGGCTCTGTGAAGATCAAATGAGTAGTGACTTACTTATTGGTAGGAAAGAGAAAAAACAGACATGCTGCTGCATTGGGGAAGCTATTTTGGGGACTCAGGATATGGTGTGCTAAAACAGATGTCCCAAAATTTTAGAGTCCTTTAACATAAAAAATCTTTGCAAATTAAATAAATGGAAATTATTATTTTTATTAACCAAAGGCTTGTTTAATTCAAATTGTTTTTCTAGTCTTGGCTGCTTAACAGAATCACAGCCTAGGGCTGCTCTGTTCCCAGCACAGAGCCTCTCTCACTAGAGAATGACCCTTTGCTCCACCTGGGATGGCAGCGTGGGTCTCCTACATCAGGAATGGCATCTACACTGATAATCAAGTGTGTGTGTGTGTTTCTGCATCCAGCCCCAAGGCTCAAAACCCACACTTACTGCCTGCACCTGAGACTTGGGGTGGGAATCAGATGCAGAACACCGCTGAAGGAAGAGCATAAACCCTAGTATAGATTTATCCTGTCTTTCATGCAATATTGACGAACAGGACATGAGTGGGGCTGAACATTTTTCAGTGCACTCTAAGACCAGTTCTTTGAAAGTAGGTGGCTAAATGCCACCTAAGTACTGTTTTGTTCACCTGTCTCTATTTTTGGCTCTTGGTCTTCGTAAATACCATAGAAACAATCAGCTAAATTAAGAGATCACCAAGGGCACTCTGATGAGCCACATCAGCCACATAATATGCACAAACTTTCTTATATTAACAACTCCGAGCTGTGATGGAGTGCACTCAGCAAGTTCATGACTGATACCAAACTGGGAGTACTGATTGATACACAAAAGGGTAGAGCTGCTATTCAGAGGAATTTTGACAGGCTGGAGTAACATATTGACAAGAATCTCATGAAGTTCACGAGAGGAAAATGCAAAGTCCTGTCCCTGGGGAGGAATAACCCCAGGCACCAGTACAGGCTGGAGCTGACTGGCTGGGAAGCAGCTTTGCAGAAAAAGATCTGGATCTCTTTGTGGAAAGCAAGTTGAACGTAAGCCAGCAATGCACCCTAGGGGCAAAGAATGCCAACAGCATCCTGAGTTTATTAGAGCAAGAATCTTGCCCACAAGTCAGGGGAAGTGATTCTTCCCCTTGACTCAGCACTGGCGAGACCACATGTGGAGTGCTGCTTCCAGCAAAGAAATACCAGTACCACAGAACAACGTGATCTAGCTGGACCTACTTTGAGTGGGGATTGGAACTAGATGGCTTTCACAAGTTCCTTCCAACCAAAACCATTTTATTCTTCACCAGATGCCTTACCAGTCAATACTGAGATATCACCTTCATTTAAACTTGCTTCCGATCTCTACTGGCACAGCACCGTGTATACGCGCCATGTTCATATTCTACATTTCCTCTAGATAAATGCTACATTTAACTAATATTACATATCTATCAAAAGCAAAACATTGTACCCCAGTAATAAAAAAACCAAACCCACAACAAAATATTATTACTGTAGTAGCTTCGAGATCCTAAAGAAATGGTGAAATCAGTCTGTCTTCCGGGAGTTTTATCTGCATAAAGGATTGCAGAGTAACTTAAGGATTCATGTTGGCATCTTAAATACCCTATAGCTTTTATAACTTGAATAAGCTGACATATGATCTCTTATTTTTGCAAGACAGTAGTTTTCTTGCAGAGAAATGAAAATTTCATTTATTGGATGTGGAAAATGAATTTGTTTCTTGCTCATGGTACTGAGAAAAAAATGGTGAGGAGCTAATTTGTGTTCAAACATGAAAAGAGTTGAAAATCTAGAAGAGGTTTCATTATCACAGTGATATGGGAACACAACACACAGAAGAGACTTTAAATACTTCTGAGTCATTCAGTAGCCAAATAATATCATATTTCTTACAACTTTCTTGAAAATACCTAAGAATTTTATTTTGCTTTAACTTTGTCACTTAAAATTTTACTTTAAATGAGCTATTGGTTTCTGCAGACACTACAATTTGTGTGCATATTTGTGTGTACGGGAGAGAAAGAAGATACTTCTGAACACCCATCCTCTCCGCTTGAAATGGATCACACCAATCCCACCAGTTATTGGATTGATCCATTGAACCAGTCAGCCCTTTCATTCAGTTGTCATCAGGGCCATCTGATAAAAGAGGACCACAGATTTACTTTAAAGGAAATCAAAGGCTGATACACTGCTTTACAAGGACAACAGCAACAGAATGAGTAAGAAGAAGCTTATCCACAATCTACTGAGCTCCTATGATACCTTTCCAATAACATCCTCCATATGTTGTCTCTTACAACCATTTTCAGAACTAACTTGTAGTTATGGTTTTACTGTTTATCCTTAAACTTCCAGATCCATTTTTGGAATAAAATGTATCCATTTCTTTTCTCAGAAATGTCATAGGTGGTTAGGTTCATTGCAGACATGCTTCCTCCCACACCTAAGAATTCTAAATTGGAGATTGACTCTCATCTAGACTCTGATTTCAAAGATCCAGAGCTGTACATCAGGCTCAGTTCTGTCCTCGGTCTCTTTGTAGAGTCCAGTCCAACCAGCAACTACTGAAGTGCTGGCACGAACATTACCTACTTGCCCTTGTTTGAAATGTCTCTGCATGTAATTTTCCAGACAGCTGGTTTTCCAGCAGGTACTGAGAGCACCGAAGTAGCAGGTCTCCCTGGCTCACCGTAAGACCAGGTTTCCCCTCCAGAGAGCAGCCATACCCCTGCTGTTTCAAAAGCAGCTACTGAACAAGTTCAGAAGCCTGGCAGGCAGCAAGATGAACATAGCATAATGTTCATGGCATCTAAATTATGCATAATGTAAGGGTATAATTAGATACAGTGGACCATCTATAACTGGAGAAAGTCTCTGTTCATTACAGGACAAACGAATGAAATGATCTTTTAGCAGAACATATCCTTCTTAGTATTATACAGGGGAAAATTCTGTAAAGTGATCCAGGTAAGTGCATATTAAGTCAGACCAAGTCTCTGTTGATCCCAGCATCTCAACCTTGACAGCAGCATGCAGCAGATGTTTACAGAATAACAGAATGGTGATCCATGTCTGTACCACCTGGACATGGTCTAGGTGACCCTGCTTGAGTGGAGGGGGTTTTGAACTACGTGACCTCCTGGGGCCTCTTCCAACCTCAGCCATTCTGTGATTCTGTGACAGCTGAGATCCCTGTTGGTCCATTTCTCTGGCCTCTGAGGCTGCTCCAAATGGCAGCACATCCATCTGGTGTATCAATCGCTCTTTCTAGTTTTCTATCATCTGCAAACTTGGTGACGGTGCACTGTTTCCAAGTCATTCATGAAGAAAATGATCAGAGGGATGGAACACCTCTCCTATGAGGACAGATTAAGAGAGTTGGGGTTGTTCAGCCTAGAGAAGAGAAGGCTCCGGGGAGACTGTATTGTGGCCTTTCAAAGGGGCCTACAGGGAAGATGGGAACTAGCTTTTTAGTCACACCTGTTGCAATAAGACAAGGGGTAATGGTATTAAACTGAAAGGGGGTAAATTTAGACTAGATATGAGGATTATGGCTCTTGTTTTTTTCTTCTGCTCTGTCTGCCTGTGCAGTATAAATCCCTCTGCACTAAAAAAGTGAAGATGGTTTCAGAATTAGTGCATTTCTGACCTCTTTTCCCATTTTTCTTCTTAATCCCTCCAGCATGACTCGCAAAATTTGCTTGCACATAGAAGTATTAAAAAAGTCACTGCTCAAGATCCTACTGTTCTGGCAGTTCCTTCGTGCATCTCATCTGATATCGACACTGTGATTAACACAGTTATGATAACGCTGTGCTGCAACTGTTGTAACATGCAAGCTGGATGCATATTTCTTTGGGTTTGCCTTTAGGATGCTGAAGGTTGGTTCCTGTTGTGACATATCTGGGTGCTGCAAGAACAAAGTGAGTTCAGAACTGTGAACGCGCATTGAAATCACACGCTATTCAATGCAAGCTCTGCCTAACGAAGACCAGCTAGCAACTAATAGTCCTCCCTTGCGGCTGACTTCCAGAGAGCCAGGAAAGAAACAAAGATCAGCGTTTGTAAATATTTGTGCTCTTGTTTTTGAGTCATGGCTTTAATTACTGTTCCTGTTTTACTGCTACAGCAGAAATTTAGATTAAAATAAGACAATTACATTTTCTTTTCTAAATATCTGAGGAAATGAAATAATGACAGTGGATCATTACTCACAGTGAGCAGAGCTCCACCAGATGAGCAGTATGTCTGGAGCCAGTGACACAACAGCTATGAGTAAATGGTTCTCAGAGTGAATCAGGTTTGCAGAAACTCACTTCTGATGGGCTCCAGAGAAAAACCTGATGCAAATACTGCTGAGCTTGGATAAAGCTTGTATCTGATGCTGGTAGCTGAAGCTACTCTTTTTATGATATGAAGGTAGTGTTTGAGTCACTATGAAAACACTAACTTGGTTCTTGCTATAAGGAACTATTCCTGTAAGTTGAGCTGGGCAAGATTCCTGACAGTCTCCATGAAAGCAGTTTAACAGAGAGTGTTCAGCTGAATAATCATCACTGATGGCTGCATAAATGCTCCTCGCCTGGTCCCAGGAAAATGAGATCTTGATACCTCTCTATGGAGTCTTGATCTAGTGCCCAGCAGATATCATGAAGTGACTGTCCAAGGCACAGTTTTGTCACATCCTTCTTTTAATGAAAGCTGGAAATGCCTTTGCTGTTGTAAGTTACTTTACTTTGTTTATGTTTCATAACCCCTTCTATGTTGGAGATGTCACTCCCAACCTATTATGCAGCCAGCTACAGCTGCTACCTCCACTGCAGAGAGAATAGGCATTTTTAATGAAACATAAAATCAATGTTTAAAAAAGCACTGGTTGCGGTTTCACAGCTATAATGAGGAGCTGCACCTGCCCAACTAGCTCTGCTAAAAAGGAGGAGGCAGCCTGTGTGAGATCCTGGGTTCAAGGCTCTGTAATAACAACCTTATTTGGAAATAAATGCTTCCTGGACAATAGCTGCCTGTGGGATTCCTGCCCTTCACTCCACCATCTGAACTGTTGGGCAGACTCATGGACACGTGCTTTTGGGCTGGAGCTTCCCCTGGTGCAGTCATGCACCTTCTTTTGGACTCATCTGAGTCCTGGCCTGAACATTCCCAGCCTTCTTACAGCCATGTGCCCAACTGCTTGTGCATTCCTGCTTTAACCCATTTCAAAATCACTTTGCTTAGAAAAGGTCTATTATTAAAAAAACTTGAAATAAGTGGTATCACTTGACACTGTTATACTAGCTAGAGATTGCACAAGAAGTTATTCCAGAAAATCTGAGAGGGGAAATAATCTCTGCTGAGCTGTAATGATGGGGATGGGGAGAGCAAGGCAAGTTCTCAGGCTGAAGATGCTGTGTAAGCTCCTGCTTAGCTGGGGAACACCTGGGGATACTCTCAAAGAACATTTTGCAGGAGTGGGTTCCAGATCATTTTCATCATCTTAAAGTAAACCCCAAGCTATTCATAGATTCATAACTGATTATCCATTCCTTTTTTTCCCTTTGTGTTTTCCTTCTATTGTTCACTCAATATCCTATTATCTTTTTTACCAAAGCAAAAGATATGCCAGACAGAAGAACTGACTCTTTTAAATGACTCTATGGAAATGAAAAACAAATAGGATGCACCAGAAAAAGGTTTTGCCCCAGCCAGTTCCACTGTAATAAAATACCAAACTATTCCAATCTAATTTTTCCACAATATATGCTATTCCAGATAACCGAAGTCAGCATTGCTCCAGTGAAGGCATCCATACAGCAAAGACTGCCAAAGTGATAAAGGAAAAAGGTTATATGGAAAAAAAGAGAAAATTGTAATAACAGCAATTGTTGGACCATATCTTACCAGGAAATATGATACATTATTAATGAATTCCTTACTGTATGCTGTGAAAAGAATCAGTGAGATAAGGAAAGAAATAATGTAGCCAAGGAACAGCACCTGGATAGCAATCTTCGCTTAGAATAATGCAAGTAGAATTTATAATGGATCTATCAAAGCATCTGGCAATGTTGCTATAAAACAGGTCTGGCATTCCCATCTTTACCCCCCAGTTAATTTGAAGGAGTTTATAACTTCGCTAACTTGATTCAAACTTGCAATAAAGTATTATTTTCCAGTCTTGGATGTTTTGGTTTTGTTAGTGACTAATAAGAAAGTTCCTTCTGAAAAAAAAAAAAAAAAATTAAGTTAAAAAGTAAGGCAGCCTAAGGCTTAGAAGACAATACATGTCACTGTTCTTTCCAAAGCCTTTCCTTGTGTTGTCTACTTCTGGCCAAAGACTGAATTCTCTGTCTTCTGTTTTCTGGCTCTCACACGGTTTAGCTAAAGAATGGCTTCTTTAACTTAAAAAAAAAAAAAAAAAGGGCGAGGAAGTGGTTGGTGCAATATAGTTCTTGTGCACAATGAGTATATGATACTAAATCCAGTGTAGAAATAGAGTGTTTTGAGGAAGAAGAACTGTTAAAACAAAGGGAAAGGCATAGAATGAAACCCACAAAACATTATAAAACAAACCTCAACACATCCAAGTTTGCAGAGTTATGGAAGTAGTTAGAATTTCATTAGACATTAACATGTAGTGTTATGGGTTCCCATCTGTCCTGTAACTTTACAGGACAAGCCACCTTCCCAGGAAGCCACAGCCTGTATCAGCTAATATTAACAGCACAGTTCCCCTCCTCAGAGGTATAAAACCTATGAGGGTTTGAGCCTGAACTACTTAGGAACTGAGAATATGCATTATCCAGAGTTTCTCCCAGCTAATTAGGGCAAAAAGCTGTAGTTCAATGCTTCTGCATGGGTGTGGAAAGAGTTAGCATCACCTTTATTTTAACAAGAAGAAGAAAGAAAAGAGAAAGACCTAGACAGGACAGGAAAGGGTGCAATCACCATATATATGGTCCTAAAACTTAATCTTGACCCTCCCGGTAACAATCCTCCTCTGCAGACAGGCTCTTGGGAGGCCTCGCATGGAGGGGGGCTCACAAACAGCACCGCTGTTCCAGAGAGGTTCCCCTTTCTGCCTCGGCAGGGCCCGGACCTGCAGGACATCCAAGGGCACAGAGAGAAGACAAATACGAACAGAGCTATCCTGGGAAAGACCCACAGTAGGAACAATGACAAAGGGAGATAGGAAAGATTCATATCAGGCCATTATATCTTCTGTAAGGGATTTTTTTTTTTCTTTTTTTAGTTTATTTGGTTTGTCTGACTAGAGTCAATTAAATTATTCTTTATGAAAGTGAGCAAAGAGAGACAGCAGGCATTCGACTAACTGGAAGTTGCAGCTCATGATAGTTCTGGTCAGAAGGAAGAAGATAACTCAAACATGGAGAAGTTAAATATTTATTTAAAAATAATGTCACAACAGCAGTAAAAAAAATGAGCTCCCAGTGAAAAACTTGAAAGGCTGCTGCTTTTCTTCTGACCTACACAAAGATTTTTTGACATTCAAATTCACTAATAAAATCAAAGGATTAGGTGTGTGACATTTTCAGAGAAATTTGGTGTAATGCAAAAGTAGAAGAAAAAACCTTTTCTTACTGATGATAGAAAACACAGGACAATACTTGCTAGTTGGCTACAAAAAGGGAAAATGGAAGAAATTTCCTGTGGCTATGTCATTTTTGGGTATCTTAGGCCAATTCATTGTAAGTTTTGAAATAAGTTTCATGCAATGATAGCAGCAATTAGTTATTTAAATTGTTACACGTGAGCACCCTTAGCATACACCTAATGAAGGGAAATATAAAAAACAACACTAAATGTTAAAGTATGTGATTTATAAGAAAAGGAGTTTCATTTCTAGCAGATTTACTTCCTTCTCTACGTCTATCGACAGCAACATTCAGGCTTTCAGCATATTATCCTTTCTTCAGTAACCGCAACTTCAATTACCATTTATCAACATTTGTACTTTGTTAAGGAAGAAAACAGCTGATCCGTCATTTCCTTTCCTGCAATCAAGCAAAGATTGTGTTGAAGATGAGATAAGCCCCTTTAGAACTACAAAACATTCTGTAAATATGGGAAAATTGGGGAAACATACATTTTATGATTAGCTAACAGGTTGCAGCATGAAAAATTTCATAGGTAATAAGGCATTTGACAGAAAACAGGGATGTGAGGAGGCTTTGAGGAAGACAGCTTCCCAGCTGAGTTAGCCAGCCAGAGCCTGATTTTTTCTCCAAGTACTCAAACAACACAGATCATATGCCAGCACTGGGGAAATATGGTTAAAAAATTATTTTAACTGAGGGATTTATAGGAAAGGTAGTTGTCTTGAGAACACATTTGTGTTGAACTGTAATTACTAATGGGCTGAATTACACTGTGCTGAAAGAACTTGATGATAGCCATGACACTAATAAGGATTGTTTGGAGACACCAGCCAAACCTCCTGGAAGCACGACAGGGAGAGATCCTGCGGCTGATTCCTCCCCTGTGAGGACTTGCAGCAGTAAAGTAATTTGCAAAGAGAGTTAGCCTGGGATATGCTCAAAATCTGAAACATAGATTGTTATATGCTATAAGCTCTACCGTACAATAATTAAAATCAATAACTCCTGCTGAAAAACTTGATACTAGTTGACAAATGCCCTATTATGTACTTTTCAACGATCTCAAAGAAAATATCAGTGCTATGACAGAATTACTGCATTTTCTTTGCTTCTGGTGTGTTGTAAATGTTTGATTCAATTGGATGGGAATAAAGGAAGATGCTCAATACACTGTAATTACTTTTCCTTTTTCCTGATTTACCAAGTCCCAACGGATCTTCCCCCCTCATCACATTATACTGAAAGCTTTCATTCTATTTTCTTTATCCTTTCTATGGAGATTTTTTAAATATTAATGAGGTGAAATGTCTGTAAGAGGAAATGAAACCAAGTTTTCTCAATAAAAGTCAGTGAATATCGACCTTGTTTCACCAAAGTTTCATAAGATTTATATCTTAGTTACTTAACTAATAGGTAGACAGTACAGGTCAGATTAGCAAAGAAAAAAAGCCTTGTCATACTTTTAGTCAAATTGATTTGCTACAATTTGTCCAGAATACCAATGCCATGGAGAGTTTAATCTTGCTCCAATATAATAAGTCTGGTAACTATTGAAGTCTGTTATGTATTAACTCTTCATTTCCTTTAGCTTGTTACATGTTCATTCTCTTAAGATACAATTAGTTCCTTTCACATTTTTAATGGAAAGATTTTTTTTCTTTTTTTTTTTTCTTTTTTTTTATGTGCCACAGCTCTGATGTCTTTATGAAGAGAAAAGGCCTCGTTCTTTGCATCAGTGGAATTTACGTAGGAAGTAATTAGTTTGAGCCAATTGGTTTGTCCTCTTTTTGGCAAAACTTTAGGGCAGCAGTAGCTGACCTTTTCTTACAGCTCCACTCCTCCATCCAAACAGAAAATCTAGTTTTCAATTAAGACACATGATGTCTCATAGCCACACAAACTATGTTAACATTTGTAATAAATTTCCTTTCCTTTCTTTATGCAACCCATACAATTTGTAGTTCCAGATAAAACAATAAAATACACCTTCCCCAGTGCTTCCATCCTTCCCCACTCCTGATTATGCTTTGGGGTTTTACCTTTCTCCCAGAGAAGGAGACTCTATGTCACATACACAAGGCATTTCCTTCAAATCACAGGACCTCTCATATCTTCTCATATCCTTCTCGCTTTCTAAAACATCCAAACTTCCTTTCTGTATGCCCTGTCCTCCACATCAGGGTGAAGCAATGAGCAGACCCCTTGTCAGGTTGTTGTTACTGTCCCCACCAGACCTGCTGCTTAGCTACCAGCCGACCCAGGTGCTTTCTTGTTCTGACCATGCCCTTCCCCAGAGATTTAAGCAGAAGTGTTTCAGAGCTTCACAAACTTCTGTTGTTAATCCTGTGTCACCACTTCCAGGAATTTCAATCCAAGATGAAGGCAAAAAAGTTGCAGACTTGACTAGCCCAGTAATCAAAATAACATTTGTGGTTCATAACCTCAGCCAGAAAAATCACCATAAATAGGATATGTATGGCAAATATACCATGCAAAAAACTAAACTAGCTATTTTTAAGAACTTTCTGAGTAAGGAGAAGGAAGGGGAGGTTTAGCCTTGGCCACTAGCCCTCGTCCACTTGCATGCCATGGTCATTCATCTACATAGTTCCCTCTTTAGACACGGCTGGGGGCTCTCCCCCAGCTTCAACCCTACAGCTGGTGTCAGCTGTGCGGTCAGGCTTCCCAGACCAAGTTTGTGTATGTTTTATGAAGAAAAAAAATGAGCAGACTTTGTGCTGTGAAGGGTAGACCAGGAAGGAAGGAAGGAAAGGGTGGTGACCCTCTCCCCAACTTTACCTTGCATACTGGGGACCATAGTCATTCCATGTCTTCCTTGAGTTTTGGTGGTTTGGAGTTTTGGTTTGTTGTTGGGTTTTTTCCCTCTAGGGGCTACATTTCTCCTTTTTCATATAAGATAAATAAAACTCACATGCTGCCTTGGCTATCAACAGCTGGGAGAGAAGCTGCCTTCCCAAGGGATCATTCAGAGGATTCTCCCTTGCTTATGTGTAAAGCTGTGTAATAACTCTGTGCACACCAGAAGTTGACTTGGCTTTTTGTCAGTAAAATATCTACCTAACATTTAAGGTTCTTCTTTGATGGCCCTTTCATTTAATGGACTTTTTTCAGTTTCAGAGTGGCAGGGTGTGCCCGTGTGTGGGTGTGTGTCAGAAGAAAAGCAAGACCCTTTTACAGTCTGACTGAAATGCCTTCTTTCCACTTGTCAGAGTGTTTTAAGGACTAAGAAGAGCAAAGCATCTCTTCAGCCAGTTGTACGTGGTGGATGCCAGCGTGATACACGTTACCAACAGCGCATGGTGCAGACACTGCCCTGGCTGCGCAGACGCCGTCTTCCAGGGGTATCTGATGGCAAAAGAGTCCATTGCACTTCCTATTCGAAATTGAGGTTACGTGCAGCTTGCCAGGTGACCCTTCACCCTAACATGACTGCAAAACATAGTCTCAAGCTGCACTAAACTGATTTTAAAACTCTTTGCAGGCATAACTCCAAGCAGCTGGCCAGGATGTGTTCTGCCTACATCTCAAGCTTAAATAATATTTTTAATACAGCTGTAAAATTATAATTTTTGCAGAATATTTTCATTTTGTTTATCTAAATGTGAAGTACTTCATTTATTTATTTCCCTTCCTTTAAACTGCTAACCAACACTTGGAAGACCATACAAAACAGCCCGTGGATTATTTTCCCTCAAAGTTGAAGTTCTTTAGTTATAAAAGGTTGAGATAAATGTCTTCAGTGGTACAAATGCATCACATTAAAGCAAGTCATTAGCCTGTGTGGCAAAAAAGAATAGGACTTGTTTTTGTTTCCCAAACTCAAAATTATTATGTGTATTTTACTTTGTTTTTGTTTTTAATTAAAACTCTAGTACAGCATCTTTTGTGTTTGTGGTAATTATTCTGAACTTTGTATCCCAAAGGAGAAACGTGTAAATAGTTCACTCTTTTGTGACTATTTGTTCCTGCCATTAGCTCAGGAAATGTGTTTTCCACGCTCTGCATTAGTTTAGCCAACTGGTGACAAAAGTAGTCATTTGAGTTAACACAAGCAGAATTAAGCAACAGAATAGACTACATTTCTGAGTAACATAATATGACCATCTGAGGAAACAGTAATTGTACAAAATGTTTCGTTTTAAGTGTATTCTTTATTATTCATGTGCTGGTTGTCAATGTGGATGGAGAATGGTTTATAAATCATTGACAGCTGTCACTGGAAACATTTATATTTTGAGGACTTTTCAATCTGTCCTGCCATCCTTGAAGTCAATGTGGACACTACTCTTCACTTACACTGTAACTGTAACAGGGGGATTTAGGTTTTATCCAAACATATGTTGTGCTACCTGCTTTGGATTTGACGGATCCACTACAAACTCAGCCCAGAAAGCTGGCTGAGAGTGCCCTGAGCCAGCAAGACTGCAGCCCCAGCAGCGATGCTGAGTGCCACTTACCAGCCATCAGAGGCGAAATGACCGAGTGATCCTTCAGCAGCACAAATGCAAGCGGTAGGGAGGGCAGCATGGCACAGCTGTTCATGAGCTACCAAATCGATGATTTTGGAGAAAGGGGATGTGTGGATAAAGCCACACTCATCTGACACAGAAACTCTGGAGTCAGTCCAAGTCCGTCCACTAACAGTACATTGCTGTGGGGGTAAAAGTTACGGTACAAGACAGTTTGCACCGTTTGGGTTAATGGAGAGTGCGGGGCAGACCTGGATCCCAGAGGTACTGTGGGACTCGGGCCCTGGGGTGCTCCTTGGTCCCCACCAGCTCACCGGGAAACGGACAGGGACATGCCTCTGTGCTCATGCTGTGCTGACAAACCCTACTGGGGCTCTGGAAGTGCAGACACCCAGCAAGCTCTCCTCCTGGCTGTACCCCATCTCTGTGCCCTCCGAGCCCCTACCCCACATCTTTTCTCTCTCCCTACTGCTCCCTTGGGGACCGAAGGGCTGCCACTTCTGCCATCTCTGCTGCCAGCCTGTGATCTTGGCTGATCCCTGATGAAAAGCCAGCCTGGGTTTGGGCTAGCAGCACCCATGTTTTTGTGGGCATAGTGCCACCACCCTGAGCTCTCTGAAGTTTTATGTTCTGTAATGAATCAGGGACACGTGGACAAGAGAAACTAGAACTATTCTGCTCCTCACAAAATACTGGTCTTTATAACAGAGTATGCTAAGGAAATGAGACTTTTGCAAACTAAAGACAAGTAAGGCTTGGCTGTTTTTGTGCTGCTCTGGCAATGCAAACATGGTTTTGCTGGCCAGTGCACTCTGACTGCTTTGGTCTGTTCTGAATCTCTCCTTAAAAGTTGAAAAAATTTGAGTGGTTTTACCACCAGACTCCGTAACAGCAAAACATTAAAAATAGCAAAGGATGATGTTCAGTGTTTATTTATGAACTCTTTGCTAACTTTTAAAGCCCAAAGATATTTCTAGACAAACATGTATGTTAGGATGGAGATAAAGCTTCTCATCAGCAAGATAAAGGCAAGAATGAAACACATACCCCAAATCACTGATTCTGCACCCAGAAAGCTCAAAGTTGAACTAACTCTTCAAAGTGAACCATGTTGACTGTTTCTCATGTATCATTGACACAGTCAGAAAAGCTTAGTGCTCCTCAGCAATGACAATGAGAAGGAAAAATATTTTAAAACCAGGTTTTTAAAAAATCACAGAATCAAAGAGTACTTGATGCTGTCAGATACCTCTGAATATCATCTAGTCCAGCCTCCTGCTCAGAGCCAGGTCAGCTACAGCAGACCCATGTCTCAGGCCCATGTCCAGTCAGTCTTTGAATATCTCCAAGGATGGAGACTCCACAATCTGTCTTAGAAACCTGTTCTAGTGTTTGACCAACCAAACAGTAAAATTATTTTTTTCTTACGTTGAAATGGAATTTTCTTTATTTCCGTGTGTGCCCGTTACCTCTTGTCCCTGCACCTGGCACCACTGAAAAGAGTCTGGCTCCTCTTCTTTACACCCACCCCTCATCAGGGATTTACACACTGATGAGAATCCTGAGCCACGTCTTCTCCAGCCTGAACATCCCCAGCTCTCTCAGCCTCCCCTCGTATGACAGATGCTCCAGTCCCATAATCATCATCTTGACCCTGCACTGGGCTTGCTCCATTATGTCTTTGTCTTTCTTGTACTTGGGAGCCCAGCACTGTCCACAGCATTCCAGATGGGCCTCCTGAGTGCTGAGTAAAGGGGAAGGATTACCTTCCCTGACCTGCTGGCAACACTAAGCCTAATACATCCCAGGATACACTGGCTTCCTTGCTGCAAGGGCACATTGCTGGCTCATAATCAACCTCTTGTCCACACTTCCAGGACTTTCTCTGCAAAGCTGCTTCCCAGCCAGTTGGCCCCCATCCTGTGGTGGTGCGTGAAAAATCCTTTTAATCTACTGTGTCATGAGGAAAATAAGGGCAACATGCAAAATAGCTTTGGCACCTCATACCAGTTAGGTGAACCTTACACACCTGTGGTCCCAAGAGCCCATCCAGTACTTTCTTCAGGTCCTGAGAGACTGCAGGAGCATGACTGGTCTCATCTGCTTTTACATCTCTACATGTGTGCTTGCCACTTGTAATTCTCCTTATGGAAAATGTGCACATATAGGGTACAATTTTTCACGATTGCTTTAGAACAAAATGGGTCATATGGTGTGGCTGCTTGTGTCCCTCCATCTGCTGTAAAGGAAATCTAGGTGAACCACTTGGGCCAAATGAATCTACCCCTTGGTCTCCATGCCTTCTCAGGAAAATGCAGGACGCTAGATGATGCTACTCTTTTCCCTTCCTTTTCCTGTGATTCCCACCTGCCAAGTGAGGACACCACACTTAGAAATCCAAGTGATGAACAGGGAACTGATCTAGACTGAAAATAAAACATAACAGAAAATGGTTATTTTTCCAGCTGAGCTATGTTTCTGCCCAAATGGTTGTATCCACAAAGGAGGAGGTAGGAACCAGCAGCTGCATGAGCAGAAGCAGATGAACAAGGAGCCGCAGCTAAGCACAGGCTAAGTATACCCCTGAAAAGTCGTCTCAGAGGTCTGCTTTTAGAGGTGTGCTGAGTGTCTGACACATGCTGACAACAATTTATCCAAATCTCACAGGTGTGATGCTGCTCTTACTGCTGTGGCTGTATCGGTCTGGCCTCAGGGACACCACAACATATTGCTTCTCTCACTCCTCAGCCTTTCCCTGTGCTAACGGCATTTTCTAGGGAAGAAAAAGAAAAATTACTTTAAATCACCTTAGATAGTGCAAGGAATTGACACAAAGTCTCCCTCCACCAGACCACCTGGCAAAAGGTACACACAATGGGTTCTTTCTGGCTCACTTTTTAGGGAAAGAAATGTAACCCCATCATTCCCATCCAAACAACATGTCTGTGCAAAGCCCAGTCCCACAGAAGTGCCTCAGGGCTGCAGGTGGGCATTTGTGCTCAGGAAAGACAGAGAAAAAAAAATTAGTTGCTTCTTCAGAGTCATGATTTCTTTATCTCTCCTTTTTCCTCCTTCTCCATGCTTGATGTGCTGATGCCAGCACCCTCTCAAGACGAATGGAATGGAATGGCTCTGGGGTCTCATCTCTGGAGGGCAGAGGTGAAGATGTTTGGATGTTTTAAGGATATTTCTAATTCACTTCAAGTTACAATCCAAATACTATTTTTCAGGTTTGTAATGCACAGTTTTAGTAAAGTTGTAACTTTGTGACGTTTCTGTGCTTCCTTCTCTGTCTTGCTTCAATGGCATATTAACACAACTGGGAACATCAAGTAGCAAACCAATTCCATTTTTTCAATTTATTTTAAACAAATAAATTGCAAACATGGTTATTGCTAACTGAAGCTGCACCTTCCTCTACAAGCTCTTCTATAACTACATGTTCTGTACTATTACCAAGAAAAATTCCTCAAATTCTGAGTATTCTTGTAATAAAGCACTTGTGTTACTGAAGCTGTATATGCAGGAATGACTAAACTTACTGAAGCAAGGACAAAGGGCTGGAGCTTTTTTGCCTGAATATATAGGAGCCATTGAGCATTGCAAAACCTCAGGGTCAGGCTAACGCTCTGATGGTGGCGTACCCCTTTAGAAGGTAGAAGTTCTTCACATACAGAAGAAGCTGTAATGACTCAGGCTGCAGGATTCACAGTGGCTGCAGGTTATAACAACAGCTGGTCAGGAGCGATCCAAAAATATCTTCTGAACCACTGAGGGTCCCAACCTGTGTTCACTGTGATGCCACATTAAAGCCAGAATTGATGTGTCTTGTCTCTGTTTCAGGTCTTGTCTGAGAGAGGGTGAAATTCCTAGTGTGCACTTGACATGCTACCTGAGCATTGTAATGGCCGTTTTTTTATTTCTTTGTCTATAAGCAGAGAACATACGGAACTCTATCAGAGTAAATAACATGAAAATCAATTGATCATGCCCACAAGTCTTTAAATTCAGTGTGGACTTAATATTCACAGTACCTCAAACTAAGTCTATTATAATCAATTAATTTCACATAAGGACTACATATAGAAAATGCTGATAGAAAAGTCAGGTCAGATACTATGGCCTAATTTTTAACAGAGCTTACTAAAGTGCTTAAACTCGTGCTTTTCATTTGTGAGGCACAGCAGACAGAGTGGCATAAATCAGTCATGGACCAGTGAGGTTGCTCAGCAGGAGGAATAAGTGACTCTTTAATCACAGCAGCCTCTTCACATGGAGACAAGCAATGCAAAGCGCGCTTCTCAGCTGAGTCTGCAGGGATCCCCTCTGCCAGGGGAATACTATTGACTGCGACACCGGAGTTCCCACCACACTTCTTCCATAGCACAGTGGCCAGAACGGCTCACCTTCAAAACCACAGCATAATGGAACCCACCCCTTTAGGGGAATGCTATATCTATCTCCATGTTTAGGACTGGTGCAGTGGTTCTTGGTGGGAAAAGGCTGCGTCCTACATTGACGGTGCTGCTTTTCTGCTTGCGGTTGCTCGGAGTGTCCCTGCCAGCCTCCTGCCTACCCTGAGATACCCCACGCGAACAAGCACAGTTCAGCTTGGGAAAGATGGATGAAACCAGAGTACACAATGATACAGCTGGAGACCATCTGCTCTCTGGACTTAGCTCTAGGCAATAGGACCTACAGATGCGTAAGCACGTGTTGCTACAAAGCACAGAACAAGCAATTGTGTGTGTTGTGAGGCTGAAGCTGTGAATGGGAACAATTAAATAAGTGTGGAGGCAGAGGCAGAAGTAAGTCCAGGGTTTGTGGAAGCAGTGTCTAGAGTGTGGGTCTCCACAGCAGTGCAGCAGTGCTCTGACCTGGTGCTTCTCTCTGGCCAGTAATACCTGATTGTTACGTACGGAATAGAGGACACTTAACAGTATGGGTAGTATATTCTGAAAAGGTTTCCTAGTTTGTGCCTCTCTGCCAACGTAGGCAGAAGATCACCTAGTTTGTGGATCCAGGTAGGACTTAGGCAGTAACAGACATCCCTAATTAAATCTTCAGATGCCAATGCATTTTTACTAATTAAAACCTGACTGATGCCTGTGATCACTGAGAATAACTGTTCACAGTTGCATGATGGGCGATTCACCGTTTATAGAGGCAGTTAACAGAGACTAAGGGTACACATGCACCAAGGCTCTGCTCTATTGCTAAGGAGATACACATGAGCTGCTCCATGTGGGCAGCTCTGAAGCGTGGTGCTTGAAGCCGGCACATGTTCTTGGCACAGCACTGGAATCCCACAGCAGACCTGCCCTTAAGGTGTAGGTCTGCAGCCTGGCTCTAAGCTGATGCCAGGAGAGGTAGTTCCTCCCTGCCCTTACTCTGTGCTTAGGTATTTCCAACTCCGCCTTCTGCCAGTCCCAGATTCACACAACTACCCGGTTGTTGGACCAGAGAACTAATAAGAGTTAGTCCTGGGCATACTACAACTTACTTTTATTTTCAGTGTGACACAGCTCAGCCTAACTTGAGCTGAAATCTCACACAGATTCACCTGCATCACTTTGAGGAACAAGGGGTTGTTTATAGTCAATGTCAAACCAATATAGAGTCGGCAAAAATGACCCGTTATCATTCCAAAGCGTCATATGCTGAGTGTGTGAACAGGAAGTGGACTCATCTTTGCCTGATACCAAAATAATTACAGAAGGGGATTTGCAGATTGCTCACATGAGATCTCTTTGCAAGTCCTTTTCTCAGCTCTCTACTCAGGTTTTTATAATGCCTCTTATGGGATGATATTCCTTCCTTTAACTTGTAAGAAAAACTTCGTTTTAAGTTTCAAGAGAACTTTATTTCAAGAATAGCATAGTTCCTGAGGTAAACATAAAAATACTAGGGTATAGGTAAAAGTTGAAGTAAGCCCTTTTAGTGGCATCTGAACATTATTTCAAGTAGCATTTCTCTGCTAATGATCCCTTAATGGTTGTGTCTGACAAATAACATGAGAGGAACTTTAAAAACGTCTCTGCTGATAGCTGTGACTACTGTGGTGGGAGATACAGATCTGTCTCGGATGAGTCAAAGGTAGGGTATGGCAAACATTACAGTGACAAGTCCTTAGTATCAGATGTTTCTCATGGTCTATGGAGAAACACCAGTTATGGAAGTGTTGCATTTCATCTGACCCTGACACTGTAGGAAGACAAGCTTTCACAGATTGGGGTGGGGATTGTAAATCTTTGTCCCCTTGCCTTAAAACACAATAGCTGGCTCAGAGAGGCAATCTTCACATTTTTGGTCTGCCTGCAGAACATGTTTGGCTGCACAACATAGCTGTGGTTTTCCTTCCTATTAAAACCAGGATAT
Source organism: Xenus cinereus (assembly GCA_025774025.1). Taxonomy (NCBI): domain Eukaryota; kingdom Metazoa; phylum Chordata; class Aves; order Charadriiformes; family Scolopacidae; genus Xenus; species Xenus cinereus. The sequence continues at coordinate 140,054,100 of JAOXJK010000012.1, read as the reverse complement.
CAAGTATTCAGCTATTACATTCCTTTACTTTTGTTATGTAAATGTATAACACTCAGTATTACAAGAGGCTGCCCCCAGCCTACAGCGTGAAACTCCGTGTTACTCAGAAACCTTCCCACCAGCATGAAGGGGAGCTTCCAGCCCTGCCAGTCACCTCCTGCTGCCATGCAAAGCCTCCTGCGTGCCAGCCCCTGTCTGCCACCACCGTGGTGCCAAGCACAGGGTGCTCTCACAGCCCTGGGGGAGGCTGGTAAAAGTAATTCCTTAAGCTAGACATATTTTACATAAAATGTGGGTGTGGGAGATAAACCATGACTTTAGGCTCCTCAGAGCTGTATTTTGGAGGAAGCATTTTTGTAATCTTCCTCCAGTTTGTTTTAAAGCATTTTTTGTTTTGATGGCTGACTTAGAAAAGCTGGAAATCATGATTTATAAACATGGGATGAGAGGTTGCAGAGCAAACTCCTGTAAATTGAAGGCCTGATGCCTCAAGACTTTATACGCTGTGGTACTTCAGGTGTTTTTTCCAAGTTATACGCTCCCTCCAGCTTATGAGGCATTTGCCTGCAGGTTTTGTGGAGTCATTCCAGAGTCTTCACATCTGGTTTTTGGTATTTTTTTTTTCCCAGCATAATTTTGGTCTTCAATATTTACAGCAGAAGCAGTTTCCCTCAAAACTTAGTGTTGGTCATAAAAAAATCTCATCTGCTTTTGCTGTTGCTTTTGCTCTTGCTCTGCTTTCACTGGGACAGGCAGCACATCCCCATACCACAGCACCGGCACATCAGGGGACTGTTATAACCACGTAGCACTGGACTGAAGTATTGCTCTCACTAGTAACAGACCGTAAACTTCAATACAAGTCTGCAAGGCCTCAAGACTGAGATCTGTCAGGCTTGCCCTGTCAGAACTCCCCCTGACCTGCCCACAGCTCTGGTTTACTCGGTCTAACTGTTCTCTAATTGTTCAGGTGACTATGGCTGATGTCTTTTACGTTGTGTGACACAGCTGTAGCTAGATAGCAGGCAGTAAGCAGGAGACCCCACAGCTGTAAGCAGTTCTCTAATGGTCAGTTAAAGAAAAAAAGAGCTGGAGAAAACTGGGTTTAGGGGTAACAGAGAACAATGAATAGTATCTAACACATGTAAAAGGCACCGGTGGAGCTGCAGACTGGTGAAGAAAGAACAAAGATGTGTGGTGTGTTAGCAAAGGGTGACCCAGGTGGATCTTGGAGAAAGGGAGAGAAAACCATCAACATGAACATCATATTCCTATAAAGAGGTCCTCCAGGTGCTAGAAACTCCCCCACCAACACCAGGCTGTGACCACCGACCTTAGGACCCAGAGCAGCAGGAGTAAGGTAAGAGGGAAAAGGGGTAGGAAAAAAAGAAATGAGTGTATGACAATTTTATATTGTATTCTGGTTTTGGTATGCACCCTCTAAGCACAAAAGCAAGGTACACAGAACTGCTCTGAGGTATGACAGTTGGTGGTTTGGGTTTTTTTTTTTATAAATTTGGAACTGAGATGCACATACGACTTCAGTGACTTGTCTGTGATTTCAAAAGGATTCTGTGAAAGGCAGGCATCTCACAAAGGGCCACTGAGTATGGTCTTTCCAGTTACAGGCATCACATCAACCCTTTTAGAAAACCCTTGAAACCTCTCGTGGTTTATCCATACAGAATTATTTCTCCATTTACAGAAAACTGAACCAGCTATCCCTGACATAGAGCTTCAGTTCCTTCCAGGAATGTTTACGCTTTATGACTTGCTATTAATTTTATTAACATTATAAAAGATACTCTTGGCACTAAGGAAATATGTGGACAATATTTTATATGGCTACTGTACAGCATCCAGAAATCTCATCTTTCATGTCTCAGCCTTAACAATTAATGAATGCATCCAGTTCCTAAAAGGGTCCCAGTAGGCACAAACAATCCTATTGATTTCTGTTGTATTCGGGAGGTCTGGAGCCAAGGGTTTAGTGCAAGACTGCGTCTGAGATATTTTCTGGAAATAGCATGAGTGGTTTAAAGTCTACCAGCATCCAGAGGCAGTGTGGGGATGCTTGCATTACTGCTGCTTTAGTGGATAAAAGCAGACTTTACTGCCCAGGGCTATCAAGCCAGCTTTAAGTTTGTGTCCAGCAACTTCAGTTCAGTGTCTGCTGAAACAAGGGTTTGTGAAATCAGTTTTAGTCATCTAAACAAGATGACAAAGGGATAAAACCCCCTTGCAAAGTCAGTAGAAATACTCATGCAATTTTCAGTGATGAAAGTAGTGATTTGGCATTTGCTTTCTGAGCAAAGCTTTGAGGCAATTTTGGTTAAGCAGCCACTGATGTTACAGCCTGGATTTTTGTCAGTCTGAAACACAGTGAACATCATATGCCCACTATGACTGCATTTCTCAGGTTTTTGATCCCCAAACCCTTGGAAGTTAAAACCTGAGGTGAAATCCAGTCCAGTACTGGCTATGTGCTGTACACAATCACTCTTGCCTCATAGGCCAGGGAGACACTGCTGAGAAGTGAAATCGGTTGCTGCAATTAACAGAGGTCAGTGCTTGTGAAACAACTGCACCATCTTAACACCAGTGGTTTGTAGATCTTAGGATTTAGCAGCTTTCCCTGGGAGTGAGAAGAATAACTGAGCAGAAAGTAATGCAGCCTGAGCAGATGGCAAAAGTTTCTCATTTATCTTCCCTCTCTTTCTTTTACTCTCATGATTTCATGAGTTTCATTTATAAAATGTTGATTGTTTTTAATATGTTAATATAGCATCCTCTTCTGAGAGAGTTCAAAATATAAAACCATGTAGCCTGGTGGTCACATAGCAAGGCTGAGCGGGACCGTGATGCATCTTCTATTGAAGGGGAAGGTACCATCAGAGCGAGAGGGTGTCAGGAGCTGCTTGAACAGATTCATTTCAGTTCATCACCTGTTTATACGCCGATCTCCTCACTGTGTATGTGTGTGTCTGACTCCTGTCTCTCAAATACAGCATATGTATACACGTAGAAGAGAAAAATTGTGGAGAGAGGCATTAAAATCCCATTGCTAAATAATGCTCTGTTCTAGCTGGAAAAAACAGTGGAGGTAGCACAGTTCAGCAAAAAGCTTTTCAGAGAAGCACCGTGATAGTTGAGTGTCTGGTTGCAGCCGCGCTTTCCACCGAGCCTTGCACTTGAAAAGCAAAATAATCCAACCTGAAGTTCATCTCCGTCCTGCACATCATGTGCCTGGGAGTGTGACTGCTGAGGCTGCCACGGACAGGCAGCCAAGCAGGCAAGGGCCGTGCGCGCTGGCAGGAGATGCTGCTGCCAGCCTGTGGGCCTGCTGTCGTGTGCCAATAACACTTAGGACAAGCATCTAATGTAGAGCTCTTCTTTCTTTTTTTTTCTTCCCCCCTC
>JAOXJK010000012.1:140035198-140050583 GCA_025774025.1 Xenus cinereus | reverse complement strand
CCCCCCTTTGAGTATGCTGTGATCTGCAGTGGAATAAATTAATCCTCCAGTAAAAAGCCCGCTATTTTCTGCAAGGATGAGAAGGAAGAACCTAAACCCTTTCTCCACAGGCAAGGCAGAGCCCTCAGAACGAATTAGCAGGAACAAACTGTACTGATAAGTCTCCACTTTCCCTTTCCTAGGCCAGGGAAAGCAAAAAGATTCAGAGCACCATTAAAATTGAAATTTATTGCAGGGAGCAAATCTTTCAACATAGGAAATGGGAGGCTTTAGTGGAGATAAAACCTTTTACGTTTTGGTTTCCTGCCACTCTTCAATGCAGAAGGCAAGCCTGTTATCTCCCACTGGTTTCCTGGGGCTCTGCAGGGCCCCCAGTGACTCAGAGCGGAGGCTGCAGATCTTCCTCCCATCAGTCACCCTCAGCTGACTGCTTCTTTTGGTGGCCTTGGTCTCAACCAGCCTGGAAATCGTCTGCCCCTCTCAGCATAACACTTTGTTTTCCTTTGTTAAATTCTGGAGAAATCCAGCATTTTAGTATGGATAATATATTACACTCAACAGCTGTTGTCAACAATGGCTTAATAGCAGGTAATAAAACTTTTATGGAAGTGCTCTACAGTGCACTGCCCTAAACCAAAAGCATGTTTAAGGGCTGCTCTTCGAACTCTGGAGCAGAGCCAGCAAACTGATGTTACACCACTGCTGGATCTGGCCCTTCTACTCACCCTGACTGGCACCGCGTCCTGCTCTCCTTTCTCTGCCAAACCTTAAAGATAAGTTTTAACAGAAATTAGACTATTGCTAGATGGAAAACAGTCAAGAAAATGTCCTTTTCTATTGCTCATCTTAATAGTCACTATATAACAAAAACAACTTTGCATACTTTTTTCCACTCCCAAGTGACAAATACTTAAAAGTCAGTGGACAGAAATCCACCGGGTAGTTTTAACTGCATCAGTCAACAGGAATTTTGTTGACTTTGATGAAAGAAGGATCTAAGACAGACATTTCCAGGGTGGGTTTCTCAGGTTTAAACAAGAAACTGTTTTTAAAAAGCAAATATAATTCCTGGGTTGTTTTTTTTGTGTTCTCAGCTTGTGCTGAAATCACAAAGGCTAAATTGCAAGTTCCACTTCCCTCCTTTACGCAAGATATACAAGCTAGAAATAATGTCATACAGCTTAATTTCAGCAGCTTTAGAGATAATATATAATAATAAAAATGAACCTGCACAAGCCCACTCTCCAAGGCAACAATTACCTTTGTTGTTTACCAACATACCTGCACAAATCTGATTTGGATTCTGTGGTCGTTTCCTCTTCCTCAGAGTAAGATGGAAAAGAGCTGAATGTGAGTAAGGGTGGGTATATTTAGGCCACAGAACCCCTCTGAAATTCCTTTATGAAGCCACCTGTCTCAGCTTATGCAGGAGGATATCTTTTAGTACAACATGCAGACTTGAAAGTTTCACAGTGATGTTGAAAACACCATGTCTGTGGATTAGCTGCATCATTAACTGATAATTTTCCAGTGCTTAAGAAAAAAAAGGGTGCTGTTGCATCATTGGAAAGTGTCAAATGTCCTAGTATTTTGCCTTTGGTCTTGCTAAGCCTTTTCTGTGGTGCTGGAGACCTCCCTGTTAGCAGAAGTTTTGTTCCTGAATAGATCAGCTCTGAAAATTTGGGAGGGAAGCCCGATAGTTACTGGTAGCATATAGAAAGATCTTTGGGAAATACAGGTAGTGTATTTCCCTCAGTGTGTTCTGGCTTGCTATCTTCCAGTGTCTATTCAGTTGCATGCCTCTGGAGCAGCCTCAGGAGGTACCACTTCTCTAACTGTGCTATGCTGGAGTGTGGTGCTGTCATCTCCTTGGGCTTGATTGGCCTCTTGGTGTTTATAGGACTCACAAGGAAATATTTCTTACATGTTTGTGTTTTTCTCAACCAATGTTATATATGACGTTGTGGCTAGGGTCTGTGCTACAGAACCAGCCCACTAAAATCAAAACCACTACAAAGGTGGACAGTCTCCACCCAGGGATGTTGATGTGTATTTTATTCAGCAGCTGTTTAAATCCGAAATACAGAGAGGTTCCTGGGATCCTGGACCAGAACTCAGGCATGCCTAACCCCTCAGCTCAAGCAGCACTCCCACATGTCTGTCTGTGTCTGCCTTGGCTACCCAGCCATGTAGTTTCACAGAGGCTGGAAAAGTCCTTTCCCCATCCCATGCCTGAGAATTGGCTCTTGGAGGCCCTTTCCTGCTTTGCAAGAGATTTGGGTGTGAACTCTTTCAGGAGTAAAGGGAAACTCAATCTCACTCTCCAGCATCTAGGCCGCATGCTGTAGGTGAAAGACTGAGTGATACAGTTGCCTCCACGTGCTTTTAAAAAACAATTTGAGGCTGAATTATCTACCTGAGTCAAGAAAGGCTGCAGCCATCTGTATTTGGGGGTGAGCTCTCACTCTGCACCCTAGAAAAAACTCCTGAACCCCTGCAATTTTGGACATATCCAGAGATGTCTTTGGCGTCTCTGCTGGGTTAGCTCAAGGCACCTCTTGCCCTGCAGCCACTGGGGTTATTTCAGCTGCCATCCTGCAGCATTCAATGCTTGTCTCCATCAGCCTCTGACTGGATGCTGCAGCGGTGCCCTTCTGTGCTGGAGCCATGTAGGAGGCTTTGGTCAAAAGCCCTTTTGAGTCAATAGCAAGACTTAGTTAATGGGATTCAGCTGACTAGATGTACATCTGAGCTATTCCCTTTATAGTCAGTGACAAGAATAGGTACAGCAAAGCCATGATCCATTTCCATCTTAAAGGAGACATCTAAACTGTCAGATACATTGGGTTCTAAATGTACCATCTCCGCTGTCTATACAGGGAGACTAGAATGAACCACTCAGATACACACATCCACCTGGCTGACCTCTGAAATTAGGTGAGATGAATCCTATTCCTAGAGGCCCGACAGAGGACAGAGCACTCTCAAACTTTAGTACCAAGGGAGATGGAAAATCCTAGGTGAAGGCACTGTGAAACAGTGCAGTGAGTTAGGGGAGGTAGTTATAAAGTTGATATTGTAACACATGAGGCATTCATAACAGATTAGGTATTTGTGTGACCCACATAGTAGGGAGTAGAGCCTAGTGCCAGGGAAGGAGCATCCCCAATCTCCCATGGGGATCAATGGCCTCAAAATCTGTCAGTGTCAATAGATGCGAAAGCTGGAACGCTCCCTTCTCACAGGAACACCCATCAGAAGGAGATAATGTGACTCTTTTATGCAGATACTAATGGATAATTTTATTTACCTGCCCTAGGGAGTCCCAGTCTGTTAGAGGAGTGGAACATTTGGCAGAGGACACTTCTGAGACACTGCACTGAACTGATTTGCTGGGAATAACATAATTCGGTGCTGACTGAAGCAATAATCAGGGGGCAGGTCTTGTCCCACAGGTGATGGTGCCTCCATTTCACTCAAGAGGCTCTGAGTCCTTCCAGCTCCTCCTCACCACTATTTCACTAGTCATTATTGGTACCTGCATTTTCATTTTTAGTGGGACATCTAAACACTTCTAAAAAACCCAGCCCTGGCTACATGCCAATCACAGTCTAACTCAGCCGTGCTGATCATCCCTGAAGATCTCAAGGGATCTGTGTGGTTTCAGATTCTCAGTAAGCAGTTCCTCTGAGGCTGACTGGAGCTCCTCTCCCAACAAAAGAAAGTTCCAGCAAAGGCTTAGTGGGAGACAACTGCATCACAGCTTCTTCCAGCTTCTTCCCCCTGTGGAGCTTTGGGTAATGGTTCTTTTTAAAGCAAATTCAATTTTATTCACTTCCAGGGGAGATGATGTATGGGATTTGGCATCACTTGACAATGGCCCATTGTGGAACGTTGCAAGGCAGGCACTTATTCCTTAACTTTCCTTTTCTGCATGAATTGTGAGCTGTTTCCTTCCAATTTGCCATTTTCTTTTTGGCCTCTACTCAAGACAACACTTTTATTATTTTTTTTTTTCAGAGAAGAATTTGTCTTGAACAACTCAAGCTGTATTAATATTTATGACCTGGATACATGTGCTCAGTAAATAATAGGGTAGTAAAATAAAAACCAAAACCACATTTGGGTGTAAGGGAACTCGAGAAAGAAAGAGAGCGTCAATCGGAGACTCATAAACATGATCTTTATGCCATCTCATTTCACTGTTATTTGGCATCCTTAAAGACTGCAGATCAGCAGCGAGATTACAGCTAGCTTCTAAGACCGTGGGAGTCACCATCCTGGATCCCAGCCTCTCATTTCACCTCACAAGCACCCCCGCTAAATGCTTCAAAAGAAAGTACATGATATTCCTTGGTAGATAGGAGCAGGATGAGCTGCCCCACCAAAAGAGCTTATTCTTGTCTCTGATGCTTGCAGATCAGCTTCAGTCCTGAAACACAAGTAACTGCATCCCTTTCAAAAATCAGTTAGGAACAGTTGTGATACTGAGATCAATGATGGCTCTTTGCTGGAAAAAAACACCTGCATGCTGATTTATTTCTTTTACCTATTGAAGCGATTATGGGACAATATCGCAGGTGCTGCGCTAGACAAGGCAAGACCCTGAGTGCAGCCAAGGGATGGAAAGGAAGGAATTAAATTGCTTAGTAGGTTGCGTTTTTTCCCCCCTCTCATCAGGCTTTAATTACATTGCTTGGTTCATTCATGTTATCCTTGTTGATTGTGATTAACTGGCCATGAGTCTGTTCTCTTTTTGCAAACTTGTACAAGTAGGACCAACTTGAGCAAGGTAAATATTTGGCCAGAGCAGCAAAGTTCTAGGAGAGTGGAAAATGGATCCTGTTGCTTACTTTTCCTGAAGCAAATCCTCGGCAGGCTGGCTGGCTCTTACCCTTCCTGGTGATGGGGGCAGGACACATGCTGTAGCCCTTCCTAGTGCCCCCTCCAGCTCCCACACCTCCCATCTCTCCCGTGGTGGTCGTAGCACATTGTGGATCTTCAACACCACCCGGTTGTTTCTTTTAACTCCACATAGCTTGGCCCTCCTGGGGCAGGAGAATTTTGGCCCTTGTACGCTAGAGGCCAAAATCTCCAATTTTGTTCACAGGGCCTAAGAACCTGGCCATCTTGAAACAGCTTTTTATTTCCAAAATTCTTGTTGCCCTTAGCAGATCTGCATTTATTTAAGCCACATAGAATAAGGGAACAGGCTTCAAATTTGGCAAGAAAGGTGTCATGTTCCCAGTTTGGAAAGGACTAATCTGTCCTTTGCTTATCCACTTGAATTCCTGGCTGTGCATCCCCATGTGTAGAGGTGGCCAGGCTGCATCTGTAAGCAAGGACAGGACATACCCTAAAGCGCTGGCTTGGACCATACATACTGTGCTATTGCTGGCACCCCTGCTGTGGTTTTAACCCATGACAGTGCTCTCCCACGAAGCGATTTGGGGACGGTATAGGCCAGCCCTCATTCCCAGCAGTTTGGGAGAGGCAATCTTATTTGAGGAGGGGAAGGGAGGAAGGAAGAGAGTTTGGGTGTGCGGATGGAAAGCAAGCCATGCTGCTGGGTCTCTGCACCTGTGAACTGGAGCTGGTGAGTTTTATTTAGCAGTGTGGATGTGACCCAGCTGAATGAGGTCCAGAGGCTGAAGAGAGGCAAGGACACTGGGATGCTTCTGTTACAGGGCTCTGGCAGCCAGGTGGCATCTTACTTGTCTGCAAATAGCTGTTTGAGAGCAGAAATACAGCCAACCCCTCCTGGCATGGTCTGTCACTGAGGCCAAGGTCAGCCACAGCGTTATTCTGAAGTCTTGAGGTTTGCATGAGGATGTTGAGAAGCTTCAGTGGGTAAATTTTCCCCTTCCCCACATTTTTGCCTTTACAACGTTCAAATTCGTTGTCATTCAGGTTTCAGGAAAGAGACTTTTTCAGATGTTTTCTGGGAGCAGAGAGTACTGATGAGAAAAAGGAATGATTTTTCTTTTATGTCTTATCCAGAGGGTGGCATTGTCGGTTCGGGAGCTCTTTGCATGGCCTACCTTGGAAGCTGAACTGCCTCCTATGCAGATGATAGTGAAGGGTGCTCAAAATGGCTTTCCAGAGGATCCTAAATTAGAATTACCCTGGAGGGCCTCCTGTCTCTTTCCATTGAGTACAATTAAATAGACTCTTAATTTTGACCCTCTTAGTTTCACCTAAATTAGATGTCTGAAGACAGCCTGAGCATCCATCTCGGGCTGTAAGTGTGGTTTGCTGAACTGCATTGACACCCAGCTGTCACAATTAAGTTTGTTAATCAACACTGGTTAGGAAAGCAAAGCTGCTGAGGGAGGGAGGGAGAAAACTATGCCAAATTATTCTGAATCTGTTGCCTGAGGCATCTGCTCACATTTTAAGTATAAACCAGACACATATTAGATGTGGAAAGGTCATGGAAAGGCAGCTCGGTCCTACTCTCAGTGTATGGATCATTCTTACAGAAAAAAAGGAAGGAAAAATGGTGCCTAAGCAGGTAAAGAAAAACAATTACTATACAAAAAAAGTTCTTAGTTAACCAAACATGTAATAAAGAAAACTAGCCCTGCAGCTGTACAGATCCTGTGATCTTTACTCATACCTCAGCATGCTAACTGAAAACAATATAACCTGGGTTAGAAATGAATGTAAGAAATCTGAAATGGGGATTCTTATTTGCATGTTTTTTCCTTTTCATCTGACTGAAACTTTCAGAATTGAGAGCTGTTCCAACAGGGGCTTTTTGGTTTAAGATTCTTTAAGGTGCTTGCAGGAACATGTCACCTCTTGTGTCTCCACTCACTATTTCCTTGTCTAGCACCTGTCTAGTGTATTTAGGGAACAGATTAGCGATAAAGTTTTTAGCTAATTTGATGGCCTGGCTCCCTTCACGTGACCCAAACACTTCTTGGCTCACTCTGAGATCTACTCTTCTTAAAATTATAGAATCATAATCATAGAATTGGTTAGGTTGGAAAAGATCTTTAAGATCGAATCCAACTGTGAACCAGCACTGCCAAGTCCACAACATTAAACCATGTCGCTAAGCTCCACCTCTACAAGTCTTTTAAATACCTCCAGGGATGGTGACTCAACTACTTCCCTGGGCAGCCTGTTCCAATGCATGACAACACTTTTAGTGAATACATTTTTCTTTAATATCAAATCTAACACCCCTCTACCCTTCCCCACTTCTTCCCTCCCCCCCGAGAAACTTGAAGATCTTTCCTCTTGCTGTCTCACTTCTTACTTGAGGAAAGAGACCAACCCCCCCATCACTACAATATCCTTTCAGGTAGTTGTAGATAGCAATAAGGTCTCTCCTCAGCTTCCTTTTCTCCAGACTAAACAACCCCAGCTCCCTCAGCCACTCCTGATAAGACTTGTTGCTCTAGACCCTTCATCAGGTTTGTTGCCCTTCTCTGGACACACTCCAGCACCTCAATGTCTTTGTTGCAGTGAGGAGCCCAAAACTGAACACAGTATTTGAGGTGGGGCCTTACAAGTGCAGAGTACCGGGGGACGATCACTTCTGTAGTCCTGCTGGCCACACTATTCCTGATACAGGCCAGGATGCTGTTGGCCTTCTTGGCCACCTGGGCAGACTGCTGGCTCATGTTCATCTGACAGTTGACCAACACCCCCAGGGTCCTTTTTTGCCAGGCAGCTTTCCAGCCACTCTTCCCCAAGCATGTGATGCTGCAGGGGGTTGTTGGCTCCCAAGTGCGGGACCTGGCACTTGGTCTTGTTGAACCTCATACCACTGGCCTTGGTCCATCGATCCAGCCTGTCCAGATCCCTCTGTAGAGCTTTTCTACCCTCAAGCAGATTAACGCTTCCACCCAACTTGGTGTCATCTGCAAACTTACTTGATCCCCTCGTCCAGGTCATCGATAAAGATATTAAACAGAACTGGCCCCAGTACTGAGCCCTGGGGAACACCACTTGTGACCAGCGCAACTGAATATAACTCCATTCACCACAACCCTTTGGGCCCAGACATGCAGCCATTTTTTTACCAAGCAAAGATTATATCTGTCCAAGCGATAAGAAGCCAGTTTCTCCAGGAGAATGCTATGGGAAACCATGTCAAAGGTTTTGCTGAAGTCTGGGTAGTAAGCCCCCACAGCCTTTCACTCATTCATTAGGCAGGTCACTTTGTCAAAGAAGGAGATCAGGTTAGTCAAGCAGGACCTACCTTTCACAAACCCATGCTGATGGGCCTGATCACCTGGTTGTTCTATATGTTACCATGTGATGGCACTCAAGACGTTCTGCTCCATAACCTTCCACGGCACTGAGGTCAGACTGACAGGCCTGTAGTTCCCTGGATCCTCCTTCTGACCCTTTTTGTGGATGGGCATCACATTTTCTAGCCTCCAGTCAACTGGGACCTCCCTGGTTTGCCAGGACTGCTGATAAATGATGGAAAACAGCTTGGTGAGCACTTCTGCTAGTTCTCTCTGTACCCTTGGAAGGTTCCCATCTGGTCCCATAGACTTGTGTATGTCTAAGTGATGTAGCAGGTCACTCCCCTTGGATTATGGGGACTTCATTCTGCTCCTTGTCCCTGTCTTCCAGCTCAGGGGGCTGGGTACCCAGAGAACAATTACTATTAAAGAATGAGGCAAAAAAGCCATTAAGTACCTCAGCCTTTTTCTCATATTTTGTCACTGCATCTCACTTTGTTTCAATGGCCAAAGTGCATCAGAATATATAAAAAAATGTCTTTTCTCCATCTTGCATCTTTGCCAGTGATGAATAAAGTTATCTATTGGTGAAGTGCCATATTACCCCAGGGCCGTTCCTAGAGAGCCAGAGCTGCTGGCTTCCAGGCAGCTGTGCTTGTACAGCCCAAACGCAGTAAAGGACAGGACTCACTTGTTTGTGCATGTGGCCATGTAAATATGTGCACTGACGCCTCAGGCACGTGGCAGGTGGTAGCTAAGTACTGAAAGTCCAAGTTAGCAGATCTGAGAGTAAGCAGGTCTTACATTCAGACTCTGAAACAAAATCACATCTTGGAAGTTGGTACAGAATCAGAATATGGGCTGAGAAACAAACAAGCAAAATCTTCGTGTCACTTGCAGTGTGTGGTAGACTGTAAGAAGGCACTTGAAATGTCCCCAGGATTCTTAACTGAGTTGCTTCTCATACAGCAGCACTTTCAGTGTGCTAGTCTCTGGAAGATGGTGCCTGATACAAGTGACTTTTCCTCATCTTCAGGGCAGCTGTCTGCCACTCTTCAGGAATGCTGCAGCTAAAGTGCTAATTAACCAGAAACAAAATGAGCGATCAATAAAATATCTGCCCATTGTTACTTTGATAATTTCACATTCCTACTTCATCCCTCAGCCTTCCCTAAATCTGCTTTTTATTCTTAACAAGGGAATAATAATTTTGACCACTATTGGCATTCAAACTAGGTTGACATACGCTGGTAAGCGTAATACTGGTCTTTTCCTCATGTGTCAAACACACTATTCACATAGCAGGACTGGCTGGTTGAGTTTTGGCCTGATTTTGTCTTGTTTTCATTTTAGTTACCTTAATATAAATAGCATGTTTAAAACATTGATTGTTGCCTTACCAAAACTGCAGCTAGACAGAATGACTTTGACTAACAACTCTCACAACAGCCCTGCTAATAACTGTCCAGGGAGATATCTTGAAAATCATAGAATATCTTGAGGTGAAAGGGACCCATAAAGATCATTGAGTCCAACTCCCCGCTCCTCTAAGGACTACCTTACATTAAACCATATGACTAAGAGCATCATCCAGATGCTCTTTGGACTCTGACAGGTTTGGTGCCCTGACAACTTCCCTGCAGAGCGCGTTCCAGTGACTGACCAACCCCTCAGTGAAGATCCTCTTCCTAACATCCAGTACGAATTTCCCCAACACAGCTTCATTCCATTTCCTTGTGTTCTATCACTGGTCACCAGGGAGAGGAGATCGGCACCTCCCTCTTCACTGTCCCCCTTGAGGAAGCTGTAGACTGCAATGAGGTCACCCCTCAGCCTTCTCTTTTCCAAGCTGAATAAGCCAACTGTCCTCAACCGCTGCTCTTAAGTCTTGCCCTCCAAATAGTCTACCAGTGCCAAACCCACCCCCACCTCATTGAGGTATCCTAAACTTCCACACCCATAAAATTAATGGCATCCAGTGCCACTCACCCATTCTTTCTTCATGAAAACACCAGTTCAGCAATACGTACATTTTAAATGACACTTAATACTTGGTTGCAGGAACAATCACAAAGGACAGACATTTTTGACAAACTTTTCTTCAGTTCTGTGTCATGCACTTTCTGTAGATCAAGGATGCTCTTTTCCTTCTGTGTGACCTCATGACAAATATATTTTGGGGCATTAATGCCCCATGGTTTAATTAGTAAGGCTGCTTTTCTTTCTCCTCGGGGTTGGGCTGAGGAGTGACCTGACAGGACAACATGTCAGATCTGGGAAATTAATTCTCAGCCATTTCCTTCCTCATCAGTCATCGGCTGCCTGCTGCCCTCAGACCTGATAATTATACAGGCAGTTCAGATAGGACTTGCTAATGAAGGGCCACGGAGTTCTTAGTCCTGACTGCTGAGGCTGGGTCCACTTCTCCTAAGTTCAGCTGCTGCAAAGTTAGACATTCAATAGGAGCCAGTCATCACTCTTTCTGCCCCTGTGGCCAACAGGGAAAGAGGGAGAGAATCTAATCTCCCCAGAGGGACTCATCCCATCCTAAACAAGACATCTGGAATAGGCAGGTATGAAGCCAATAATTCTAGAAGTTAATGTATCTTTAGTTTAGTAGCATATAGCTTTATTTTTTTGCCAGTTAAATCTCATTCTCATAGTCTGTCCTAAACGTAGGCTGCCCTTGCCTGGGAAAATGTTCTTCTTTCTCCCATACCTGCTTGTTCCTGGGAAAGGCTTACTGGAAATATTTATCGATGGAGGGACAGAATGGGCAGTCACCCTTGGAAGACTGGAAGAGAGCTACAGCCCTGGTGTCTGCTCTTTTCTGCCTTGGTGACAGGGAGGTGAGAATTGTGCAGAGGTGTGAGCTAAGGAAACAAATACGAACTGCTCTAGACTCCCCCCCAGCATTACCTAACTTTGTAAGGAAGCTGTGATCTAGTGCTTTGTTAACTTTTATGTCCTATTTAAACAACAGTATTTAACCTTCTGTATAAAAACAGTTATATTTTCATTGGTTGTTCAATTGTGAATGGCTATTTGATAGCAGGAGGAGGCCATGAGAATGGAATGGTGTTGGTTAGCACAGACTGGCCACACATGCACCCTCATTACAGCAAGACTATCTATCTCACCACTTAAGCCTTAAAGACCTGCAGTAAAGGCATGGAAGCAGAAAAGCCACACAATTAGGGTGACATAGTGTTTTACCACACTTTTTATTGGCACAAACACTTTGCAGAATAACAGCATGAATAAACCATCTGAGCCAATGTTTAACAGTCGTGGGTAAAGGCAGGACCTCTAAGATTAAGATGATCTACAGTTTTGTTTCGTTTTAAATTAAGTGGAGGTGGGCAAGAAGGTGTTGGTGAGGAGAAACAGCAATCAATCTTGAGTAACTGTCTAAAAGCAGAAAAGGACCCTTTAGAAAAATAGTATATTGTGGCCTTTTTTGGGGCCTGTACAGCTGTATCAGCATGTCTTCTCAAGTTTTGTTGACTGTAATTGTGTTTATTTCTAAAGAGTGGCAAAGGCAGATGAGCTCTGATGTGTCCATCTATGGCAGGAAGGGGGGTGGCTGCCCTGTTGCCCACCCCACCACAGGGCTGGAGGTGATGTGCTGCAGGGTTTTGGGCAACCTTATCCACTGTCACAGCCCGGCTCTGACCCAGGTCCCTGCCTGCCCCGTCACCCTTGCAGCAGCAATGTCATCGTTAGCAGAGAAGAGTGATCTGCTGGGATGTTAGCAGTTTAGCACACCAGAATTTTGGTTCTGTTTCCCCAGCATTCCACTTTCAGTTGTAGTACAACAAACCATTGGGTTTACCTTCCTCACAATTCCCACCAGCGCTCTGCCCAACGTACACTTGCTTTCCTGGAGTGTTTATCTCCTGGCAGTACCTCAGTGCTTTTCTTTCACCTTATATCCGGGATCAAACACTCAGCTTTTCCTGTGCAAACCACCAGCCAGCCTCTCAGTCTTCAGTAATTTTCCAAGCCATAGCTACTCGACTTTCTGTCAGCGCTCGAGTTTTGCCCAGTCACCACTGTCTGTGCTGTCTCTAAGGAGCTGGGCAGCAAGAAAAGCCTCCACTCCCACCATCTCCATGGCAGGAGAGATGTTGTACCGCTGCCTGCTGCAGAGGCTGCATAAGCCCCAGCAGCCACCGCTGCTGGCTGGGTACTCTATCCTCATTTGTGCCCTGCTCATAAAAATAACTTTAAAAAGCTAGTATTAGGTGGCATTGAGGGTTAGGGTAGAAGATTACAAACTTACTCCTTTTACAGTCCAAACTGTTTAATATTGTAGTTCAACAGCTGAAAATCTAAGGCCAGAGCTTTCACAGGATCATAGCACTGTCTAGGCTGGAAGGGACCTTTAAGATCATAGAGTCCAACCATCAGCCTAACAATGCCAAAACCACCACTAAACCATGTCCCGAAGCACCGCATCTACCTGTCTTTTAAATACCTCTAGGGATGGCAATTGCCCCAGGCAGCCTGTTCCAATGCTTGACAACCCTTCTGGTGAAGAAATTTTTTTTCTAATATCCAATCTAAACCTACCCTGGTGCAACTTGATGCCATTTTCTCTCGTCCTATTGCTTGATACTTGGGAGAAGAGACTGACCCCTGCCTCGCTACAATCCTAGTGAATGAAGAAGTGGCAGGAACCGTACCTGGGCAGGGAACACCACTGACATTGCTCTGGAGAGGCCGGGAAGTGCCCTCCCGACAGACCCAGGAATAGGATGGGAAGTTTGTTTCCCAGCCCCCCCCCCCAACAGCCACCTTGAGTGTGGCCACCTATTTCGAATGCTGGAGGCCTAACCGGGTGGCAGGGCCACTCCACACCAGCTGGCAGTAGCACGTCACAGTCCCAGCACGTTTAGTGTGATGTTTATATCGGCATTTGAGCACATCTTTGCAGGATTAGGCAGTTTTGAGCCAGCTCCAGCCCTGGAGCCAGGTGCCTGTGAGCGCAGAGCCCGATGCCCAGCTGGGGGAGAGGCAGCCCCAGCCTCCCCCAACTCCCCCTGCCTGCATGCAAGGGCCCAAAACCTCTGGCAGTGAACGTGTTATCCTAAAAATGGCATTTGGTTGGCAGCACTGTCCTGAGAAGAAAAGCTTCAGGTGCTGTTTCCCACAAACTCGGCTAAAGGATGCTGCTGGCCATCTCAGAGAAAAGCAACAAAGCATTGCACACAAGTTCTGTAAAGAAAATGTTTTATTTAAAGTGTTAAATACCATCACCAGAATGAGTTTGATTTACATTAGTTGGTGTTCATTACAGGCCTAATCTGCCCTTTTTTTTTTTTTTTTTTGTTTCCCCCAACTGTAATTCCTTTTAACTTTTTAAAACGTACTATGTACAAGACAGCAGTGATCACTGGAATAGTGCTATTTACATGACTAAACCATAAGTAGAGTTGCAGACGTGTGAAAATTAAAAAAAATACATTAATTTTTTTAAAATAAATACTGCATAATGACAAGTATGTACAAACCTTCCATGCGTCATGTCCTTGTTTTTAAAATTTGAAATAATTTATATAGGACTATGCATACAAGAATGTGTGAGCACATCTCACAGTATCAGGAAAACGGTTATGTATTTTTGTTTAATATCCTAGGGGATATTGTAGACTGCATGTTAGTAGTATTTATTTGCTGCTGGTAGACAGGTGTCTAAATTATTTCAATAAATATAATTTTACCAGTCTGTCCATTAACTTAACAATAATCCATTATATAAACTCTGAAGACAAGACACAATCTTGATTTATATGATATTGCACAAAGTAAAAGGCATTTTAAGTGATACTGTTATTACTTTTGCCCTCATGTGAGGCATGTACGATTTCTTAATGGGAAACTTTAATAGATTTTCAAATAAAATCAGAATAATTGTGTGTGGCCTTAAAGGTAAATGCAATGTATATTTCAAAAATTATTGCAAGGTTTCAGTATTAAACCTTAAATAGGTATTAAAGGCATACAAAGACCCAGAAAAAAAGGATATTTTGTTATTAAATGTTAGCCAGTTACATTCCCTTTAAATAACGTAATTTAATGAGAAGCTTGAACTTGCAGCACCACCCAACGGTAGTTACTGTCTGCTACAAAAAACAGGGGTTTGAAGAACCATTGACTGCAGTGAGGGTTCTGGAAATGGTGTCAAATAGCTGTCGGAGTGGTACTGACAAGCTTTCTTTAAGGCTATTTTACGAACCAAAGATTTGAATTTTTCAGACTGATATTACTTAATTATGTCTTTTGCAACACAAATGTCGTTTATGAAAATTGAACTTTACAGCAGAAGAACTGTAGGAATTATTAATCTTTGTTGCTTTCGTAATCTCAAAAATGTAGCAAGTAATTTGGTTTAGTGCAAATAAAAGTGTTTAAATTTATTTTCTAAAACCAACCAGGTACTTCATTTTTCCTCTTTCCATAAACCTTCAAGAAATGATAGTTCAACCTTTGAATGAAAGATGCTGGTGCTGAAAACAAATTTATTGAAGACATCTTACAATGGCCACATGATTCCAGTATTTTGCTGTAGAATTCAATTTGAAGGTGAGAAAAAATGAAAATAAGTTACCATGCACTGTACAATAAATTGCAAAAAGTTCAAATATCTTCTTTATCAAATACATGCTGAATTACATTAATGTACTCCCAAGCCATGTTGCAAAATCCTTTTCAACATGCTTGAAAAAAAGTAAGTTCTTAAACAATATTTTTCTCAAATAATTCAGAAATGCAGAACAATCTGCAACCCTGAACCAAATATGGGGCATAAGAGAATAATAAGTCAAAAGGTAGCCATTTTTGAATATGATGATCATCCTGGGAGGTAGAGGGGGGAAAAGAGCAAAAGGAAGAAGGGAGACTGGGAAGAGAGATAGAGAAAGGAGGAGGTAAAAGAAGTGTACAATTTGCACATTATGTTGAACTTTACAAGGCTTGTACCTTTTACATTTAAATAAATTTAATATATTACACTTATTTCTTGTCACATAAACAGAATTTTAAATATCTGCTAGAAATTATTTTTTATTTTTAATATACGTCTGCAAAAATACAGACCATGACTGGTTTAAAGAATGATAAACGTGGTGTGTCTTTGTATAACCCTGTTGGAGAGCAGTGCTGCAATGTTTTGA
>JAOXJK010000012.1:140000817-140023167 GCA_025774025.1 Xenus cinereus | reverse complement strand
AACCTGGTCTGGTGGGAGGTGTCCCTGCCCAGGGCAGGGGGTTGGAACTAGGTGATCTTTAAGGTCCCTTCCAACCCAAAGCATTCTGTGATTCTATGAAACGTCTCAAATATGGGATCAAAAAACAATTCAGCTCTGATGCAATACAAAAACCGCAGACATGAAATGCAGAATTAATATGCTATCCTAATTACTTTTATTTAGAAATGCACAACTCCTGACAGTGAGATGTGAATCATGAACATAACCGCATGTAGTCACTCAGGCCTTCCCAGCACTTCTGCAGATGTCTCTGTCTCTGTTACTGGGAAGGCCATCGGTTTCCTAAGTGCGGTCAGAGGAAGCACCTGCCAAAAGCCTCGTACGATTGCTGTAAAACTGAACACAGACATATGGCAACGAAGAAGCACGTGGATTTGCAACCCACAGCTGTATGTCCCACATGCCAAGTGACCCGAATGAACAGTTTTTCAGGAACCCTCATTTAGACCACTTACGATTTCCACACCAGCAGATGTTCCCACCATTCAAATGTAATAGGTCTGACTTTGTGCATATTTTATGCATGTGTCAAAACAGAATGGTAGCATTTTATATCCACTTTGTACATCCTGTACAACAATCTACATGACTACAAAAAGTGCAAAGCAGTGAGAAATCAGTCTCATCTCTAAGCTATTAAAATTCTGAAAAAGTAGAGCAAGCAATTTTGTGGAATTATATCCTAATTTTATATACCTTTTACATAAGAAATCACTAAATAGGTACACATCTTCACCACAAGAAATCTTTAAACCCAGTCTTTGATTTTGCCAATGACAAAGGATGACCATCTTAAGTAAAAGGAAAACATCACTGCAGTTTTGAGTGACAATGTTTTTATGTTTATACACACAGTCAATTTTCTGGATGTATAGCATTCTTTTTAATAGCAATTATTCCATGCAGTGCCAAGAACAGATGAAAATTTCTTAAACGGTGAAGAGTGTATATATTGAGGAGCTTAGAATTGCTCTTTTTTTTTTTTGTATTATATGAATGGAGAGATACTTTCTAAATATGCAATAATGATAGTAACACCATTCTTTAACCTAACCTTGACTATTTTTAGGATAGCTAGGGTCATTATATACACTATCGGACAGCAGCATTTTTGAATGATGTAGCAAGTGTGTTGAAACAATTCAACACCCTCTATTAGGGCTTAATGAGATAGATGGTGCCAAGTAGTTGGATGGCTACTGAGATTACACAAATTAGAAACAGTTCTTCCTCCTAGCTTTGTCTAAGATGAGTAATGATACTATGCAAATATCATTACTGAAGTAACCACAGTTCCCAAAACTCCGAGCAAATTTCACACTGTAATGACCCATTTTTGAACTACTGCTGTTAAACATTTACCTCTCCAATTGAAACACCGGCAACACAGCGTGCCGCTGCTCTGACTACACTGTTGACCTTGCCATTGAAAAATGACAATTACAGCATGTAGACTGAAGTGAGATGGGCTTTTTTTTTCAGTTTTCTGTAGCTACCACCAGAAAGGAGACCTGTCATACACGGTAGCTTCGCTGCTGCTGTTGTAGCCATACCCGAGTTATCTGTTAGCTATTCAGGTACACGCTGCAGTGTGACTAGCAGCTCAAAAGATAAATACAACAAATATGAGAAATACAGCTTTAAACGTCTGTTAGGCATTTCCATCATATAGTCAGGTTGAAGTATGTTGTACTTTGAACATCAATCCTCCTGTAGTTTCTTCTACTTTTGCCTGTTGATTTTCCAGCTATTTCCTAGAACTTGTGTGGTGTTTAAGTACACTTTCTACTTTGCCAGCAACAGTACAGCTTTTTCTATGCTTCTTTTTTAAAAGGTATTATCCATCTTGGCATCTACGCCTCATTCATCAGTATAGTACCCAAATGTAACTGGTAAAAAACACTTGGGACTGGAGAGAGAGATGCAAATTGGTGGGAATGACTTCTGGGCTGCCTCCACCCTGGAGGCCGCCCGAGGAGCAGCAGAAGCAGGAGCCACCCAGACCCATGGTGCTGATGGCCAGGCTGTGACTCAGCTCAGCCCCTGAGCAGAGCCCTAGCAGTGAACACAAAAACTTATCGACCATACACTTAAATGTTGTACAGATTCTGTCTTTGGATTGATTTTTATCCTCTAAGATGAGCCAGCCTGCTGTTAGATGCACAGCAGACAGTCTCTGGCGTGTTAGCATCAACAACGCCAAGGTCTTTAAAGCTTCATCTTTTACAGTGGATACCCTGCCACAGGGCAGTATATCCTTCTTCCAAATTTCACCTTGGCTCTGCCTATGAACATTCCACGTAAACAAGGTCATCTTTACCACCAAGGCCAAAAAGTAGGCCAATTCCCCCATGAAAATGTAGTTATTCTCATTTTCTTCATTGCCTGATACTCCTACTATTACTTTATTCTTTTTAAGAGGATAATTTTGAAGCATAACTACTTCATGTGCAGGATTCTCTTCACTTTAATAATTACCGTGTTAATGAATTTATTGTTACTACTTCCCCCATTTTCTATTTCTGGTTAAATTATTGTCTGCTTGTTATTGTCTACTGGGACCTCCAGAGAGACAGTGTGATCTGGCGGCCTAACCACAGGAACAGAATCCAGGAACTGCCAAGCTTTATTCCAGCTCTACCAATAAGCAAATGATTAATCAGTGAGAAATGCCACTGAAGCCAGTAACAGTGCTCCACTGAGCAGTTCAGCATACATTTAAATATGCCCTGATCCTTCATTCACTAGCATCAATGGCAACACTCCTGCTGATATCTATGTGGGATTGAACAACCCTTCAAGCAAGTTATCCAGAGAGTTATCAGCCAGGTGACAGGACTGCATAATGTCCCCCTGTTCCTACTGAACTCCTGCAGCAACACTCAGATACTTCTTTCAGTAGGCATCAATATGCATAATCTTCTCCTCAGTTAACACAACTAATTCTTGCTATTTTTGGCATGATTGTCTTGGGCTGAAGAACATTCTGTGGCTTCTTTTTTTTTCAATTGCCTTTTGTTTTTCTAAAGTACTGAGAGACCAAGATGCTTTCCAGTTCTTTCTGAATTAATGTCTTATATTACCATAAGTTATCTCTTGAATTGTCTTCAGCACCTGCAAAGCATTTGACTTTCCTCTTGAATCTCATAGCTTCACTACCACCCAAAAACCAGCAAAAGACAACATTATATTGAAATACACTCCTTTTTGGCAGGCATAGTTCTGCACGCAGATCTTGCCATGACTAACAGTTCCATAGCTGCACTCCTGGCAACCTGCTATTTAACAGTTTATATCAACACCTCAGTGAAAATGCAAATCAGAAGTGAATGTAAATAGAGTATAAAAAGGAAACTGTAGTGCAAGTTTATTACAGCAAACAATCCACAGGATGTAATTAGAGGAAGCACCAAGCTCACAGTCCCACTCATGACCACATGCGATCTGAGCCTCTGTCTTCTTGCTCGGTGCATGTTGGGCAACTGTAATTCTCCTCCAGTAACCTTTTTGTACATCAGAATTCACTTGCTCTGGCACATTTTCCAGTTGTGTCGCAGGAAAGTTTAGTAAACTCAACTACTTCTAAATATATTGTGTGCATGAAATTTTGCACTGTGACTACACAGACATCTAAAAGGACGTCACACACATTTACATCGGTCCTTTGAATTCCATGACAAACTTTCCTTTAATTTCAACAAAGCCAGGATTTCAGACAAAATGTGAGCCTTGGGATGCTTCAAGAGCAGCTGGAATTCAGACAGGTACTGATTTGCCCTCTGCACCCCACAATTTCCATGTAATTTAAATCTGTTCCAAGCATCACTTGATGCCGATTCTCACTTTACAATGCAGGCTGTACACGTTATCATCAATGAATCTAATAAAACATGCAAAAGACACCCTTTGATAACCTTGGTACTTCGATAACATACATCATTTGCTCTGGTACCATATGACACGTTAATTCTGTGTGTGCACATGTACACATGGCAGAAGCAAACTGATGATGAAAAAAAAGATTTTTCAATACCTTTCAGTAGATGCAGCTAAGAATAATAAAATCCTTTAAAAATATCGAATGTGAATAAACTTGAAGGACTCATCCAACTGAACAGCAAGTAGGAAATGTAAGAGCAAATGGCAGTTCCCTGGATTGTAAATCTGGATGACCATGGCAAATTCAGGCCTACCCATGGGAAGTCCATAGCTGCCAACTGGAAAACTGCAGCCTCTCCACTGCCCACTTTTTCAGTACAAGAAGTCTCTTTCTTTAATCAACTGACATTCAAATGGATTATCTCCATCATCCAAAAACAGTTTCTAAAATCATTCTTATTAATACATTCTCCTGAGCTACTTACTATTTAGTTAATTCTGAACTTGACTTATATTCTTTCATACCCAAAGATATACTTATGAGCCAGTGTATTCACTTCAGCAGTTAATGAACAAATGTATCACAAATGGCTCAACAGGTTAGATTTTCTATATGTATTAAAACTGTGATCAAGTGAGAAAAGCTAAAGCACCACTGTAGTAGGTTATCTTTGTTTAACCTATCCATCATACACGGAGATAACTATATCTTGAGGATAAATAATTTACAAAGAGGGTAATCTATTTCAGATTACACTGTAAAAGAGCATGAAGTACAGGAACATGGGACTGCATGTACCACACCCACTTAAGGGCACTGGTGGTACACAATGTAATTGCATAGAAACATTCAGAAGACAAAAAATTCCAATTTGAGTGCAGAGGTGACTTGCCATCAAAAAACCCCACTGCATTTTTTTTTTCCTAATCTCAGTGAGAGCACTTGGGAAAAAGGTTTAGCTGTCATGCCTGTCACTCCCTCTGTAACCTGATATGTCTCAAATCTCAGGTAACAGAAACTCAGCTCCATAAAAACTGCATAGCAATCACATGTCTATTTTTCACTAGAATTACATAAAATACATTTTCAAGTGTAAGCTACATCTGAAGAGGACCGGATAACACAGATCAACACAACACGTAAAAAAAATCAGTATACATTCTTTGAGCACTTCTGTTTAAATAACTTGCCAGCACAAAACAAATAAATCATCACATTACACCTTAAATTAACAGATATTCCTCTACTGACTTCCATATATTCCATATTTCTTTGAACCAGTGAACATACACAGATCTCAACTGAGGTATAAGTTAAGTGTTTCCTAGAGAAGTAAAGAAAACGGACCAGAACAAAACAAATAAATACTCTGATTTCACACAGAATTAATGCAATTATTGTAACTAATAATCAGGACTGAAAAGACAAGTATTCTGTCATGATAGAGAAAAAAAATCTTTAAAGAATACCTAAGCATGTTAAGCATAGCTTACGATATTTTCAGTCTTTTAAAAATGGGCGTTTTCAGTCACTGTGTTTATTAGCACATCAAAACATTAAAAATGCCCTCTGAAGCCCACCCTGCAGTCTGTTGGCAATATTTTGCAGTTCAGTCCATTGTTCAAGGCAGGGCACGGATGAGAGTACTGAAGAACGGCACGTTTCCCCCCAGGGAGCAGCTCCCCCAGGGGAGGAAAGGGGCAACCTGGCCAGTCCCAGAGTAGGGTCCAGGGACAAGGCGAGGGACATCTCAGCAATCGCATCAGAGAAGGAAAGAAGCTTTGGAGAAGAGACTTCAGGGACTGTTGCACATGAAAAGATAAATCAAGATGTGTGAAGACTGGGGACAAACATTTGCCACTGAACTCTCGGCCTGAAATGTAGAAGGTGATCTATGCGCTTGCAGATCTTTTAAATACAGACTACGGATGGTGTGCATGCATAGTTGATACACGTTTGTCTAGCGGCATTACAGCAATACTGATATCTTAATTTGATATTGCTCAAATACATTGAAGGTGCAATACGCTCAATTAATCTCAACAACATGCCAAATCTTGAATTCGTTCTGATAAACACTAGGAAGATGCTAAATTCCTTCTATACATAAACATAATTAAAGACACCAGATTATTTTCTTTACAAAACCAGTTTTTTCAAAACAAGCTCATGAAACTCAAGTTCTGTCCTGCATAGGGTTTGGTGCTATGCTTAACTATACACACACATTTGTTACACACATTCCAAATAGTAGCTGGAACTTTTTATTTTTTCAGGATTTTTGATAGCCATCTTAGATTTTGTTATTTTGTGGGGTTTTTTGGCCACAGCTATACAGAAAAACCACTGCATTTTTCTTGTTAAATAATCTCCTGCAACAAATATACGGAGATGACACACACACTTTACTAACTGGACTTAGTTTTATGAGTAGAGATTAACCGTGAGCGAGACCTGCAAGGTCTACTTGTGTGCACAGCCTTCCACCTACACTGCGGTTCCCAAGAAAAAGTTAAACAGTGCCAGTATGTAATTGTTCAAACCTGGCGTTCTTTGTAAACTAGGATGTAAAAATGGACAAAGGACACCTGAGTAAGTCCACGTACTGTCAGAAAACCACTGGGGAAGAAGTGCGGGTTTTTTTCCTTATGAATGAGCAGAAAACGAAAAGACCCTCAACCCCCTTCCTTTTTTTTAACAGCACTCGGCTAAACGACTTCATTTTCAATGTGACGGCACACATCGCCTTTTAAATCACACCTCATTCTCCAGTTACAAGCGCCGTCTCTCTTAAACAGAAGTAACTCTGCGGGACCCGCGTCCAGGCACCGAGCTCCCCGCACCGCACCGCCGCCCGCCCGCAGGGAGGGGAAGGGGGGCCCCGGACCCTCTCCCCATCCCCAGCAGCGACCCCGCAGCCTTCCCCGGCCCCGTCCCGCCGCGGCCCCTCACCTCCGTCCTCCTCCTCCAGGGAGTTCATGCAGGGGAAGTAGACCGCCAGCGCCTCGAAGGAGGCGGAGAGGCTGCTCCGGCTCTGGGACCGCTGCATGCTGCGCCCGCCGCCCGCCGTCTGCCGGCCCATCTTGGCCGAGCGGCACCCGCCTTTGGCGCGGTACAAGAAGCGCGGCGTCTTGGCGGCGGGGGGCGCTCAGCGGAGCGGTGCGGGGCGGAGGGGCGCGGAGGGGAGCCCTCCGCGGGCGCTCGGTGCGGCGGGGCGGGGAGCGGGGGGGGGGCGCTGAGGGAGGCGGGGAGCGCCGGGCGGGCTGCGCGCTGCGGAGCTCCGCTCTGCCCCGCTCGTCTTCCCGCCTCAGCCCCGCTCGTCTTCCCGCCTCAGCCCCGCTCGTCTTCCCGCCTCAGCCCCGCTGCCTCCGCTGCTCACGGCGGGGCGGGCCGCCGCAGCCAGCACGGGGCCGCCTATCAGCCGGGTGAGCCGGAGGCGTAAGTCACCGGGGCGGGGGGACGGACGGACAGACGGACGGGGCTGAGGGACGACGCCCGTCGTGTGAGGCTCGCCGGCGGGGCTGTAAATACCCAGCGCGCCGCGGAGGCAGGACCGGGAAACGGCGGCGGCCGATCGCGGCGGGCCGTCCCGCAAGCACCGCCCGCAAAGTTTGTTCCTCCCCGCCCGGTCCCCGCTGGGCCGGTCCCAGCGCTCCCCTCCGCCTCCTGCCGGGGGGCCGGAGGGACGCTGGAAACGGGGAGAAGGCCGTGGTGGCCCCCACGCTTTGCCCAGCTGTGGGGCGCCCTGATGGCACCGCGGCCAGAGCTCCTGGCCAGCACAACACACCTACAGCCAACGGGCAAGTGTCTGCTCTTCAGGGGTGTCTGTATGGAGGAGATGTTTGTGTGGTGTATGTTACATGGAGAGTGGTGTTTGTATGAATCACTGAATCACTGAAAGGTTGAGGCTGAAAGGGACCTCTGGAGGTCAACTAGACCAAAGCCTCTACTGAAACTGGGTCACCTAAAGCTGGTTGCCCAGGACTGTGTCCATATGGCTTTGAGTATCTCCAAGGATGGAGACTCCACAGCCTCTCTGGGCAACCTGTGCCACTGCTCGGTCACTCTCACAGAGAAAAAGTTCTTCCTGATGTTCAGAGGGAGCCTCCTGTGTTTCAGTTTGTGCCCATTGCCTCTGGTCCTGTCAATGGCCCAGCACCTGGTGAGGAATCAGCCCCAAGGCACACCTGCCTCCTTAGCAAGTGGTTGTATCTTTTCTAAATTCACAGAATTTGCTCATAGCTACAACACAACATTTGTGTTTCTGATTCACTTTTACTTCCATATTTTCCTCACCGCTATTTAACATCACCTTTTTTTTTTCTGTTTATCCAGTATATTATATTAATGGAGTGTGTAGCATTTGGCAACCTCCTCCTGCCCCTGCTCCAGATGATAAGCGACTAAAGCACTGGACATCATTAAAAAGAGCTATGAGCCACTGTAGCAGTCTTTTGCAGTATTAAGAACTTATTCCACTATAGTTCATGACAGTGCAAAACTAGTATCAAACCTTGCACATTGCTGTTGTTTTCTTACTGGCCCTTTAAACAGTAATGATAGTAAATATGCTAAATTTTTTTTCAGTTTTCTTTCAAAGGCTTTTGACTCCCCCAAAATAACGGTGAACTATATTTAGGGTTTGATCTAACAGATTTTGGAGACAGACTTCCAGTTTGAAACCAACTGAATCTCTTCTTCATGAAGAACATGTATAGAGAGTCACACACACCTGGCACGTATTTCATTGACGATGCTTGGAAAGGAATATTTGTGCCTGGATAATAAGAAGAGATTATAAAGCGCCAACACTATTAATCTCATGCTTTGCTAAGGAATGAAAACTAATCAGAACTTCAGCACTCAGGGATGGGATGGAACCCATCATTACTCAATCTACAGGAAAACACTGAGTTTAGAATATGCACAATATTTTCATTTATAGATTATTATAATATAGTATACCTAATAAAACTTGTTTCACGTGACACCACAGGCACTTATTTTAGAACAAGATAAATGCTCTTTTCCTTTGCAGTAGCAATAAATGATGTCTCCGGCAACTCATCTATGTGTTGACATCTTTTAGATGTCTCATTCAGGCCATATACCAAAATGTGTATTTAGTTGGTCATTCTACGTAAGTTCATTTTTCTGTGGTCACATGCCAAAGGCTCTCACCTCCCATCGTATCTGTCACGCTTTGCTGGTTATCAGGAAGGCGATCTGCTGAGACAGACAGACATCTCCCGTGCATGCCACAGCCAGGCCCGTGGGGAGGCCACAGTAGCAGAAACCTGCCACTCCTGTTTGAGGTGAACACCCTGCCAGCCCAAAGTACCTCCAGAACTCTCTCTAAAATCCCCCTTTGCATTTGTACCAGGGCCACGTCACATTAAAGTACATTCAATTTGCAGAGTGAAATTTTTCTGTTTACAGATTATTCTAAAAAGACATTACTAAGAAGACTACAAAGCAAACAGCTCTAAAATAAATTATAATGAGAATGACAGTAATAATACTAAATCTTGAATATAGAATTATCTTGTAATTGGCAAAAAATAATAAAACATGTTGAAATGATTACTAAAGTTATCTTTAAAAGACTTGGTGACTACAGAATTTTCTATCTATAAACACTAAAGGAGACCAAATAACTTCAACATTTTTATCAGTTTAAGATATGGCAGAAAAGTAAATGTCAGCGGCTTGACTGAATAATAATTCATGACTGCTTTTGAGAAGTTGGATGCAAAAAAAGAGTTAATGTTCATTACATTTCGTTTGAACTACTGAAGACTTTCATAAAAACAGCTGAATAAAGTTGAATATGATGACGAGGATGCAGAGAAAGGCAAAACAACAGTTGGAAGACTCGGAGATATTCACAAAAATACAGGCAAACTGTAGAATACATATTCAAAGAAAAGCAACTGATTTGTAACATCTGTTTAATCTACTTTCACTCCCATTTAGAAATACTGCTTTTGTAAGTACTCTCTTCAGAAATACTCCTTGTAGAAGAAATAACACCTACTGAGGAGCCAGCAAGCTCTTCCCAAGTTTTCCTTCCCAAGTAAGGGGGTGAGCACCTTTCCCTAAGTTCTGACCTCAGCAGAACCTGGGAGTCCCCCTCTAACACAGACGTTCTGCCGTGACATGGCCATCGCAGGGGTGGTCAGCAAGACACCGATCAAGGTCGGATGGGGCTTTGGGCAGCCTGGTCTAGTGTAACATGTTGGGAGTGTAGTGTAACACTAGTGTAACATGCAGGGGAGTTGGAACAAGATGATCTTTAAGGTCCCTTCCAACTCTAACCATTCCGTGAATATATGATGCGCCAAACAAGGTGCTAACGGGGCACTTTGTTGGTGGTGTGTGGTCTCGGTGGGAATTTGGCCGCACCCTGAAGGCTGTGCCACAGTGCCGGGGGCCCCCACATCTCTCAGCCCCTCAGCACTGAACAAGACCTGGCAGCCACAGCGATTATAACAAGTTGTCATTTTTGCAACATTGCACCATATATACAGAAAGTGTAACTCTCATTAATAAAATCAGCCTCTACCAAGAAAATGCCTTTAAGTGTTGCACAATCCATAGTCAATTCCAAATTATCCCAAGCAAAGGTTGCAATACAAGACACCTATTCAGCAAATCTGTGAAAAAACACTAGGTCACAGTCCTGGCCAAGCTTCCTCAATATGCTTCTCTCTCTGATTTTCTTTCTTTAAAATAAAGGATTAAAGGGAAGAATGAAAAGCAAAGACAAAGAACTGAGATAAGAAAACCATAAATTGTCAGGATTCTGGGATTTGGGGAGGCTCTCCTCGAACAGTTGCTAATGATTGCATTGTGCAAATAATCTAATTGATGGCAATCTAGACACATGCCTTGACTGCAGAAAACAAGATTACTACCCTGATATTGACAACATCCCCCGATTGTTTTGCTGTTATTTTTTTAAATTTTAACTGCTACTCATTGATTTGTGTCACCACTTGCAAGTGAATTCCTGTTAAAGGAACTGCATCCACATCCCATCTCAATGCTAAATATCAAGACAAAGCATGAGACTTCCAGGTATC
Source organism: Xenus cinereus (assembly GCA_025774025.1). Taxonomy (NCBI): domain Eukaryota; kingdom Metazoa; phylum Chordata; class Aves; order Charadriiformes; family Scolopacidae; genus Xenus; species Xenus cinereus. Next base: position 140,012,160 of record JAOXJK010000012.1, on the reverse strand, counting down.
ATATTTCTTTAACATTTTCTGATAGTTTGCTGCAAGAACAGTACGTTGTAAGAATCCAGGTCAAACAGAACAAGGTCAAACATCTGCTATAAATGTATGTATTGTCCTGAGGCAATTCTATTTGTAGAGTTAGATGTATTATAAAATATTTTGGTGGCTCATCTACCAAACTTGCAAAGCAATTGCTTACTAGTTGTATTCCCTGAAAATTACTAAAAAATGGCATGTAACATGAATTTGTGTGGATCTTCAGTGCCAACCTGCTCTAAATACAGACAGCAAATAATGGGATTCTGAATTTAATAAATGTATCTTTCTCTTTTTAAATAGATATACTACATGCGGTAATTAAAAAAAATATGAAAATTAATGTATTCTCCATCATTTTTCATGTTTAGACTGTAACTGAGTGTATTTCAGCAAGTGCGCTCCAAGTGAACACAAATTATTAGAGTTTAAATGGAGATGCTTTGGAAACATAATGATCTGATGATTCTTTAAGGAAAACATACCTTTTTCCCTGGGGGGGAGGAAAAAAGTTTTTTTACTTCCTATTGCTACTTCTGTGTATTGAACCTGGCCGTCATAATTCCCTGGATTTAAGGAATGCAAAATTATTCATGCAGATTATTTTGTTATTATTGCCTATATTATGGATTAATTCCTAAAGCCTGCTCTGGCTCCTGAACACAAGATAAAAGCACACATTGCCGTAAAGGGGTTCTTAACGCTTTGTGCACATTTTGGAGAGGATTCTCCAGTGCAGACACTGTGGAAAGGTGATCTAAAGTTTCTGAACACCTCCTTTTTACCCTTCGATTAAGGAAGGTATTCTGAGAATGGGACTGCAACAGAGTTATTGCCCTTTTCTTTGTCACCTTTTCTACTCTTCTGTCAGTCGTTGCCCACAGCTTTCTTTTGTTTGCTACAAAAGAGATTTATTTTGATCATGGCTGTCTTCAGAAAAGACAATTCAGCTGCCTAGCTTTCTATGCAGGCTAATTACTTTTCACTTGCACTACACCTATCAACTATTAGGCATAACGTATTACAAGTATAATTCAAACTCTTTAATGACTTTTCACTTACGAGAAATCTTTGTGTGTCATTACAAGAAGGGCAAATGGCTTCCTCTTAAAGCGTGAGGGACAGTCCCCCACACCTCCCACTGAGATGCAGTCCAGACCGTGTTTTATTTAACTGAGTTTTGGCCTCCTCTCATACCCTCAGCTTTCACCAAGCAGAGAGAGCTGACACACGTCAACAGAGAAGAAACACTTGATAAACATCAAGGGCCTCAGAAAAAGAGTTAACTGAATTATCTCCCCCTCCAAAAAATAACCCAGTTTGAAAACCCAGCATCTCTCTAATTCTAGGAAGATAGAAAAGGGAAAGTAAATGTCAGCATTAGTTGGAGGAAATGTGATTCTCCAAATAAGTTATTATTCAAGAAATTTCCAGTAATTTGTCCAGGTTAAGTATCAGTGGGGGATATAAGGTTGCAATTATTACTGAATTAAACTTTTAACTTTTTTTTTTTTTAAAGCTAAAACAATACACTGAAAAGATATTAAAAGTACTGCCCAGTCACTGTAAAACAGGGTTTATGTATGAAAAACGTGTAACATGTAGTAACAAGCTGTTGCTTACTGTAATTTGCTAAATGTTCAGACTCTGCTGGCTGTCCCCATGCTTACAGACAGGGGCACGTGCCAACACCAGCCAAGCGCTTGGAAGGGGTAGATTCAAGAAAGTTACAAGATCCTTCACAAGTAATGGCTCTTTTTACTGTTTCCCATCATATCACAACTCACTATTCTCACCTTAGTATCTTTTTGATCATGACTAACATGATCATGAACTCTGTCCCAGGGCAGTGGCTCCCAATCCATGCAGCACTAACCTTCAGTCGTCTCCCACTCTTGAAGTTTCATGACATAATGACCATTCCTACATTGTTTCTATGCCCAGCAATCAGATACAAGTTTTCTAAGTTCCATTTTTTTTCCCAATCAATGCATTTTTTGATTTTCTGAGCATTCCCTACTAAGCAGTCATGGAGGATGCAGCCACACTTTTCCATCTGCTCACATGGTAACAGTAAATTTTTCCATTCTCCCAGTTCTTTTGGCATTTTCTACTGTAAGGTCAACTCCACCCCAAATATCAAGCTAGGTACACAGTACAGATTTCGAACCAAAATAGTTTTGCTGACTGACACAGCTGTTCTGGGAGAATTCCCTAGTTGTTAGTGCAAGTGCAGTTATATCAGCAAAACAGGATTCTCCTAGAACTGCTTGTTTTGCCTGGCCACATTAGGGCTCTTTTGCTGCTGCTTGATTCCAGTATACCTACACTGGAAAAGTGCTCCCACTATTCCCATCACCTTAAACAGTCTGTGCCAGTGGAACTGTACCTGTAAGTAATTTAGCCCTTGTAGGGATCATTTCAAATCCTTGGACATTTTCAGAAGATACAGATTTGAAGAGCAGAAAAAAATTACTTTTGCAAGGTCTCTTCCAAAAGCATACATTTCCATTTCTGAAAATGAAATTGGGACAATTTAACATAAAAAGTGTTTTAAAATGTAGAAATGGAAAAGTAGCAAGATTTTTCCTCATGGAAACATAGGATGTTTTCACATCCATGGAGATACCAGTTTTAGTTTCTTACACAACATAGTAGGATTGCTTGTCCTGCAATTGGCATTCTCTTCTGTATTATGCCTTCTTTAATGAACATGAAGGAAATCTGTAAAAATAAGTCTCTCTTTTGCTCTAATGCTAATATTAGTCACATGTAAAAACTGTCTGTTCTTATTTAAATATAATATATTTGACTTTCCCCTCCAATGTTTATGATCAAACCGCAAAGCCAAAAGTCGTAATTTTTCTAAAAAACAAAGGGAGTTGTTAATGGGCTAGCATGCAGCAATGCAGTGTAGCCAGCTCACAAGTAACTAAGAGGTCAGAACTGGAGCAGAAAACCTTTACATGGCTGAGTATTTCTATTTTGATTAAAATAATTTCACACTTCCATGATCACAAGGCAATCTGCAAACCACAAGGTGTCTTAGAGCTCAGCAAAATACATTACTTTGTAATGCTTCATCAGGGTGAGAAACAAAGAGCACAGAAATAAAAATGTACACGCTCTTTAGGGAAATGTTGTTATTGAGAAAGAAACTTAGAGGAAACACGCTGTAAAAAAACCTCAAAACGAAGTGGTGTTTTTTGGTTTGTCTTGTTTTGTTTTTTAGGGTTTGGTTTTTGTTTTTTAAATGCATAAATGGAGACTATCTGCTCTCTCTATTTAGATTCTAATCCACTGTTTTGTTTCTGAGAGTAACCTTCTTTATAATTCATCAGACCCATCACTTAGAAACAAGCTGCAGCTATTCACGTATACTCTCAAATCTTATTATTTCAGCTGCCTGTGTACTCACTCCACTGAAGGTTTTCAAAGCATCTTAGATGAGGACAACGTAATTAGTTTCTGAAACTGTAACTTCATGAAACATGATTTGTTTCCCTCTATAATTCAGTCTTCAGTACAGAAGGGACAAAACCAGTGCAGAGCTATTGGCACTTTAGCAGCCTGCAGAGCACAATGAGTGCGACCAGTCAGTGCACCTGGGTTGATGCAGCAGTCTGCTGATGTTACTTAAGAAGATACACTGCAAAAGCACCCTGTGATCTTTATGCTTGTATTATTCCAGAAGAAAAGTTCAAAAAAATCCCTACTGAGATGAAATGTGTTTTGCAAACAACATGTGAAAATGACAAATGACAACAACAGGATGGAGAGCGAGGTATGTGCCTGTCACAGGCTGTTCTCTGCACTCAAGGACCGCAATGTCTAGAGAGAGCACTGCTTGCTGAGGACACTGCTGCTACAATTCAGGTCTGGTTCGATATGTTTGCTGTATGAGAGTATTACATTATCATCAAGCGGTGAAAGCTTTGGTGAGTCCAAATGTCAGCACTGTAAAGAGACATTTGTCTTGCAGGTCTGTAATGTAATTTTGACATAACCTGTAGAAGGTTAATTTATATTAAGCGGGAATGATTTTGCAAAGTTCTGTGCCTATTAGGTTATCTGTTTTGCTTGAGATCACAGACTACCTTTATTGGAAACAGCATATGCCACAGTCCTGTGCATTATTTCAGTGCAGAACAACCAGACAATGGCTTTCTGAGGCTTCTTCTGCTATACAAAGCCCGCAGAGACTTGTCACATCTATTTTGTAAATCATGTTCTTTCAAATCACCTGTCCTGTGTAGTCCACAGGTAACCAGCTCCACTCATCAGCCACCCTTTGCTTCTGCTTATGCCCTTACAGTTAGTGCTGCCTGGCAGGTGGGAATCTGACGCCTGACAGTGCCAGAACATCAGTGGAAGCCACACCATTTTAACGAGGTCATGAATTTCACTTCTTACAGGTGCAAATGTAAGTGGTGTGACTGCTTTAAGCCTTAATGAGGATTTTGCAAGGAATTTAGAGGATTCAGAGAATTGAATTCACTAATGGAACACTTTAATTTTAATGGTCAGCTCTAAACTCACTGACTAGAATATGAGTCAGTTGGTGGGCACTGGGATCCATCCAGAAATAACCATAGGAAATACTCTCCAAGCAAAGTCTTAACGACCAAGAAGAAAGATATATATTTTTATCTACTAATGTTACATTTAACTGACAAAATCACAAAATTTAGTTTTATTTTGTAAGTTTTCATGCTGTTTGTATTTCTGGCAGAGAAACGTGTGCTGTTGTCATTACACTGCTCTCATTTCCATGGTGTTTGAGTCATAGCAGTGTCTCTTCAGCCACGATCACACAATCACATGAATCCAAAATGCCATTGCTGATGAACAACAACTTCATTTTTCTCTATCATTTGTTTTTTTCTGGTAATCCACAACTATGTCTACATGAGTAAATACAATATCAAGACATTCTGGTGCACATTTTCCTGCTACATGTTTAGAAGAGTCTTTAGCACGGTATTGGCTTGAAGCTCTAGAGCACCTCCAATAAAGTCCTGGTTCAAGAGTTGAAATGGGCCAGAAATCACTTATGAAAGGCTGTTTTGGAGGGTAGTAGAGTATCACAGTATGAATTTGGGTAACTCTGTGCCAACTGGACTCAGTGCCAGAGACCATCCCTCTGAATTTTTAATGCTGCAATACAGTAGAAGCCTATTTCTCTCAGATATGACACCGCTACAGCTTTAAAACTGCCATACAGGAATTGGAAGTTATCTTGCCAAACAACTTATTTGGCTTCAGAGTCACTATGCTACAAATAACTTATGAAATAAATTAGCTGTTCAAAAGCCAGTTAGCCATGCTATCACTATATTAATGAGTTCAAATGGGATTCAAAACACCATATATGAAGTTTTAATTGGTGTGTATACCTGGAAGTCTTAGGAACTTTTCACTCACGTAGGATTATATGTAGGGCCTCACTGGGCGTCTTTTCACAATTTCCTATTTAAGGACTGAGAATAACAGACAGAGAGCAGAAAAATTCCCTAGACTGGTATGGTATTACTACTAATACTGTTGCTACTACTTGAACTAGCACTAGCTAATACTGATTACAGATCAGATGTGCTGATATAAATTTGGCCCCATGCATGACCTGTGTTGGATCCTGCAAAATGCTGAACAACTTTAGCTTCTTCACCTACATTGCCCTTTAAGAAATAAAATTTACTTCTCCAGCTAGGAAGGTATCCCATCCAAGACGACCTAAAAATATCATACTTTCCAAAGCTCCCTCAGATACGTGGTTCAATATCTTTCAGATATAATTTAGGCTAAACTGTAAATGACTGAAAATAGAAGAGGTTAGGGAGATATAATAGATGTCAAACTCAAGCAACTTTGTTCATCTGCAAAACCACCCGTGAGCATGCACCTATGAATAATGTTCACAATTTTGATCAATTTTCCTTGGATTATGCTGTATTTTCTGTCTGTCTGTATTTCAAAATATTGGTCCTTTAAAATATTATCATTTAGCTTCAGCTGGCTACTTTTTGTTGTCATACGTTTGCAAAATGATAATGCTGTAAGACCAAGAAAGCTTGGCCCTGAATATAGAAGACATTGTATGAACTCACAGTTTGAGTTTTTGCTCAAAAGAGCTTACCATCTGAAAGGCACAGGAGTTAAAAAAACCACAGGCTGCAGAATAGAAAGAAATTGCACCAAATTTACACTATCCCCAGTAAGTCAGCAGCACAAACTTCCTGCCATCTGGATAATCTCCATCAGCATACAGTATTTCAAATGTATTAGCAAATAACACCCTACTAATCTTTGCCTACCTATATATATTAAGAGATAGTTTGTACCAATTTCTATTTCACTTGTGTAAATTCAGACTGGCTTACTGAAGTGAGGACTATGATCTCCTCAATGGAAGGGAAAGTGAAACATGTGCCTTTTTCTTTATATCCTTGTATTAGCCATTTTAAATAAAAACCAACACCGGTATATTTCTAATAAAGAGTGGTACATTTAACAGTACAAAATACAGTAATTGAGTAATTGTATTCTTTTTCAAGGGTCACAGCAGTCCCCATTGCTCGTGGTGACTCATCTAAGTGCAAAGGTGTTTCCCTGGATTAGAGAAGAGATCTCTAAGTAAAAAGAAAGGGAAAAAAAAAGATCTGAACAGTTCATGCTGGGTGACACAATGTGTTTACTTATGCAGTACAACGGAGCTGGTACTTCAGCCCCAGCTTGGGTACTGGAAACTACATCAATACTGGGTTTGCCCAGGCTAAACAGTATTGCAGAATGTGTCACTTGTTTGTCTGGAGTCAGCTCAGGTATTTGTGACCCTGCTATGCTGTGTGGCACTGACAAGCACCACGATTCATCTAATTTCACTTCTGCATGTTAAAAGTAGGACTCTAGTTCTAAACCAGTTGCCCAAGCTCCCTCTGTAGTCAATGGACAAAAATTTGAAACAATATGATTGTAGAAAATTGTTTTGCCAGAGTACCAACTATGGCAAAACAATTTTCTACAATCATATTGTTTCAAATTTTTCGATTAGGAGGTACATACAGTCACAAAAGCAATAGAACCAGACCTAGAAGACAACAGAAACCCCAACATCTGATACTGCTGGTGACTGCCAGAGGTTCTCAAAGCTTTTTGGCACGTCAAGTTTTAAACTCAACAAAGCGCACAGTGGTACAACATACAACTTCTTCTGACTTACCCACCCAGAAGTCCATGGGCCAATTTACAGATAGACCAGACAGGCAGGTTGCCTCCCACCTCCCAGTCCAGACGGAGATGCCCATCTACGCTGCCTGCTACTACTCCTTTGTAGTACACACTTGGTGCCTGTCTCTACACACGTGCATATTTATATTCATATATAAGAATACACACACATAGATATATAATTGCTTACTTGTGTTTTTTTCACATACACTTGTGTCTATATCATATTTTAATGATCTTATACTGCAGAAAGTGTAGGAGTTGACAACGATCTGAAATAAGCAATCAGGATGATAGCCTATGTGTTTGCCATACCACACAGACAACATACATTTAATTTGAAATATTCTTATATATAAATGATATGCTAAAATAACCCCCCAAAAATCAATATAACTACGTTTTTTTATAAAAAATATATGATTTTTAAGTCTTTCTCCATAAATTTCAGCTGAATAGTACATAAGCTACTTTGCAGAGGAGCTGAGAAACTCTCCCTCCCACTTCTTTTGGAGGGCTCTGTCAGGAACTCTGGGTTCTCAGACCCCTAAAAGTCAAGCCAATAATTCTTTGCTTATTTATTCCCCCCCTACCCCGCTCCTTTTGTTTCAGAAACAAAATAAAATAGATACACATTTTGTTAATTAAAATTCCTTTTTTTTTTCTTTCTGTATGAATACTGGCTATTGTTACTTTCTAAAATAATCTTTTGTGGATTTAACAAATGTCAGACTTTCATCAGGATTCTGCACCAGCATTCTTGTTTAGAGAGCTCCACAAAATTCAATTAGAATAGAAGCAACCCACTAATGCAAATGAGTTATTTGAATACAGTTTTTTAAAGTCTGCCTATTATGTAGTGCGTCAAAGATAGCTGACTTTTTTCTTAATTTTACCATGTGGGTCTCTAGTTAATGTTTTAGTATAGTTTAGTTCATAAACTTGTTCTAATTTTCTCTATATGCTACCCTCATTCAGTCGCACCGCGTCTAATAATCTTAATATCTTTGTGTTTAGTTTGGGGAATATCTTTAGACTCAGAGTCATTTAATATATATGTGAGTTCAGTTCTGTACGCATGAAAAAGAGGAAAAATGTTCTCTAAGTACAAATGTGACAAATGACCATATGAGAACATTTTTTTTTCCTGTAAATACTTAGGGAAAGTTTTACATTTGAATTTAAACCTTATTTTACTCTGCTCTATGTAATATATAACAGACGGGTACAGACTGCACAGCTAAACTGTTGGTGCCAATGTCTCCCAAAGACATGGGGCCACCTCCTGCCGTTGCCTACACCTGTGCAAATATGGAGTTACTCCATGAACCTCTCTAGATTACATTTGAGGTTTCATAGAAGTACGTCAGGTAAGCATAAAAATCAGCTGAGTTATGCACCTATTTGCCTTAAAATTTTTTACAAATAAACTAAGATCATGGTTATAGTATTGTTCTTGGGGAAAGATAAGTATTCTTAAACAGGATTAAAGACAAATAGCTTTGTCTTTAATCACATCTTAACACAGTGGGAGGCTGTTTAACTGGGATAATGAAAACCAGCTTTGATATGAGCTACTCATGCTTTTGCAAAAAGTCAGATATAACTTTTATTAGATGAAGTCTTCAGAGCGAGGAAACAAGAGATGTTTCTTTAAAGAGCTGAATCTGCCATGCTGGATAAATCACACAAACTTCTGGTCCCCAGCATCCATATAGTCTAATAATCAGACTGCTTTTTTCATTCTCCACATCAGAGACAAATACGGACAAAACACAAGAAAATAAAAATGGCCATATCAGGAAAAAGGAAAAGGTCTAATTATTCAATATTGTCTCTGTCAGTCTGGCTGGCACCAATGCCTAAGAAACACACATAAGCAAAAAAAAAGTACAGAAAGTTTCAATGACCACTGGTTTAGAGGCTCTCTGAGTTAGAGACTTTTGTGTTTAATTGCCATTACTATGTCCAACCCAAGTCATTTTGTCTAAACTCTTTTTGAGCCAGTATAAACACCAGGTCTATACAGTATCCCATAGAACCGGTCCCACAGTTTAAATTTGTACTGTGAAGATGTACTCTCTCTTGTTTGTTTGCTTGGTAATTGCCTGCAACGCCCTAGTTCTTGCATTGTGAGAAAAATGAATAAAACATTCTGTAGTCACCTTTTTCACAGTATTTCTGACTTTATAGCCCTCAATCATCTCCTTCAAGTCATTTTTTTCTGAACTGAAAAATCCTATTCCATATTTCTCATCACCTTCCTACTTGCTCTAGCTGTGTGTGCTTTCTGAGGCCGTGGGGCCATGAGAGATGCATAGAACAGAATAATGATATTTTATGTGCTGCTTTGTTACATTATTTTCCTAACAATTGTAACTTCATACTTGGGGGAACAAAAAAAACAAAAGAAAAACCCCAAACATAGAAGTTTGACTGTGAAGTCAAAACAGAGGCAGGAAAACATTAATCACTTTCAATTTGAGATGACTTAATAAGAAATAAACTTTCTTATTTTTTTAATAACTTCTAAGCTTTAAAGAGAAATGAAAATATTTCCCTGCGTTTTGGAAAGCCTCAATACATAAACAGTGGTCTGAGAAAGCAGTGACCAACTCTGGGTGCTTGAGCGCAGAGACCCATGTCTCTTTCAGTATGCAAATTCTGACTCAGGTTCCGTACTTGCCTTGTGTTGAATCCAGCAGGACTGAGATGTATCAGATAATCCCATTTCAAGGTCGTGTGTGATTGACACAGAAAATTATAAAATAAAAATTATAAGCCAAAAAGAAACTATAGAGGAAAATGGGAAACTTTTTTAGGCTTCTCAACTAGGAAAGTCTTTGAAGATAGGTAAAATTTTCTGACAGGAAGATCAGGAGAAATAAGTGGCTAAGATGTTGACAAACAGGTAATGAGATCCATCACAGGAAGTCAGCAAACAGGTCTGGAGAGAGAACTGAAACGTTGGGTGAAGATGACATATAAATAAATGACAAAATAAGAGCAATTGCTTCTTAGGCACACACCAACAAATGGCAGAATCAAAGATATATATGTTTAACTAGAAAAAATCTCGATATGGGATTTGATGCAAATTGTGCAATTAATTTTTGTATGAGACTGCGACAAATCACCCATCATCACTGCCAAATTTCAACTGGAAGGGAAGAAACCTCCCTTTCACACAGCTCAAACTAGCCAGACGAGACTGAACTAGAAGGATGACTGCAGCCAAGTACCCAGTAAAATCTTTGGTCCAAGACAGATAAAGAAACCTGTAGACACAAACCCTAATGACTGCAAAGTCCTGGTGATACAAATTAAAGTCTGCAGGGACATAAAGGCTCCTGGACAACCTCCAGTTGCTGTGAGGGAGTAAAAGTCACAAAACAGGGTGTCTTTGGTCAGTACCTAAGATTTAGCAGGTCTGATACCGACAGTTATCAAAAGTGCTTTTGCAGGTATCCCTGCCCATGGCAGGGGATTGCAACTAGATGATCTTTAAGGCCCCTTCCAACCCAAACCATATTATGATTTTCTGTTAGTCAGACTAATACTTTCTTTTGTTTGCTTGTGCTTTCTCACTGCTGTCCTACCTCTTGGCATCACATCCAAGGTTACTGCTAGAAGGCTGTTTTATATACGCATGAAGGCTTATGAGAGGACTTTGTATCTTTGATTCACAGTTTTATCTCACATGTACAAATTACCACCCAAAAGCTACCTAAATAGACACTTTTAAATTATGAAGATCTGCATTTTATGTCATAGCTAGCTCAAGAACTACCTCTTCCTTTTGTAATTACTCCACTAGTGAGTATCAGCTGTACCTAATCTATCAAACAGAAAAGACGTAAGAGCAGGGTATTTTTAGAAAAGGATCCTTCATTTTCAAATGTAACTCCACCTAGAGATAAGAAATTGCTGACTTTTAGGGGAGTCTGTGAACCTTTTCTTCTTCCTTAGCATTTTGAAGAGGAGAAAGGGAAGCTAGGAGAGAAGAAATTGTAGTTTTTAATTCCAGTAATAATTTAATTGAGACTTTGTAAAAACCTATCATTAATTGAAATATATGATCATTGAAAT
>JAOXJK010000012.1:139980578-140000717 GCA_025774025.1 Xenus cinereus | reverse complement strand
GACACCCGGATTAGGTGCGCTGCTGGGAACGATTAATGGAAATATAGGATCATTGAAATTTACAAAATAAAACAATTTTTAATTTTTAAAAACATAATTTTATGAAAAAAATCTTTTATTTACCAAGAAAATGAAAGAAATTTGATGAGAATCAGAGTACTAAATAAAGTTTGTTCTCCGAGATATATAATAATTGACTGTACTTAAAAAACAACGATTTCATTAGAGAGGATTCTTTAGCCTCAGTTTATTTCAAGTTCAGTTTGAATCAAAAATCTGACCTAGTATTTTGACTGGGGGGGGACACAACAGTCCAGAACACATGGCTGGAAGGGACTTCTTGGGGCATTCAGGCTGTAGCTCCCTTGGTGCAGGACTTTTGAATCCATCAAGTGTGAAGCGACTTTGCATTTGCAGGTGGCCATACTAATATCTTTGTTTTTCAGTCTCTCATCAAGAGGTATTAGATGCTTTGTGTCCACTGCCCTACTTTGTTGTACTTATACAAGAGTGACAAAGGCATAGTAAGCTTCGGGATCTGATTTTTTGCAACAATCCTGTTTAGAAAGATTAACTAATGAAAATATCAGGATCTGACTGGAAAACAATCTTTTCAGTTGGCGAGGTGGTGAGAAGAAACAGTTAAATGCAGATTAATTGGGGTAAGAAGTAATGACGCTGATACAAAATAATATTATCATCATAAGTACTAAATATGATGAATCTGGGTAAATGGTCATACGAAAATCAGGTTAACAGATATCTCAAAGAGCTTTGGAGTTCAATAGCAAGGAACACATCTGTTCTTCCTTGTGACTGAGATACTTTTCATGACCTTTTCTTTAAAAAGCTGCACTCTCAAGACCACACAATTATTATTTAACATTGTACTAAAAACTTCTACAAAATCAAAAGATAATGTACGCTCAGAACCTCTAAATGATGAATCTGAGGGTGGAATGAAGTCGCATTCCTGTTCCTTTTATGGTTCTCAAATGTCTGTCTGTACTGGCTATTTATTTTCAGAACAAATTGAAGTAACATTGTAATTATCCTTCTATGCTAACAGTTTTGGTATTGTATTAAAAATGTTTTAAAAGGAACACATGGCATTCACTGGCATAAACACTTGTATTGTGAAATGGCTCTATTCTCCTTATGCCTGCTTCTCAGCCGATATAATTTTCCGGCAGTATGTCTATATAGTATTTTGATTACTGCAAGTTATCACTTTTATGAACAAATACAGTATTGTTTGCTTTCACAAAATAGAAGGAAACAGAGTAGTGCTTCTCTAAATTACTAAGATCATATTATGTAATTACTTGCAACATAACTTGTAAGTTCTGAACATTTATTATGAGTAGATGAAGTAAAATACAATAGTGTTCAGAAAGGTATCAAAACATCACCTGGTAATGGCTAGAATAAAACTAAAATGTTATTTTTTTTAATTATAAGACAAAATAGGGTGCACAGATGTATGAGAAGGAAGTTTACTGGCATACTGTTAATGCCGATATGATTATATGAACTAAGGTTTAACATACATTCAGGAAGTGGGAAGATTGCCAAGCGTGCAGAAAACCACATTTCTGTCAAAGCATTTAGGGAGCCCATGACATAACAGAGGTGCAGGTTGGGCAGAACCATTTTAGGCATTCAATATACTTTGTGCATCAACCATGCACAGGACTAATCTTCCAATGAAAGCTACTTCCACTGAACTTTACCCTGCCTGATAGCTTATGTTCATTTTTCCATCACTGAACAGTATCCCCCATGAAATTTCTTTTCTGAATGTTCATCTTACCTCCCTTGTTGAATTATAATAATCTAAATATTTTTTCCATTAAGTACAGTGCTGTATATGTAAACAGAGTGAGTGAGAGAACAATCCTTTTCTTGCCCTATAATAAACATTCTTCATTTCCCCTCCCTTCTTTTATGGGGAGGAAACATTTTATTCACATGCCCTATTTTGTTTCCTAGCCACTGAATAATGATGTAACCTAAGCCTGAGGGCGTAAAATTATAAAAGAGAGACCATTTACATAGTTTGTAAGTGTGCAAGACTGTATTTGGTAATGAAGCAAAGGAATTTACTCATAAATGATGTCTAGTAGGTAATGATAATACACTCCTCGCCATGGTCTACCCAGAGTTGTGAACAAACATAATTTGCTGATACTTACTCAGTCTCAATGCTATCTGTGCATCTAGCTTTGCTCTCAGGGTGAAAGGAACAGAAGTAACTTGATGAGAAACAAAAGACAGTAAGGATAAGAGGAAGAATCCTGAAGGATATTGAAGTTAAGGACAAAGAGGTTAAATTTGTGGGGATAAAACGTCAGAAAGAAAGTCTGTCAGAGCAGCAGGCAAGGAATTATTTTAACTACTGAGCATGTGAGGGCGTGCTGATGTACAGGAGAAAACAAGATATCCTGGGCTGCAGGACAGAAGTGCGTCTACAGCAGAGAACTGTATGGCATAAGAACAGGATTTGCCTACTTTTGGGGAAGGGTGATACTATAACATAGTGTTTGCCTTAATACCCACATTGTTTACATTTTTTTCTACAGGCAGGCCAAAACTAATCTCTTTTTGCCCAGAAAGCAGCAATATCAACTCTCATCCTGTGTCATACTCTTGTCTAGTAAAAATAAGTACTCTGCACTTACTAAGCTAAGCAACGATCAATCATAAACTGCTGAAGAAAGTAACAGGAAAAAACAGCTCCAAGAATAATCAATGGTGAAGTCTTTCATTTCATTTCATTTCATTTCATTTCATTTCATTTCATTCCTTCAATTGATCTTCTTCCTGCTTAGGGCTTAGTTTTTTGCATAACAAAGCTTTAGTGCATTTTCAAGCCTGTAAGGAGTGGGTGGGAGTGATAGTCATCACTAAGAAATCATTTCCACACCTGCATGTGAATCTCACCCTTCTCTCTTGGCACACTTCTATGACCTTCTCCTCTCATGCTGGAATATATTAAATTTTGCTCATTATCTGCATATGGAGAAGGATCTGTAGCTGGTCTCTGAAGCTGTCTCTTGCAGATCAGAAGAAAAAAATCCCATATCCTTGTTACTGCAAATATATTACAAAATGAACTGAAGAACTAACACAGCTCAGAAAAACTTGCATGGAAAAGTCACAGAAATCAAGCTGTTGCTTGGATGCCAGAGAAAGCAGCAGTGTAGTCACCATTACATCATGACTTTCATACCATGTCTCAGATTGGCAGACAGGAATGAAGTAGTTAAATCAGAATAATATCTATTACATATAGAGAAAATATCAGTTTTCACAGGGAGAATCAGAGAGATTAGAAACAGAGAACTCTATTAATCCAGTTAGCCACTGCCAGCACTAGAGCAAGGGTGTTCACTCTTGGGCAGCCCATTCAGGAAAGGACCAAAATTCCTAATGGCATGATGCTACTAGTTGCTGTATGTTGCATGAATTACATTTTTTAAAATAACTCATCATGTCTGTTAATTGTTAGGAAGAAAATAATTTACTGGCTTTAAATTTGAATGAGAGCCCAATTCACGACCCAATCCCTCAGAAAGACATAACAAACTTCATGACCAAGCATCCAACCAAATTCACGCATCCAGCTGGAAATTCTGTGCTCAGCCCAGGATGAGCAGTGATGAGAAAAGCTCCATTTCTGAACTGAAATATAACACCAATATTAATTATCCTGTCCTGATGCATCCCGGCAATGCCCAGTGCTGCAAACTGACAGGGCAACTGCAGCTGCCAGGTATAAAAGTTAAGCGTGTCATTTCTAGACATCTCCTAAGGAAAAGGTTCTTACATGGTTGTCCTGCCTGCCCACGCAGATGTTCTTTTCTCCTTACTAACTTTTCAACCTGTGGAACATTTCCAAGTTCCACAGTAGATAGAGAGCGTAAAGATATTAGTTTCCTACAGATTCATTAAAAAAAACAAAGGCTGCAAAGAGCTGCAAACCAGTGCTCCCGTGAAGGAGCCTGAGCACAGCTTGGGCTGTGCCAGTCAGCGTTTGCACAGCTTGTCCCCCACTGGCAGGGGATGTGGGAGAGATAAGAAAACTCCAGGGATTCAGAAAATTTGATCAAGACCTGCAGTATGCTAGGTAAGAGAGGTAAAGTTATTGTTGAGAGGAGAGGTGTAGGCTCCAACACCTCTAGTATCTGTAGAACAACTGAAGTTAGGAAGAAAGAAAAAACTTAAAATATGTATATAGAAAATATATATGTGTATATTATATACATGTATCTTTGACAGAAGTGTGTACATCTCAAGAACATATTTAAATCAGGCTTGCTTTCTTTGAGACTGTCAAATCTAACTTTTTTTCAAAGAACCGGACGTTTTCCCTCTACTTTTCATTACTAAATTAAAAGTGATACTTCAAAAAGGCACCTGAAAAGGCATCTTAAGGTAACATAAAAATCCAGATGAACTTTTAATTCAAAATAAATAGAAAGTTTTACACAGCTGGATTAATTTTGTTTATTGCATTGAGGATGGGATTGTGAAACTATAATCTGATTTTCTGTTCCCAACAAAGCAGTGATATTTAATTACTATTTTTGCTTATTAGAAACTACAACACTTTTATAACTGCTAGATACTAAAACCCAACAGGTGATACACTAACAATAAATAATTACTGAGCCCAAACAGTGGCAGAATATTAATTAAAGATTATGAGGAACAGGAGAGAGAAAAGGCTGACACCTAAGGAAAAAAAGGAATTTGTATCTGAACTGCTCATGTACTCTGCTTTCTCAGAAGGATTATCCTAGTCACTTCAAGCAGTTCTACACAGTTCTTCACAAAAGGTTTCTCTCTTGCTATATTCTTCCCCAGCTGCTATTCTTCCTCTAACTCCCTTGTTCCCAGGTCCCACAGTCTAACCTGCAGCGAGACCCATGCTGTCACGTAGTCCATGTGTGCCTACTTCTCCTCCTTTTACTGATATAATTGTTGAATTTCTCCATACTCCACTTCTTTCACCTCTTGACTCTTTCTCTCACAATAAAGTCTGCCTTGCTGCCTCCTGCTGTTGTTCATCCTCACCGATCGCTTCTGCTTTCAGGCTGTGGTTCATCTTTGATAAAAATCTTCTCAACAGGCTGTCTGATACCAGCCACAGACGATGAGCCCTTCATCCTGGATCTGTACGTTTTTACTAGTCAGATATACCTTGCTACCTTCCTTTGATAGCAATATTATCTATGATATTAGTACCTTCCTTTCATACTGATTTAAGACCAATGTCTTTCAGGCCTCTGTTTTCTTAAGAACTGACAGAAGAATTTTTTCTTAATATTTTTAATTATCAAGTCTTGTATTCTAGAAGCTAGAAAATTCGTAGGATGTCACTGTTCTCATGTCTGCTCTCACGTCAAGGCTACTTCCTTTCAGAGAGATCCAAACTCTCTGTGCTAAAAACGAAAAAGCAACAAAATGTGTTCACTTCTCTGGTATTTAGACACTGGACAAACATGCCATAAGTCAGGATAAGAGGTGGAGGAACTGATGGGCTCAGGGTGGAACTGGAAAACACAGTTAATCCTGCTAAAGGGAAGGAATGGAAATTAGCTAAAAATGGCTAATTAGCTACCTACAAAGTGTTTTCAAATGAGATGAGAATTTTTGGTGATATGCCAAACATTTAAATGGAAAATAAGTTCAAGGATTTTAATGAATTTTAACTGTGTGATCACTGACTGTGATTTCAATCACTTCTATCCTGTCCACATTTCTATATATATGTAAAAAAAAAAAAAAATAAAAAAAAAGAATTATGAAACACAAAGCTATAAAACTCAGAATAACTAATGCGAAGAGAGAGGCTGCAGTAGGATTTACATGCAGGTAAGTATTATGAGCACATTGCTCTGCCATCCACCTTATCCTCCTGAATTTAATTACCTTTATGGTCTTCTCATTCAAATGTAGATGAAATTAGCCAAGGTATTATAAAACTACAAGTTGTTATGGACAGTGCACACAGACAAATAAATCCTCCATCATGGAGGGGTGACGGCATGAAACTGATTTTCTCAGGCTGTATTTATAGTACCAAAGTCTACAGGGACAGGACACTGACTTATAATCATCTCATGATTTCTTAGCCCACTCCTTGCCACTATTTTGACCCAAACCAGCAGTGCTTTCATAAAAAAGCAGTTGAGGAGGCAGCATGGGCATGGGAGGATTCCAGTAGATCTTAGGAATGAGGTGACCCTGTTCTGAGGAAAGCTGAAAGACAGGTTAGCCATACGGACATCAGCCAGATCTTGCTGTCAGAAGCAGAGACAGACCCTGGTCTGTTTATTAATCTGTACAGATGTAACTTTAAGTGATCATAAGATTTAGAGCCCTAGAGGTCTCTTCAGAAGGAGAACTTCAGATACCTTTCCATATATACTGCACATCTTCAGACACCAGATGAGTATAGGACAGCACCAAGGTAAAATAAAATGACAGAAAGTGTCTTCCTCAATCCAGGAAAGCTGAGAATATGCAACATGGACAAAACTGGCACATATAGATTCATCTCCCCACTGAGAAGAGACAAGCATGATGGCAAAAACCAAGATTCAGCTTGGACCATCTGAGAAAATTCATTTCAAAATTGCAAAGACTCTTTTTCCCAGTGGGGTTCTGTTCAACAATTCCTATCATCTGCCAACACGCTGCATGAAAGCACTTGCTTCAATGGAATAGCAAAAGGCATGCAAGTTAATGACTTCTACTGTGCACTGAGCACTTACAGACGTCTCCATAAGGAAGCTGCTGAACTGACTGTTCTGTTCTTTTCATGCAGCCAGACCTCTAGCGGGTACCTGTTGGCTGGCACCTGGTTTCTGCCAGAACATGAACAGAACATGAGGAGTCTCTTAGCTTGCACGCTAGTCGAGAAGTGGTGCTTTTACAGGTAACTCCTACAGCAGTATGGTCACCAGGCTGCTGAAGGAATTGCACAGTGAACAGTTCTTTCTCCAGACTTTTACGTATTGCACCTATTTAACTGCAAGTGATTTTTCTACGCTTCCTGGCATTTCTGTCCCTTTACTGATGAAGTCATGACTTCGGCTATTGACAAGATGGTGACATTAAACGACAAAGTGTAGTAACAGCAGCAGCGAGGCAGCTGAAGGGTTTCTCTAGTTCTCATATTTTAGTGCTCCTAGCAAAGAGAGTTGAAGCAGAAAACAGGATTCCTTTTGTGTGAAAAGTGGATTCACATGTCTTCCCTCCGTTTCTGAGGGTCGGTATCCCTCAAATGTACCACTAACTTCAGTGGAACTACTCATATGCTTAATAGCAAACACATGTACTCAGCTAATTTCCAACATTCATGAATAATATTCAACCTCAAAAATAAAATCAGAATGTCTTTACAACAGGCAAATAATAAAAAGTCTGCCTAAACCTTTTTCCTCCTCCCAGTTACATATATCCATATAAAGCAATTTTATTTGCATCCTCTGGACGGGAGCTCAATTTTCAGTCAAGTAACGCAACTCAGAGTATACAGAGATCATGAACTCAAACAACTTTTCAGTTGCCTACAAACTGCACTGAGGAACCAACTGAAATGCCTGCTCTGCACATATGCCCACGGACAGCAAGGAGCTCATTACTACTTGTGAAAGAAAGAACATATCTCATTGAGAAAGAGTGACATAACAAGGAAATACAGCTGGTAGCAGGGAGAAGAGGTTCTTTGCCCTATGCAAGAAAAAACACGTTTTGATGAAACACAGGCAATGCTTCTAACTAGATCTTCAAATTCAATACTAGTCCTATTTCAGTTTTGAAGACCCTTTTAAGATGCATCAATTTTCACAAGATAATGATTCTAATCTGTGAATTTAAGATTTCAAAAATACTGCCCAGTCTTGCACTCTTGAAATGACTGAAAATATTAAAACAAATATTAAAAAGTGATGTCAAAATTATAAAATGTTGACGTTTATTCAAGTCAGAATGGTGTTACTATGTTATTTTTTCCACTTAATATATATAAGTTAAATATGGCACTGCGTTAACACTGCAGGTTTCACAGAAAATATTGCATTAATTTTACATTTTCAAAAATAGTTAAGATATTCAGCTTATAAAAAAAACTAAGTAATGTTGGTAACTATTAATTAATTCGGTTAATCACAGGGAAGTAAATTTTCCTTCACAGTACAAATTTGTTCTTGACAGGTCTTACCGCAGCAAAAAGCAACAAGAAGAGTACTTATTACTGTGAATATTTTCAATTAAGTCTCAACGTGATTTCATACACTGAGCTAAAAATAATTTTTGCTGGCACCAAATGCTACCTAGACAATGGCAAAACCTAAATATTAGAGTACTATAATTACAAAACTGGATAAAATCTGAATGTAACTTCTGGAGCAGACTTTTAAGAGATAATATATATAGTTTAACATTTCATATTGTAATAAAAAGATCATGACTTTAAAGATCATGAAAAAAGATCATGAAATTAAATGTCATTTACACAAGCACTTGCAAGCACAGGAAAAACTCCTAAAAATAGGTATAAAAAGACAAGGCCCCTTCCCAATATTAATGAGACTCTGTTTTGTTTACTTTACAATAAAAAGGAGGACTGCTAAGAACATATCTCCCAAAGGATCTGTTATTCTTGTGCAGATACAGAAAGAACCATACACAAATCATTTAGCTGGTGAGGAAAAAAATAATTTTTTGCCCTTGTTAAGGAATCATTCATCTAAGCATGCTCCATTAGAAATTGTTTGAGAACAACTTGCATGGTTTTTGTGACATGTTCTCAATGACAATTTTTTGCTTCTTAATACATTCTCTGAGCAGGAAGAAAAAGCTTAACTGGACTCACATGTGCCTTAGACTAAGTGCATTACACAAGTGCATTAGAGAAAATCCTATCACTTTGTTCAAGCAGTAATCAAAATCCAATAACAAAACCTGTAAAACTGTCATTTAAGAAAAATCCTGGAGCAATTCCGCAGTTTTAAACTACTAAATTATAAAAAACTGCAGCAAAAATATAGAATCCACCAGTGTACTCCTTGAACTAGATTCTCAAGTTTCCACTGAATTTAGATGCGCCTGTGATGTCTTCAAAACCTTCCCTATCCATTCCCAAAGCATTTGGTAACTGTTAAGTATAAGATGTGTTTTACTTCATTAAAAAAAAAATTAACCTGGAGCTGTCCAATAGAATAGTTAAGAAGCACAATGTACATCCAAAAGGACAGAAAAAATAATTCCGCAAATTATGGAATGGAATAGGGACTTGACAAGTTTTAGGCTTATATTCTCTCTCTCCATTGACTTCTGCTGGTCTCAGTAACTTATCTTTTCTGTTATTCTCTTATCCTCTTCCATGTTTGTCTCGCTTCTCTATACAGACTGCAAAGGTAAGATATGAATAAAAGATGGTTCAAAAATGGATAAAGTGCCAAAAATGCACAGGAATTTGGCATCTCATTCCAAAAAAATAAATCTAAAAAAATCCTGCTTATAGCTCCAGCGGTGCCTGAGTTCCTTAAAATCAGGTTTTTTTATTCTAATTTTCCCTCTAATTTTGATTCTGTGCATGCTGAGAAGCTATTGACTCTTGGCATCATGGAGATGGCAGGGACCTCTCCTACACATCAACATGCTGAAAGCACAGATCCTGCATATTCTGCTTCAGGGACAAATCAGGTAAGCTTTACAAAGCTTTACAAACAGCAGCTGCAGGACTCTGCTCAAGAAACATAGTTTTGGTCACTTCTTTCCTTTATTACATCTCTAGAGAAGCAAAAGCCAAATCTCAGTTTTAGATTGTGACCAAGAGGATGTATCTATGATAGAGGGAGATCTGGGTTCAGAGCCCCTCCCCTGCTGGAGAAGACAAAAATATTTCTTATTTTCTTGGAGAGTACCTGGCGCACACCATCTGACTTGCGCTATTTTGCAAACCGAAGTTTTTGCTAGCACTCCAAAAAAAGAAAAAGAGGATGACCCAATAGGCCAAATAAAGTATTGATAAGAGAGCTGTGACTGTAGGCTAATGGTTAGAGTAATTTGTTTGTGAGTAGGGGGTTCAGCTCCCCGATTCAATGGCTGCTTCTGTATTTTCTGTGAATCATCACTGCCACACTTAGCTAATTTTAAATTAATATAATTTAATATGTTAATATAATTTCTCTTGTACGAGTTTTCTGTTAGTGGCACATACAAGTTTTGAGTGATCACATCATCACATTTCTTCCATGGAAGACAAAGGCAATATAAATGGTCTGGAGATGCCTAGAAGGCATGTCCCAGTTCATTATGAGGGACATCAGCACAAAGAGTCCAGAAGCATGAAGAGCCCACAAAACTGTATTCTCAATAGCTGCATGATTTCCCTTGAGCTGTTTATCTTGTGCAGTGTTTAAAAGCAGAAGTACTATAACGTTTACTGCTCCATTTTATCCTATGGAGAGCAGAGATTAGTCTTATTTATAATATCAGCACATGACAGCTAGCTGAAATGGGCAATGTGAGAGTGCAGTAAAACTGAACTTTTGAAATACTTCAATATCCACATAAGTTGCATACCAGTTGAGGCCAGAGAACTGTTCTGAATTAGTCTGCAAGCATGTCTCTAATACCACTTTTACTTTTGGGTTATTTTCATGATTTTTTACTTTCAAGTAATTATTTTAGAAATTACCTTCTATCCTTAGGAAAAAAAACAAAAAGTCAATTATCAAAAGCATATTAATAGTATTGCTGATTACATGGGTAGTGTTAGAGATATAAATTCAATATTGAGCTATGACTTCCTTCATTCCATTAAGGTACAAGGAAGGAAATCCTGTATTGTTATGAAATGTTAAATTAAAAAAAGATGAATGAATCTGTAAATATAAATGTCATACTTATTTGGTTTTGGTATTAAAACCACACTTCTGATAACTGTCCAAGAGCAAAGTACAACAGCCATCTGCCTGCTGGCCTTTGGAGATCTGAAGTAAATCTCCCTTGATGGCACATTGTTATTTATTGAAGGTGGTTCACAGAGAAACTTGTAGATGAGTATTATCCTTCTGAAAGAACACAAACAGTGGTCATTGAAGTGGCAATGTAAAAAATTGAAAATACTAGCAAAAGTGTTTCAACTGTAAGCAAATAAAACTGAATTTTCTTCCCTAAAGTATAAACTACATGGATACACAGAACTGTCACTACAGGTAAGTATCTCAGACATTTCAGGCAAACTGGAAATTGAGTAACTGCCAGAGTAGAAGTATGAAATTTTCCTATAAAGTTCTTCTTTTCACTCTCAAGTTTCATTAGGATGAAGTCAGAGCCCTTTTTTCATACAACATCCAACAATAAATTCACATATATTGTATCACATGTTAACTAAGGGATTATAAAATCCCAAAAGGAGTTTTCAAAATGAAACTTTCTTAAGGAAAGCCTAAATTATTCTGTTGAATAGCTCTCACATAACCTAAAAAAGAAATGCTCTCCAGATTGAATTAATTCTGGAAGCACTGTAATGGGGTTTCCTTATGTAACAACACAAAGAACAAATCTTGTTTACTGTGAAAACAGAAATTAAGCAGCTTTGAAGTTTTTTTATGAGATGTATATTTTTTTAAGCAGGGATCTTATGAGAATTCTTCTGCTCTGAATAAGAAAAGATAGCTTAGCAGTATACTTACCAAGAAAGATCACCCTACATTTCTCTCTCTATTTTTACCTCTAATTATGGAAAGAAAAAAATCTTGTGGAAGGTCAAGCTAAATGTTCTGATCTCACTTATAGGTTTCTCCTTTTTTCTCTTACTAATGAGATCAAGTGGTAACATCGGTATGTTACTTCTTAAGAAAAGGGCTGGCAACACAGAAAATAATTTTTTGAAATATAAGTAAAGGTTTTAAATCATATAAATGCCTACAACCAGGGGATTTAATTTTACTTCTACCACAGTCAGCTGGAAACCTCACAGGTGTATATCTCACCGAGTTGATAACTACATATTACAGAGCATGAGTTCAATGAGTAATTTGTGACTGGGGCAGTATTGCTCAATTGGCATACATGATCGGCATATTTTGTCCCAAAATTAAGCCTTTTATTCTTACTTCCTAGTCTCATTACAGGACTTCCTTCTCGCCTGCCTGGAATTTCTGCTTATATA
Organism: Xenus cinereus; assembly: GCA_025774025.1. NCBI lineage: Eukaryota > Metazoa > Chordata > Aves > Charadriiformes > Scolopacidae > Xenus > Xenus cinereus. Next base: position 139,988,521 of record JAOXJK010000012.1, on the reverse strand, counting down.
TGGCATAAGGTGTCTCCACACTTTGTGTTTGAGAAGAGTCTTCCAAAGGACTTCTGTAAGGTCATAGCTAGCATTGCCTGGAGTTCAGATCTGACATCTCACTGTCTTTTCATTACATCCATCAAGGGCAACAAGAAAAACTTCTATATGTATGTTAGAGATAAAGGAAAGACTAGAGAAAACGTGAGCCCTCTCCGAAAGGAAACAGGAGACCTGGTCACCCTGGATATGGAAAAGACTGAGGTACTGAATAACTTTTTTGCCTCCATCTTCACCAACAAGGGCTCTAACCACACCGCCCAAGTTGCAGAAGGCAAAAAGGGGGCTATGAGAATGAAGAACCACCCTCTATAGGAGAAGATCAGGTTTGAGACCATCTAAGGAACCTGAAGGTACACAAGTCCGTGGGATATGGAGCCATCATACAACCCTCTGTTGGTTCTGAGGGAACTGGCAGATGAAGTTGCTAAGCTGCTTTCCATTATATTTGAAAAGCCATGGCAGTCTGGTGAAGTTCCCACTGACTGGAAAAAGGAACCCATAACCCCATTTTCAAAAAGGGAAAAAAGGAAGACGCAGAGAACTACAGGGCAGTCAGTCTCACCTCTGTGCCCAACAAGATCATGGAGCAGATTCTCCTAGAAACTCTGCTAAGGCACATGGAAAAGAAAGAGGTGATTGGTGACAGCCAACAGGGCAAGTCATGCCTGACAAGTTTGGTGGACTTCTACAACAGGGTTACATCACTGGTGGATAAGGGAAGAGCAACAGATGTAATTTACCTGGACTTATGCAAGGTGTTTGACACTGTCCCACACAAAATCCTGGTCTCAAAATTGGAAAGACATGGATTTGATGGATGGACCACTCGGTGGATAAGGAATTGGCTGGATGGTTGCACTCAAAGGGTTGTGGTCAATGGCTCAATGTCCAAGTGGAAACCAGTGACAAGTGGTGGTCCTTAAGGGTCGGTTCTAGCACTGCTGCTGTTTAACATGTTTGTCGGACACATGAACAGTGGGACCGAGTGCACCCTCAGCAAGTTTGCCAACAGCACCAAGCTGTGTGGTGCAGTCAACGTGCTGGAGCGATGCCATCCAGAGGGACCCGGACAGACTTGAGACGAGGGCCTGTGTGAACCTCATGCACCCCAGAAAACCAACCGTATCCTGGGGTGCCCCAAAAGAAGTGTGGCCAGCAGGTTGAGGTAGGTGATTCGCTCCGATGAGACCCCACCTCTTCTCCGCTCTGGTGAGACCCCACCTGGAGTACCATGTCCAGCTCTGGAGCCCACATCACAGGAAGGACATGGCCCTCTTGGAACAGGTCCAGAGGAGAGCCATGAAGATGATCAGAGGGCTGGAGCACCCCTCCTATGAAGGCAGGCTGAGAGAGTTGGGATTGTTCAGTCTGGAAAAGAGAAGGCTCTGGGGAGACCCTATAACAACCTTTTGGTACCTGAAGGGGGTCTACAGGAGAGATGGAGAGGGAATCTTTATGAAAGAGTGTAGCGCTAGGATGATGGGTAATGGTTTTAAAATAAAGAGGGGAAATTTAGAGATTAGATATTAGGAAGAAATTCTTTCCTGTGAGGGTGGTGAGGGACTGGATCCAGTTGCCCAGAAAAGTTGTGGATGCCCCATCCCTGGAGGTGTTCAAGGCCAGGCTGGATGGGGTTTTGAGCAACCTGGTCTAGTGGGAGGTGTCCCTGCCCATGACAGGGAGGGGTGGAACTAGATAATCTTCAAGGTTCCTTGCAACCCAAACCATTCTATGATTCTGTGATCTCTCACAGAAGCTTTAAGAAAAGATGAGGACTCAATCATATACCTACCTCCTCTACAGAAAATCTGTTGAGGACAGCTGCATCGACTTTGTACTGCCTTATCTTCCTTCCTAGTCTTTTCCTACATTAAAACCAATATCTATTATATTATATTATTATATACTATTCACCTTAGTAAAATATAGTTAAAAGCCTGTGTACTCAGCCTTTTTAGTTTGCAAATAGAGTCTATTTATTTAGTAGCACAGTCTCCAGAGTTTATTTAGTAAAAGCTGACTAATGCTCTTGGTAACATATTTATTATAATGGTAAAGGATTCAGGTCACAATTCTCAACTAATCAGTAGGACAAATTGGCCTTAATCTCTTGTCAACTGCTAATCCTATATTTCTTTCAATGTAATATGTGTTTATTTTGAAACTAAACCAGATTACATATCAAGAATACTGATACAAGCATGATACTACAAATTAAAGCAATTTATTAACATTAGCAATCTCTCCTCTATAGGAGAGGAAATAAAACCACAAACAAATGGCTTGCTATAACCTGAATTATATATGTGATTTAAAAATAATTAAAATACCTGGCCAGGTAAGAGTAGTGAATGATAATTTCAGTTGCCATTTTGGTGACATAAATTAATTCTAGAGATAGAGAATAAAAATGTATATTATGAAAACAAATACACTTTTAGTTCAGTAAGTTGTTTGCTTACCATATTCTATCTCATTTTTGACAACAAAAGGCAATCAGTGTTTCTCCTTTAGTTACCACAGTTGGAAGTGATTAATCATATTCTTTTTAATGGGAAACAGATGTACTGTATGCATGGTAGAAGACTGGTTCTTATATAAATCCAAACTCTGAACTGAGAAATGTGAAATTTCATACAAGACTAAGACCAATGCTCCCAAAAGATTCCCTTCAATTATTCCAGTAATTGAGGAAATTGCTCTACAGGGTACATGGTTTGTTCATGACAGACATAACTGAGACTACTCTGCTTAGGTATATAGCACTTTAGACCGTAGCTTCAACACCTAAAAACCACATAGAATCCAAAATTTGGCTTTTAACACACATAAAATATAAAATCCCACTCAAGTTTTTTGCTCTGAGAGACCTACTTCTCCTACATTTCTTCTAAGAAAAGATATAGTCATAAAACACCAAAATTTCAAAATACTTCAACCTTATTTCACTGGGGTTACCCTTTGGACCTCTCCAGAATCTGTTAACATAGAAGCACCTCTTTTTGATGAATGCTATTTAATTCTCTCAAGGGCAATCATAATTTTATTTGCACTGAATCAACTGGTTTTTGCTTTTCTTTCTACAGAGAAATATAACTTCAAGAATATAATGACAAAGTTTAACCCTACCAAAGTTGTAAAGGATATTAAGAGAGCACAGAACACCATGACACACTGTCCCAAAACTCTACTTTTATAGCCCTATAATTTCACGCCACATGCGACATCTTGCCAAAGTTTGTCTTCCTGCTGAAGCGGAGGCAGCCTTTATCTTGGTCATTAAAAAAAAAAAAAAACCAACAAAAACCCAAAAAACCAACCCAAAGCTTTTTGATTCTAGGGAGTTTTAATAGGTTTTAATAGTTGTCTATGTCTTGGTTGACCTTGCATAGTTTTCCAATAGTTTTCCAATGCTTTCCTACAACTTTTGTCTTGGGAGAATTCACCTATTAGGAAGAGTAATTAGTTTACAAGGAGCACCATGTCACCACAGAGAAACTGCAGTTAAGGCAGTGTCAGTTGACCTCCAGGGTCATCTGCTAGGTTTACATGTGCAGTGCCCTCCAGAGCACTGTACCTTGGAGTAACCTCTACCAAGACACACAAGGGCAGGTTATTTCTGTTCAAACACACGGTTACACTTCTCTGCAGGCATTACTGCACTGGTCACTCTCAATGCTATTACATGCTTTTTGCCATCTATTTTAACAGATGCCATCTATTGTCATCATATACCCAAAGACACTATGGGACTCAGTCTCTGAGAGTGAGCTGGACTCTGTACATAAGACTGAATGTATGCACACACAGCAAATGTTTTAGTGTCTATGATCCATGATGTGGTACAGATTCTAAAAAAAGTCTTGACAACATAAATTAAACTGCTTAGGCTTTTGGATATCATCAGCCTCCAAACACAGTAACTCTTGGCTAACTAACGAAAAGACAAAAAATATTTTCCCAGCTAAAGGAGAAATGTCAGCTAAATAAGGGAAGTCAAGTCTCCCAGGTATCCACCTTTCAGAGATAGTGCATGTAAGTTGAAAGGGAGATCTAAGATTGTGTAATCAGAAGAGGGCAAAGACTTCACTCATTAATTAAATGTAACTAAGAGTCACAGATCTGCACCTGTATGGAAGCCTGATCATCAGTTGCCTCAGAGCTGTCCAACAGGAAAATGATTGCATTTCAGATATGAATAGCAAAGTAAACACTGCTAAGATGCTGCTTGGGATTTGCATTTTGTATTTTACTTTCCTCTGTAAGAAATCCTACTTTTCTACTAGGAAGACTGCCTGTGGAATCAGGACCTGAAGGTTACAACATAAACAATTTCTAATCTGCCAAATGTTAGCTTGTAGGAATGATTGCTTGACACAAGTGTAGAGAGTATACCTTTAGCTAGTTTTTGTAGCACTGAAAAGGTACATAAACCACAACTAAAATGAGTTCTGATTTACCTTGCCATGCTACTCTGGAGTATCTTGTCTTTTAATAAAGTCTTAAGTAAAAGTTAACTTAAGTAAATTATTTTTGTGTCATCCCACCATTACCTTGACTCCAAGGTCAAACAAATTGCAGGAACTTCCAGGCTCTTTTTATTTTATTGCTTTTAAATAAATGAAATAAGTTCACAGAATACCAATTATGTATATTCTGACACTTAAAATTTTCATTAAATCAAATAATAGGAAAGAAATATCACAGCAATGATACACGTTGTTAAGAGGAGTGTGAACTTTTAAAAAATAAATTACAACTCTCCTTTAAGCCCAAATGGAAACCAGAGAATAAGTCTTATCTATTTTTTATTCATGTTTTCTGTATTCCCATGGTCTTAACACTGGCATTTTTTCTGCTCTTTCTTTTCTCATAACAATAGTGATGTACAGAGCACCACTCAAGATCTTTTAATGTAATGAATATGAACACTTGGGTTCTTTTGCTACGATAATCTGAAAAGATCAGTTCTTAGTGCCTATGTTAATGCGGTCAGACCTTTTCAACTTCTTGGATTATTATTTTACTCTCACAAATTACCCTTGATGGGCTTGGTGAGCAGAGTTAACAGATTAGCAGTTTTCTAGGCATTTAAGACTGTATATGTTTGAGAATGAAAAAGCATTGCTTATTCAGGTTTTTGTCATATTTCAGATGTATTCAGTTGTCTCTCTGGAGGCCTTCCAACACAGAACATACACTAGCCATAGTTGAATGAAATCCAACTACCATTGCTAGGTAGTTGTTGTTGTTGTTATTAAAATTACTCCTTTTACTCCCACCTGTAAGAACAAATCAACATACCCTTTACCAGTAAAAACCCAAACAACTGTTCCTACCTGAATAACCTAAAGAATTACAGATCAGATTAAAAAAACCCCCTTTTACTTAGAGTCTCAGTTTCTTAATACTATGCCAAATAACAAGAAATAACATAAAATTAATTTGAAAAGATGGCAAAAATGGGCCTTTTAAGGCATTTATTATAAGTCTGATTCACAGTCCTGAAAGTTCTTTTGATGATTCACTTTCAAAAAAACTTCAGGCATGGATTCAGTCATAAAACATGAATGAAGAAAACCACTGAAATACAATTGTGCTTTACAAAACACTTGAAAAAAGGTTCAGAGATACTGACAGGCATTTCTTCACTGACTTCCGTATGAGCACACAGTTTATAAAAGCCTAGTTGCTATAAATATGATCACAGCTTTCTATAGAAGTAGTATTGTTATGTCACGATATCAGTATGCTTTTTCAAGCCTGATATGTAAGGAGATACTTAGCTGATCAATTGAATGATACAATTTCTTCAGAAACTACCTAACAACCTTTACACTTTGAGCAGTTTTTATGCAGTACCAGTGCCTTGCCACCTGAGTACCTCCTGCCTCTCAGTTCCAGAAAACTACTCACAGGATGTCTACAGCACATGAGTGTTTTGATCCCAGCCCTTGTGCCAATGCTTGTACCAATACAGAATTCCTTGTGCAGACACTCACCATCTGAAAACAGGAACAGGATGAGAAAAACCAGGGCAATTTTAAAATTCATTTAATACATTAAATGCAAGTTTTAATCCTCTGGCGTTCATGTATAACATGGCTGTCCAATATTTTAAGATGTGCCGATGGATGCTTAAGACACGCAAAACACTTCTTCGTGATGGGACTTCACCCTCACCCACCCAACAGGCCATCACCACGGGCCACTGGAGACACGGCACCGTACACATACTTCATCAGGGGCTGACAGGTGGCCACAGGCTTGCTCACTGTTTGACCAGCATGTTTGTGTGGCCCAACTACTTACATCATGCCACGTGCTGTCCTGTTAGATGCAGCCACATGTGGCCACCAGAGAAGGCCCCTCAGGAGCGCTGAGGGGCAAACAGGGCAGCAGGAGCTGGTGCGGGGCAACAGCTCTACAAAACCACTTGATACAGGAGGGGCCTTTTCAGAAGGCAGCAGCGGGAGGCGCACCGGCCGCTCTGCTCCGGGCCGGGCACAGGCCAGCCCTGAGCACAGACCTCTCCCGGGGAGCAGCCGAGGGAGAAGGGCTGCCGGCCAGAGCTGTGCAGGCCCTCCTGCTCGCTGCTGCTCCTCTAACGGCACTGAAATACGCACCCTTATTCAAGAGTTTTTCAGAACACCCCACTCACAGACGATAGGTCAAGAGACCTCCAGCACTTTTGAAAGAGTTACAGTTCACATTTGTCCCAGACTTGAGCATCTAATCAGTTGTTGGGCAACTGACTGGCTACAACAGAGAGAAAAACTTCAGATTAGAAGTCTCAAATAACTAAGACAGCCTGGTATTTAAATCAAACCTAGGTGAGCCACAAAATACAGATTTTCTCTAGTGCTGAGACATACTTGAACAGCATAAAAAGAGCTGACATCCTTCATTTAATATCTCTCACAGTAAGGGAGACCAGATTAGATCAGAACTAGTAATGTAATGCATCGTATTTGACTTAATATTCAAATATATCAATACAGTTACATACCAAAGTACTATCACATGAGTAAAATTTAGATTTCTAGGTGAGCAAGCTGCTAAGATTTTTTTCTTGCCCAACCAGACATTTCTCAGAAATGTATAAAGATTACTTCATCTTTTGCCTCACATTCATCTGAACTCAGAGAAAACAGAAATGTACAAGAAACTGCCATTTCCATACCCTGCAAGTGAGTTGGTGAAACGTGAGACTGCTGCAAAGACTTGCCTACTGGTGGAGTCATCAGTGCCTGCATGATTTCAGAACTTTCACCATGTATGTTCGTTCATTCTCTCCTGTCTCATGTCGCAGCCAGTAAGACACACACTCAAGCTGCCTGCTCGCTTTTTGTACTCCTCCTCCTTCTGCACTGTTACCCCTCTAGCTTACCCTTCCTTCCCCCCACCTTTTACTTCTACTCTTTAAATCCTCTGCCTACAAAATTTTACTTACAAAATTTACCACAATTTCTGACATTGCAAATCACCATTTTGCTCCATTTATTTGTACATTAAAACTCCTATCACTTCGATATAAACTGCAAACTTTCCAGAGAACTGAAAAATCTCCTATCAATGTTTGAATGGTTAGCATAATGGAGACCTTCCAATGGGACCACACACCACTGAACACTATAAACTTATATTGAGCCATATGAAAACATAACAACAGTTTTGCTTAAATGCTGAACATACAATATATCTTATGTATATACCTTGAAATATACAAATACATATGGGCATAACTATATAAACTGCTTAAACACTTTATATATATATATGTCATGTAAATACAAATTGTCTCTTTCCATGTAAAATACACTTGTCCTATACAGCTTCCTTAATTGACAATGAGAGCCTTTCAGAGTGCATTATATGGATTTTCCCCGGAATAGGAGGAA
>JAOXJK010000012.1:139950415-139980478 GCA_025774025.1 Xenus cinereus | reverse complement strand
GGAACAGAAAAAAATACGTATGATATTAAATGCTTTAGGCATAAAAGCAGAAAAACTCTCCATTTTTCCAAGGTAGAATGTTTCAGTATCAAATTTTAACTGAGATAAAAAGAAGTGAGGAAAATTTATACTGATGGTGAATATGCCTGTAGGCTGAAAAGAAATTAATTTAAAAGCAATAAAACACTTGCACTAAACTAATAAAATTCAACATATCATTTTTTTCAGGAAAATTGTTTTGTTTCAAAATAAGGTTACATTTTCAAATGTGAAATAAAGTCACCATATTTAAATATGCATTTGTGACAAAAGCAGAAGAGTTTTGCACCATTTCAGCGACCCTTCACAAACTTGCAGTAAGGATGCCCCCCAAGAGAGGTACAGTGGCTCATGTTGGCTCCTGAGAAGCAAGGAATTAGTATATTAAGCAGGTTCCAGAAAGCAGAAAATAAAAGCCTCAGTCCAACCTGAAAAGGATCTTTGCTAAAAAAAAAAAACAGTTTAGTAGATGTCCAGAGAAAAAAGATGTGTGACCATTTTCTTCATTCCGTAGAACGTTGTTGATTAGACAAGTTCAACAGGGTATCCAAATGATTAAACCATAATACACACACATTATGTACATTAAAATGATAATTTGAGAGGGGAAAAAAATCCAGTTCCTACCAGTTTGGCTGAGTTGTGACGTGCTACGGCTTTTTCGCGAGAGACCCACAATGGCGACCATCTTTGCACCGATGCTGGAGCGTCTCTTTTTGCCACCACCACCAACAGTGCCCACTGCAGTGTCTGATTGGCTGCCGTCGTTCTTCTCCAGCGTGTACATGTCCCCGCCGATGCTGGTGCTCTTAGTCATGTTCTTTCCTGAGGCGCCCATCTGTCTGCTTTGCATTTTGGATGTAAAGACACTGTCAGCCAGTGGATGGATAAACAGCGCAAAGAAGAGTAAAAAGGGGAAGACAGAAAAGGACAGGTTTCAGATGGAAGGTTTTGGGAGACTGGAGGGTAACAGCAACTAATTGACACAGGTAGGGTTTGGTTTTTGAGAGGTGAAAGGGAGCAACTTTAATTCTAGGTACCTGTTTGCTCTCCTGTAAACATACTTGACTCATCAAAATTTTGTTTAAAATAACAAAATCTTATTTACTGATTGTCTTAAAACATATTATCTGCAAGAACATACCAAAGAATTAATATATCAGTATATCATATCTATATTTTTTGCTTGGGAAATTTAAATTCTGCAATCAGTGCTCTGCCCCCTTCTTCTCCTATATACACACAAATAATGTATAGCCCTCTGGGAAACAGATATTTGATTCAATAGAGTGGAAAAGGATATCAGTCTGAAGTTTAGCTTTGGTTTCTAAACATTCAGACATTTCAAGAATGTCTTCAGTAATGTGGTTTAGCTCAGTCATCCTACGATTTTGATGAAATTACACAGTAATGAACAGCCGTAGGATTTTTGTTCCCTCTCTTCAGCAAAAAATACATGCATTATATATGTATTTCATACAACACTGTTGCTATGTGACATAGATCACCATAACTGATAAATGGAATTTAATTCTAATATAACTTTTCCACTCATTTACAGACTGTTTCAACATGTTCTGCATGGTGTCATCTAAATTATCTGCTGCAGCATTTCACAACATGCCCCAGGAGCACCTGATCTGCCAGTGGTCCAGTCTAAGTGACCTGACCGTAGGTAAGCTTAGGAAGTGTGATTAGATGAGTGAACACTGAGGTGGATTGAGAACTGGCTGACAGGAAGAGCTCAGAGGGCTGTGATCAGCCACGCAGAGTCCAGCTGGAGGCCCATAGCTAGTGGTGTTCCCCAAGGGGAAGTACTGGGTCCAGGCTTGTTCAATATGTTCATCAATGACCTGGATGAGGGGACAGAATGTACCCTCAGCAAGTTTGTTGATGATACAAAACTGGGAGGAGTGGCTGACATAACACACCAGAAGGCCGTGCTGCCATTCAGCAAGACCTGGACAGGCTGAAGAGTTGGGCAGAGAGGAACCTGATGAAGTTCAACAAGGACAAGTGTAGGGTCCTGCACTTGGGGAAGCATAACTCCATGCACAGGTTGGGAGTTGACTTGCTGGAGAGCAGCTCTGCAGAGAGGGACCTGGGAAACCTGGTGGGCAACAAGCTGACCACGAGGCAGCAATGTGCCCTTGTGGCCAAGAAGGCCAACGGTCTCCTGGGGTGCATTAAAAAGAGTGTGGGCAGCAGGTCAGGGCAGGTGATCCTCTCCCTCTGCACTGCCCTAGTGAAGCCACATCTGAAGTACTGTGTCCAGTTCTGGGCTCCCTAATTCAAGAAAGACAAGGAACTACTGAAGAGAGTCCAGCTATGGACTATGAAGGGTTATGAAGGGCTATGAAGGGCTATGGGCTATGAAGATGATCAAGGGAATGGAGAACCTCTCTCTTGAGGAAAAGCTGAGAGACCTGGGTCTGTTTAGCCTGGAGAAGACTGAGAGGGGACTTCATCAATGCTTATGAATATCTAAAGGGTGGATGTCAAGAGGATAGGGCCAGACCCTTTTCAGTGGTGCCCAGCAACAGGACAAGGGGCATAGGGCACAAACTGGAACACAGGAAATTCCATCTCAACATGAGGAAAAACTTCTTTACTTTGAGGGTGAGGGAGCACTGGAACAGGCTGCCCAGAGAGGGTGTGGAGCCTCCTTCTCTGCAGATATTCAAAACCCACCTGGATGCATTCCTGTCCAACCTGCTCTAGGTGAACCTGCTTTGCAGGTGGGGTGGACTAGGTGATCTCTGAAGGTTCCTTCCAAGTCCTAGTATTCTGCAGTTCTAAGATTCTGTGATTCCTTTGTACAGAAATTACAATCTACAGTGATGACAGCAGTACCTATCCAAATATTTCCTGACATCTAACTGGTATGTGTCTGGATGAACATACAGACCTGGAAATTCTGGAGCACATGGGCCTAAGAATACATAAAGAATGCTTCTGTTTCTTGCACAGCACTTAAACCTTGATTATTCTGTTCAGTACAGTGCATCTCACTGAAAATTGCCACTAGATAGTCTTAGACAATCCACAAAACAGCAGAATATTTCTGGAAACCAGGGGAAATTACTCATTTTTTGTCCAAAAACACGCAAAAGCTATTCCTAGAGCTTTACCATTCAGTAAATGCCCATAGAGTAAATTTTAGTGGGTATAACCATACTCCTTTCCCCTTACCTGTAATGGCGTGAATCTATTTCAAAAAAGGAAGGTTATATTGCTTCTTTATGAAGTTTTTATAATACATGTTCTGGCACACAAACATTATCTATGGATTTAATACAGCGCTCCCAAAAGGAAATGGATCACTGGGTCTCTTCCCATTGACTCAAGGGAAAATGGGATGAGGCATCAGATTTGGAAAAACTGCAACTATTTAAGGTATTTGAGAGGTACCCATGAAGTGCTTTGCTCTTTAGCTGACAGCTGCATATGCATGAAGGCACAAAGTGCTATGAATTAAGCCACAACACAGAAGAAAACATAAGAGGTAGTTTATAGAAGAAGTGGACCTCTGCCATCAAGCCAAAAAAATATCAGGTGTCCTTCTGAAGGAAGTTATAAGGGAAAATATGAATGAGAGTTTGGATCAAGACATGGAGAGGCACAAAAGAAAGCTGGGAGAGAAACTTAGTGGCCTTGACTGGACAGACCATAACAAAAGACTGCAACACAGCGATAACCCAAAAGTTCTTTTCTTATCCTTTTTTAACTCTCTTTGTTATATATTAATGCACACTGACTCACGTTGGTACGTTGAACACTAAAGGAGGAGTAGGGTAGGAAGCGAGTAAAGAGGAAGGCAGGGAAGGAAAAAAAAGTGGATCTCTATTTCTAGGGATTTTTAGCACTATAGTAACTTACTTGTAAGATGATAACATCACATGCTTTATTTTCTTTCAAACATACATCTTTAGGGATTGATTCCCAGAAAAAAGATGCCACAGAAACTAGTTCTCAGTTTCAACACTACCTTGCTTCTAAGAAACACTAGAGAGATCTAGAAGAACAGTGTTGGGAAGAGCTAGCAACTTCAACTTTACCTTATGCAAAAATTCTTCTAAGAATCAGAAAATTAGAGCCCCTTATCCACTAATGCTATTTTTAACACAAGTTCTCTAAGAAAATATGATTAATATGACTGTGTTTTCTGTCAGGTCTCTCTCTTTTCAGTATTTTTTTTAATCGGTTCAAATTTGACACAGGAGTAGAAAACTAGAGCTATTTAGTTTCTAAAACTTTTTTTGAAAATAGATCCCTGGAGAGAGATCTTATGAATGTTCCTGTGGGAAAAGACTGTAGCACAAGTCATTACAGAATCTCTGTTATCTCATGTGGGAGCTCATTCACACAGGACAGACTAAAAGGGGAAGCAACATTTTTACTACTTGCAGAGCAACCAGTTCCAATGATCCATTTTTCAAGAATGATATCCAGAAAATCAGTGGGTTCCTGTTATATTTACTAATAGGAAATAATAATTATGGCACTGCTTTATAAGTGATATTAACATTTAGGAAAGGTCTTATGTCATAGCAGTGAAAACAGAAACAGAAATATTCTCTTTTCTCATAAAACTTACACTGAGGAGAAAGTTCCCATTTCCTGAGTCTAATGTGCCTTTGAGGTGCTTCATGTGTCATTTCCCAAGATGTATAATTCTATTTAAGTGCAATGGATTACAATAATTATGCTTATTAACGAAATCGATGTGCTTAAAAAGGTTGGCATGCAAATAAAGTTGCTACAATTTCACCATGCAGTAACTATGAAAGTAGCATGCATTACAAAAATTCGCTCCCTGGCTGCTGTCTAAAGGCTTCTATACCACAAAATCAAGCTTTGCTGTTTACGGCTGCCAACAACGACTTCACTGAGCCACATTCTTTTGACCAACTGAGAAAAGTAGGAAAGAGAATTAAAGTAAGGAAGAAGACTCAGTTCAGGCTGTTCCCTGACTTTGACAGCCTGCATACACACAGCTAGCTTCCATCCTTCCAAAAGGATGGTTTTCTCAAAGCTAAAGCAGAATTTGAGATTCAACAAGGCCAAGTGCTGGGTCCTGCACTTTGGTCACAACAACCCCATGCAGCGTTACAGGCTTGGGGAAGACTGGCTGGAGAGCTGCTCCCTGGAAAATGACCTGGGGTTATCGGTCAACAGCTGGCTGAATATAAGCCAGAAGTGTGTCCAGGTGGCCAAGAAGGCCAACAGCATCCTGGCCAGTATCAGAAATAGTGTGGCCAGCAGGACTAGGGAAGTGACTGTCCCTTTGCACTCAGCACTGGTGAGGTCCCACCTCAAATATTGTGTTCAGTGCCCCGCACTACAGGAGGGACATTGAGGTGATGGAGCATGTCCAGAGAAGGGCAACAAAGCTGGTGAGGGGTCTAGAGCACAAGTCTTATGAAGAGTGGCTGAGGGAGCTGGGGTTGTTTAGTCTGGAGAAAAGGAGGCTGAGGAGAGACCTTATTGCTATCTACAACTACTTGAAAAGAGGTGGCTGTCAGTCTCTTCTCCCAAGTAACAAGTGATAGGACGAGAGGAAAATTTCTTCACTGAAAGGGTTGTCAAGCATTGGAACAGGCTGCCTAGGGCAGTGGTTGAGTCACCATCCCCGGAGGTATTTATAAGTCATGTAGATGTGGCACTCAGGGACATGGTTTAGTGGTGGACTTGGCAGTGTTAGGTTTATGGTTGGACTCGATGACCTTAAAGGTGTTTTCCAACCCAAATGATTGTTTGATCCTGTGATTCTCAGGCATGCTGCCTAGAGGATACAGACCCCGACCCATGCTATCTCCTGAATTGTCCCTGGACTGAATCAGGGGCACATTATCAGTGTGTCCTGCATAAAGCTATGATAAGGAGGACATAAACTTCTTAAACAATGTGGATGATCATGGGATGGTGCTTAAGATTATGTCCTGGCACTGTCTAGTTTGCTAGTGTAGACATAGCCATAAATTCCATAAGCTTTTTCTGTATGCTTTTGAAGAAAAACAGTAAGCAAGTACAAAATTGCTATCCATACATCGCCTTCTGGAAAATGCAATGTTAAGTGTCTGGATTTCTTAAAGGCATTGATCTTCAAGATCTCTTTGCAGAAACCCACTTGTTTTCAAAACAGGGAATGCAATTATCCTCTGCAATCAAATTTGCTGCCAGGGTTTCCCAGACTCCTACTATAGCAGATAATAAGACACTACCTTGTTTTTCTCCCCAGTTTGTCAATATCTGTGCTGAATTACAGAAATCCTAAACAACACTGGCAGATAAACTCTCTCAAAATACAATGCCTAGGACTGGCTACTTGGAAAACAATCCCTTTTGGAGCTGATGCACAGCTAGAAGGGAATACCATAAAGTGCCTAAAGAAATCCTACAGAAGGGAGACAGAAAAGTAAGTTCTGTATGATCTTTGCTTCAGTCTTGGTACCTCCTTCTTTAGACAATCCATTTACTTGTTACCTGATCAAGAAGGAAAGCAGCTGTGTGTGAGATTTGGCTTAAGGAGAGGAAAGATTTCACAGTGTGAAAGGATCCTGCTGTAAAGGCAGAGAAACTGTTTTGAAACCACTTTAAATACAACTGTATAGCTAGCGACTCTTGCACCAGGTAAGATGGACAGTGGTGTGGCAAAATGCTCCACACCCTAGATAAACAGGTTTCAGATAAAATCCTTGTTTAATCAACACTTTTGGATGTTAAGAAGTAAACAACAAGTCAGAAACTTCATCTAACCTCTCCCAGTTACTGACTTATTAGTGCTTTAGAGGTGCTTAATAATCTTACAAGAAAATACTAATTTTAGAACTAATTGATCATATTCATGGCTGCTGTTACATTTTCCATGAAACAGCTGCAGATACACTGAATCCTCATTGCTTCATATGTATCAAATGTAAAGTCTTGTCCTGTCTCCATAGTTAAAAACCTGCAGTCTTTGGCCGCAACTTTTGAACCAGTTGCAAGTTGGACAACATCTCACTAGTTTGACAGATTCTTGCCTACAGAAACAGAAACTTTTTATAGAAACTGGCTGATTAGTACAATAAGTGCCAAATTTCCTCAGGAACCTTTTGTTTAGGCCAGAAAAACAAAACAAGAGAAAACACAAACTGAAAAAACCCTACTGACACCTGGGAGTCCTTATGTTGATCATGCCTGTTGAGATTTACAATATGTGGCAAACCAACCAGAATGGGGATGGAGGAACTAAAGACAATGACTCCCCTGAAAGTTGTTACTGATATAAAAAGCAATTATGAAGTCCCACAGCTTAAAGAACTTCATTAAGACTTTTGCAGGCATCTTATGCTGCTGCACAGGGCAGTACTGCCAGTTCTGTCTGTACATTAATTAAGCAATACAACTGCAAGCATCAAGAAAGGCTAATCTAGGAAAATATACTGACTCCATGTTTGTCCATAGAAAAGAAATACAAATGACAAACAGGCCCAAATCCAAATCTTAGGACACCACGATCATTCAAAAAACACAGATCATATCCTTTGTAACATCCTCTGCCACCATCTCATTTTTCTCTCCTTGACTTATCAAAACAATAATCAGACTCTTGTAAGGTGAACACCCCTCTTTCCCTACATTTCATTTGTTAAATAATATCATAATTCATCTGCCAGCTGCAAATAAGTCCCAGCACCAGGAACCCCAGCTCTGTAGCTCAGCTAGTGACTTGCTGAACTGAACGGCAATTTCCCATAACCCATAATTGTCACCCGGCATTTTCTCACATCCCACTTCCCTGTCATTTAGCTTACTTCTCTGTTAACAATCCCTAATTAAAATTAAGTACCTGCAATAGTAAAAACTCAGCTGCCAAGTGTGGAGCACAGCCGTGTGCTGTGATGTCCTAGGGAAAGGATTTTAACAACTTTTCAATTGTTGTAATAGGTATTTTCTAAAACATATCTCTTGTGAGACTGGAAGGACCACTGAAGACTTTGTGTGCAGCTTTTTACAAGCAGGAGAGGAAGTTTAATGACATTCTTAGTAAACTTCTTAACTCGTTTGGAGAGGCTTTAATTTCATTAATTTGCTGAAGAAATTTAACAAAATCAGCATTATGGGGACAGCTGTGATGTAGAAAATAACATTTCCATGGGAACAATGCTTCTGGCCCATGCATGTACTCATCTACCAATTCACACCAAAGAGAGACACTGCAGGTTCAAAATTATAATGACTTAGTCTCCTGAGATTCACTTGGTCAAAAATTATCCTATTGAATAACTTGTGATATAAATCTCAAATAGCTACTGGACTGACTTAATTTTTAGGTTTATTTTATTGAAATTACAACAAGAAAGTTGGTGGGAAATGATAAAGCAGTGATCATACTGTATTCTGTTATGTATATTACTATTCAAAGAAAACTTTGTGTGTGCACATCTCAAAATAAAAGTAACAATATTTTTATATGAAGTATCTGTTTCAATGGTCTTTCACTAAAAATCAGAAATACCTCACCTGTTACAGTACATAGGTTGACTTGAGCTGGATCTCCCCCACTCTGCTAGTTATCGAGCTCTGCACACTGTTTTATCATTACAAATTAATAGAGGTGTAGCTTTTTCCATATCATGCATAGCAGGTTTTTTTTAATAGGAACAAATTTCCAAATCATTTAGGGTCAAGCCATTGCATCACTCACCAAACACTGCCACAACAAATGAGTGATGCAGAAAAACCACTGTAACTGTTTCCAAACACTAGCAGTTGAATTCTCCACAGAGCTTCAGAGATTTTTTTATAAAAGTCCTTACCATCTCTGAAAGGATAACTGGCCATTTTTTATATAAAATTACAATTCATAACAATTTTTTATTATATAGCAACTTTTAAATTTAAATAGAATCAACATTATAATAAAAATTATTATATTCATCTTTATCTATTGTTGATAAATTTTCAAGTTTTCCTTTACAAAGTTATGGAAAAGCTTTATTACCCCGCTAACGGTAGAGAACATTTGCAGAAATCCCTTCCTTCAATACAGTGAACTAAACCAGCCATTTACTGTGTGTGAATTCAAAAGAAGGCTACCAGGAAAACCAGCTGAGGTCCAAAAGTTTTGCATTAGTCAGCTGACATATTAGTTTGGTATTCATGTGTAAATACAAGCAGTCCATATGAACTCTGGAGGCTTGGCAATAAAGTAAGTACATTCAAAACAAAGACAGAGTCAGTTTTGAATAACATCCAAAATCTTAGAGTTTAGAAAACGTCTTTAACCCAGCCTGGCAAAAAAGCAGTTGCATTTGTAAAAGCAGGTTAACAGAAAGCTTGTCAAATTAAAACTGACAGTGGGCAACCTGATTTAATTGAGAGTGTCTCTTACACAAATGCACCTTGCATGTACTTAATCTGAAAGTTAAATGTTATGTGCTTATTCAAAAGTACTGTTGAATTACAGTCATCCAACAGAGACAGAAGAGAGGGGTCATTCTATTTTCTATATTAACACTGCTGACTAAGTCAAAAGCTATAATGCAAGCTTGCTTAGCGCTGCCCAGATTTGTTCCTTGAAGGGCTGAAAAGAGCTCTATGAAATGAAAAGCAAGCAATCAATTGACAAACCAGACTCTAAATCCACTATGTGTCCAGAACTAAAACCACCAGAGAAATAATAAAACACAAAGTCTGGAAAGTGAGAAAAAATTTAGACTTGAAGGCAGAAATTCACAAAAATATATAGAGGTAAGAGTCATCATGTATTGCCTCAGGGTAAGAGGAAACATGATTTATCATCTTTTACTTGCTAAACTTATATGATCTATAAGAAAAAGTTTCTTATTTAGAAAACACAGCTAGAATACTTTGAAAGACAGACATGCAGGAACTGGATAGGATGAGCTCTGAGATTACACTATGGGGAATATCATATAATACACAGGGAAGAACCAGATGTCCTGAAAGGGCCTTATTTAAATACATTGCTGTATTCAATATGAATTTCACTATAGATGTATCTATACTTAGGAAATATTGGAGTGCTTTGATTAGCACTGTACAATGTGGATATGCTCATGCTCCTTGTACTGCTCATGCGAATGTCTGCGGCAGCCGGTGTCTAAAGAATAAAGCAACTCTGACGTTTCCTTCATTCCTTGTAAATTCAGGTTGCTTGAGGACTCCAAAAAATCAGGGTCAGAATAGGCACTGCTAACATCTCACAAACCCACAGCATCTCTCTGAATTGATCTTCTGGGACTGAGAGCTAAATGGACACGAGCAAGAGATCTGAAGCCATAATTACCTCAACCAAAGAGACATTATCTGGGACACCATGATCTTGCCTGTCTGCCTCCTGTCACTTTGACAAAATGACTTTGAGTCACTTTGGGCCTCTGGGGGAAATTAGAAAAGCATACAGAAAACTTAAGACCATCATAAAAAGAAAATGTCGTGAGGAAACTTGGCTTACATCATTCTGAACACAAGTCTGCAAACTTTGGTTTTCTGACCTGGGGAGGACAGGTCTATGACCAGAACTCCCTGCTGAGGCAACGTGTATGTTGCACGTGTTTATCTTGGGCCTCCATAAGAATTGTGCTTGTGTTATGGCTACAATCGGGGAAGCACTGGGCTCCCAGGGCTCCCAGCTGCATTTGTACAGAAATATATGGACACATTTCCTGATGACTTAGAGGCCACCTGATGACACATCTGCCATAAGGTAGCACTTTATGGACTTTATAGACTAAGAACACCATGCAGGTACATTGATAATACTGGACCAAAATGTTCATGTGCTCGGTCTAATAATGTCAAAATCAGATAGATTGGCAGTGTCAAACCACTGGCCTATCACTTTACCATAGGTATTAAATGAGCAATAGTAAGACCAGCACTGGGCCCTTGACCTGTGGTTAAAACATCATATTTGCCAGATGCGTCTGGCAGTGTTGCTTCAAAAGCACCAGCACACAAACAGTAACTATGCTTCAGAAATACTTTTATGAAGTAACAATAAGGATTTTATGTTTGCTTCTTAGAAGGTAAGGGATAAGCTTATTAATTATTTTTAATGAAGTACATTTAGAGGAATCAGAAAAGGAACTATATTAGTTTAACAGAGTATTTTAACTTCTCTATTAAAATAATACTCAGGTAAAAATAATGAAAACATACAGCACTAACATGCAGAAAACATACAGAACCATAGAATCATAATATCAAAGAAAGAAAAGCCTGATGGGCTTCAACACTCAATTTCTTGTTTTTCTAAGTTTCTACCCTATGCTTATTCGATGCTATTGCTATTCTTGTCCACAGACCTGTTGCGCTCAATCCTGTACAAATAAAGATAAAAAAGTCTGTCTATTGAAGAACCTATGATTCAATCTCATTTTAAGTATCTTCAGAAAATGAGCCTTTATTAAGACACTTAAATGTGAAAAAACTAATTTCAACATTTTTATTTGCTTCAAATCCTCATTTTACTTTGTCCCTTCATCCCTACTTCCCTGAATGTCTCCAGGGCGTTCCACCTCTTTTTTTTTTTTCTTTGAACTACTGACAAAGTATTTATAAAGAACCTTTAGTAACAGGAGTACATCAGTGCTTTCTGGATCACAGGTCAGCGCTGACTCAACAGGGGCTGAAGTGCAGGCTGCATTTCATGGAGATGGAAGCAGTCACAGCGATATTGTGCTGCTGTCAAAGAAAAAATGTCTGAGTTCCCTGCCTGGCACCACATATCAAAGCTACAGACTGTTTCAAATGAGATATTTTCACTGTTCACCTGATAATAACGTGTACTTTCAAATTCATACTTTGTTATTTCCCAGTAGATCAAAATAAGTTTACTAGCTGTAAAGGAGTGTATACAGATGTATACATCCTTCGTACTTACTCCAAAGTATCAGAAAAAAATGACTCTCCAAGGGTTTGATAGATGGTGATGAATAACTTAGAAACAGGTGACTTGCTAGGTTTCTTTATAATTTGTATTCTACTCTCAGTACAGATTTCACAACAAATATATGAAATCATGTAATTCCTTTTGAGCCATTGATATTTTATACCCTTTTCCGCAATATTTTTCAGAAGTCACAGATAATTTTCTTCTATTTGTCATCTGTGGAAGTATAAAAAACCAAATGGCCAAATTATAGACCGTGTGTGTTGCTATAGACCAAGTTGCTATATGAATTTACAGCTTTTGAAGATTTGCCTCAATGTGGAATGCTGAAGTTAAAAAACTCACATCAAAAAGTAGTGGGTTTGAATCTATGCTTCAAATGGGGTAAGAATTTGCTGTGAACTACTAACAGATTCTGTGCGGCCAATGTTACTAATGAAATCTTACTGATAAAAAAGTTTATCTTAGGTCCTTTTACTTCTGAGTCACAGACTGGCAATATGTAAGCATCTCTCTGCTTATCTAGTCAGAAGTATGCAGAAAGAGTTATGTTAAAGGACACAAAATTAAGTTGCCAGTTTTTGTTCAAGGACTCAGTCCCTCCTGCCTGCTCCAGTTGCCTGAAAAACAAAACATTTTGCATCTGAAAAGAGCTGGTGAACATTGTATTGCAACCTGCCGTTCTCATCCCAGGAATGGCAAGGTCCACTTTGTTGTGATGTCAAAAAAATTGTTAAGCCAATGTCTTGGGTTGAGAGCTGCAGGAAACTGCAAGCTGACAAGTTTTCCTTGAAAAATTACATGAATGTTGACATAGCTGTACCCAAGTTCTCTCTCCCCACCATGGCAGAAATTTTGCTGGGGAACCTTATCTCTCCCCTGCTCTCTCGCTATTGGTAGTGCAGACTGCCTCCCAATTTTGCCTACAGCAATTTTGCCGAAGGACCACTCATGCAGTGGGGATGGTGTCTCAGGCTACGACTTTCCCTTACAAACATACGGCCTGTTTGGCTGGACAGGTTGGGCACAATTAACTTCTGTCACCCAGTAGTGCAGTTGGAGCAATCACTACCATCATTCTGAAATAGCTTTAAGAAGCCAAACAGCACATGCACATTGAAAATAGATTCTTGATGCTTGTTATCCTTTGCACAGTTTTTGATGTTTTATCAGAATACAGATTTTCAATAAATGTTACTGGCTTCCACCCCTGTGAAGGAGCTTGCACAGATTGAATTGACATGCTTTTTCATCCAGCTTTGCAAAATACTACATTTAACTGATAATAGCTGCAATCACAGTGGAAGGCTCATAAAAACTGAAATACCAAGATTACAATATAATGAAAAACTAGGGAACAAATACTCATCAAGAATCAGTTTTAAAAACTACAAATTAAATTATTTAAATATTTTTTGACTGACACAAAAAAAAGAACAAGAATGTGAATTTGAAAAAAAATCTTTATACTCAACAAGAGAAAGGGCACAGAGAGCATGAAGAACCATTAGGAAGAGAAAAAGTTTTGTACCTGAATAAATCCATTACTTAAAACTACATCCTGCATTCTATTTCTTCTATCTTCAAGTGTCTCTGCAAAATTACATCCCAGCTGACTTTTTCTACTACATTGTGTCATCTTCCTACTTAATCAGCTGTGTTTCTTCTACCATCCTTTAGCATTCACTTCTTTTCTTCACAAGAGATGTCATTGATTTCTTCCGATACACAGCAAAACACTTGACCATTTCTTCTGTGCTGTCTCTACATTCTCCTCTTAAAACATTTCTCTCCCCTTCCCCTGTCACGGACGCAGAAATTTCTCACTAGATCTCTTCCTCAACTGTTTGATTTGCCTGAGTGATTGTATGCTCTCTTCTTATTTCCATTCCTCCCATGCCCCTTTCCTTATTTTTACCTCTAGCCACCCAGTCATCACTAGCTCTCTCCCTGAATCACAGAAACATGTTTTAGCATATTTAGCATACTCCTGTAGAAAGTAACTGAGAACCTCTAGTCTTGTCTCATCAGTTCTGCTACTACAGCCACATTTCCTTTCTCCTTTTCATCTACAAATTAATTGAACACATTTTTTTGAGTAAATCTCTTGCGTTCTTGTTTTCCAATTACATTTCAAACACTTCCCAAACAACTATCTTTTCCTTTTTGCATTCAGTTGAAACTACTCCTGCTGAAGTCTTTAATGATTTCTTAAGATTTAAAAAGCACAGTTTTCTTCTTTGCTTTGCTGCAATTAACCATGCTCTGAAATGTTACTTCCCTTAGTTCCCACAGTTCATACGCTCTCCATTTTTTACTCTCTAACATTTCATTCAAAATGTGTTCTAGTAGATTCCCATTTTCTGCCCACCCCTCGATAACTGTGATGGTCCCAGAGGGTTGTAGCATTGTCTCCTCTATTACTACTGTTCATACATCATCCCTTCATCAACAGTACATCATAGCATTATCACCTCTGCAATGAAAACTCCCTCTTGGCTCCCCTCTCTCTTCCTGCCTACACCACAATCGTTGATTAAACTCAGTATTGTTAAACTCAGTATATTTCCCTCCAAGACCTCTCTTCTGCTTCCTCTCCCGGCCATGTGGCTCATGTGTGTCATTCAGACTTCCTATTTGGGCAGGTCTTTTGATTCAGGCTTCACATTAAGTCCACTTTTTTGTGACTTACTATTGCACTTCTCTACCTTCTCTGTCCACCCACACAGCTAATTGTTTTGTCCACTCTCTCTCAGATGCCAGCTTCTGCAGTACTTTTCTCCAGCTATAGCAATTTACATACCCTAACCCCTTTCCCGGATACTGTAGGAAAGACAAGTTTCATAGCCTTTCCGTTTGTCTATGTCATGTAAAAAGTTATACTCTCTTTTATCCAGTTGTACACAATGCATCTTTACTTTCTAGTATTGTAGCAGTTGTTTCTTATCACATTTATGTTCTCATATTCAAGACTGAAAGATCAGCTCCTGCTGCTCATCAGACCTGCCCCTTCATCTACTTAATATATTTTTAGCAAGCACTTCATGTTTTTTTCTCATTGCCTCTAATGCTTGAAAAACGCTCTCCAGAAACATTCACAAAGCTATCTTATTTTCTTTCTTCAAATCTCCCCTTAGCACTTTCTGTTGTCAAGATGTTCCCAGCCCAGTATTGTAACTGTCTCCTGTCATGTGGAACATTTAATTCTCCTGTGTTCCCCTCTCCGGACTCATATGTCATGATTTAGACTCTGTGTGCTTGGAACAGAGGTTGTATTTTTCTTCTGTATTTCAACAGCGTGTAGTACAGTGAAATCATGCTCTGTGATTACAATTGCTCTGTATTCATATGATAAGAAGTGACTACCAGAATTAATGCTTAGGATTGATATTTAGAAAAATGTTAAGGAAGGTTAAGATTTAGAACAGTCTTAAACAGATTTCCCCCAAAAAAGATTACGAATGCTCACACATTAGATCTAAGTGGGCTTTTTTTGTCCCTGATATCATCAGGGAGCTGGAATAAGAAATAATGTCAGGGAACTTTACATAAGGAATCCTTAAAAATTACAACAGGGAAGCTTGATCCATTCTTTCTGTTTACTAACACGTATTACCAAGAAAGAACACAATTATGTTTTCCCTATAGGTCAACCATATGTCAAGGTTTAGCTTTACAAGGTTTAATGAAGGCAAAATCTGATGCTGCAGCTATTTCTGCCAAAAAAGATTTATTGATTTATTTTGCTCCAGTGCTCCAAAAGCTAATGCATTTTATCGCGCTGAGGGACTCTTTATAATAGGTGTGGTATGAATCTATGATGGATATCTGTTTTCCCGGTCATTTAAATTACACTGAAACCACCTATGATCTCAGCAGATTGAAGCCCTTAGTGTAACTATTACCATTACTCATGAAATATATAAGCATAGTGACATCAAGAGGTATGATGCATCCTTAACGAGCGCATTTTCGATGATGGAGTGATTGAGAGCAGCCCCTATGTTCCAGATTGCCGAGGGGAAAGGTGGCTGCTGATCATCTAAAGATGCACCTCTGAAGTAAAAATATAAGTTGAAAATTCCCATCTGCAATATAGCTTTTCTTGATGACCAAGATCTCCTCAAGAACTTGATAATTTACTACTATTCTATGTTGGATGAACTGGCTGCTTTGGTTCTGTTGGGTCTCTCAAATACTTATTGATATGTTTTATTATTAAGTTATGCTTTAGGGATTGTTTAATACTGGTGGTGAGCCTGAAAACTTTATTTGGAAAGCTGAAGTTGTTTATTTTTCTTATAAGTATCTTGTATACCAGGTATAAGGTATCATATAAATTGCCAAACAGGCAAGCAGAAGGCACTGAATTTGCAGTGCTCAGGACTGATCCTGCCTTTGGGTTTTTCCACTAAATACAAAAGTCACGGTATTTCAGTATTTTAATGATAGGCAACTATGTGTGCATATAAATGTATGCATTTACTTATATCTATACTTACATAGGAATCAATCTGTGCTTTTCCATTTGCTTCTTACCCTAGAAGAATGTGTAGACTTTTTATTCACAACTTACTGAAAGTGGTCAAAATGGGCAAAGTGGGGAAATAATACAAGGCTGATCTCCATGTTGGCAGCCAAAATCTAACAAAGTCACTTCCCAGCAGTTACTTCATAATAACTTGTTTCCCTGTCAAGTAGGGAGCCCTGACTTGTGCTGCTTCTTCCTGAAGGCAGAGAGCAGATAACAAGCAGAGGAACAAGCTGGCACGGGGAACATGAAGTTGCTTCTTGAAGTTTACTTTCTGTGAGGGACAGCATTTTGCCTGGAACCCAACCTCAGTGAAAGCTGAAAACCAGGAACAGGGTCATGCTTTTTGAGAGGCAGGACTTCCATGTCCATTAAACTGGGAACTTAGTGGGTGCCAGGAAAGAAAAAGGTCTTTAAAACATCCTTTCCCACGCTACCATCTAGAAGTCCCTGGAACACATATGCCAAGGCAGTTTTAAAGACAGCTGTTTCTAAACAATTGCTTTTGTTGAATTCTAAAAGGTGCTCACAAGAGTGAAGGAATGATGGCAGTTAATGTATAAAAGCAGTAGTATGGCTATATTGGCCCATACCACCCTGGACTGAACACTATGCATTTTGATTCTCTTTTTGTATCACCTGTGCTTTGTGTGTGTTCACATGTGTGTGTACATACAGGCATGTACACGTGTAAGTTTGTAGGAAAGGAAGAAAGTGGATTGCCATAGAGAGCTCTGTGCTTACCCTAATATTTATGAGCACAGTTTTACAGACATAAGTTATCTATAGGTAGTGCAGAATTGGCAGGTTAAAAGAAATCAATTTTTCTGAGATTTTCTTCAGTAGGTGAGAAAGGGTTCAAGAATAGTCAGCAAATCTCAAACTCCTTTTTTTTCTAATGAAAAAAGAAGGAATATTGCATTTCTCATAATGTAAATTACATGGATTTTGCAATACAAGATGTCACTCATGTACATTAAAAGTCATGGTTCAAAGGAATTGTGGTAAAATTTACATATCTAGAATATTATCTGATAAAACCAGAGCCAATTGTGCTGAAATCTTTCTGGACAGAATACAGCAGCAGAGGTACATGACCCCTCCACAATACATCCACCCACAACAGATATCCATATAGAACAAAAAAAGAAAGGGAATACTCTGCTTATCCACGTTGATTGTCAAACAATATGCATATTTATCAGCCTACACAAAGACGATTAAAAAAAAAGTAAATCCAAACTCTCTTCTTTAGTACTGCCACAAATGAAAGCAAAGATGGTTTTGATATTGATACCACTCAACAAAAGATTTCTCCCTGAAATAATAATATCACGAGGAATCTTACAATTTCTATTGTTTATTACAGTCAAATCCGAACTCTAGTCTAAATCAATTTAAAAATTAATATGCCATAGTTGCATGCATAATGATGAGTCAAGTTAATATGCTGCATCATTTGGTATGCAGAACAAGTTCACTGAAGCTCAGAGTGAAACTTGCTTAAAAATGAAAGAAAGCATCATGATTGAAGGCAAAAGAAACTGCAGGGAAGACAGACAATAAGCTAAGCCAAGGGGGAAAAAAGGGAAGAGAAGTAGGGTCCTGGTACAGGAGGAAGAAGAATCGGTCTATAGAAACAGAAGTATATTTTACCTGTCATCCTCCTTCCCTTCCTCAGCTTGGTCTTCTTGAGCTTTTTCATCATGCCCTGATCCTTTGATTTCCTCCTTATCACAGTTCTCTGTCACCTCTTGCCCTTCCCCTTTTTCATTACTTTCTTGCTCCTTTGCTTTTTCCTCCTCCTTCTCTTTTTCTTCCTCCTCAGGAAATACTCCATCTTGTTCATCCCCTTCTAGCCCTCCCTCTTTTTTTCCCTCTAAATCCCTTGTCCTTCTGAAGTCAACAAAAATTGAAAAAGGCATGCAAAAAGAAAAAAGAAAAGAATAAATTAAAGTTAAGGTCATGGAGAAAAGCATGCATGAACTCACAAGAAAGGAAATGCAAAAGAAATGAAATAAAAACTATAAGATGGAAGCAGTCATAATTAGGCCATGCTGGCTAAGACTCCAGCCTGCACTAGATAACCTTAGGGATGTTTTCTTAGAACAGTATCTAAGGCCCTTTTTGAATAAAAGTTGCATTGCAATACATCACATTTAGAAATGTATACCTAACTGCAGGACAGAAACAATGTTGTCATAACAATGCTCCTATAAACATATGTTTAAACCATCTTTTCAAATGCACCATTTCTCTCAAGACGACAAATTCCTGAGAATTAATGTAGGCTGACATTGAATTTTGCTGAGAGATGCAGGTGGGTTACACCTTCCCAAAATATGATCATTCATTCCTTCTACAGCCAAAGCTCCTCTGAGCGCGCACAGGGCACAGCTAAAGAAGGTGCTGTGTTTTGCTCACAGATACACCGTCTACAACTTGTTGAAGAGTAATTCAATGGTTATACGCCTACAGTTAAATTGGACTAGTGTAAGTATTAAACTGAATTCGTCTGTGTAAGTACTAAATAAGACTTCTATAAAAGTTCAGCAGCTCTAGTTTAAAAGGAAATTAGGATCCTCTGACACTGCCGGCACAAATTTTAAAGTTAAACTGTCTTTTCAGCCATATTAAGTATTTTGCAAAATGGTTTTCATAAAGTGCAAATCTAAGTGTGCCTAATGCTTGCCGACAGTTTATGTTTGTTATTTTAGTGTATGTCAGCATAATCCAAGATGACAAAACTTGGCTGAAAACAAATACCATGAAGACTTCAAAAAGCATTAACCAGTATTTTGCAAATTCTCTGCAAATTTCAACCTAGGCAAAATATTAATTTGAAATAAAATTATTGAAAAATGTTCAGTTACATAAATTACACTGCTATGGCTGGCAGTACAGCTCCTTATGCTCACCTTATTTTTGTGTTTCCTCTTGGCCGCTCCGACTGGACAGACATGTAGCTTGTGCTGCTGAAACGTGAAGCGCTGCTCGTCCGTGACACGGCGGAGACATCACTGACGTCGCTGTCTGAAGACTTATTGGAAACGTTGTCTGAGCCTCGCTGAGGATCCCGTCCTGACCGATACTGTAAGAGGAGAGGGACGAAGATACAGATGTTGTCAGTGACATTATCACAAATCAGCGATGGAGCTGGTCCCTGATGCTATCTAAACTGCCTTTGTCACCAGACTGCCTGAATTTTTATAACAAAGTTTTTAAAAGACACAGAATACAAGTTATGTGTTGGTTCATATCAACTTTACTCTCCTTTGCTATCTGATTCAAATTATTAGCTCCCCAGCTTCATCCATAGAGCGACTTGTACAAAACTTTCAGCTCTTCCAAAGGTTTCACAAACCTTAGCAGAGACATCTAAACCACCACAAAATATTCTTACCACAACTGTTTCACCAGTGCATGAAAGCAAAGCAGAGAGACTTAGTGACTTGCCCATGAATACTAAGCTCATGAAAGATTGAACAGGAGACAGAATGTGCTTCAGGCTATCTATAAAAAAATATGTCTCTTTTGGGCCCTAGCCTATTTACAAAATCTTCTGGTTGACAAATGTTAACTTTATTTTTACTTTTTTAAAGTAAGTGGATAGATGAAATTATCAAACCAAAGACAAAGCGATGTTGTGGCTGCGCAAACCAACCCCACATCTTGCTGGACTGCTGGGCTGGGAAGTCAGAACGGCTGGGACAGGACTAGAGATAATTGGTTCTTGAAAAAGTACAAACACCTCAGAAACTAAAAAATTACAACAGTATTTGGGCTTTTTAACAATTATTAAATTGCTGAATTGTCAAATGGTCACCTGGAACTGGCAGGGGACTGGCCATCAGCAGTAAGCCCATACAACATAAAGCAGTGCTGTGCAAAGGTATTCAAGTTAGAGATGAACGAAACATTATGGCTATTTGTTCTTGTTACACAAGCTAGCTTTACATTAATGCTAAATCTGTGCCACTCTGCACTGCACTATGTGCAGATATAATTAATAGCAAAAAGATATTTTGCCCTCCCTCTCCTCTTCATATACAGATATTTCTGTGTATACAGAAATCTGATGGGCTACTATCGATAATCTTTTCAGAAAAACCAGTATTGCAAGATGAATTGTCAATGATCACCAGGAAGTCATTTGGCTGACATGGAAAGAAGACAATATGGAAAGATGTGAAGAGCACCACAGACAGGACTGAAAGAAAACAATGGGAGAAAATAATCTGCATAATACATCAGTGGCTTGTTGAACTCCTGGGGGAAGCAACATTAGACTCAGTCACCTGAAGAAAATAATTCATGATGCAGACCTATGCAGTCCTGCAGAAGAGAAGGGTGTCCAGGTTTGGCTACCAAATTTGTACCTTTCTCATAATTTTCAAGTAACTGTATTTCATGAAGTACACAGATCATTTGCTTCTGTTCCCTTGCAAGGAATAAGTTAACACTGGGAAATATTTTGAGAGACTGTGCAATGTCTGAATAGCATTTCAGAATAGCATTTGAGTGCCTATTTACCATAAATGAATTTTACATTTAGACATAATAAGTCATTTTGCCTGTTTTCAGAGACGGAGATGAAATAAAGACAAGAAAAAATGCTTGTGCTGTGTACAACTGTTGCAGAGAGTGTCCAGGGACAGCCCGATCTGCAGGATTGCCTAAACCAGTGGTGCGAGCTGCAGCCAGCTTCCTGAGCTGGACTAATTCACAGTATTTGTGTCTATTGACAAACCCTCCCTGGCCTTTAAGTGTGAGAGTGCACGTAGCCAGACACAAACTCACAGGGTATCTCTGCGATTAAAATGTTTAAGTGTAATATTTACTGACTGTTTTCACTGATGCCACTCATATTTTTGCTTGATAAAGAAGACAGCAAATATTATTATCGATATATTCATTTGGGAACATAAAAACAATAATTAAACAGCTCTCTTGATTATCAGGGATAAGGGAAAATTATAGCAGAATAAAATAATTGTTCTTTTGCAGCAACTCCTTTTAAAAGAAGTGCAACTACTGAGCCCTTTGGAGAAGAAAAAAACCAAAACCATGCCTAATAAAACATGTATATATTAAGCCACATCTATTCAGTTCCACCCACCTAACCCTCCCTAGAATAATTCTGCATTGAAGTCAAAGGTATGAGAGCAGTTTGTGTTGATTTAGCCTAGAACTACACAGACTGGGAAGCACAGCCTGGTGTACTGGGCTACC
Source organism: Xenus cinereus (assembly GCA_025774025.1). Classification (NCBI taxonomy): domain Eukaryota; kingdom Metazoa; phylum Chordata; class Aves; order Charadriiformes; family Scolopacidae; genus Xenus; species Xenus cinereus. The sequence goes on along the minus strand of JAOXJK010000012.1, from coordinate 139,958,771 downwards.
ACCGCGTCCTACGGAGAAGGCAAAGCGGAGCTGCCCTCGGGCCTTCGGTATTTGCCGAGGCTGCCAAGCAGAGGTTCTTGTCACAGCAAACCCTGTGCTGCCCAGGCTCCCAGCAGAGCTGGTGTACAGCCTGCACGGACAGCCGTCGTAGGGAGAGCAGCTCGTGACCCGCCAGCATTACAGACCTGACACGGCTACCCTTCTGGGAAAGAGGATAGACCACAGTGTCAGATGTAAATCATTGATGGAATTGTTAATTACGTTCCAATTAAGGGATAGATAATTACTTGTGGTGATTCACAGAACCACAGACCTCAACCTGCAGATCCCACACTGAGCTTGCCAAGCAGTCCATGGAAATGAGCCCTTCTTTCTAAATTAAATACATGCAAGCACCATGAAGCGGCAAACGGTATCAGCATTGCACAAAGTTATTCTAAAGAGCCATTCTGCAGCACACTGAAAATGTCAAAAAGCTATGGTTTTGATTTTTATCTCTTTCATTTCCTCACCTGGAGAACATCAGTTCATGAAACACGTTTTTCATGGCAGTGTGCTGTATATAACACATCAAACATTTTCATAAATAAAACCACTTTATTGTGTGGGTTTTTTAAAGCTAATGCAATAGTAATAATGTAGTGATATATGGTGAAGATTGAGAATCGCTATAGCAAGAAAAGCAACTTAAAGGTTGCTTCATTTTGGAAATACAATGTGAAAAAAGGGCATCACATCATTACGTTGTGTCTTTTTTCTCAGCTCTACATAAAGGTATTTCCCATGAAACATTTTCAATCACATCAGATAGCACAGAAATATTATTTGACCCTGACTATTTCAGGATGTATTAGATTTGAAATTGGGAAAGTTAATTGATCCTTTAATTAAATCTGAATGTCTTAATATACAATATTTGTTTTAAAAAGTTTTATTTACACATTGTCTGAGTTTCAGTCTCCGCATCTGCTAGCTGCCTACCAAAGTAACATGTAGAAACTGAAACGAAATTGTCTTTCTTGCTAGACAAAGCTCAGATACCTCACATTCATCCACTAACTCTGCTCCAAATTACTCGTTATTCTACTTTTGACCTTATGACTTACAATTTTGTTTAGGAAATGGATTATAATAGTAAGCGTATTGCATGTCAGTAACTGCAGCACAGAAGACAAAAGGAGATATACTGCTTGTCTGATAGAAGCCATGCTGGCATTTCAGTTTAACATTTGTTTCTTAAATTGCAGTTGTATATAAGGCAGTTTCTGAAGTTCTCCTTTGCTCTCTGCCTCAAAAGTAAAACAGCGCTTCTGTTGTGTGAATATTGATTTTTTAAAAGTATTCAGTTCTTTCATGACATACACTCTGACTGTAAAACACGACCATTTTTGCACGATTTTGCACTATTCTTTCTTCAGTTTTTGTGTGGCTAAAGTTGCCCCAAGGTATTTCATCTTCATATACTTCATATATTTCCTTGTTTCCTTCCTCCAAATTTCAATTCTTTTTTTTCTAAATGTCACCAACTGTATGATAAGATCAACTATCAGATGAGAAGGTCATCATTAACCAAGTGCCATCCACCTCTTATATCTGAGACACTGCTACCATTTCCTGTCCCTCTTCACTGACATCCCTCTGTACCATGCTGGAGGGGTTTGCACCATCTGAACAGGTAACTGCTGCCCCGGTGTCCGGATCCTGGCTGCAGCCTGGCCACAGGTTTGGATCACCACATCCAGCAACTACCCTGTACAGTCCAGTTTCCCTCAGCAGAAAACATGAGGATAGTAAGGGAGCCTTATGGGCACCGAGACCTCCCCTGGTTTGGACAATCAGGAGGTCCAGGCTGTGGTAAAATGTACCTGCCTATTATGTTGGTTCATTATATACTCTTTCTATTTGATTTTTTAATTATTTTCATTTTTTAAATAACAGCCATCGCAGTAGGAAAATTATCTCCTGACTTTCCCCATGCTGGAAATATGTGTCTCTTTTATTGGAATAAGGTTAAATTTTCATTTCCAACTCAATCAAGACTCATGTAATATAGGCAGCATTCTGGACTTTATGATGCATAAAGCAGTAAGGCTACTCAGCCTCTTCAAACTGTTTCAAAAATTGGAAGTCTGCTGCAAGCAGAGGGATTGATTAGAAGTCATTTTTATATTTTTAATACTAAGATGATTCTGTCCTATTTTGCTGTGCTGAAGAACAGGATAAATTACATCATTACAAATTCTATCAAACACAGTTTCTAAAATTCCTTTCCTCTGCATTAGTAAAACTAGCTGGGGATCCCAACAAAGTGAGAGGTGTTTGTGCCAACACCTTGTCACCATGGTAGATTACTTTCCTGTTGTGACGAATTCAAGATTATTAAAGCTGAAAAACAAATACCTGTTCTGCTTCCCAATACAACAACCTCTGCAAACATTTTGACCTCTTTGTGAACTACCACTGTATGACTGACAGGCCACATAGAGCTACAACTGCTCTGATACTTTTTTCTCAAAAGAAACTGTTTTGGAACTTCTAATTCAAAGGGAATTGAAAAGCGTTTCATATTGCTTTAATCTATTGTTACCCATCTTCTATCTTGGACTACACAATCATGCAGTTGTCCAGGCAATTGAAACTGTCAGTGATTTCCAACCATCTTTTTTTCCCCCCTTTTTTTTTTCTTTTTTATAGTCTACTCATCCATTTTTATTTGCTAGAATTTACATAGGAACATGCAAATCTGGTCAATGTTTTTACTGATCAAAATGCTGGGAAGATGTTTCAGACAATTGTCCATTGTGCTACTGCAAGAAGATTAAAGTATCATTCTGGACTGTTTCAATAGTTCTTTGCCTCACTGTCAAAAGCTCTTGAGCAGCCAGAGCACAACAATTGTATGAAATGTTCTGTAATTTCAACTGTAGCTTTCAGTGCAAGTTCACATCCTCTAAAGACATTGCAAATTTTAGTTACCACAGATCATTTGAATGAATGTTATTGGATTGTTTGATTCTTTCTAAACCCTTTGTTAATGGCTGCCTAATGAAGCCTGTCATTAAAAACAAAACGCTTACTAATATTTACAATATTTATATAAAATAAAATATTCTAAGTCATTTTTACTAAACACCACATACAAATGAATACGTAGAGAGAATATATGTTTATCTGTAGCTTGCATACCGAGAAACCCAAGATGAAGGCTATGATGAAGCTGTCCTTGCATGTAATTAGCCAATTCGATAATCTGTGCTTACATTTGTCACCCCTGTCAGGCTCCATCAAGATAACTGAGGTACAGCTGGGCAGGTCAGCCTCTGCCAGCCCTGCTTTAGCTATCAGCTGCATGTGGCATCCATCAGTCCCTTGGGAGATTTAAGGACTGACCAGGGATTTAAGGACTGCTCTGCTATTAGGTATATAATAAGCTCCACAGCTGCCTTGGGCTTCACAACATGGAGCTACAACCATTTATAGCTCAGACTTATTCTTGGCTGCTGATCCTGACTTCTGCTTTCTAGTCCTGGATCCTATCCTGTCTTCTTCCTTTTTATTCCTAATTCTTGGATCCTGCTTTCTTAGCCCTATATTTTACTTCTGATGAGTCTCATTGGCACTGTTCCAATCCTGTTCTCCCTTCGGCCCGTTCTTGCTTTCCATTAGGCACCCCTTGATCTCCTGACCCTGGCACTACTGTGCCTCTCTTGGCATTCTTGTCTTGCAGTAGCACAAAAGAGAGAGCTACACATGGTGTTGCTTCTTGTAAGCAGTACAGTGCCTGAACCAGTAAATCTGTCTGGATGTACAGTGGTTCCCTGTACATCCATTCCTTATTCCCATTTCTCATCCAACATAATTTTTTCCCATTATTCAGAACATTCTAATCTACTTCTACCTTACATAGAAATTGCTGACTGCAACCTTCTAAACCATCCTCTTTTCCAATAAGGTTAGGCCACCAACTGAAACATGTTGGTGAAAAGGAATATCCATATTTCTGTTGAACACGTGGAAAAAACCTACTTCAAAAGTTCTCATGTCTTTCGCTTAGTGGTTTAGTGCCATCCATTTATTGATTTCACTAACCAGTGCTCATGTATGCAGTTTTACAAAGGAGCTCCTAAGGCCCAACTTCATTACAGGACTAAGCCATGTTGCAAACAGCACCCTACCTAAATTAGCAAATGAAAACTGAACAACAAAAAAGATGAAGCAAGTCAGCAGGGGGCCCTGACAGCAAAGAAAGTCAGCCTTGGTTGTATTGACTGGAACATAAACAGTAGATCAAGAGGATGGACTATTCCCCTTTACTCAGCACTCACTAGACCATATATAGAATATTGTATCCAGTTTTGAGACCAAAAGTACAACAATGTAATCAATAAACTAGAACGAGTTTATTGGAGGAACACCAAAATGTCTGGGGCTAGAGCATTTGCCCTGTGAGGAGAGGCTGGGGGAGCTGGGTTTGTTCAGCCTGCAGAAGTACTGAACAGCAGCCTGACGGATCATACTGGTGCCAAAAAGACAGAGCCAAGTAATTTACAGCAGCTCTGACTGGTATAAGAAGGATCATTTTTACCATAGGTACAGTGAAGCACTGTATCAGGTTGCCCAGAGAAGTTGTCCAATTTTCATCCTTGAATGTTTTCAAGACCTCATGGGATAAAGCTCTGAGCAACCTGTACTGACCTCACAGCTGACCCTGCTTTAAGCTATGGGTTGGGCTAGACAGCTCCTGAGGTCCCCTCCAATCCACATTACTCTGTCATCCTATGGGTCAAGGTGATCCAGGAGCTGATAGAAGAAACTGCAAGGGCAGCAATAATGCAGAAGCCACCAATGGATCACTGTCTAAGGACAACTGGAAATCTAGAGTGAGGTAGTCCTGAGGCAAGCCAAATCAAAAGACAAAAAGCTTTCTGCTTCTCATATGTTGGCATATGGTGCAATTTTTTTACGAACTCCCTAAGTGCACAATATGAAATAAATACAGGAGAGCACTAGAAAATAGTCTGGGATTACATCAAGGAGAACTTACAGGACCTGCAAATATTTGGTAAAGTAGAAAGAAGTAAGGCGGGTCTTAAGAAGTATTTGGATCCTTTAGTAAGCTTGAGAATTAGCTTGTCAACAAGTCTGTCTTCCTACAGAAAAAGACCCTGTTCCTGCAGTCAGTATCAAAACACCAAGCACTCTCTTGTTCTGATGTTCGTTTTCATACAATGTGACTTTTGGAAGATCAAGACAACCTCTAATTTCATCTGCACTGATTTCTGTTCTGAAATCAAGCTATTATTGGTGCAGAATTAATTCACAAAGATAGCTTCATCCAGTCTAGGGAACTAGGTGTTCTTATTTAATCTTAAATAAGGACCGAATTTTACAAATTTTGAAAGGAGATAGCACTGCAAACTTTCTGCTGGGGTATATATAGTTACCACAATGTTCCAAAGACTGTTCAAAATCACAAAGACACTTTTCAAAATCCCACCTCTCTTATGAAAAACACAGTAATTAAAAAAAATGTATTTTAAGGTAAAGTAAAAGTCAAGTAAAAGAACACAGGAACAATTCTAAGCATCACCTCAAAAAAACCTCTTAAAAGGTAATCCAAGATTTGTTACACACTGAAGTGAAAAATATAAGGTTTATAATAACCAAGAAGGTATCTCACAGTATCTCACCAAAAGCTACCTTAAAGTCACTGCTCATAGAGAGAGAGATTCTACCCCAAATCATCAAGTCATTGGAACAGGACTCTGGGACATGGCATTTCATAATAACAAGAGGCTACCACCACTGGCCTGCGTCCTTCAGTAGTATGCCTCATGTGCTATGTAACTAGACAAGTACTTTAAAAGCAAAGACAACTAATTCCTATTATCTACTAAGGAAAGTAAATGAGATTTTAAAGAAGAGTTTTCATAGTCTGAAAAAGTAAGATGATCTTTTCCACAGTTCTAGGTGATTCTGACAGGTTAAATAAGGTAGAAAAGAGATCCATGTAAAGCTTAAGGCTAGGGTGAAACAGCCAGAACTGAGTATATAATTTGGAATGAATAGAAAAATCTCATGTGGACTTCACCTTGTTACAAGATCTGATGATTTCAACATGCCTTAACAAGTTATAGGTGAGCCATAGAATGTTCTCATGTAGCCAGAATATTCCAATTTTTGAACAAAAGCAAAGATCTTGAATAAATATGAGTCTACACAATATGAAGATAAATAAATAAGAGCTTCAAAAGAAGAACTCTTTAATGAGAATTAAGGGTAGAAAGATGTCCAAAATTCAGTCCACCCTTTCTCACACAAAAGGAAATTCAGGAAAGCAGGCAAAATGGAACATAAAGCAAAGCTTTTTCTAAACATTTCTGAAACATTTGCTATCTAAGTTCTCTTTCATACTGCTGACCTTCTCCTGATTTTTAAATGCTATTTAAAACTGGGAAGAGTTAGTCACCAAGTTTCACTTTAGATAAATGGGTTCACAGTCTGGCTTTGTGACGGTGAGTAATAAACTCTCGGTGTAGATCTCAAACTTTCTAGCATCTTTTTAACTGCCAAACATTAACTTTTTGGCTATCTTATACAGAAGGAAGAAAACCTATTTAAAATAGAGATCAGCAATCCTTTAGCATTCCAGAACACTCTGCCAAGTCTCCTGAAGATGCATTGTCATGGACACTGTTCACTGTAAAAAATCTGTGCTGTTCAGGTCAGGATGATTACAAAAACGGAGGTGTCCAAGCCTTCACAATCTACTGTTCAATTGCATTTAACGGTATCTCCAGCACTTTATCTCCTGGTGAACTCCAGCATGTTTGTTAGGACAAACTGGTGAGCCTCCCTACAGTTAATTCGCTTGTTCAGTGTGTTCAGATTCAGTGATAACTTCTAATTCTGTTTCTGTTCTTTTTTGGTCTTCTAACTCCAGTGAATCCTACTTACATTGGATAAACAAAATCAACGTGTGCTGCCTGTATTTGGTTTTGCTCCTCAAGTGGTTCATATGCCATTTCTGTCACCACTGCGCTCGAGATCTCTTGCACTTCATACAGTCCTGCCATCCAGGCAACAGCTTCTTTTTTAGAGTGTAACAAAGCACGATTTCTGTTTTAAGAAACCCTCTTTTGTCTCCAATTGTTCTACCTTATTTGGGCTTCTTTGAGATGTTACTTTGCAAATGCAAACTAGGAAGTCAAACAATATGCATTTTAAACAGTTCTCATTTAAATTGTATTTTAAACTACATTACTGTAATTTGTTTTTAGTCCTTTGGTCTCTCATAAAAACAAAGACAAATAAAAAAGATGGAAAGGCAACCATCTTTTCTTATCACAGAATTTATGTTTCATTACATTTCATTCCACCCCAAAAGCCTGTTAAGTATTTCAGCATACCTGATGATTTGAGAACAGAGATATGAACTTCCCCCTTAATCCTGCTTTCCCTATTAAATATGACTTTCACCAAATTTGTCCTGGGACATGGCACCTTCAAAGGAATTCATGCTGAAGAGAACAGCTGGATTGACACATGGGCCATCTGGTGAGTGCTTATTCCTGTAAGCAGAAGTGCCTAAGGACCATGAGTAACACAATTGCTCAAGAACAGGATATAAATATGTATTTTTAGGATTCCACTTTATAAGTCCTTAAATTCATAGATATCAGAGGATAGCCTCCAAAATCAAGCATGATTTGAGGGAAGATCCCACAATCTTTTTTCTTAATCTTGTTATCTCTGATTATTAGAATATATCTTGGAAAATCCCTGCACAATAAGAAATATATCAGCTCAGCTGGTAATTTGTCTACAAATTTTCTGCTGATTCATGTCTAGCTAAAGGGGAAACAAATCTGCAAAATGTAGATATCACCATCTCCTTATCCCTCCAGGAGATAAGGAGATGGTGATATCCTTCCCTGCTTAGAAAACATTACTTTTCCCTAAAATGTATCTCCTCAGCAGCTTTGCCCTTGTTATATGGCAACTAGGAGAAAAAAGGCTGCGTTGTGCTTCAGTTCTCAAAGACGGAGCAATTAGAAAACATGTATTACTTATATCTGTCAGATTGCACTGCAAATACTATAATCATTTACCTCTTTGCTTGCATGTAAGGTTAATTTGAACTCACTTTTACAGAAAATATGCAACACCTATTAACATTACTTATAGCTTCAACTCACCACATAAAACACTTTAACAGTAGGATAATAATACATAACATTTCCAGAAGAAAAAAAATTCATTTTAAACTGTATTTAGATCATTTCACAAGAAATGACTGGAACTATTCTGGGGTCAAAAACTGCTGTGAACATTTTCAAAGATCTTTAGAGTCTAT
>JAOXJK010000012.1:139928062-139950315 GCA_025774025.1 Xenus cinereus | reverse complement strand
ATCTTGAGAGTCTATGAATTATTAGAACCCTTGAAGTTATTTTCATTTTACAGATGTTTCCTTAGCATAACATTAGTATAGCATTTCCTAAATTTACGTGACTAGAAACTAGCGTAGAAGTGAGAAACATTTCTAACTTCCTCCTAAAAAACATCCAAGTTACTTCTTTATAATTCTTGTATCTGAAATTCAGCCTGTTTACCAGAAGTGAATTCATGTTATTGTCTCTTAGATACAGAAAACTACGTCACAGTATTTTGAATTTTGTTTTTAGAAAATCATATTCAAACTAAGTGCAGATGTTATTAATTAGGTAATTGCTTCAGATTAAAATGCAGAAGCATGCAAATGACAGAATTGTTTTTTACCTGATGGCATGTGTCACTCGAGAGAGAACAGAAACAGGATGATAAATCCTGGTTCTCTGAAATTTAATGGTTCTAAGATAGTCTATATGAACAAATGAATATAACATCTTTTAAAGATTTTACATAGTTTGAAGAAAAAAAATGTAACAGATACATTTTACTGTGATAACACAAGTTAAACTTCATCAGAAAATTGTGTATGTTTGGCTGTATGATAGATGAATTTTTTTCCCCAACATAAACTGATTCTGGAAGAAACACAAATTCCAAACTTCTATTCAGCACGATACTTAAGATTATTAGGTGGAAAACCTACATATATTCAAGGCAAAGACTCAGGATAAGGTGCTCTTTTAGGGAAAAAAAAGGGGGGGGACTGTTATGCAGACTTTATTTATCAATTTTGTCTAAAATTTAATTTTCTACTATCTTGGAATACTACTAGTAGAATAAGTTTGCTGCAATAATTTAACTCTTCTACTTTTCATATTACAAAAATGAACACTTCTTCTGTTCAGAAGTAAGGATTAAATTTTCAAAACTGTGGAGTTTTTTCCCTGTTACGTCCTGTTACTAATCGTTGATTCCAGACTATCAGTGAAATCTCTGGTGAAACAATGATTTCCATCTGCTGGAGGAGGATAATATTCCTTCTGGTGTATTCCTAAAGAAAATATTCTATTGCCTAATGCTAAATCAATATTAATTATTGTAACCAAAGACTTCCAACAAATAACTGTCAGAAATACCATAGGGTTAGAAGGTTCACAGAGATAATTTCATGTTTTAGTAACATCCTCATGAGAAGTGTTGCTCAAGGCATTAAGGCTTTACAAAGGAAAGACCTCCCTGCGATGAGACTCCCAAGGTCCTGACCCTGCTTTGATTAGCTCCATTGTGCAGAATCAGCTTTTACAGAATAACGGTGGTGTGTTACATACCCATCCAAATCCTTCATATATACTACTTGCAATATGTATACTTGAAGTCACAGTTACAGTCACTAAAATTACCTGTGAGAGATTATGTAGTTAAGATATTTAAAAAAAAAAATAAATCAAAAAAGGCAACGCCTTGGGCAACTTGGAGAGATACATAGCTTTTTTCTTGCATGACCTCAAAATCACAAATTTGGTTTTTTGCAAAAAAAGGTTGATAAACTGGAAAATTTTATACTGATAACTTTGGGGCTGCTATCAAAGAAAATCATAGAATGGTTCAGGTTAGAAGGGACCTTAAACACCATCTAGTCCCAACCCCCCTGCCATGGGCAAGGACACCTCCCACGAGACCAGGTTTCTCAAAGCCCCATCCAGCCTGGCCTTAAACGCTCCCAGGGATCAACCCATTTACTAAAGAGAAGCAGTACCCGAGGCTGGGCCGAAGAAAACTTCCACACTGCTAAAACCACAGCACAGTCCTCATCATTATAATCAGAATTACAAAGGAGGAGAGTAAACTCTGGGCGACTCCTCCATCTCAGGTACGCCCAGCTGAACCATGGGCAGTGGCTCTCCAGTGGCTGTGCCAGGAGCAACTCTCAAGCTGCTGAGCACGGGAGACCCGGGCAAGGCAGGAGACGCAGGAGGCGAGGGGCCGGCCAGCTCTCCTGCCTCTCAGTCTGGCCGTGGCCTCCAAGCCGCCCCCTTGAAGCAGACAAAGGTCTGGCTTCTTCATTTTGAATCCTACACGTTTAAGCAGGCTCCGTGCGAGCACTGTACTGCGACTTCACGTCTATCCTTTCTACTTGCATGCCACGCTTTACTTGAATTTTCAAGGTCAATAGCCTAGGAAATTGATCTAGCAAACATGTTTCCATCTAGCTGGAACCACTGCTATACCCTTGCTATGTTTCAAATGTGTCTTTTTTGTGCCTATTCTGCCTGCCACAGAATTAACTGCAGTCTGGTGCGATACATGTTATCATAGATCATTATTCTCATTTCTTGGAGCTCCTTGACTGTTGCAGAAATTCAATTAACTTCATACATTCTCTATTTTTGAGTGTCACACTTTGGCACCCAGATATTTAGTACGTATTTTCCAGTTAATTTTCCTTCTTATTTTCCATAGATTTTCTCATTTATTATCAGCATAGCATCCGTTTCAGTACATCTTAGATAATTAATTCAAGCACAGTCACACTGTTTTATACATTAATTGTTACTCAGCTCAATAGCATTTTAGAACTTTACAGCTTAATTTCAGATGAGAAATGTAAACAGAAATAACTGAGTTTACTATGAGAAGATAGTCACTCAGAACCAAAACAGACTAACAGTTTAGCGATTCACGTGTCTACACAAAGCAGTTCTGAAAGGAAAAAATATTCTATTAGAAAAAGGATAAAAGGATTTAAGACAAATTGCAGTTATTACTCTGACTGGAAGTTGGTCAAAACAGCATGCAGGTGATTTAAAAATGGGAATAATAATGGAATGGTTAAAGTTACTAAATTGATTATGGCCTTTACAGAAATCTTTTTATATACATTTTGATATATATTTGATATATCAATGCGTTTGATAAAATAACTCAAACAACTAATGAATATTCAGAGCCTAAATAGATTGATGATTTTATTATTTTACTTTCAGGAGTAATTTTTTTTCTCTTTGAGATTCATTGTAAAATGATAAGGTAACCTTTTGTAACGTGTTTAACCTCTGCTTTCTGGATATATGAATAGCAACAGCAGCTTATACAAAACCTAAGAAAATGGCTGAGAACAGAAAATACATGCTGGCAAATAAAGACAGCCAGTTTCAGTCTACTTTCAGATGTTTCCGTTTCAGCCATAATCATGGTATGGGAATGCAGTATTTGCGGTAACCACATTATAACATTTAGGATTACCCTAAATGTCTAATAGACACGGACACTCAAGACTAAAAAATAAATTACAAAAGCATCAGAGACAAAATAAATTAAAAGAGAGTTTGAATTAAATGAAAAATGACAGCAACAGAAATCTTTTTTGAGAGTTCGCATATCATTGACTGAAGAAGAAAATACTAGAAATCACACCAATCCACATCTGTATTCAGTCACTGAATTACTTTTAACCCATCAGCAAAATACAGTTTGATAAAAATAGAAATGAAAGAAGAGATGTTTCCTACATTACCATGTGTATAGAGCTCAAATCTAGAATTCTAAATTTATTTCATTTAGCTACATGTTAAGTCTTAAGATTGAACTTTAAATCCTGTATTTATAGGAACCAGAACTGCAACATCATAACTTTATTCCACAAACTTTTAGTATTAAAAGTACAATAAAATACTTAATTGAAAATATAAATTCTATCAGAACTATGGTCCAGAGAGATTCTCTCTGCCATTGAGTAGTAAAATTTGTTACGTATATCAATAAGCATGATTGATTTGGTAACTTGAGTGCTCACAGCCTGTTAAGAGTGACAGGACCTGCCCTTTCAGACCAGACAGCCTGTTTAGCTATCAAGTCTCTTGTCCAAAAATGCAATTACTGACAAGTCCATAGGAAAGCACAGAAGCCATAGAACAAGCAATAACCAAATAGTTTCCTCATATGGGAAATTCTTTCTGAGCCCAGTTGGTGTTTGGTTTATTTCCTGAAACAAAGAGTTTATTGGTGTGAAGGTGGGGAAGGGGAAGATGAAGGAACCTCAAAAAATTACATACAGCTATTCCCATTTAGAAGCCCATCAAATTCTACTAGTTAGACCCTTAGTTTTACAGGTATTTTATAGAAACTAATTGCGTGGAGTATTTGTGTGTGGCATTATCTGTGTTAATTTTTGCCATCTTAATTATTCTTCAACATGGCTACATTCTAAATAATTTTTCTCTCCAAATTTTATCCAGATATCTAAAATTTTAAAATTTAAACTGATACGTTAAAAAGAAATGTGTATAAAATAGACTTCCAACTTCTGCACTGTTTTGAGGGAATATAGATATCTAATCTAGCCTCCATTTCTTTTGTGAATTATAGAATCAAAGAGATATATTCACAATTATTATAAATTATTATAAATTATCAAATTATTACTGGGCATACCATGATCTTCCCAGAACTCCCAGCCTCTAAGCTTAAATTTTCAAAAACAATTGACAATTTTAAAACAATATAAATCAACTGCAGCTTATATACAGTAAGAATATCAAACCCTTATCACCCTATTAGCTTGGATGTTTGTTCAACACCTCTTCCACAGGGGTTTCAAGAAGAAAAGCGCCAAGTATTTCTGCTCATAATCTTTACTGCTCTGTGTACTGCTCTGTTGTGATTTTTTAATGAAGAGGAAAGGGCATCTCCAAAACACCATTAAATCAAACATTCCAATCAACAACAGAGGTCAAAGGATACCACATGTAGCTGTAGTGATGACACTACTACTTACAGAAGGTTTCAGAGGAAAAAGGCAGTTCTTGGGACACTTTTGCACATTACAACAAGACTGAGAGTCAAGGAGATCTGCTCCTGTTGTATTCAAACTCAACCTCTTCCACCTCCAGTGTTACAGCTCTTACATTTGCACATTCTCTCACACAGGTAACCTGTGAGGCAGTACTTGATTCATTGCTGAATCAAAGTGTCTCAGTCTGAAGAACTGCAGCTTGTCAGTGTCTGCAGGCTCCAAGGGCATTTCAGCTGCATCTACACTGATGAAATAAGCTGAAGGCATGCTTAACTCTCCCACTGCTTAATTTGTCTTGGTCTTGCTAACAGGTTAGAAGATCACAAAGCAGCATGCTAGATTGCCTAATACTACTAGTTTCCTACACCAAACACAGAGAATTATGCTCCTATCAAAAACCTGAATTGTGGTTATTGATTAACAGGAACTGCAGCATTGCATACATCTGATGATGTAGAAAGTTTCAGTCTTATCATCAATATGAATCATTAAAGGTGGAGTTGGACAGTCCTCTTTGATGATTTCGTGTACTCTTTTCTACATTTGGCTAAATAATCTTGTCACCAGTTCTAAAAAAACTTCAATTTTTATCTGGTCTTCTACCTCTTTTACCCCAACTTTGTTCCGAGTTGCTCTAATGTACTATTTTCCTAATTACTACATTACTATTACTAACTGCTATATTTCTCTACCTTTTTGTAGTCATTATTTTTTCTTAAAAAAGCCAAATAAAATTAACCTCGTGATTCTTTGAGGTTGAAATGTGTGTCAGCTAGTTGCCGGTCTCTCTTTTACCTTTGTTCCTAAAGAAAACAATAATTTTTCACTATTCTAACTCCTGCATAAATCCAGCCCCATTTAATTTGACATTCAACGTGCTTAGTTACTCAGACCCTTTTGTAGTGGTTAATATGGCCTGAGTTGATGGAATTCTCTCTTGGTCCTACACTGATTGCAAACATTTCTAGGGCTCCGTATACAAGAAGTATATCTTCACTGTTTTTTCTCAGCAGCGACAAAACTTTTCAACTCTCCTTAGTCAATCCACTGGGCACAATGCAGTCAGGAGGGCAAGGAGAGAGGAATGGCATGATTCCTCCCACCTTTTATCTTTGGTTTGTCAGTGGGGACTCCTGAATCTGAGCAGTGGTGGGAATGGCCAGCAGGGGAAGGAGTTACTCACCAAGTATAGCACTACCGATTTGTCTCTCAGAGAGCTAAGGCAGCAGCACCAGGCAAGAAGCAAGGCAGAGAGTTTCAGAGAGGTTTTAAAAGGTAGTTTGGGAACTGACTTCAAAAGCCAGGTCTACCAAATTAGTCCAAAGTGAATCTAGATGCTCCTCACTCAGCTTCTCTGTGCTCCCACCCTGGCCCTGCCCTCTTCACAGTGCAGCTTGCTTACACACTTAAGAACTGGGAAGCTTAATTTTTATGCAAAACAACAAATGAGTCCTAGAAACATTACTGAGGAAAATTGCATCAATCAGGCTAGTGTTGCACAGCTACAGTACAGTAACTGGCTTTTTTTCCCTCTGGGGGAACACCTTCCTACTGTGTTTTTTTTTCTGTATTACCAGAACTCAAGTTTTCCTGCAGGTCAGCTTCTACCAGCACTGCAATTGAGACTTCAGTCTACTAGTCTACTACGAGTCTACTACAAGTCTACTAGTACTCAATATTCAGAAATAAATAGTTGTTCCAGTGCCAGAAATATTTTTACCTTACATACATCCTTAATGCCCACGCTGTTTTTCCCCTCATGTCTCTTTAGTTGTAAGTATGTTTATATGAAAATCAAATATATTGCTTGCTTTCCTTATGTCTGGGCTGAAACCATACTTACGCAACTTCTGCATTTAAGGAAATAACTCTTTTACACAATATATTACTTGCCAAACTCACGTATACAAAATATTACAGAAGCAGAATACTTAGTTTTCAAGAAATAACGAGGCATGTATATGAACAATAAAAATACAATCTGCAATTTTATCAGTCCTAAGGAAAAAATATAAGGGAAAATCAATTTCATATTCCAGCAGCTTCTAAGAATACAGATGTCTGGAAGTGAACTCTTCCCACAAGGTTCTTAATGTATACCTATGCACCATAGAAATGTATGTACCTTCCTCTAAAGCCTCTAGTACTGGCTTTCAAAGGTAAAATAAAACTAGAGAGGTATAACAAGGGATGCCTATTTTAATATTTAAGTATTTAATATAACTTCTACTGTTACACCTTTTGCTTTCTCAGCAAGGAAGGATATTTTTTCTTAAAGTAATCACAGGGGACATACAGTTGCTGTTGACTCCCATTTAAAAAAAAGAAATAGAACAGAAACGTAAAAGAAACTTGCATGTGCTGACTTTCCTGAATGTCGCTTAGTACCTACTTAATGACATTTTTCTCAGCCATGGCATGCTTGATTGCCTGCCCGTGCCAGTTGACAGATTTAAAAAGTCAAAGTCACTGTATACTATACAGTATATGAAATTTCAGTCAGCATTTGACATACGTGTTTCAGTTCATAATTCCAGAAGAATTTTTGTAGAAACCAGGTAGATAAAATGTACTTACTCATTTTCTGTCTCTAGATAATATAAGCACTTAATTAAGGGGAATTGAACCAGTGGTAGTAAAAAAGTGAAGACAGAACTCTCATACGGGTTATGAGAGTTATGGTCATTATATGGCTTTAAAACTACACAATTTTAAGAATGTATTATGAATTAATACATATATGTGAATATTCAGTGTCTAGTTCCACAAGATCATTGATAGAATAAATAACTCATTTTCAAATACTGAAACTACACTTTGGCAGAAGAGTAAATTAACCGTTTATTTCTGGAGACAATTTGTTTGATGTGTGCAATAAATAAATCACCATTTTCATAAAATAATTCCATTCATAATTTTCCTCTTTAATACATTCCAATAATACTGAAGGTAAAATTTTAATAAAAAAGATAAAAGATGGATAGTGAGGCCCAATAATATGGTGTGGGTGAAATGGAAAAACAGGGTAGGAAACGTTTCCTTAGGTAGTTATATTTTATCCAGCTCCTTCACATGAGAGACCATTTATTCTCTTTACCCCATGCCAGTCCTACTTCTGACTCAAATTTCAGTTAAGCAGCGAGGGAGCAGGAGTATTAGCAGAATAAGTCTGGTTATACATACAATACATAACGTCATATTTCTGTGGTACATACAATCATAACACTTGCAAGAAGGTCTGCTCACAGTACTATGCTCAGATCTAAACGGTAACACCTTTCAAAGCTGACAATATAGACACACGTGAAAATAAGTTTGCCGTGTCAACATAAACCAAGCATCTAAACATGACAGTATACCAAGCCTTTCCTACATGTTAAAAAAAAATTCCTATGCCTTCTGCAGTAAAAACTACATTTGTAAAATACCCAAATAATCATGCAGCACATCTACAGAGTTTTAAAGTATTTTAAGCCATTTTCACAGGGTTTTTTTCTTTTGTCAATTCTAACCATTTTCATTAATAATGTTTTTCATTTTGTCATGGGCTTCACTACAGCTCCTCTTCTATTTTCCCCCACTGAAATGTACATTCTAGAAAGTAATTATATCAAGTATATTAGTCTACATTATCTGCAAAACTAATAATATTTAATAAATTTGATGATTTGTCTTCAAATATTAAAGATCCTTGGAGCAAGGAACTACATCCTGGAAATAAAAGTCTGAAACAGTCTTCTCTTCCTCACCCAGCTTTTATAGGTCAGAAGTCTCGTGTTTCCCACTTACAATCTGACCTCAATTAATGAAGTTTTTTAGAGGACACTAAATTATTTTTGTATAATAGAAGTTTAAATTGAAAATATCTTGATTACTTTAATTAACACACTGTATATGACATGACCCTGTTCCAGATAGCAGGAAATTTTGGATAGTATATTTGGGACTATACTGCTAGGAAACAATTCAGATTTTTGGCAATTACCACAGCTGGGGTGAAAGCTTGTGCTGATATATAAAATACTTTTCCAAGAGCTAAACTGCCACTTTTAAACTAAGTACACTACATCTTCCAGTTTTCAGTATACCAAGATAACCCTGTGCTCAACTATATGAAAGCCATGAACAGGTTTCAATAGCTCTCATTCCATCTGTCACTCAATAAACCCCTTTTTTTCCTTCTCTTTGAGCTTTTAAATCATGGCCCTATTGTTCTTTGCAACAGATAATTACACCGCCACTTTTATTTGATTTAACTTATCCTTCTTAAATTTTAATAATCAAGAACACTCTGTGTTAAGGGTTTTGCTGCATGTTTCCAATAATTTTATTATAGGTACACAAGAAACTTTTACTCAAGAAACAACCTCCCACTCATATATTACTTTCTAAAAGGATATTGGATATTTTAGTTTAGCATATTTTGTTGCTTTTCAAAACAAAACTCCCTTGCCTTAGAATGATAATCTTGTTCCAGCCTGGAATCTGATCCTGCTACCTGTTTGTACTTGCTCATTTTCATTTGGCGATTCCTCTCTTCTACATCCATTGCACCTGTTAAGTTAAAAAAAAAAAAAAAGAAAAAATAAATACACAAGCAGTCTTCAATTCCAAGGGTAAAGATATGCTCATGGAGAAAGAGATGAAATCTTATTTATCTAAATTACAGTGTATATGACTTTAGTTTCTGAATTACAATTTTGCAGCAAAACAAAAAAATTGCAAGAGGAAGAAAATAGTAGATAAGTAAGTAATTCAGCAGAATCTTAGTAAGTGTTGCATTACCTACACGATTCAAATGAAACCAACTTTGTGGAAAAAACAAATGTAAATGGAACGGAATGTTTCCACAGAATAGAATTTTACTATTTCAAAAATATTGAAGAGAAACTAAGTCTTTTGTTTAAAAAAAGGACTGCAAAGACAACCATTTTGGGTAGAGATCCTGGGTTCTTCATTTTTTATAGTGCAATACCAGCATTATTATACCAAATTACTAATCAAGTAACAACCACAGGCTCTGTGACTATTTGAGCATACTCTTAGTATGCTCAAAACAATTTAAAGATGTATAAAGGAATGTTAAAGAGCCACCCAGTGGCATCACTGTATTACATTCTAATGACACACAACTTCAAGAATGATTTTAGGATTCATTCTTCTCGGACCAAATATATGATTAGTATCAATTAGGGATGGGTTCTTAAAATATGACTTGGTCAGCAGCTGGTTTCAGCCAACCGGTACTGTAACACCACAATTTGCTATGTAAAATAATAAGGAATTAAGTACCAAAGCTGAGGTGGAAGTGTAAGAAATTGAAAAATTAGAGGAAGACAACAGCCCAGAATTAAAAAAGATTTTAAAACAAAATATAGTTATACACACACAGGCTTGATTCTCTTTCACTTTAACAAGGTATAAATCAAGAGTAATTCATTATCAACTGAATTCTAAAAAGCATTTAATTTTGACTGACTTTCCATAATTTTAACAGAAAAGTTGTCTAGGATTAAAATTTCAGAATCCCAATAGTCATAAATGGAAGTTTCTCTACATTACATATATTGAAAAATCGGGACTTCTATTTATGGAACTGAGATGAGTATATTTGATTCCAGTATACTATATATATACCTGATTTAAACTCTAAACCTCAGTTCTAAGCCATAATCTAATAGTAAAGTCAGCCTTTGCACAGGGCACCTGCAAGGCCTCTGAGCTTTGTACTTTCTTTCTTGACAACAGTAATGGCAGTAACACACACTACAAGAGATACCTGCCAGATAAATCTTGCAGCACTTTGTGGGAAATCTGGAAGGAAGAGGGTGAAGGAAGAGGGAAGGGAATAAGGATAAACTGTACTATAATCTATAAATCCTCTGGCTTCTTATTTTTGTATTCAAACTCTCCATCTTTACTCTGTACAAACAACATGAATATAAAGCCTTAATCAAAACTTTTAAGAGAAATTAAAATCAACAATAATGAATGAAAAAGAAAAAATGGTGGTTTATAGGGAGAAACAAAACGAAAAAGACAGTAGCAGATGAAAATTCCTAAAATAAAACATAGCTAGTTTTTCCTCTCACTTTCCTCAACCATTAAAGGCCCCAAAGCAATACTTGCCAATTTATCAGTAAGATGCAATGATTTTTTAGCGATTTAATCATAAGACCTATTAAGAAATATTTTCTCTCTTGAAACCAAAAGCTTTAAACTGGAAAATGGTATTTTCTTTATTCAATGACAGAAGTAACATGTAAGTGGTTTTGAAGTAAAACAGTAACTCTTGCTTAAATAAAGAAATCATCTTTTGTGTAAATCCTAACATTCTGTAAATCCACTTGTCATTCTTCAGTAATGTAATAGAGATGTTTTTCAACAAAAGGGAAATGTTGTCAATTTTTGAAATTATGAAATTATTACATACGTTAATTTTCCTCAGATATTCTGCCAAATTTCAGGAAATTACAAGAAGTTATCAAATAACAATTCTTGAGCATAAATTAGAAATTTCACAATTACTTGTGAAAATATTACTTCCTATCTATGATCATTTGCAAAGTGAGACTTAGGTTTCCAATTCCTCCTGGTTTGCAGAATCAAGCACTCTGAAATATGCAGCTGACGGGGAAGTGTAACACATAAGCTCTCCATGTGAGTCCTCTGTAGCAAAATAATAAAAATTGGTGGCATATTTTAGTCTCAAGAGAAAAACAAGACAGGAAAATTTAGGAAAAAAGATTTTCAACTCCCATAAAAGCTTATTAAAAGAAAATCTAACTTGCTATGAATTTTTGAAACTGCCTTTAACAAGTAAGTGAATTCAGTTGCACACAAAACGAAGGAATCCTGAGGGCAATGGGAAGTTCACAATGCAGAAGATCAGCTTTGGTTGTATTATGCATGGAGCTGACAGGCAGAAAGAGTGTCCAGGGTTACTGGCTGCCGCAGGCTGATCTCGATGTAACTAAAGCCAGATGCAGCCGTGATCTGGATGGGAGTAAAAAAGGTTGAGAGAGCGTTGGGGTACTTCCCATTCACATGGTCCAGCGTGCATGTGTGTTGCGCTAAGTGGTGAGAATGCAGGGCTATCATCATCTCCACTTCTGCTGGCAAATCTATACTCAGCTGAAACCTATGTATGGGGGTTTAGAAGGAGCAGAAAGTACTTCCAGAGTGTTCAGTAACTGTCTGAGTGCATTAGGAAGCTTTAGCTCCTAACGTGATTCTCCTAAGCAAGGCTGAACATCAGTCCTATACTAAGTACTCCACTCTAACCAGGAGGTGTTTATGTAGTGTGCGTAGACAAATCAGAACTAATCCAAATCTAACTAATAGTTATTAACAGCGGTGAAAACGTAGGAGCGTAAGTTTTCATGCTGGTAGCACAAGGCTGACTGAGCCCTTGTGTTACTCACAGTCCTTAGCTAGAACATAGCCCAACACATTCTCAGGACTATAGAGACCAACACTAGAACAATTAAAGTCTGATATCAGTTAATGTACTCAATAATGTACCAAAGTGTATGCAACCAAATTTTGTCTAGGCAAAAGTGTGTTCATTTGTATACATCTGCCTTAACTTCTTTGCAGAATTTTGCTTCTAGACAGTAGCAGTGCCTCCAAGAGAAATAGCCAATGAACTCAAACTTCAGCCATAGGAACACAAAAAATTACAAAACACTGGTGAAAAACCACCAAACATAACTGGGATTATTACACTGTGGGCAACACCTCAGTTTTGCTATTTTGAACAACTCTCTAACATTAAAAATCCCATGGCCTGAAGGTTAGCTCAGTGGGGTTTTCATCAGCACAGGGAAATTCTTGGCTGACAAAGAGCCAGCCTTCTTTAGCTTTCTTCCCATTTCTCACCCTAATCTGACTTCCTTAAAAAAGCAAAGGAAATACATTTGGGAAAGCCAGTTTCCATTTCCTAGTGTATAATTTGAAATCCCAAAAATACATCAACATTGTGATCCAAGTCCATGGTACACATTTACTTAAACATAATAGATCAAAGAACTTAAGGGCAAAAACATGAAAATATTTTGAATAAGGCACCCTACCTGTATCCCCATTCTCTGGATCTGCTTTCTTTTCTTCTACAAACAAATGAAAGCAATATGTAAAACAAAAAGAGGGGAGAGAGAAAATGCAGAAATAATAATAAAAGTAATATAAATCATGCATTAAAAAGGAAAAATGAATAAAACCCACCAAATTAATTTAAATTTATGAGTTTAGTCAACCAAGTATGGTGCTCTACATCCAGAGGCATATTCACCGCATGCTAGTGTATGCATTTGTGCAAACTTATTGAAGACTTACTGGAGGGAACCCATGGGTATTTTGTGCACTTGCAGAATCATTAACACACTCAACACAAAAGAGAGCAAGGCAGGTGTCAGACATAGTTACTTTACAGTTTCCTTGTATAGGATGATAGAGAAATGAAAGTAAAAAATTTGCTTGTGCTGTATGTTTTATGCAGTGCACACACAATATGCAGTCAAAAGGTTCAAGCATAAAAACTGAATGTGTCAAGAGTGTTTTTTTAGTGATTACTTTAAATCTTCATTGGTTTAATCAAATCTCATAGCTTATACAGCTTAAAAGCTTTAATAATTATATTACTGTAGCTTGTCTTAGAGTTACAAAATTATGAAGAACAGAAGACAGTAACAACAATACTCAGAACCCAATTCATGCACATAAATCCAGCTAACTGATGCCAACAAATATTC
This sequence comes from Xenus cinereus, assembly GCA_025774025.1. Lineage (NCBI taxonomy): Eukaryota > Metazoa > Chordata > Aves > Charadriiformes > Scolopacidae > Xenus > Xenus cinereus. The sequence continues at coordinate 139,936,789 of JAOXJK010000012.1, read as the reverse complement.
TGAATGCATACCAAAGGTTGTAAATGGCTCAGGGCATTCCTCTGTCACAAAGAAATGAAAATACATTGGATTCCTATCAAATAGCTTGGCAGCCCATAAATACTGCACTCTGAAATCCAAGTTTGGTAATTAACGTGAAAGAATTTTAAGTCAAATGAAATTTACTTTAATTAGAAATACATTAACTTTTACACAGACTGTCTGTTTCTTTTTCTTATTGTAAGCCAAAATGATATTGAATTCAATTAAAACAATCCCATGAATATGGAGCAACAACCCCAAGCTACAAACCAAAAATAGCATATATTAATAGAATTAAACATTTTTCCAGAATTATTGGTTATTGAGGGTTGCTCACAAAATTATGATCTACTATATAGTACACAGACTGAAGAGTGAAACAGAGTTGGTATATTTTAAGGAAATACTATTTTGTAGGTAGTATCAAAGCAGAAGATGAAGTCATTGTTAAAGAGAAATCATACTGGGGCAAGGTACAAGCAGAAGAAAGAAAAATATGTTTCTTCAGAGACCATCAATAATGTGCCACACTTATGGGATGTGGCATCTCATTCTGTGTGGGATCAAGGTTGTTCTGCTGGCAACTCCTAATGGAACTGTTAGACAAATTAATGGGAAACAGATATGGCAAATCATAAGTCAACACTTTTGGAAATCAGTGGATACCAAATGGGTTCTTGATACCTCTCCCATTCCCCAATCTTTCCTGCCCCATATTGTACACAATTTATAAATAAGGTCTGCTTTGGCCTTTGGGTAGCCTCACCTATATTATCTATGTGGGTTGTGGATATTGCTAGAAAACAGCAGAAAGAGAGAAATAGTTGTGTTTGCTTGTAAGGCTTTCATTTTTTAATTGTTTAATATAAAAACTACAAATACAACACTGTCTTCTACTGCCCCATTACTTTCTGAAGCAGAAAGCAATTTGATAGCAGTAGCACTGATTCAATATAATGCAAAATAGATGAAAGTGAAGTAAGAGTCATTAAGGTACTCTTGAGTTTTGAGCACAGACAGAATGATGACATTTCTAAGTTCTTTCATAAATATGGTGAAAATAAATCCTTACTTTGCCTGAAATACGATCTTAATACAGAAATCTAATACTATATAGGATAATTCCTTTTTTAAGATGTCTAGCAGTCCATTCATTCATATGTCTGAGCCATAGGGCTTTTCAACCATGAGTCTTTAAATATAGACATTGTCAAAACAGGAGAAACTTGAAACATACCCAACTTTCCCTTGTTCCTGCTCCATGTTTAAAAATTATATAGAAAAATGTTTCCAAATTGACTTATAGAAAAGAACACCATAGTATTAGCAAGCATAAAATTCTATTAGATTTTGAATTTAAAAGTGTAAGTGAAGTGCTGTGACATTTGTTAAAAATCTCTGCAACAAATAAATCCTTCAGATTTTTACAAGAAAGGTAAGCACGGTGGATCCTACTCTTCAAACTGAGAATTCAGTTGTATTGTGAAGACCTGTCTGAAGAAGTACTAGAAAGAAGATTGAATTGAAAAAGATCTCACTTGGGTGAGAAGCAGCAGAACTGAACAGTATCAGTATTGTCCATTGACCAAATAAAACAATGCTAACTTCTCAACAGCAAAGACCTTCACAGCAGCTATAGGCTAGTAATCGCCTGTTAAAAGAATTCAGAGCAGGTTCAGAATGTTGCTTTTGGTTCCCTCAGTTATTAGGTGCTCAAATCGAAAAATCTATAAAGAGCCTTAACATTTTGAAAATGCTGAAAACTATTAAATCACTATAAGATGATTTTAAAATGTCTCAAAGTGAACAATATCAAATGACAAAGTCACCAGTCAATCCTAAAAATCTTTGGGTATTTCTATTTACATGATTTCTTCAATATCATCATACTAGTAAATGTTTTTCTACATCACTTGATTTACAAAGTGAAAAGCATATACTGTATCCTGTGGTGTAATTATCTCAATTTAAGAGCTAAAGTTTTTCAGAAATAAACAATTTAGAGAAAAAAATTGGTGCTTTCATGAACGCAATGTTTCTGTACATTACAGAAAACAACTATATGTTTTCCACTTAATCAGAATACAGCTATATTGAAGTATATTGATGAAATATAGAGATGAAATACAGGGATAGATAGAGAGAAATGCTGAAGGATCTTCTCTCAAAACCTTCTTCCACCATCACAGTTGACATTGCTATTATAATGACCACTGAGATTTCATGAAGTAGTAGACACAGCCATGTTCCCCTGGTCCTGTAAGGGCCTACTCTTTCTAAGAGGTACTAATATATCTAATAGGTATCCAATAATCAAACACGTATCTGGAAGATAAAATGAACAGAAAAGAATTCTAATCAAGACGCTCATATAGGAGCAGACTTAACATGAACTAAAACTGATCTAAAATGGCCTCAATCAGGTACATTTTTTGGAAATGCTTTAACTCAATGAGCTCTGCTGTTCTGATGGGAACCTGGGGGTTCCACAGCCGAAGTGCCCCAGCTGGCTTTGCCCACCTCGCCCCGAGAAGTCCCATGGAGCAGGGACCGCAAGTCCCTTGGAGCAAAACATGACCATCTCTGTACATGTCTGAATGGAGTAACAGTTCCACAGAAGAAGCAGGATAGCAGACTTCTCCCTAGCCATACATACTGATGGCAGTGTTGAACAATTGCTCAAAAATTGCTGGCTTCCTTAAGAGAATAAAGGGGAGATTAACTTTGCAGCCTTAGGGTTACAACTGGGAGATGGTGGGCTTAATAGTCCTTCTCCCAGTGTTTCTTCCTCTTCTTACAGCTTACTTCCCCCAAACTTGAGATTAGAGCCTGGTTCTTTCTTGAACTGTCTCTCCTGCAATGATTTTTAGCTGTGGAGGCATCAGTTCAACCGGTTGGTTCAGGATACTACTTTCACCTGGGATCCAGAAGAAAGGGACCTGGGGCCTAAAATAAACCTAGACTTCCTTGCTTTTAATGAAAGAAAGTTCAGCCTCCAACACTGGAGTACGTGCATCTTACTACAACAGACAGACGTGGAACTCCTTGTTTGTCTCTGAGTTTACGCATATGATATAACAACAACATAAAAAGTTTTATGCTTCTATTTTTCATATTTGTAGACACAATCAGCAATATGACTAGCAGTTGTACTTACAGTAGATAAATTAGCTTAAGTGCTTTATTGAAAACTGAGTCTGAGTAGTGCAAATAATTAAATAACATTTTCTTTTAAAACATTTTCCTTTAAAAATTTAATGTATACATAAGACCCAAACTTTTGATAAGTAGTTTTAAAAATGCTAGCCAAATTTCTTACTAGAGATTTCTCCTAACATGCTAGTTGTGAGAACACAGGGAAATCAATTTTATGCTGAAAAAAATATCTGAAACAATATTCTTATCAAAAAAGGCAAAGGAAGCAAGACTGTCTCCTAAAGCAAAATCTAAAAGTTATTTGCTTTGAACATCAAAACTTGTCATTTAAAGGTCTTGCACTCAAAGGATTACATTTCCTCCCATTTCCAGAGCCATTCAATTCCAATTCTACCTCTAAGAATTAGTTCTAAATTTTGTCATTCTGGCTGTCTACAGTGTGAAAAATATAACTGCCTACCTGCTACAGGTCTAGCAAAATATCAGGTGATGTGTGATATAAATGGCTGCCGAACTTCACTTCAGGGCTTTATGTGCAATGTGTGGCAAACACAAAAAAAGTTATTGTTGCAGCAAACAAAGCCTTTCCAAGAAGTCTGTGATCCACATCACAGTCTGAATGAAAAGAATATGTCTGACACCTACAGAAATGTGGAACCAGAAAAAAAATAGAAGGTTGTTTAAGTGGTTTTGAATTATTGTTTAAATGATATTGAAGTGTCAATTACTGTCCTTTAAAGGGAATGCTAGAATGAAGACAATTTCAGTTAGCCAGCTTCCCTGTAGGGGAGCATGCCTTTGCATTCCTGTTTTCTATTTGAGAATTGATTGATGGTTTCGTTGGGCTTTTTTTCTTCTTGGCTTCAAACTTGACACACTAAACAAAGACTGAAACCCGGAGGACATTTCTCACCAATTAAACAAATTTTTATCACAATGCCTAAAACATGTTAACAATGTAACTTCAGATTATTTGCAGAATACATGGCACTGCTTAGTAAAAGAATTGAATAAGATGGTGTGGTGATCTAAGCTAGAAAGCTAAAGAATCTCTAGAATCACGGGTTCCTAAATTGACAGGGTCAGCTCAGGTCTTCATCACTAGGGATAGATTAGTGCAGCTGGTTAAAGACTTTTGAAGCAAGCTGAGAAGTTCTATTTTGCATGTTTATTAAAGTAATGATTCAGCCTATGACTGGCCTTTTTTATGGTGTCTGGATCCTTTTCAAATGTGATTTTTGCTGGATAGTCTATGATGTTTGTTCTTGCTGCATCATACAAAGGTGTACATATATGTTATTTTAAAAAGTATTTGAAAAATACTGAATGCCCACATGAAAAAAGGAAGAAAGAAAGAAGCAGTAAGATGAATATTAGCTAAAACACCCCATTTCGCTTCTCCAAAGAATTTTGGCACATCCTCCCTATATGAGTGATACGCAAGGAGATTTTGAAAATGTAAAAGAAAAATATCTGAGGGGTCTAGTGGGCCCTTACATTCTGTACTTACAAAAATCCATCCAGATCAGCCATGCTATAAACTCTGCATTGTCTTCATGAAAGCCCGGGCACAGTCTTATTGTTAAGCTCTCCAATCCTATTTGCCAAGCATCTAAGCTCCTCACAGTTCCCACCACTGTTATACTCCACAGTATAACCACAGAATATTTGACATTCTGATATAGCCACTTCAGAACATAGGCACAAACACTTGATGATAACTATGTCTCTGCTTCCAGAAAAGCAAACAGTTATTAATAGAGATTCTTCAGCCATCCTAAGAATGAAAGACATCTTCATTAGCATCAGAAATATGGTCAAAGATTTAACCAAAGAACAGAAAAGCAACAGCGGCATATGCACCTGTGTGTAAGACTCGGGAGAATTACGAATTAAACTAGCAAACCTTTACTGCTAAAACTTATATACATAATGCTATTCTGTCTTCTGCACAATTAGGTTCTTATTTATAATTACATAATCTGCTATTTTTACTATCTCTCCTTCAGCAGACTGAAGATTGACTTTTATTTACATGGTTTAGTATATTTGGCTATTTTGGGGGTTGGATTTTGAGGCCTTTGCTTTCCAGTTTTAATTCTAATCAAAATGAAAAATAAGGAAAAAGAGCCACCCAGCCACCCAGTATGATACATCTATTACCTATCCCTTTGGTTTTTGTTGACCAAATAGAGTGAGGCTCTTTAAATGTCTCCGTCACAGTCTAAGGCATCAGATTTTAAACACACCTGTCAAACTAAATATCACAGAAGCCTTCAGAGATGCACAAGTCATTTAATCATATTTGTGCTAAAATGTTACAAATTCCACCCAGAAATTTATTTTCAATATGAGAAAGACAGAAACAAAACAAAGCACCATGCTGGTCTTTAAAGGAAAGTGTGTCACTGAGTACTGACTACACCAATAACTGAAAAACAGAGCGGTGCCACGTTCTGTTTCCTTAAAGGGCAAGCATATCACAACAGATTAACTCTCGTAAGGCTGGAAAAACCTCTCATGATACTTTAAGATAATCAAATCCAAATAACAAATCCAAATAACTGTGCTCCTTGTTTTCTACTGCAGTTGATCTCTTAAAACTCTCTCAATCATACAAATATTTTGCCCTTGCTTTCTTCAACAGTTCATTTGCCAGACCATTCTATTGTTTGGCCCTCCACTGCCCAGGGCTGTGAGATATTCCAATTTGGTCACCCATTTTTAATAGGGTTTTTCAGTTTTGGTAGGCTCCACTCCTAGTAATTGTTATTACAAAGAAACATCATTTACCATAAAAATGATAAAACAGAAAAAAAAATGTATTTCAAAGTCCTTGTCTATTTAAATCTCATTCTCAAAAAACTCTAATCAAGCCTTCGTATGATCTTAAAATGAGAGTTTTGCTCCAGACGTTGCAGAAAAGAGCTGTAATCTTTATTTCTCTGCATTTCATGGCCCTTTGGAAATGGAGCCATCCCCACTACTCCGTCTTCTAACTTCCATCCGCCTCCTTAGAAAGCAGCAATGTCTGGGCATCACTACTCCATCCCTTCTCATCCTGGAATAAACTTAGAATTAATTAGCCAGCACTACTTCTGCTACATGTACACTGATTGCCATTGAACTATCCTGGATCAGCTTTTCCATAGTTTTGGTGATTAATTTTTGGGTATCTTTACTTGAGTCAGCTCACATCTAGGCCTAGATTAATTTTACTGAAGACTGAAGAGTATTTTCTGTATCTTATATGTTTCAAGACCTCATAAAGTATTACTTGAAATCGCAAATAATTGTTGGTGCAATGGTAAGTGGTTGGTCTGAACCATCTTACTGATGAAAAGAAAAATGCTTCATCACGAAGGTTCTTTGGCAGGCAGGGGCTTACTTCCATTGCTCATACTGGGTATATAGCGAGGTGACCAGGCATATATCTCCTTAGCAGTTTTCACAATACTTAAATCCTATGAAACATATTAAATTATTTCCAAAATATGATTTTAGAAACAAATTGTGAAAAATTTGCATCACAAAGCTCCTCCTTCACCCAAGTAAAGCAGGGTTTAGTCATTAAGAATGCTATCAAACTGTACTGCTGTCAGATAACAAAATTCATATAAAACATTACTGCTTGTTAGCTTTCTGAACTTGCTTTTGTGCTTGAAATATACAGCATAAGCTTTGTGTGCACTCTCAGAGGACTCTTCAATTTAAAAAAAAGTCCAGACATTTTTCAGGGAATAAAATTTTCTCATTTTTGCAATTAAAGATTATAATGTCCAGAGAGAGGAAATGGCAATACTTGTCTTTCAATACTATATTCATATATTCAGATACTTAGCTTTCACAACACCTCTTGGTCTAATAACACCTAAGATCAATAGCTAATCCTTTAATTCATGTTAATGTTTGGTAGCACGGTAAGTACTTCAAAAAGCATTTCCTAATGAAACCTTAGATGGATAGTCCTAGCAAATTATAAATTTAAAGCAAATTCTAACACAATGGGAAAACATCTCTTTCTAAAGGTATACCTTTGAAATGCCACCCTTGCGTTTAGCTGGGCGCACAGTTGCTCAAAGTGCCTTGTACTGAAATGTGAAAACTATTTTCTCATAACGGACATGTAAAGTACCTATTTGAAACGTACATCTGAAAATATGTTACTATGTACAAAACAAACTAATTGCTCCTGAGTTTAAGGGCAGTAAGAATAACTTTTGCAACTGCACTGCTAATCATGCCTTTGCGTTTCTGTGCTAGACAGTTAAATTTATCAGTGCCTAATACATTTACTTAACACGGTGAGCTAAACAGTGTTTTGCAAAAGTACATCTGAGTTAGAAAGTCAAAAAAAGTTAATAATACACAGCTACTGCTATCTCACGTATGTTCAAGAAACACAGGTCATGAAAATATGTGTTTTTCTGATCCACTAGATATCATTTTAAGGTTTGATTTCTTCCAACCTCAAAAATCAAATGGGCTGATTCAATGTCTTGATTCAAAATATTGATCAATAATTTAATAATGATCAATCAATAAATTGAATAAAAAGTTCCAGAAGTTTCCCTTTTTTTAAATTATGAACAAACAGGAAACAGGTCACCCAATCCTCTAATTTTGTTTTTGTAATGGAAGAGATTCAGAATCACTGCACAGGAACTAGGAATGGATCTTAAAACCAAGGTGAGTAAATTCAGGCTTTCTACAGCATAATTTATCAATTTCTAATTTACAGAAGATGGAATTCAGATCAAACTACCAGTTGTCCGCTCTATCCATACACAACCTTTTTTTTCCCCTGTAATTTAAGTGATTTCTATCCTGAGATTTGTTTACTATGAAAACCACAGGAAGTAAAATCTTCAAGACTCCATAAACATAAGCTCTGACTCAAGGGGATTAGGACAGGAACAGCATCAAAGGTAAAACCGAGTTCTGAAGGAGCCAGCCATAGAAAAGAAAAAACAAAAATGTTTGACAAAATATCACAAAATATCATGTTTTAATGGGTCGATCAATGCGCCCAAAAAAATGCCAAATGACACCCAAGTGTCTTCTCTAATTTATTGGGAAAATAGCAGAGGCATAGGAAATTAATTAGCACTTTGACGCAATAATTGCAGAATTTAAATTTTATAGGTGATTTTAATTAACTTAAATATGGGGAATTTCATTGTTTTTCTGACATACCAGAACTGAACAAGCAGGGAAGTGTGAACAACTACTGCATTTTCAGAGCCACAATGCCTTGCTAGACATTAGCTCTCTGCCAGTAATTTAAAGTACATGGAAAATTCAATAAAACGGCAGATTAAAATTCCATATGCAAGATAAAACCACAAGTAATGCACAATATGAAAGAAAAGCCAGGAACAATACAGCTAAGTTAGAGCTCCTTCAATGTTTTACTTCTCGCTCTCTCTTGTTATCATAGCCTTATGTTTTAAACTTTTTGGCATGAGATATTAGCTTTTGATCACTAACAACTCTATTTCTAATCAAAATAGTTTTTATTCACTGAACCTAAGTTTGACATTCCAGCGC
>JAOXJK010000012.1:139910632-139923890 GCA_025774025.1 Xenus cinereus | reverse complement strand
AAATCACAGCCGTATACTGGAAAGATGCTGACATTTTTCCTCAAAAATATAAGCAGAGGGCTAACTAGGATACAGAAAATACAGGAAAGACAGAAGCAATACATTTAAGTTTGCAATTACATAATATATGTTATATATAATATACACTAGCTAAAGACAGTTAAAATATGGAAAATGTAGGTTATTCCTACCCAAAGATAAGGATAATAGAGAAGAAAGTAGAAAACAATATAAATATTCTCAGTAGCGTGAACTCTATAAAATCAAACAAAACCATGCAGACTGCATTACTTTTTCCCAAGTCTCAAGAGATAAAGTAAATGAGGAATTCAGAGAGCTTTTATGATTTTGTTTCTCTCAATAAAGTTCATATTATAATTTCATGCAGTAACATTTCAAAATATTAATGCACTATAGTTACACATAGGATTTGAAATATCGTAAATCCTGAAAAGGTAATAAATCTCACTAATTAGTTAGATGATTAAGGTAGTCAAACATCAATTCTACTTCGGAAAAGGTACCTAACAGCATAGATAGATACACCTTCTATTGTCAATAAAGGATAGATGAGCCATCTTAAATCAGATATCTCCCTATTCTAAATCTATTCTCACCTAGTGATATCAAGAAGTTTCACCACCTACAGAATCAGATTTTCCAGGAGATCACATAGTTAAGACTACAGGAATGGTTTCCAAAACATGAAAAAGCAGTAAAGTGTTAAGTACAAAAAGGTGTGTGGTTTTTTAGACGTTTTCAGGTCACCTCACTATTTGAGATCCATCGTAAATTACAATTATGCCCTGACTTCATGCAGTTGAGCTAGGACACTGAAGCACAATATTTGACTACATCTGTGCCCTAATCACACTGGGACTGCAACTCCCAACCACAGAGTCTCCCTCTCTTGAATCCAATTCTTTGTTACTTAGGTACAAACTAGGAATATTGTCTTTCGAAGTGTATAGGAAAAGATGAAAGCAAATAAGGAAGTAAATACATTTCAAGACTACCTGCTTTAAATACACCATTTATTAAGCGCAAGAGTCCCTGGAAAGTGTGGACTCATTTTTTCAAGAAAACAGTTATGCCATGTATTCAATCTACATTACTTCTCACTTGTCACAGGTTAAACTATCCTCATGGATGCAACGTAGCTCTTTTTGTGAATTTTACCCACTTCATTGCTTTTCAGATCCCATAGCACCTTCATAAAATCCTTTTCTGTACCTTTGTCCCCAGCCCTACCACAGCAAATTGAAACTCGCGTCAGGGCCATGGACATTTTCTTATTTCCTTTCTCAATCCATTATTTTGTAAACCGTTTTACTGCCCAGTCATTTTTCCTATTCAGCAATCATAAACTAGTCCCTGACTCCATTCCACTCCTCTCCTTTTCACAAGCTAATAATTTTATACCAGCCTTCTTCTTTAACCATAATTTTCGTTTCATCCAACGCTCATGATGTAATTTATATGTAGTGCGCTCTCCTCTCTCTGTGTCCTATGACTACTTTGTCTTTCCCTGCCTCATTCATTCCCCATTTCCAGCCATATCTCCCTTTTTATAATTTTCAGTCTATCATAGGTTCAATTCCGACTACAAACTTCTTTTAAAATAACTATCACTTTTTTTTAAATTCTTTTTGACTACTGGTTTACTACCTCAACTGATTCCATGGCAATAGATATACTACCAAATTATAGTCACAGTAAAATTATTTCTGAAAGGCTATTTCTATGTACAGTAAAGGAATACTCCCACCCAGCAGAGAGACATAAATGTTCCATGGATAAAACAGGCCATAATTCCCTTCAAATTGAAAGCCACTCAGTATATATAAAGACTTACCATTTGTAAGCAAGCATTACCTTTGTATTTTCTCATGTGTTTAACCCACCATTGTTATGATTCCTCCAAAACTTTAGTACTGTATTAAAGAAATATGCCTTTCCCACAAATAATTACAAGGACACTACATTTATACTTCATTCCATTCCAAAATGTATAAATCCACTTGAAATATTCTGTGTCCTTTTGGTTAATCATATTAAAATATATCAGCACTTTCCTATGGTTCTGTTCTTCAACTGTTGCTTCGAAATCAAAAGGGTCTGTGGCAATGGTTGGACATTTGATGACACTGCAATCTTCTTAACAGGTCACGATAACAAAACCATTATAGGATAGTTTCCAGAAAATTAGCATCAAATCTACTGGCTCCAAGTAGGAAAAACAGGGGAAAACCAATAACGTTTCCTTTCCTGTCTCACAAAAGTAATTTCTGCTTTAACCGCCTCTGGATAGAGACGCAGTTTGCTAGACTGCATTCAACTTCCAAAACTTTGGATACTGAGACTGACTGAACAGTTCAAAAACATTTGACAGGGAACAGAAATGAGTATCACTGCTGTGGTACCAAAACCTATGTGCATTCTCCCTTTAAGCAACCCTGATGGATTCAAGAGAGACTACTGATGATAGCAGGCAAAAGTAACTCCTTTTTAAGAAAAACAGTAATTGCCTAACCTTATCTCTATCAGCACAGTACATTCCTACTGATAGCCTAATACTTATCAACCTCTTCTTTTAAGGTATCACATATAAAAATGCAAAAATATGTAAAAATATTTGCATGCTGTGCTTTTTTTTTTCTTCACTGACCAAGGAAACGTGATTAGACAGCTAGAGCTTTATTCACTTTCTTTCACTTGCCGTCTACTACAGCTCAGAGGCAGGGGTGCTGAAAGTAGAAATACATAATATTAGATAGGAAAAAATAACTATTCCACATGCTCTTTGATTTGGTGATGTCCTGCGAATGCAGTGTTCTCTGATGTTGGCTAAAGGAAGGGCACACACACTCAAGACATGGCTTGAATTTTGATGTTATGCTTACCTATGATTCTGCAGTTTTAACCTTCCAACCCTTCAAAATCTTTGCATAAATACAATTGACTCTTTGTAATATACTGAAGAAGAGTTTTGAAAATTGCCTCAAAACTTAGAGATTACAGGCACTATTAAGAAAACCTGTTGATTTCTGATATTCAGGAACAGGAACTTTATTAGCATCTTCTATTGAAAAGCCTGAAACACAAGAACTATTTTACCCCTTTATTTAATGACCTTAAATTGCCCTCCAACAAATTTGCTAACCTCATCTCTATTCATGCATATTTCTTTCATAATACTTCACATGATACAGTATTACTGTTAATTTTTCTACTCCTTGGAATTATTTTTATTCTCTATTTACGTTTTGATGTACAATTTGCTCACAGTCTTAGTTCTTCACTTAAGATATTTATGTAATCAATATCTACTTTTTCTCAGAGATTTTCTTAGCTATAATACTGCCATGGCTATTTCCATATGAGTGGCTAGGTTAAATTCTTAACAGACAAACTGAACTTAAAAACAAAACAAGCTTCTTCTATAGCAGAAAAATCTTTGTATGAAAAGGCAATGAAAACAGGGCAACAGCAATATAAGGTGCCCATAGTCCTTCTTGCTTCCCTCTGCAGATTGCCAACTGCAGCCAGGCACTAAGCTGTATTAGTATTACCTTACTGTTTTCTGTGCAAACAGAACATTTAAAGCATTCTCAGATGAAAGAAATCACAGTCCTGTGCAGAGGGTAAATCCCATTATTGTAAGGCTTCAAAGAACTTCAAACTTCCTTAGGTAGATTCTGTCAGGCTACATCTCTGGTAGATCATGGTCACAAATACAATATATCTCAACATCCAGGGGTGAGTATAGTGTTATGGCACCTCCTTCCAGATCTCCTGACTGCTATGCCTTGAAAATGAACTAAGTGTTTGTAATGATATAGGGATGTCTATAGAGGACAGTAGTGTGCCACACATAGCAGAGAATGCAAATCCTGGAAGCTGCACTGATTTGTTACTCTGGTACTCCTCCACTTCTACCACTTCAGTACATAGGGCTATTTGACAAAAAGAATCCGTTTGGAAAACCAACCTAGCAATACAGGTATGTACTACTTGGTGCCCATTGTAGAGCGTTCAGAACCACCTCGGACGTTTCAGCCCCACGTGCCATTGTCCCATGTGAACTTATCATGGAAGACGCTACTGATAATGCAAATCAGAGCAGAATTTATGCTCCTACCAGTCATCAGCCCTCACAGAAAGACCTAGGGTTGCACAATGCAACGATTTTTACTCAGCTTTATATCTATTCTAGAGTTTGACAACTGTGACTTTTTTCCAAACAAATTCTGTATATTCTCTGCAGCACTGGAGATCGGTGGTACTATTCCAGAGGGAAACAGGTAAAAATCAGATAAATATTGGTTTAATACACAAAACAGTCCTAAAGTGACAACTTTTTAATGTCCGTATTTGTTTCTGATTTGTATTCTGGGTTGCAAAATTTAGAGTGCCCCAAGAGCAGGCATCTAATAAAATATGGCTTCCATTTCTTAAAAAATGGTGAAGGTGGCTCTAAACAAGTATTGCTAATAACTATGAATGTGCCATCTGCCTAGACCACAGTTCTAAGCCCACCACAGCTGAGAGGTGGAGATAATGTTCTTACCAAGCTAATATGTAAGGGAAAAGCCTGGGAAGAGGCACTATTCTCCAGACCTTGCCCTGGAAAGGCAACAGTGAAGATCTGTAGACACTGTATTTTGAATCTGTCATGCAATAGTTAAAACACTCAGTTGGAAAAGAAAGTACATTATATTCTGATCCTGGCTCTCATGAGTACTTGTTTTATGCTGTAACTTTCTCAAATGCATTAAAAATTCAGGGAACATGAAACGCAAGTGCAGGTCTGGCCTTTTGCAGGTAGGTTCCCTAATTCCTAGGTTACTGCCAATCCAGATTTTCCTGCTCTTCTTCAGCTCAGTCTTGCATTTTCAGCTGTCCAACAGTTGAGCTTCAAACAAAACCTTGGAAATGATCATTAGATAGGTGAGCCTAAAGCTGAGATTACAGCATTAATTTTGGAGGTGGCAAAATTGGCCAATCTTGTAAACTTTAACTTGTGTGACTGGGAAAAGACTTGTTACTAGAATAAGAGAGATAACTGATGTGCCCAATAGGGAGGTATTTGCACCGCAAAACTGAACCTAAGTAGTCTTACAACTGAAAAATTCCCATTCACTTGAGTAGACGTGGATCAACCTTTAAATAAAGAAGGAAACCTGGAATTTAAAGATTTCTTTTTTCCTCTCCTGTCCTCTCCCCTCCCCTCCTCTCTCCTGCTTTATTCCTTACAGTGTGCTTATCACCATAAGATCACAGTGCCTTTTTCAAGTGCATAAATTAATGTGATTAGGACCTTTTATTGTCTGATTCAGATGAGAGAACAATACTATTATTATTATTATTACTATCATCATTATCATCATGATTATTACTAGTTTTACTTTTTATTGCTATACATTTGTAGGAATGAAGATAAAGTTGAAGATTTGCACTTTATGTTTGCAGTGGAAGAAAGTTTGTGATAGTTTTTAGTTTCAGAAGAAATCCATTCATGCACAGAATGGAGGAAGGAAAAGTTCTCTTAGATTTGAAAACTCCAGCCATATGGAGATGTAAAATGTAGCTTGTATAAAAATTGCATCAGAACATTATTTCTGCCACCTGTGATGGTGCAAGAAGGTTTCAGATTCAAGTCTTTAGAAGATAACTTTCCCACCATACATGCAATAGATACCTTGGTCTGGTCAACTAAATAAAAATGAATATAACTCATATTTGGATTCACACACAGATAAATCATAACAAAATTCAAAACTAAAAAGCAAGCTAAGTCTAATATTGTGCCAGAACACTTCTTGTCTAATGCATGTGCATTCTAACACAATTGTTTACAAAAGCAGATCTAATTTGGCTATTCTAAAACAGAGCTATAGTCTCTACATACTAAAAATTTCACACCAAAGTGAAAAAAAATAAGGTACATCAAGCACACACGCATTACAAAAGCATGAAATGTGTTTTTATAGTCTCATGCTTTCATGTGGTTTTCCAAACCCTGACAAACCTGGCTCAGAATGTTGTTTCTTTTTCGGCAATGGTTTGTCATCAGTTATTGTACCATTCACCTTTTTCTGCTGGTCCTCCCATGTAACTTCTAGCATAAACCAAAAAAAAATCAGAAATATTATGTAGCTTATATTATAAGACACCTAATATAATTTGGGACAACTTGATCTAAACAAATGTACTATTATTAACATGGCAAAAATGTAGATTAGTTCTTTAGAGGCCTGTGGTGGAGAGAATTAGTAAACATCTTAAACATGGAACAGAACACACTATACGAAAGTTAGTATCTATAATTTGTTCAAATTTTCTTCTCTCTCTGATACTTAACAATTGGAATTAAAACTCAGGAGATTATTTACACAATAATTTCTTTCATTTTTAAAAGTTAGTACTCTATAATCTGTAACTTCTTATAGTATCTTCTGTGAATTAAAAAGGAAATCAAAAATATTTTGGTAAAAAAGTCTTTGCAAAGGTATAATTCAAAAAAAGAAATACACAAAACAAAACTGAACCAGCAATCATGTGTTTACTTTAAATTGACAAAGTATTTTTAACAATGAGTTAATTCAAAACTAGGTTGGATTGACTTTCTAAATGTGGGATTTGATTTAAATTCAGTTTTTATTTTAGGCAGATTAAGTTACTCAATAAGAACTCTCTTGCTAATTATGCATCCTGTGTCCTGAAACTGGCATTTCTCACCTAACGGCTCAGAAAAAGAGGTATGAATAGGAGCAGGTACACTCTCTTCCAGACAGAGACTCCATTCTCTATACTTGCAAGACGTTAGTCTTTCTGAGGTTGTCAGATATTTTTGGTCTACACTATAATTCTCCATCTTCTCACAATTAAACTGGGTGGTTACCATAATACTACAGGTTTCAAAACTTTCAGTATCTCATGCTGAAACCAAATCTAGACCAATTAACTAGACAGATTCAATACCCTTAACTCCGTTTTTTGCTTTGGGCTCTTAAGAATCTGCTTATTTTGCTGATCCTGCAGAGCACAAAGTTCCTCACAGCCATAATACAGATATAATCATTTTTATGGTCACAGAAACAGCCAGTGATGGAGAAGAACATGACAGATATGGAATACATTTTCAATCTTATAAATTCAAAATAAATAGACATAAAGTGATATTAGCCCATTTATTTTTTTTTTCTTTTTAAGTGAGACTGATGGATACCTGGCATTCAAAATGTAAACATGTAAAAATGGTATCTTTTGGCATCCTGCCTTATCTGTGGCTGTTGTGGTTCTATGACAGGCTGTCCTATAAAAGATGGCTTTGGTTTTTCAAAATGATGGAGTTGTAGGCTTCAAGTAATACATCAATAAAATTGTCAATATAACGATTTAATGACAGCACAGATATGCATGCTGGAACAGAAGCTGTCATTTTTGAAGTACCATGTGTACAAAGTACTAAATAAGAAATTTCAAAAGGAACATTCTGTTTCCAAACTGTGGAAATAAAATCTTATTATGTTTTTTCCTAAAAAAAAAAGTATGATTCTTTCTTTTTCTCTAAGAAAATACACATTTAGCAATAAAATATTTACTGATGCCATCTACGCTTCCAGAAGTGTCTTGTTAACCAACGCACACAAAAAAAAAATCAATGACCTTAGTAAAACTACCTTTGAATTTAAGGAATAGTCAGCACTAGGAAAAAACAACATTAGACAATCATTTAGCTCAAATAGTGGAGATATTCAGAATAAGATAAAAAGTAGGCAGAGAGTAATCTCAAACACAAGAATTTGTCAGGATATATAACAAATAGCCTAAATACTGAAGAATATCAGGAAGCCCAGAGTGATTTCCATGCTAGCTTTAAGGCAGTTTTAGAAGACAGGATGTTCTTGGTCAGAGTTCTTTCTCAGAACTCCTGATTCAGTTCTGAACCTAAAAACTGTAGTTTGCTCAGTCACCAAAATCACTTACAGTGATTTTATAGTTCCCTATGAAAAGAACAGCTTTCCTAAACCTTGTTAATTTTTGAGAGCCAAGTACCTAGAAAACAGTTAATCCACTTGGAAGCACTCTAAAAGTGCATCTATAATAACACATGAACTGACAAGCATGATGAAATAAGTATCAAATAAAAATAGAGCTCTTTGAATAAATATTTGTGCCACGTGTTAACATTTAAAACAAAACAAAACAACTAAAAAAAACTATTATAAAAAGCAAGACGGGCTACTTTTTTGTTTATAGTAATAGTGATAATATGAGCATGTAAACACTTTCAGAAAAGGTTCCAATGACCATCCTTCTATAGCTTTAGTTATTCTTACGGCACGTCAGCATTAAATTCAAATGGCTTCTTAATTTTACCGTCAGTTAAGTACAACTCTTAGTTTGAGTATAAGCAGATTGGAGAAACTCCAGATCAGGTGAAAAGCTTCATTGACTTCTAGGACATTGCAAGAGTTTGGCTAGTAAGGATTATTATGTCAATGGAGAAATAAAAATAGATACATCCATTAGATTTACTCCAACGTTTAACCTTTTCTTCACCATTTTCTAATTAATTTTCCATCTCAATGCTCTACAAAGCTAAGAAAATATGTTGTTAAATGAGAGCTCTATGTTTGAGAACTAGTAAGAATGCTGATGAACAGGAAACATGCTAAATGTCAGTGCTGCCCATATCCTCTCTGGTTAGATAAATATGCATTATAGTCTCTAAAATCTCTTTTTTTTTTATTCCGAAGGCAAAGGGACACCATCCATCCCCTTGTTGTTTTAGCCGAACCCAACTTTGGTCAAATCTTAAACATCTGGAAAGAAACCATATAGTTTTCTAATTCATCATTCACCTCTTACCACTCTCACTTCCCATACAAATGAACTTCAACCTGTCTTCTGTTGTGATAATCAGTTTGAAATGTATAAAGAAAGGTGTATAATTATTAAATATTTATACAAAAAGACCTCGTGGAGGTTATATAAAATATGAGATTCTTGAGTCAGAATATCGTAGTTGTCCGATGCCCCTTTGGGTCTAGCAGGATTTGACAGGTGCACTGATCCAGATTTTCTCCATCAGTATGAAAGGTACAATCTTTAGATGTAGCTGTTTCATTAGATGCGGTTGTCGCACCCACCCCCGGGCACTGCCCAGCACACTGAATTACTGTAGCCGGGCTCTCCCCGCTGCACCTCAGGATGGCACTTGCTCGTGTGCCATTTCCTCTTGAGAATGATACTCACTCGTGCTGCTGGGAGAGGGGGGTAGTGCTCTCCAGTACATTCGGTGTTAAGCACAACCTCAGCATTTCATTTTCGTTTAGAATAATAAATATGAAAAATATGGACATAATATATGATAAGAATAACTCTAGCATATCTCCAGCTTTTCTGAATTTCTAAACATGCCAACTTAGTACCAGGAATGTTGCAGTTGAAATGGAATGATGCAGAAAACTGCAGAAGACTAGGCTGCAAAATACCAGATGCTAACAATGATGAGTTTTCTTATGCAAATACTAACCCCCTCCTTTCTTTTTTCCACACTAGAGACAGTAATAGCCCTTTTCACAATCACCCTTTGCCTCAAACATTTTTATATACTCTTTTACTTGAATTTGTCTTCTTTTATTAAATCGACTCAGCTTTTTTTATTCTTTTCAGCAACTAAAATTTCTGTGAACCAATTTTTATCAGTGCATTTCTAGTTTTAGACTTTTAATTAGGTTATCATAAAGTCTTCACTTTTTCATTAGGAGATACTTAATTTAGTCATCTTTTCCTGCAAACGAAAAATCCTCAGGACTTCTTTCTATTTTTAATTTTATAAGATGAATGCTTAGAAAGGAATCATGTTCTTAATAATATATGGTGACAACTACTGTAAAAATGAGTCAAAAGTGGATTTGGCTAGTGTTTCTTAAACACACAGCAGCACAATAACAAGCCATTAGAACTGTGGGATAAACTGTCAAAAGCTGAGAATGTTCAAATGTTTTGAACCAGATACTCGAGGTCCTGATGTCATGTATTAAGAATAAAAATAATTAATTAAGGACATAGAAAAGGCTAAATTCATGATATATTAGTTTTAGCCATCAGTCTCGAGAGCTCAAAGAGAAATATTCTCAGCTGCGTCAAACCTCTAGTAGCGGAAAGCAAATGGCTTCAAGTCATGATACATGAGTCATCCCAGGTGTACTACATCGTATCTGGAATGAATCCAGGCCCACCTTGCACCACCAGCACGCTGCTAACGGCATCAAGGCCAGCTCCAAGTGACACAAAGTCAGCAATGAAGGCTTTATGCCAGACTGCTGCTGCTCCTACATCAGAGAAACCCACAGCTGCCTCAGTAAAACAGGGCTGATGTTCTCCTATCCTGCTGTAACGGGAGCTAGACTCATCCATTATCTGAAGACAAACAACATCACTCATATTCTTTTTCTGACAAACTGAGAGCAAGAACTCCTGTCTCTTCAAGTAACATTCCACAGTGAATCTGAGGACACCATTTTTCAGCTTCCCCTTTTGACACAGTAACAGTTCATCTACATTTTTCCCTCCATACACTGGAAGAATATTTTAAAGAATGATTCTGTACATTAGAGTCCATTCATCTAAGACAGGATGATCTGTCTTTTCTCTAAAGAGGAAAATTTGGGTCTTGCATCTTAAAGCATTGTCCTAAATGCTGGTACAGTGTGGACAGTCCAGAGACAGGGACAGCACCTCTCCCTTGTGCAAGTTCCTGTGTGACCTGCTCTAGGTAGACCCGCTCCGGCAGGGGGGTTGGACTAGATGATCTCCAGAGGTGCCTTCCAACCCCATATGATTCTATGATTTTAGGAGCCAGACTATCAGCTCGCACACGCACACACCTTCACATGGAAGCAGTTTGCAGTTTCGTGCCAAAATAACAAATGAATGCTGGGATGTGTTAATAACATTTTCAAATAAATAAACTGTTGTTCATAAATAGCTATGTAAGCATCACTTATATCGTGGTTTTAACTAATGCAGCATGCCAATAAAAATTCTGACATCTCTTAATTATTTATTATTTTGATTTCATCTTCCTTACTGAACTACATATTCTGGAAAAAAAAAAAAATAGCCACCCTGGGCTTCATTCCCTGGGGCTGCAGTGGGAATACATTAAAAGAACTTTAATGGAAGTCATTAGGTAGGCAATAAAAAATATTGCTGCATATCTACATTTAATATCATTACTAGTGTAACAAAAATGATAGTGCACTGTAAGTTCCTTTACTGCAGAAATGTTGTCTTCAAATTGAGTTTAAGGCTACATTAATTATTTGTAGCTGTAAAGCACTTAACAAGCCTAGTCCAGTAGCAGCCTCTTCTCATATTCCCTAGCTGCAAATCTCATCAATTCTGTTCTAAACTTATTTTTAAAATGTTTTACTAGTGGATCCCTCTATATGGGTAATAAATTGACTGAATCTTCTATTGTTTAAAGAAAACTGGAGATGTACTCAAGCAAGGTCACAGAGAGTACGCACTGCAATATCACTTAGTAAAGTCACAGGCTACTGTTAGCTAAAAATCAAAGTACCATGTTGCCATTTTTATAAATATAATAAGAGTTGTAAAACATGGAGAACAACATAATTGCACCAGACTAGTCAGAAGAAAAAATACAGTCAGTTAATGGTACATTAAATATGTGTATATTAATATTTAATAAATTATATTTAAATATTGCAAAGTAGCTATATTGGTTTTAAGCCACTGTCAAAGCTTCTTTTTTCCAGGACTGTTTGGGGGAGGGGGAGGATTTGTTTGTTTGTTTCACAGATTCTTAGATGTTTTTAAAATATGGCAGTTTTGCTCCCTCTTCTGGTTATATGCCTGAAACACGTTAGAAACAAATGCAATAGAGCTGGCCTGCTGGCCTATTATGAATAGGCAGATTTTGATTATCTCAGAAGAGTCACCTGTTCAGACAAGCACTGCAGGTTTACGTTGACAGGACTGATTTAAGGCAGGAGAAAGGGTGCAGACACCTTACGAGGAAGACGAAAACACCATATAAAGATACCATTGATGTTTCTGCAGGTTCTAGAGGCATAAGTCATAGGAGACTGGGGACCTGGTATCCTGGACGAGCACTACTAGACATTTCTGCTCATATTCCATTCCCCAGCATCCATGCCTGGTCTGCTGAGGAGCAGACATTGGGGCTAGACAGATTTTCAGTCAGACACGTTATGGCTATCCTCACAATGCTATGAAAGGTAAACATAAAGTCGAAATAGCTCCAGAATCTAATGATTAATGAATTAAGTAAGGCAAATTACAAGCAATGGCCAACATAAATGCGGAGCAAAATGCGAGCTTCCGCTCTGCATCTCCCTCCCACAGTCTCTGCTCAGTTTTGCATTCCCATTCCTTGGGTGTCATTTAGTGCCCTGTGCATGCAAGGAAATGTGAACAGCCTACAAATCCACTCTGCAGAATGCAGGATGTAAGGTTTAGCTTGGCATAGGGTGGGGATTTTTTTCAATTTTTTTTTTCTTTACTTAAGAAGGTGCAATCTTACAGCAAGCCTTCAACTATTTTCTATGCAGAAAGGTAATTTATTATTATATGACCATACCTTTCTCTCTCACACACACATACACACAAAAAAGCTCTGAAAGCAACCACAGGTTTTCCCTTTTTAAGTGCAGTTAAGATTTAAGTTTATGGCACAATTCTAAAATGTTAAAAAATTATTCAGGTCAAGAAATGGTTCTGAAAATAAGCCAGTCATTTTAAGAAAATGTAATAAATGGCTTACAGAAAGACGAAAAAGATAGATTTGTTTCTTCAGAAAGCTCTAGGTTCTTCAGAATATCAACTACTACAAATTAATAATATGTAAGTTTTCTTATTGTTCAAATTTACATGCACATTTTACATGCATCTTTACATGCAATTGTTGTCCACAGCAAAAAACCTGTGCTATTTCTCAGCATTACTTATAAAATGTTGGATTAGCAACCAGACAAACTATGTTTGACTAACAGACAAAATGACATCACATTTTCACGTACCAGTCTTAGCAATGCTACTTTATAGTGTGGTGTAGTTTTGAAAGATGTCACCTCAAATTTTGTGTAAATAAGTCAAATAATATTTGTGTAAATAAGTCAAGCGAGACTTGGACAGGCTGGAGGGCTGGGCAAGGAAGAACCTCATGAGGTTCAACAGGGAAAAGTGTAGGGTCCTG
>JAOXJK010000012.1:139876252-139901404 GCA_025774025.1 Xenus cinereus | reverse complement strand
GGTGTCCCTGCCCAGGGCAGGGGGGTTGGAACTAGATGATCTTTAAGGTCCCTTCCAACCCAAACCATTCTATGATTTGATTCTAATAGAAAATCTTCTTTCTCATTTGAGGCAAGTATATGCTTCTATAAGAACAGAAAGTACTAGCCTGTGACAATGAGATTTTCTATTTTTCATGTAGTCTTCCCAACAACAGGCAACTGTTTTGATTAGCACCAACAAACAACTTATCACCAGGGCATATAAAAACACATAAAAATCTACTCAAATGTCACTAAAGTGTTCGTGTTTACTTGGTGCTCTATTTGTTAAATAATAACATATCACCTTCTACTACAGTCAGCATTTTCGATTCTACTGAATTTCAGTCTTTATCACTGGTACTTCATTTGCTTAAAATAACTTTTTGTAAAATTCAATTCACAGTAAAAAACTGCTATTAATCATAATTAGGTTCTGTCACTGACAGAAGTTAGGTAATCTGCTGTTCTTGTAAAGCATTATTCCTTTTAAAGAACATGATTATTCCCTTTAAAGAAAAGGATTAGAAAATCCTAAAGGATAGAGAAGGCCTCGAAGTAGAACTATATTCTTATTAGAATATGAGCTCTTAATTCTGACAGAAAATTATACACAATGCCATGTGAAAGCTGTATCTATGGATTATGTTTTTAACTGCAGTGTTTACCACCTTTATACATGTAAAATTCAACATGAAATGTGTCTAGGTACTGTATCTTGACTTACTGATGATGCTCTGATTGTATATTAAAACTCTAGTATCTGTGGATTTGACAATTTTCCATAACCCAGATTTTCCAAAAGACTATTTTAGATGGAGGTACAGGAAAATATTACTCAGTCTTCAAGTGAAAACAAATTGAGTTCCTCAAGTCCCAGCAGTACTTACCAGAGCAAACAATTCTAGCACTCCTATAAAAAATAATTATTTTATTGTATTTATCATATTTCTCTCTGGAGAACCTATAAGTAAATAAGACTGCTACCCTCTCTAATCAAACACAGTAAAAATATGCAGTACTTCACAACTGATGCCCTAAAGAGCTCACAGTCTAAATAGATATACTAAGCAAAGAGCAGGGAAGAGTGGTAAAACATGAAAGCATATACAGCAATGACAGCAAACGTCATGTGATTACATGTGATTATTCCCTGGCATATCTAGACGCTATTTGATATAAGCATTTCACAACACGTAAGACAACAAAGAAATGAATACACTAGGGTGATGATCTGAGAAAACAGAGTTCTCATATCATGAAGTTTTGCTTCCAAAATGGAAATAAACACTGTAAACACTAAATTAAAAAGTCTGATGAGACAGATACAATAATACTACATACAGATCCTCAGTGGTATAACCAAGGACTGCAATTGATATCTTGTGGCTTGCTATTAAGGAAATTAAATGGCTTTCATGGTATAAAATATAAGGGGATTTAATTTTAAGCAAAATAATTATAACTTTTTGAAAGACTATCTTCATTCAATTCATTTTTGCTCCTTTATTATTTAAAAATTACTTAGTAATACCTAGTACTTGTATAACATTACAACATATTTGAAATAAAAACATTGTTCTGATTAAATGCATGGTTAACATTAAACACGTCAAATAGCCTCAAATACTTAAACTTAAATATGTGCCTGAAGTGTTAACCCTGAAAAGGTACATATCTACATAGGTTAACTGAGATACTTTTAATAGCTGTAGTGTAAACCCTTGGTATTTAAAATTGGGTATATGTCTAGGTACTTTTCTAATGATGATCGTATTTATATAGTATCATTTATACTATCTTTTTTTTTCATGTAAACCCTGTTTATTTTATGAGCCACAGGTCTAAATATAAAAAAGACTAAATAATTATGACAATGATTCTGACTGTGTCTGTGCAATCAAGTAACATCAATTGCAGTTGGGTTTATTTTTCCCTATATAGCCTCTCAAAAAGGCTTTCAGGTGAAAAACAAACCCTCCTTTATGTACAGACCTTCATAAGATTCTATCTCCTTGTCTCCATTGTCTAGGGAAAGTAACAAACACAAAACAAACAAACAAAAAAAAGGGAACCAAAGGACAGGGGTTAAAAACAACAGAAGTTTTATAAAAGATACAATATACATGTTAAGAAGGATTAAAAAAAAGGAGTGTATATGGCCATTTAGACTGATTTTGCACAGCACATCTAGTTATCAGAAGTAGAAGGATGAAAATGTATTTGCTATCAAAAATGTGTTTATACATCTGTTTCTAAACATTTTGGAAAATGTCTCCATTGACCAGTACTTTTATAAGACACTAACGATAAGCACAATTACAGTACCAGTAAAACGTGAATCACAAAATATCTTGCTGACCTTTCCTATTTCAAACGTTATCTTCTTCCCTTCCCTGTTTCAAGATGCAGAGGTTTTGCTACACATTAGCAATGTGTAACACACTCCATGTGAACCCACAAGTGATCAGCTATTCTCCTAACTCCCAAAAGAGCCAGAGTTTTATTGCTAAACAACATAAAAAAGATCATTTCCTGTGCCTGTTGAAGTCAACGACAAAGCACCTATTGAGTTCAAAAGGAACAGGATCATGCTAAATAGTTAGTCCATCTCGGTTCGTGTGTATTGCACTGTTGATGATTATTGTACTGCTGCTGATCCATTTCAGTCAAGAGCATTGTAAATATTAAAAGATAATACAAGAAAATACAGTACAAAATACAATACTAGTATCAGATCCTAATTCTGTACACAAAAACTCAAGAGATTCCAACTGTAGTGCCAGAAAAAGATAATAAATAAAATCGACCTTCATGAGCAATTTTGCAACATCATTAAGGAGAAAACCATACACTTACTTCTCTCCAACGTCCCCTTTGGTGGCAGCTGCGGCAACTGCCTGCCCCGTCGCCCTACTACTGGAGTACTTGATGGACTTGTCTGAACAGACCCAGTTCGAGGATGTGACCTATGAGACACATATCAAAACAAACCACAGCCATTAAATGACAAATTCATCCTAAATACCATCAAGAACTGATAACATGACTAAGTAGGTTTTAGATCACTTGGGACACTTGCAGTCCTGTGGTGAAACTATTATCTCTTTTCAGAAAAAGACCTGATTAAAAAGAGAAATCTCTCTGTGAAAAAGAAGAAAAGAAAGCCAAAATAAGGCTGAACATCCATAAGATGCTTGTTTACACAGTCAAGACAGAAAATGTATTGTGTGTATATTCATGTGCATATAGATATAATACCCACATACACATAAATTTATCCACAGGTTGAATTCACCGATCTTTACTCAGCTTGTATTTGGTTGAATTAGTGGCAATGACATTACAGGGATTTGTCTAAACAAAGTAATAAACTGAGAAAAGATGCTGGTATTTGACTCTCTCACTGGCGATTTGATGTTAATAACTAACTTTCGTGACAACAAAAAAAGGTATTCTGCAATTTCTAAAATAAGGAGAGGCTTTACTGAACATCAACCGGACCAAAATGTACTCATCTTTTTATTGTATTTTGTTTATTTAAGCTAAAACTAATGTATAGACATCTTTAAAATGTCAATCGGTAAAGTATAGAACTCAAACAGGAACAATACAGACTATGGCACAGTAAGATGCAGTCAGAGAAAATGGTGGTTAAAATGGTAATTGATAGACAAAGTTAGTACAGTCCATTAACAGAAACTTTTTTTTTAAAAAAAAATAGTTTCATTTGATGTTATGATGGTTGTTCCATAAGCGATGTCTGATGAACACAAACAATTTCTCATTCTGTAAGAGAAAAATATGATAATTATGAGGTGCTTTATGTGGGAAACCATCCAGGATTCCTGATAAATGAGAAATCACAAACAAATGTAGTTAAATACTGTTAGCAAACAATTTGCAATGGCAGCCACACCATTATATCCAGAGCAGAATATAAATAGTGTGTTGGCACTGAAAGGGTTAGTATCTAGTGCTACAAGTGATCAGCTAAGGATGAGGCGATACCAATTAGCTACTGGGAAAATAAAATGGTGAGCTGGTGGGGCAGAAGGGGATTAGTCTGATTGATTTGTCTGTTTCACCTCGATAAGGCAGGTGAAGGAGGGGCAGATCTTCCAGTCATTAATGAAGGCATCGACCTGATGATGTTTGAGTCAGGACGCTCTGTGGATCGGGAGCGGGAGTTGGTCCGCTCTAGCATAGGACGTTGCTCTGTTGATCTGGATCTTTGATATGGCTGTCTATCTGCTGCTTCACAATTCCTGTAATGTTAGTCAAAAAGCAGCTCAGTTGACCTTTGACTTTTCTATTAATTATAAAATATGCTGCATGATACTGGTTTGGAGCAAAGCATTTTGTTACATACATTTTTGGGGGGGTAAGTTTTCTGAGTTTGGTTCTTGATAACATACAGGTTTTTTATACATGTATGATTTGGCTTGCTCCATACTCTTGACAAATGGGCTGAAATGTTTCCAATGTCTCAATAATGACTATCCATGCAATAGTCTGTTTCCTGACAATTTATGAGTAAAAATATTGATATTCTGTTAATTTATATATCAACCTTGGAGGAAAAGAACAGCTGACAAAATACGAAGACTCACTAATACTAAGGACTCACTTAATTATGCAGTTTAATTGAGCATTTTTACTCATGACTATTTTTTTACAGACTGCTTTATCTTTAGAGGTAGTACTCTTGATGGTCGGAAAGTCCACGTTCCAGCTGTTTCAATTACCATGTAGCACTGTTAACTATTATTAGACTCAGGATGTCCGTCCAAATATAGGCTAGGGCTATAGTGATAGATTCATACATGGTGCTTGGACTGCAGTCAAACGAAAATCTATAACACCATTAGTACTTGCAGAGGTTCCACCAATTAGACAACGTTTGATTCGTAATAAAAAAAAATAATAATCTTCTAACCCTCAGCCTGAAGAACTGTGCCAAAACAGCAGTGGAAAATGTTACTATTAGAGATGCAATGGGGAGAAAGTAGATTGAGTAAAAGATAATTTCTTGATCAAGCAGTCTGGTCTTCTACTATCTTATGCAACTAATTATGCCATTACTTCCAGAAATTAATCAAGCACAACCTTTTTTCACAATGGAATTGGTCTGTTTGCAAGGAGTAATATTTGCTAGTAACATCCTAGAATACATAAAATCAAGTTAATTTTAAAAGTAAAACCCATACCCTGACAGAGCTGCTTAATTCACACTCCTCCCAGCTCTCCTTGAGGAACTCAACAGCTATAGAATATAAATGGGGAACATGTACCCTTCAGGACTGTTCCTTGAGCGAACTCATGTATTTTACAATGAAGTCAGTTAATACAAAGAGTGACTGGATGGTGATTAAGTGTAACAAGAAGCTGAATTTTAATTAGTATCAAAAAAGAGAGACATACCACAGCCTCATTATGAAGAGTCTTATGTTATTAACAGCATTTTATTTCTAAAAGACCATATTGAGACAGAGTATAGTTTTCTCCAGGGTGGCCAACTTTGCTGAATGGGTTGATAAAAGGTTCATTAAAATTAATGTCTTTTCAAGACTTCCATGAGGTAATTATTGGACCCAAAGAGCATAGGAAGGAATTGCCACAGACAGGTTCAGAATAATACCGTTCACCATGAACCTACATCTATAAGGTCCTAACAAGCAAACACACCACAGTGAGACACATAATGGCAAATATACGCTAAGGCACTAAAGATTGAAGGAAAAATACAATGAGCCTGGAACAAAACCACAATAAAATTACCTCACTTCTTCTATCAGTTCTGTTTCTGAATGGGAAGCTTCATCAGCAAAAACATCCACTGTCTCGCTTCTTTTACATCGTGGATAGACAAAGAAACACAACCTTAGCTTTGATACGAATGTTGCTTACTTTAGGTAACTGTTCAAGAGAGGTTTCAGTGCTATGGAAGGTGAGAAAGGTGTCAGCCATCTACATGGTGGTTAAAAATATGACCACGGGAACAAAATCTTAAACTATGGGAATAAATTCTAAAAAAAAAGAAAAAATTCCTTAATTCATCAAAATTACAAAAGAGAATACAATCATAGTCCAGACAACCGACCCCTATTTTGTGTACCCACATGTTTAAGAACATTAGTGAGCCCACACAGACTTTCTTCTTTGGGTCTGTCACACACAGAGAGCTAGAACAACCCTTCTCCTGCCAGTGAGGGGGGCTGGAGCACACCGCAGCACTGGCTGGACAGTATGGTGGGAGGTATTGTCCCGTTTTCTATTTCTCTTTCCTTTCATCAGCAAGTAGGACGCACAGAGAAACAGGTGAGTAGCAACCACATGATTCTCATGAACACTTCATGACAAGTTAAGCTTCTTTCACTTGTTACTCCTAAGGCCTCATTCTCTTTAGCTGTTGTATAAGAACAAATTTTTAGGATGTCAGGGATCTGACCCATTGCCTGTATTAGAAGGCAGAAAGGGATTTTTACCTTTAGGAACAATACAAATGGCTTAGTGGGCAGGTTTTGAATTCTGCACAGTATCATGGAGCCACTATAGCTACTGACTATGCTAACAGATAAAGGCCTCAGAAAATTCATATTCAATAGTTAATATAAATATTCAGTTTGCCACAATCTGCAACTGGTATTTACTTCCGGTGGAAAAACAACCATGAGTTCCCTGAACGGAAGGAGAACACGAATTTTGGCAGTGAACCTTTTGCTTTTAGGTGAAGCTTTGGCACCACTGTTGTTTTGTAGACCAAAGGATTCAAAGACTAAGGTGAATCCTGACATGAAACTAAGTTGTTATGCTCAAGTTACAGGCTACATGCTGCAAACCTCCCAGTACCCACAGCAGCAAATGAAAGACTATATAAGCATCCTGACAGTCTTCCACGTGAAAGCTTCACTGAGTGGTTTTAGATAATACACATATAAAGAACAATTCAACAGACAGCTTTACTGTCTGGAGTGAAGCAGGCATGTTCTTTGTCCTCATATATGTTTTGTCCTTTAACAGTAAACACATGTGCTATATGGTCCAGGTCTTCAGCAATGAACTGTCATTTTTATAGAAAAATACCACTCCAATAACCTGCTTGGACAGTGAAGCTCCTCACCTACCACAGTATACAACTACGCATTAGTATCACAATCCAGCCATAAGTGCAGAGGGGGAGTTTTTCAAACACCTCAGTGAATTAAAAACAGAAATTCCTAACTTTTCAGATAACTTGGGAGCATAAACTCTCACAAATGTTATCTACATGAAAGTTTCCTCTTTTCTCATTATAATTCATATCACATGAATTACTAATTTTTAAAGAGGGAAATATAATAGTCTAAGTTAAAGTATTCAATCAACATCTCTATATTTTAATGTATGCTAGAGCTGTTTATCTTTGCTAACAGATTTTTCATTATGAAAAATGCAGTTAATGAAATGTCAAATAGTCACCTCCTCCATTTAGTATTGCCCATCCTAGCATCCTTCTACCTTTGCTAAGGAAAACATGCATAGTGGGTGGCCTGTTCCCCCATCAAAGTCTACAAGACTTGTGAGGGTAACTCTTCCCTACATTAATGAAAGAGTACAGTAGTGTCTGCTACTTAACGAAGCACACCTATCACTCTGAAACTGTTTGAACTCTCTGTAAGCCACCAGGCAGAAAGCTCTGTGCGTATTCACAATCTAGTTTTATATTCCAAACCCATCAAAAATTAGAATTAAAATGCCATACTATTTAGGTACCACTAAATTCTAGTAACTACGATATCTAACCAAAGGTGCTACGACATTTTTTTTGAACTACTGATTTATCTGCATTGTTCTATATTCATATTCTGGAAATTTCAAAAGCTAACTCTTTTCTCAATGCAGAAAATAACCATTTCTAATTTTTAATTTTTCAGATTTGTTACTTTTCTTAACAAATATGAAGGATAATTTTTAGCAAATGAATACAATCATTGATCTAAACTGGCGTATAGAGAAATCCTTATAAAAGATGGACATTTTTCAACAGAAAGCAATCATTAAAGCTTACAACAGAAATCAAAATTATTTTTTCCCAAAAATAACTGAAAGCAGTTTATTAGAAAGCCCGTGTTAAATTCTTTTACTGCGTGCAAGACTGAAAAAACAAGCTATGAGATCAGGCCAATCATAATTTTAGTACAAGGTCTGTCTTGTAACAAAAAACTGAAGAAATAAAAATAGAATTGCTGTAGGATTACAGTACACTACAATTCAGCTCTTTTTCATCTAGAAACACTGAGCACAGAACAAGAAAAATACAATGATACATTTTCTAACAATCAGAATTTCAAACTCCAGCTAATATACAATGGTAATACCTGTCAGTGTCTGTGGATGGCTGCTGGATTTCAATCCTTGGACATGTTACTCTTCTACTAGCTATAGGAACTTTGCTGTTTAGTCACAGACACAAGATCGTCTGTTAGCATAACACAAATAAGCATGTCTACAAACAACTGAGATTTCTAATACCAAGCAAACTTAAATTTGAGTCATAAGTATTGTAATGGAAAATGAGAAAATGGGAAGAAGCAGTATACTGCCAAAAAGCTACATAAACTGGTGACTGGATATCTCACCAAATCACTAATTCATACCTATAAAGAAACTTAATATAAGTTTTTAAAAGCCAGGAATATAATGTTTTTAGGTACTCTTGCAAAATAAACAAAAACAGGAAGCAAAGCAAGACGTTTTTGCTGCAGTAATATTCTATCACACTTTGTATATATGTAGTATATATATCTATACACATACATGCACACACTTCCATGACCTACTGACATGCACATTACACTGTGGTGTATGTGACAGCTACAGGTATATCTACATGACAGTCACAGGCATGACTAAACTACAACATGGCAGTATCCGAACCGCTTTTCCACACACTACCCTAAGCAGACAAAGCAGAGCGCAGCCGCGATCCCAGGCACGTTGTGCTCCACATTGCTATGTGCCGACCGCTACAGCTACAGAAACTCAGTTGGTTACAGCTTGCTTAGGTATCTGTACGTGGCATTGCAGTCACTTTGGTGATTCTGTTCTAGACATGTCTAATCATGCTAACACATGATAGCATGGTACAATTATAAAAATGCTTAAAGAAAGCACACATAGCAATATCTACAGAGATTTACTCTTCAAAATGTGTTTCATCATCAATAGATTGTAAGGCTGTTAAATTATTGAGGAATAGCAAAGCCCTGCTTTACATATGGAGTTAGACCAGATAGTTTTTCAAGGTTCTTTCTAACACAAATTGGTTTCTAATTCTATGGATACAGTCAGAGGTTTATGCTAGCTATTACAATCAAATATCAATAAAACCTCTAAGTAGTGTCAATCCTGGAACAGTTAAGACTGAAATGATGTGCTCAAAATATTTCATATCCTCTTTATCTGTAAAATCAGACCAAATTAATTTTGCCTATTTTGGAGGAACAGAAATGTAACGCATTTGAAGGGAATATAGTAAAAATGTTTAAACAATTTCTTCTTCATAGAAAATCTCAACATTAATTAAACAGAAGTGGTGAATGTTTTTGAGAAAGAGGCTTTTTAGCTTTCAGTTAACACTACTTGTAACTGAATTCAATGAAAGCACAGCACAACAGCCAATGAGCAAATAACAATACCACTAATTTCACTTAACTAGATAACTTCAACTAGTTTAAGAATCAATTTCCAGTATTTTACTCAAAGGCAATTTCTCAAAAAATGAACCTTGATACCATTTCCTTAAACAGAGGTCAACCAATGAATGCAAGCAACATATGTGTTGCCCTTTATCTTACCAATTTATTTAGCTTGCACTGACTTTATCATATTACCATTTATTCCTATTTTTATTCTTTGCCTACAATATGAAATGTTCAGAGGTATTCTTTCACTACTAATTTAAGAGTCTCAGAGACTGAGGCTTATTTTTGCTATAAGATGTTGTTTGTTTTTACCTTATTGTTTCTGGTACTTGTAACATACATTTTCATTTATATAGCCAGCTGCATTTTATAGTACCTTGTATTTTGCCAACTACTTCCAACTTCCAGCATCTTTAACATAGACCCTCAATTGACACATATTAAAAAAATCACACTGCAGGAAGACATATCTCTGTCTTCATGAGATGACTCAAAAAGCTAGGGAAGAAGTATGGTCTGAAGTAACTCTGTGGCTGCACTAATGCTGAGCCAAAAGACCATCACAAACTTCTCCTCTCTAGAGAAGAAACTAGCATCAAAATATTGAAGGATGAACTCTATTTTTTACCATTTTTCTTTAGTTTCAAGTTGACAAATTCACTTATTTTCTCCTTCAGTCTCTGAATTCCTTATACAGAATTCCTATTTTAATCAACATACACAGGACAAACACAAATCACAGTTTTATTTAAATAGCCTTAGGACTGCAGGGGAACTGTGACTAAACCCTTTTATATATACTGTGTGTACGTATATATACACACATATACACAAATCCCTTTCAATATATAGTATCATTTTGTATGGTTTTTTATATTCAACTGAATATAGTCTAATAGTCTTCCAGTGATCTGTTTTTGGTACATAACTATTTCTCCAGAGAGATATATTGACTTGTATCACCACAAAAGAATAAATAGAAACATGAAATTTAAAATATGGCCAGTAATTAACTTACTAATAAGTAATTAATTGAATATTCATTCACAAAGTAAGTAAAAATAAAGACGAAAAAAAGAGCAAGAAGAAAAAGGAGAAGCAGTAAATTCAAAGAACTAATAGCAAGGAAAGTCTGTGCACCCCCTTGATCAGGAGCCAGCTCCAGTTGGGAAGAACTGAAGATTGTAAGGTACACAGCGCTTCACATGGGTTATGCATCAATCACACAGGAATATAGGTTAGACAGTTAGAACTGAGATAATTTCTAAAACTAAAAAGATTAGGTCTCAAAGACACGTTCCCCAGCACTGTGAATATAGGCAGGTATTATCAGTCAAAAAGCCCTTTTTCATTAAAGTGGCCCTGAACAGTGAGAACATGATTTAAAAATAGTTCAAGCATAATTAATATTCTTTTTCTATTTATAACTGAATAAAACAGCTTGATCTTGGAAAAAAAGAGTAGCACATAAATGTGCCTTAGTTCTGAGTCAAGAAAGAAAGATATCAAGAAAAATATTAGGTACAATTTTTTGGTACACTTATAAATGACCTCTTATTATAAAGATTAGAAAAATATTTTAGCTATATCTGTAACACTACACTCTTTACTTACCCGTAATTTTCAGCTGAACCATTGACTACATGATCTGCCCATGAACTTGCACCATTGTACCACCTTTTCAACGCAGTTAAAATAAAAAAGTGTTACAAAGAAACATGTTTTATTAATAACACTCTAATTCATATGACATGACCACTTCTCAATAAAATGGGAAGCTTTTCAAATGTTCCAAATAATTTTGTACTTTACCTACTTTCTCTTAGGTATGAATAAAAATGAATCTTTTTTTTAATTAAAAACCAAATAAATTATGCTTTTTTTCCCCCATATATAATTCTTAATACATTTCACCTTTACTCTTTTCAGCAGTTTAGCCATGTTTCATAAAGACTAACTGATCCCATATCTTTTCTTACACAAAAGTTTTCACACTTTGAATGATTATTGAGTTCGTGGAATAACTGAAAAATAATTATGGAGATATAACATGAACAAAAATAACATTCTATATAGCAATAGTTTAAAATACTGCTTTTAACTTCAAATATCTAACTTTTTAAAATTTGTTTTACTGTTTGATAGGGTGGTTAGTTTTTACATTTATTTAAGAAGCAGAAGATAACTCACTTCACTCAGATTAAACAATGAAAACTCATTAAATTTTACACCTATTCTTCCAGATACTAAACATGGGCTACGTAAAAATCTGCAGCATCATTTCAGCAAATCAGTTGAAGACAACATGTAGAAATAATTTATCTTAAGTAGAACCATGGAGAAAACAAGTAATGGGACAAAAAAGCTGCTTTCATTTCAGAAACCAGGGAATAAACTGTTTATGTGCCATTACTTCAGTATATTAAGAGTACAGGCAAATCATGCAATATTTGGTTAATGAGTTTCAACCGGATCTTTGGAGTTACAGATTTTCAGGATCCTGCGTGAGTAAAGCCTTCAAACTGCAATAATCCCACTACTCAATGATTTCCACAAGACAGTGAGTGAGAAGCAAGGCTGGGATTTTCAGAAAAGATCAAGGGACTACCATATTATCAACTTGGATATAAATCTTCCTTTGTCTGTACTGATAATCCTAGCCAAAGTTCTACAGGATGAACTTTTTAATGGCTTGAATACACTTATCCAAGGGTTTTCATGAATCTGTTCCCAGCAACCAGAGCAGGATACATGAAATATTTTTTGCACGACTCCATTTTTTTCCCAACTTCTCAGATTTCAGAATCTGATGTTCTACCATCATATATTTACAAACTGAATGACCCTATACCTTCTGATCACTATGTTGAGGAAAGACAGCATGGAGTGCAGTATATGCTAACGTCACTCAGCTGCTCTTGTGTCTTCTATATCAAATTGGATACTATGGGGAATGCGATTTTTTTGCATGGTGTGTAGCCAGATCAATGACTGGATGAAAGTTATTTAATCTAATTGAATTTTAAATTAGATTTAGTTCAATCTAAATTAGAATACAGATGGAGAATGACAGGTATGTATTTACACTCTCCGTGATCATGCGTATCTTTAAAACTGAAGCCAGTCTCTTCAGTTAGCCAGTATTTTAGGTAAGATTCTTCTATAAAAGTACTTTATTATAGACACCATAATATATAAGCATGGCTTTAAAATTGCAGTGCAGTTTATTTTTTTGTTAAATATGACTGTATTTATTCATAGCAATGAAATAAAAACCAAAAATTCTTGCTATTAGTTATCCCTGCTTTACCTGCTCCAGAGCTGTAGAGAAAAATCATATACTGACTAAAAACTAAACAGAAAAATATAAAATGTCTATGTGTGCAAAGGGAGAGGAACATCAACTTGCTTCTTTCTTCAGATTTCCTTCTTTTGGACTTTGCCTAGCTCTTTAAACATGAAATGTTGTTATCAAATAACTATTTCCAGAGACACTCTAAAAGTTTCCAGATGATGCGTCAGATTATGGTTATATTATGTTCACTGTCATACACTATATGCATACCAAAATTTATAAAGAGCAATACTAGTTACCGTCCCAGCACAGCAAACATGCAACACCAATTTGAAGGCATTTAATTAATCATTTTAAAGTCAATATAGGTCATAACATGTCAAAAGCTGAGGACCTTCTTAAGTGACTCAGGATATTAAAGAATTAAATTGGGGTTCTAAATTGTCCTGTAATCAACCCTAATGACTGAAAATGCTAGCCATTAGAAATACACTGCAGTTAAGTGGGGGAAAATTTGTCAGTTGTACCTCGAAGAAAAAAATTCTCGAGTTAAGGATTACGCTTAAAAAAAAATCTAAAGTCAAGTTAATGGAGAGCTAAAAGAAAATGAGGTACTTAAAACTGTGGAGATCAGTTGTTCTGTATTTAGAGAAATACTGCATAAAGTGCTCTGTAAATTTAAATATTATTATTCTAGGTCAATTAAAAATTTTAGACTACACTTCAGAAAAAAATATTATTCAACTTTATCTACTTTTACTATATACATTAAAATACCTTTCAGGAGCATAGGTTGTGTCGTCATAATATGAATTAGGCACTCTTCTCTCCTGCCTAGTCCTCCTGAATATGGAATAAACAGCACAGATATTTCAGAAATTTTACAGGGTGCTTCTTGCATGTTTTCCTTCACTGTATTACCAAGATAGTGATGAATATAGAGCATATTTATCTACAGTTCAGCAGTATCTTCTGAACATATACTTTCATATATATGTCATTTTAAACTTCTACTTTCAAATCACATTCAGAAGCAATTAAGAACATAATAAGAACACTTGGTCAATACACACATATTTCTTAGGAGCAAAAAGTTACATCAACAGGAAAACAGCATTTGAGCAACTGAGAAATTTCACCAAAAGTAGGATGTTGGAAAATTTCTGACTGGTAAAATGAAAGCCAGAAAACAAAATGGAAGCAAATGTTTGTTTCCTTAAGTGAAGCAACAGCAACTCTGCCTGAAATAAACCTCACAACCTGCATAAAAAGTGCACAAATTATTTTTCATTGCCTTCCAAACACTAACCTCACAGACTAAGTGAGAAAAATGAAAAAAGCACATAGTGTGGTAATCTCAGTGACTAAGTTGAGCTCTGAGACAGGTAAATTGAGAAAGAATTTCATACAGTACGGTTTTCAGCAGATTTTTATTTGCGATGAGCTACTAATGTTTTAATTTTAAAAACAATTGGGATAAAAATCTTGAGAACACTGATCTGTCATTAAGATCATGTCTATGTCAGCCAATTTAAAATGGGTGAAATGTCAAATAATGCACTAGCCTGTGTAACTCTACAGGATTGTGAATTGGGAGATATAAATAAAACCCTAACTAAAACTTTCCCTGTCCGGCCATGATGTCTTATCTATGTTCAACCTGAGTAGCTGCAGCAGTGGAGCTCATACCAGCCAGCGCTACCATGCCAACTATCACATTAAAGAGTCAAGGAAAATTGGAGTTGGGTACTGAGTATTGAGCAGCAGGATGTTCTTCAGAAAGCACTGGGTCCTAAAGGGCACTTGAAGTCACTGAAGCTGCACATGTGGTTACTGCCTATTTTAAGGTATATGCTGGAGTATCTTGTCAAGCCAGCACTGCTTATTTTGGGAGGCAAACAGTTGAACTTCTTCAAAAGGGGGGAACTATCAAAAAGCCAAAATGAGGAATACTGTAGCCTAGGAAGGAACTCAGAAATTAAGGGGTTTGATAATGAGTATGTGTCCTAGAAGTAATGAACTAAAGACTATCAAATCTGATAAACAGTAACTGAAACAGAGTTCAGCAGAGTAAAGATGAAAGAGAACCAGTAGTCACTCTGTGGGGAAAATAAAGAAAAATCTGCTAGAAGAGACCACAAGAGTAATGGGCTGTCTGTGAATGACTACAAGATAAGCAAGGAAAGGAGCCATGAATACCAAAGGTGGCTAGTAACTCTGACTGATGTATCTGTATGGCATATTTGCCTACAGGAATCCACCCACACTGGTGGATTCACAGTGGCAAGATACACAAAACTCTCTGTCCCAGATGAGAGACTCTTCCCTGAATGCTGGACTGTGCAGAACATTGATTGCTATTTTGATGAATAGTGGAAACTGGAGTTATTTCACATGCTTAATGAAGTGAAAGTAAAAAACAGGAAGCGAAGTGGTTGCTTGATATCAACATGACATTGATTAAGCAGATGGAACTAAGAAGACAAGACTAATACCTTGACCTACAAAAATAATGTAATTTAAGTTAAACATTTAACTGGGAAAAAGTGTAAAGATAAATGAGGAAATACAATTTGGAAAGTAATTTTTCATATATTTCCAAAAAATAAAATAAGAAAGAGGAAATGACTTCACTTTTTCAATGGATAAGGAGGAACTGGATACAGATTATTCTTATGGGTCCTAAAATACCTAGAGAACTGCTTGTGAGAACATGCAAAGGCACAAAGGATGAAAAACTAGGAAAAATGATAGTTGCTATAAGGTACTCAGAGCAGTTTATATCTGGTAAGATGACTCAGGTAACTTGAACACTAATGTTACCCACAGGCAGTCTGCTCTAACAGTGAGCTAGAGATTTTTCACTTCATGCTGGAGTTTCCTTTCTGACTCCATGAGGAATTAGCTTTAATAGCCTTCTATTTCATAAAGCCTTGGAAAAGATTTACTCCATCTCACCGCATAAACCCCAGCTTTTTAATCTCTCTGCAGTACTATCACTGTTGCCCTTTATTTTCATCGATTTTACTTTATTTTCAAGAAATTAAATTCTATAGAAACAAAGATAAAGATTTGCAAGTCAAGATCCTCACACTAAGACAATTTGATAATAGGTCCAACTTTCAGCAATATCTGAACAGTCACAGCCAGCAATCTGAAACAGGTTCAGATAAACTAATGCAAATGTAAGTATATAACTAAGGCCAAAAAAGTATATAAAAATTAACTATTGAAATAGCATAAGAATGAGCACACGTCATTGCATATTTTCAGAAAACAAATAAAAAATCCCTCCCTCTCCTTATTAAAGTTTCTACAGGCAGACTGAACTATTTACGCACTTTGTTTAGATTAGGTTTAATGTAAAATAGCATCATTTCAAACCAAATCTTTAACTGAGTTCTAAAGTTTATACTGCCACTTATACTATAGTTTTGGACAATTTTTAAAAAGCAGTATTTCCTTGGAGGGGATATGATATTATAAAAGTTTTAGATTCTGTTTTGTTTCTGCAACCAAAAGTAGTTTTACACTTACTAAAAACATGGTTATATACGATCTGAATTCAAAGCAAACCTTAATGAACTTCTCAGAGGAACTCATAGCCAGAGTGAAGCCATGAAGAAAATATATCAAGAGTTCTTTAGTTCTTGCTATGGAAATTTTTAAATGGTCCCTTTTGTAAAGCAATCCCCATATCAACCATTATATCCGCTATTTGAAATCTGAAACCACCAATTCCTTTTTATTGGCTCACGGCTTCTCAGATTTACATCCTTATTTCTATTCACACACAGCCATGTAGACTTTTTTCCTGTTTTGCAGTATTTTCTGAAAATATCGTAATCACGGTAGTACACCAACATGTCTTATTGTATCTCTTAAAAGCCACTGTATTTCAAGTATAATTAATTCGTAGAAATTATTACAGGCTCAACTTATCTCTGCCATATATTTCACATATAAATAGGAACTCTGATGTTCTGTAATCATACACGGGTATTATGAACGTATGGAAGTACTCATAAACTACAAAATAAGCACTATACAAATATCTACAACGTAAGCTTATACTTTTACTTTTCTCTCTATTTTTCAGTATAGCAATGTATGAGATTTCAGAAAGACTATTTCTGTGTGCTTTGAAGTAGATCGGGTTTTCCTCATTATTTGAAAGAGAATAGTAAGTACTATAAGCACTTTGGAAAATTCCAGCAAAAATAAGGGTTATACATCTACACATATATAATATCCATATAACTTAATTTATGAAACTGACTTCTATAAAGCTATTCAGCTTCTCTTGGGGTTTACCCACAGTCCTGAGTAGTCAGTTTTAGATAAATACATACTCAGAGAGTATTAAAAAACATCTTCACTGTATGCGTTCATCACCTAAAACATACATCACATTCTCAGTTTGGAAATCAACCACAGTACTGTCAAAGTGTAAGTGGCAGAGCTAACGATATGCTCCACATCAGTTATACCTCTCAAGATCATAGTAAGCACCCTCAGAATAGGTACGGCACATCTTACGGGAGCGAAGTAATCTGATTGCATCTTCACAAAATAGAGGATACATTGTACGATCCTGGCTGCCAAAACATAAAGGGTGAACACAATGAAAAGCAACACAAAGATGAAATGAGGACAAACCAACATGAAAAGCAAGCAATGTCAGCAACAGAACAAAACACTGGAACAAAACTCAGCTGGAACTTCGGTGAATTTTGCAGAAATACTTTTAAAAATTGAGGTATATTGGCCTTCAGCTAAGACTACAAGAAAAGTATCACACTCCAGTTTTATCTACTGTAACCTTTAACATGTAACACAGCCATACATGTATGACATTCTGTATATGAAAATCACAGTATTAGCAGATATTTATGTTTGTTGCTTTAAATAATTTTCTTTATTGACTTTTTAAAAGACATCAGAATGATGTAAATATAGCACCACCTTCATGGACCACCAGTTGTAGACCATTGGCAGTGAAAATGTGTTTTAAAAGTGAAACATGAAGATTAGCCAGTGTTTCTCTACACACTATATTAAGAAAGCTAATGCTGATATTAACTCAACACTTCTAAGTTTTCTACCACTATACAGAGACTAATGAAAACAGAAGTGGACATGTAGGTACATAGAAGTACATGCATTATCCACATGGAGTCACACAGAGGAAAACATATACCTGGCATCTCTGTAATGGTGATCTGTGGACTGGGTGTACCGGGAACGAGGCAAAGTAACATAATGACTGAATAGATGGCAGAAAGAAAAATGCAAATATGAGACAATAATGTGGAGAAAGAATGATATATACCACACAACAGAAAACATAAAAATCTGACAACACAGGAGCTACAAAAGCATTGTAGAGGGTACTGAAATTATTAAAAAAATCAGAAATCTGATACACAGTTCTAAAGGTAAAATTATCTAGATGATTCACACGTTTATTCTGAGAAGACAGTGGGAGACAACGGACTGAGCAGATAGCTAAAATTGGGGATTTTCTATATTATTTCAGTTAGGAGGAAAAAATGTATAAATATCTGTCTGAAAGCAATCTCAATAAGTCAGATTGCCTGTTCCTTTGCTTGAAGGCAGTGATAACTTCAGTATGAATAATATCTTTGGCAGCAGTTTACCTAGTCTGTCTGAAAGGCTACCACCATCAGAAAATCTGTCCCCACCTCTGAGTGTAAGTTTTCCTAATATTTATCCTATGGTGATAAAAGATGAATTTAGATGAAAGCCCTGTTATTATTTAAATAATTAATGAAGAGCTATAACATCTGTAATAGAATATACCAAAAAACAAAACTAATGTATCCATTACAAAATAATAAAACAATATTTATATTTTGTTTGTATTTTGAAAATATGTCAAAATTTATATATTTTAAATATACTTATAATTGTTACAGCACTAGATATTTTCTGGTTATCAAAAATAGAAGAATATTATTTCTCTTTTAGTATAAATATATACACACAGTACAGGAACAATGATTTTGAAAATAGTTTTTTTCTTCCAATTTACAAGGAATTATTAGAATGCAAAGGAGTTCCTAGTCTACAGCTCCTCTGAAGCTGGGGTAAATGTCTAACCACAAAAGTCCACATTGGAATTGTAAACTGCTTTCACAAGAAACATAGAAAATCTCATATCTATTCTCCACTTTTATTTCTTATATCTTAATTTGCTTATAATTGATGATTTTGTAGTAATCAAACACATTGTTACAGGTAGCTATATTACCTGCATTTAATATCTTTGCCCCATTTGCATGTGGATAAAATGTATCATCAGCCATATTTAAATATTCTTTATAAGCATATTAGTTTAATTAGTAGAGGAGATGCTTGTGCTCGCTTTTTGTCAAATAAATGCAAAGGTATAGTCACCACTATAAAAAGCTTCTAACTTAAGTTCCTGATTATGCAATTTAAACTTTGCAGTTTGTTACAAGAATGAGGAGCCGTACACAGTTCAGCAGGGCCCACTTTGACATGGTACACTGAAAATTTGAAGATGAGATCCTAAGAAGGCCTAACAATCAAGAAAATAATCACAGAACTACACTGCAGGCTGCAAAAAGTATTAGGGTTCCCAAACCAATAGAAGTACCAAAAGCAGTCTACCCATAACAGCCTGGCAGTCAGCATGGTGCTAAGAAGCATTAAAAAAATAATACCATCGTGTAACACCCACATATAGAACAATCAAATAAAAACACAGGAGTCTACCCCACAGCAGCTATTATATGTGTGATGATGGCAAACAACTGCATACCAACTTATTCTCACCACTATGTGGTGACATTCCCAGGCTATATCCACATGAATCTGCCCTTAAATGATTTAGATGCAACCCTGAAATTAACACCACAAAAGTGCTGCAAATTTTACATGAGTATTAATAAGTAATTAAGTGTTTCCAGCTGGTAGATGACATTTTCATGTTAACAATACACTTTTACTTCCTCTTTTATCTCTCCAGTGAACTGCCTTGATAGTCTTGCAAAGATATGACAACTAATATAATATATTCAACCAATTTTTTAAGAGCAAAGCTTTAAACAACAGTGGCACTTCAAGCAGATAACGTGTTACAGAACATGAAATTCACAGGAATGTAATTGTTATTTGCAAGCAGCTTAGCTTATTGTCCACAAGAAGGCACACCCCCGAGCACTCCCTTCTCTTATTTTATGTGAATGAAACACCCTCAGTTCATGCTCTGCTCAGGATTTGAGTCCCAACGACTTTTCAAATCCTTACCAAACTATTTTAAGTGCCCAACTTCTGGTATCAAGTTTTGTATTAATACTTCTAGAAACTTAGAGCTCTAGTGTTCCTAGAAAGTTCCGAGACTTTTGCTTGTGAATGTACAGCAGTTCAACCTTTTTTCTTTTTTTAATTCAGGAATTCAGAATCAGAGAAAGTTGGCATTTAGATACAACCACTTATACAGTTTGATATGTAATAACTTTTAACAAGTTTGAAACATGCTTCCTCACCACCAAGAACTCTGCTTGTCCATATAGCGAAGTGACATAAGGCTTAACTTAGACATGACCTGATCCTCTATCATTACTGGCTATTTATACTTTTCCCTACTCTTTAGAGCCCATGTTATCCATGCTATCTAACTCATAATAGATAATAACTCACACTAAAATATTCTTACAAGTGCAATGTGAAAAATGAGATTATTTCTGAATTCATTAAGAAGATAAATCAGTTTTATACAGGAATTTACACGGCCACTTTAGTGATATAGTACAGGACACTCATCATAAATCAAGAATATATAGCCTAATGAAGTTTGAGCATTTTCATATCTCTAGCTATAATAATAATAATTATAGAGGTACTATTCATGTAAGCATGTGTGCCTGCCTGGAAATGGTTTCTGTTGAAGTAATGTTTTCAATAAAATATCAATGGTTAGTGGAAAAGAAAGGAAAGATGCATGCCATATCTGTATTGAAGAGAGAATGATTGACATCACATAGGTTAAAATACGATAGT
This sequence comes from Xenus cinereus, assembly GCA_025774025.1. Lineage (NCBI taxonomy): Eukaryota > Metazoa > Chordata > Aves > Charadriiformes > Scolopacidae > Xenus > Xenus cinereus. The sequence goes on along the minus strand of JAOXJK010000012.1, from coordinate 139,880,354 downwards.
ATGCACATTAGAAGGCAGCATATTTTTCTGTGCTTTTTGTATTTCGACATGTAGAGCAAAAGGCTTAAATGCCATCTATCTTCTGAGCATCCAGTCAATAGTTCACTATTTGTTTATTATTAACACTTTATGTATTTAGCTTAAAATAAATTATGTTTTTATATATGCTAATAACATAACACCAAAAATGCCTATGACATCCCTAATTCTCACTGTCCAAAACTGAAAACATGCCCAACTTTCATTTGGCTAATATCTAGTCTAAAACACTTAAAATTACAATATAAATAAATAATAATTTAGTAAAATCACGAAGCTTTGCATTGCCTAAATGGAAAAAGAACTCCAGAAATGTTCTAGATCTGCATCTAAAACATATATATGTCTTTTGAGTCATTCATGAAAATCATGATCTCATATGCATATATAAGTAGGAATACATGGAAGACCCTAGAGATATGGACAAGATTTAAGTAGAGTAGATTTTTAAAAAGACAAAAGAACTTCAAGATACCCTTTTTTGGCAACCTTCATTTAGACCTACTGCCTTTTACCACACATTCCTTATTTGCTAAATTAATAGTAGATAATGGCAGAAGTATATAAAATGATTCTATGGCAAAATGAAAATATTAGTCTGCATCATCACAGATTTCTGAAACATTACATATTTTGTTAGAGATAGCACAGACAAAATTTGCAGCAGCAACTCATGTCACCTGTCAAAATAATGAAAGTAGTCTGCTAAGGCAGTACTATAGGTCTTGCCATATGACCATTAATATACACACGTCCTACACACACAAACACACACTCATGCATCAAATGAAAACAGACTTCCACTATTCTGACAAGAAGATTCCAGACATGTAGGGAAACACGGCAACTTCCCTTTTTTAAAGTGAACAGAAAATGATGACTTAAAATTTTCTGCTAGTTCCCACCTATTTGCCCATTTCTTTACACATTCATAGAAATCCAGTGAACCATGAGGGTAAAAAAACTAGAGATTCAGTGAGCAATTAGATTGCCTAACTGGAAGTACTTAGTTTCCAGGAACAGGTTTGACATACCAGAACAGTCTCAGAAGCACACCTGAACACACACGCAGAGTGTCTCTCTGAACCACTGTGCAAGGGCAGTTTAACCTGCTCTTTACTGCTTGGGGTACGATACTCAACAGTAAAGATGAGGCATTAGAAGACAACCTATTCTTTTCAAGTTTCATTCACTATGACGGGGTCTCACGATTTGATTAACATTCCAGCTTCCCTGTTAAAGTGGGAAGTTGACTCCCAATTATTTCTGTGGAAAGGATGAAGTACTGAGGTCCTGACAATCTTGTGCTTATTGGAACATCCATAATAATTCTGAACACAAAACAAGACTTTCTATTCCACTGTTAGAACTTGCATGAATCAAACCCAGCTGACACAAGAAACTTCTATCATTCTATTACTATTTATCCATTCTGATAGCCAGCTTTTTCCAGTGTATTATCTGACTGTAATTTACTTTAAGTGATACATTGTATCATTGGCAACACTACTATCCTCCATTTTCAGTGATGCTCTTATATACTTTTCCAGTTGAAACAGCGAATCGAAAGTATGACAAGTATGAAATTATTCACATTGCTAAAATAAGTATGATTTTTTTACTGGTATGAATTTTCCTTTAACCAAATACTCTCAAGCTTTTCAAGTTACAATTTTCTGCAAATCTGGCAATGTAAAAAAACAGGAATTAGCTTAATCAGACTGCAGAGAAAGAAACAGGTGGTTCTTTGGGATAAATAGTTGGACATTTCAGAAAAAAAGAGCCATTGATAGTGGTAGAGAGAAAAGAGAGAGGTCTGGCACAAGAAATTTAGGATAAGCACTCTGGAAAGGAATGAGGTAAAAAAACTGTGCCTGGGATCGTTAGGACTGCAAGACTGAGCACAGAATTGTTCGAGAGAAGAGGAGGTTCAAACTAATAAAATCATGTAGCTTCAGGGAAAGGTAGAATCATAGAATTCTTTAGGTTGGAAGAGACCTTTATGATCATCAAGTCCAGTCCAACCATTAATGTAGCACTGCCAAGTTACCACTAAGCCACATCCCCCAGCACCCCACCTACATGTATAGCACACGTAGGTGTTCCATACTTTCTCACAGCCGCCTATTGATAGCAAAGATGGTAAGTAACTAGTTTTCCCAAATAAGTGAGGCCAGTGATATGGTTCTTAAAGTTCAGATTCTCAACTGAACAAAGCAGGAGTTAATGTTCTCTGTGGTGCAATGTCTTTCATTTTGCTTCATAAACACCTGGGAAATCACTCCTAAAAACTACATAAATAAAATGTGAACTCTCAACCTCTCAAAAATGGCAAATGCCATTCAAGAATTGGTTATATAATCTCCCCTGCTACATTTCTTAGAAAAGATTAACAGTCAAGTTTTATTTAATATTTTAGCTTTTTAAAAGAAGATTACAGATTTTCTTTACATGTAAACATCAACAATTTTTCCACCCGTCATGGTATCAATGCTGTTTGTCACTTCAATTGTATAGAAATTCCTGCTTATCTCCTGGGAGAGATGAAATCCTAGAAATATTCCAACTAATTGCAATTGACAGTTTGAAGATTTTAGCCATGAAACATTAGAAATTATCAGCAGAGAATTTGTGAACTGACACATATTCAATCAATATAATTTTCAACAAGAAAATCTGTATCACATTATCACAATTCGTCCCATAATGTATTTTAAGTCCTAACTCCAAAGGGCACAATGCTGAAGTCTTTTATCAGACCTGCATTATTTATTTATGTTGACATGGGTGCTTTGTATGTGTATTTTATTCTGAGGAATGTATCTATGAGTTTTTGTTGTTGGTTGGTTTGTTTATTAATTTGGCTCAAAGGTTCTGAATCATAAGTCCTTACAGATGTAGCTAAATTTGAAAGATTGCACTTCTCTTGCCACTCTCCTACTCCATCTCTCTGTTGGAAGTTGCCATCCTTCAGCAGACCAGGTGGGTGGTGCAGGTAATTGTGCAATTTAAGAGTGATTCACTGTGAAGGAATGTGCCCACTGTCAAGAACAGCAGCTAAAGGGAAAACACTCTCCTTTTCTGCCATCCTTATTGTACTGGTACAATCTCTACTATGTTTTCAGTTGCAGTTGTAGGCGTAGATGTACAAAATAATTAGGAAGTGCAACATACTATTAATGCACATGGTAAAATTTTGAAAGAACAAAAAAAGAAATGCTGCAATTATTGTGATTTAAGTTCATGCATATCATTTTATAACATAGCTATAAGCAAATTATTTTCAGCAAAGCATTTATTTTAGTTTATTGGGCATTAGAAGAAGTAAAGAAACAATGACATTGTTTGGGGGCATACCCGTATATTGGTATGACACAACTAAGTTTGAAAATATTCTCAGAATTTCCACATAAAGCATCAGCTACCCTTTATACTCTACAATATCTTTCTATCTGTAATACACACTTAAATGACTGTACTGTAAAATATGAACTAAATAATAAGTGATTACTTAAATATTATCCAGATATGTATTTAATAAAGAATAAAAAAAAAAACTTTGATAAATTTTCTGGTTTTCATTATGGTGCAATGTCTCAAAAAACTATTGGCCTAATTTGACATAATCTGGTACCTAGCTAATAAGGATGTTGGATTAGAAGCCTGCTTATTATGGATGAAGCAACTGCTAGTTTGAGATTACTTTTTGAAATGTAGAATTTGTAGTTCTTTTGGCCACATTTAATTTTGTGTTAAGTAACTGAAGCAGATAATTAAATGGCACCTTACCTAACATACAGCAGACTCATGGTAGTGAATGATTTTGGTCTTTGTGGGTTTTATTATAGTAAGCCAAATTTTTGACATGTATTTTGGCATTTACTTTAAGACGTGTTTTAAAAAACCACCTCTTTCAACAGCATGAAACAAAGTGTTCAGCAGAAAGTCTGTATTTAAATGTGCTAATGAAATCATCTCTCAGTAATACCATTGTGATAGTCATGCTAGTCCCAGCATCCCAAGATATCATCCCTGAAGTAATTTAAATAAAATGCAGAATATT
>JAOXJK010000012.1:139857762-139876152 GCA_025774025.1 Xenus cinereus | reverse complement strand
AGTAATTTAAATAAAATGGAGAATATTTCTTTAAATAATCGTGGCTATGATTGCCTCATTACTTTAACATAGTAAATAACAACTTTTGTTCTTTAAAATGGAAACTCTGCAATAGTCCTGATGAAGGGATACCGGACCAAAAATTTAAAGTTTTTTCTCCCTTATTTTCTTGTACGTGCCTAGTAGGAAAACATCTATACTTTAGCAGATTTCTCACATTTTCACTGCAAGACTATTTCAGGTAGGCAACAAAGCTCCACACGTTTTGACAAAATGAACTAGTACAGCTATATTAAATTCATGGGGAACAAATTAACTTGATTTCCCACCTTGAGTTACCAGTATACACACTGCAATTCTGACATTTTTGCTAATATAGCAACAGATATAAACTTTAACTGTAATTTTACCCTGCCAACAAAAACCTGTGTTTGATTTGATAGCAACATTTGACATATTTAGAGGCCTGGTTTTTGAAATTAAAATTTTCTCAAATTAAATTAAACAATATGTGTCTTCAAACTTTTTTTAAATAATTTGATTTTCACTTCTAAGCATGCATTCAAGTGTGAAGAAATATTTGCCATTAGATGGCAAATTAGATCATTAGATGAATTTGCCATTCAATTGTGAAGAAATATTGACATTAGATCTGATATCTGATAGATATGAAAATTAAACATTTTCATATATGGTTCCAACTTCATAGTGTCATATACTTTAGAGAACTTTATGTTGAATTATCTGGAAAAGGAATGAAATAATTTTCTTACTCATATTCTCAGTCATATTTTAACTTAGCAACTGAGCATATATACAAGAAAGCATTTTTCAAAGTCCCTTTTTGGCAAACAGCTCCAAGGGGTAAATAGACCATGGAAACAACAAACCATCAGAGCTGTGAGAAAGCAAAGTGTGATTTTTTTTCAGAGGTAAGTGTGGAACAAAACAAGTATGCCAAGTAGAGAGATTATTAACCTACACAAAGGTTCGGGTTTTCCACTTCTCCAAACTGCCTGCAGTTCCAGCAGGTTTCAGAATCAATAACATTAAAAAGTTACTTTAGGGACTGGTGCACTCATCATTGCTTTAGATTATGTAACACAGACAGTATCACAAATAGTCGCTAACAAAACTTGAAGTCTAGTAATCTTTCCATTCATAAAACCACTGTCAAAATAACAATGAATATAAAACAGGATAAATGTTTGTGAATAGTCTTTTTCTATTCTCCTGAGTGTTGCCTAAAACCACTATGCTTTAGAGAATGTACGTTGCAATAGAGGCGTAACTAGTAAACAACCTGATTACACAGGCAACCACCCACCATGTATGAACAAGAGAACTTCTCTTCATGTTTTGCAAAATACAGATGACATAAATGTATTCAGAGCACACCTAACAAGCAAGTATCTATTCATCTGTAATAGTCACGTGAAAGTTCAATAATCTTATAACCAACAACTTTCTGACATTGTTTTCCTGACATATTCAGAAAAAACAATTCTCTTTCTCTAAGCCAAGCCAGTCCAGTAGGGGTTATTTGATTGAAATGATGGGAAAGCCTGCAGTGCTGTACATCCAACCACCCATCCATTTATCTGGGAGGCAGCAAGCAAACTCGCACAGTGAAAAAACCCAGAAGCATTCCATAAGGCATATACAGGCTCTAAGGACAAGTTCAGATCCTATTTCAAGGATAACTGGTCTAAAAATCAACATAATGTTATCCCAAAAGCATTCTGTTCTTTTCTTCTAAGGAAACAGCTCAGAATCCTTAAATTATTGGTTTCTGTATGAAAATCAGACAGCCTCATGAGCTAAATAGCATTCTTCTTTTTTATAACTTAAATAGAAATATTAAAAAGTTTAATGCAAAAAGAGGTTCACCTACGATCTATTATACTTGTAATGAATACAGTTAACATTCTGAATGATGAATACTTGATTGCTTTTCAATATCTTAATCTTTTTGCCCATTTGACTTTTTTTTGGCCAAATTAAATTACAAATTACTTGAATAGATATGCTTTTTTTTTTGATACTCTTTTTTCTAACTTACCTAATTAGGAACAATTAATTATGCATGTTTTTTTCTGGAGAATTTTGTCTTACACTACTTACAATCATTGACCATCACATTAATGTTGGCATATTCACATTTTCTGTTCAATATTGCTACCAAAAGGCACTGATTTTTTTAAATTCTTTGTATTACAGTTAGCAACACCCATTATGTTCTTTGATGTCACTTGAGGAATAACCTGTAATAACCATCTGTAAAAGTATTAACTTCAAATACTAGTCACATAGCACTCAATAAGATTACAAAACATATCTGTATTATTCCTTGCTATATGCAATTATGAAATATGATAATATCTAGCAATCATGGCCCTCTGATTCTAATGTGCAGGTTTTCAACTTGGTGTATAAGAAGATGGAAGATTTTAAAAATTAAAGGTAAAAAATGCTTTTTCTTTTGATTTTCTGGTCTGAAGACAATGAAGTGGGAAAGATCTTATAAGTTATTTTTTTTAATGTCACAAAGGCACCACCACAATTAATTCAGCAATTTTAACTACATTAGACAACTATTGCCTGCAATTCTTTTTTACATCATTAAAATTCATAGAGGTTGCTCTACTTACTCTTTGGGAAGTTATATTAAGCAAAACATTAGTCATGGTAAGATATGCCTCTAAACACAAAGACCCTGATTTCATTCTCATACACATTTCCATAACTTCCCCCCCGCCCTCCAAATGGCTCATAAAGTTGAGAAAAAACAAACTCAGTGCTAGAAAATAGTTTTTCGATGTCTGTGAATTGCACTGTATCTAACGGGAGCATTACATTAATACCTAACTGAAATTATGCATTTTTATGATTCTTCATTCAGCAGCAAAAATTACTAAATCTAGTGTTAATTTTTTAAAATATATTCAGCACTTAAAGAATTTATTAATATAGTACAAAAAATATTTTTACCAAAAAAAAAGGAAAACTAAGCTATCTTTTATACTGTGCAATTTCTCATAGACTTTTCAGTCTTCCTCTTGGCAAAAATACACTAACTTGACAGTTTTTTCAGCCTTGTGTGCACTATATTTTTTTCAACGTATATGATGTAACCAGCGGATAAATGAGTAGGGAAATGCTCATCTGTGGGATTAGGTAAGTAATTTTGCTATTTAATTTAGTGAGCTATGATGCTGAAGTAGTTCTCGTTGATGAGTACAAGCTACAGCTGTTTCTAATTCCAGTCAGATATTTACCTCTCTCTGTCCGGGGAGTAGTGGTCATCTATTACACGGTGTCTATCCATTCGGTTCAGGGTATTGTAATGCGCAGGAGTAGATCGAGTCCCTCGTGGTCCCTGATCCACATTCCGACTAAGGATAAAAGACATCAGACTCTGAGTTCTGGGTGCGCCTGGACTACATCCCCTCACTAGTTTGTACAGACAATTATTAGCAAACATGATGGTAATGACATGTGTAAACTGACCTATCTTTTGTATTGTGTGTATTGTATTATTCTTTTACTCTCACATAATTTTAAATTGCATGGTAAAAAAAAATTCTCCTACAGAAAAAGATGCTAAATCCATGCTAGGGATATGGGTTTTTTTCATTTGTTTCAATGTTTTTTTTGTTCTGGAAATGAGAGCATAACTTTTTTTTTAAAATTAGAAAGGTTAATTTCAGACAAAATTTCATCAGTCTTTCCAAACTAGTACCTTCAAGGAAAAATTCCTTTCTAGCTGAAACATACACTGTAAAGAATTTTCCATGAGTTTTTGAGTTTGACTATACCTCAAAGTTTGGCTATACCTAGTCCCAAGACACAGACTTCTGGCTGTTACGGTAGAGTGCAGCCTGCTGAAAACATTGTCATCTGAATTAAACAACGAATGCTTGTTGTGCACTGGAAAGTTTATTCTGTAATCTCAGTAGCATAGAATCTGAAGAAGACAGGCTGTTTAACTAGGTGTAAGTGGTACACATAGTGCAGGCTTTGTTAAAGAGCACCAATCACCTCTAGAGTTCTGTACTGTTTGAGACAAAAGCTTTGCCCATTGATGGCTTACTCAGTTTAACCATTAAGACCTGCTGATACACACTAACTTCAATTTTTCTGCTCTGTAAAACAAGTCCACGAGAATAGGAAGATAGAAAGACAACAGTTAACTGTAAAAAATATTGGTAATTAAAACATAATTGTTTTGTATAGATTTGGAAATAACAGTTTGCATGCTTCCCTCCACACAAATTCGTATTTTGCACCAATAAATTCTTCTACCTCCTGTCCTTCCCTTTAGCCTTCCCTAATGTGGCCCTCATTTTTTTTTCACATTTATACCATTCAGTTCCTGTGTCCTTCCTTGTCACTTTGTCTACCCTTTAGGTACCTGTCATCCTTATCTTTTGTCATTTGCCAGTCCCTGGTTAGTGTTAACCTGTACGTGCATCCTCCACTGCTGCTTTCACACTGTTGATTATTTCTGCATGTAAATGATATGATGTTGCACTACACAAAAACTTTTGCCTCCAGCTCTGCTTCATTTCTCATAAAACATTTCTCCACTCTGGTTTTCATGAAGCCAAATACAAAGTTTACTCTGGCTAGTAAACTTTATATTTGCCATATTAAAAGTGAGCTAATTCTTCTACCTCCCACTATACAACTCTTTCCTGAAATTTCTCTGTATGTGTTTTCAGCACCTTATTTATACCAAAATGACAGAAAATCGAGTATGGCTTTTACCCTGCCATTGGGATCTTTCATGCATATTTATACTCTAAAATGACCATTGACAGGGCTTCTCTGCTGTGCTTGTTAACTTTTTTACTTTTCCCAAGAACCGATTCTCATTCCTCCTTTCTGAATTCTAGTTTCTGTCTGACCCTTTTCCTCAGGGTCTCTCTTTTCATTCAGGTTTCAAATAAAATCCAAACTTTTTTTTTTTGCTTTTTTCTGCCTATAGCATTCTCATTATATTTCAATGCTTTTGAATTAAATATTTAAACTTTCTCAAGCTGTCATTTTTTGCAAAACTTCCTGAAGATTTTACCTTCGCTGTCTGCCCACACAATCAAAACTCCTGCTGACTCTGATTACAAGCCTTAGTCCTGAAAACTCAGTACCATCCTGTCTGTTCCAAAATCACTTCCAATAAGATTGTGTTATTGGCTTATAGCTCTAAATAAATAATTTCTTCTTTAAATTTCTATATTTTATCAGATTCTGACTTCATGCTGCTTTTTAACATCCCACACAACTGTATTTCTTGTACTTTGAATTGTTACTACTATGTCAGTTCTGTTTCACTCTGCTAAGCATGCCCGTCAGACAGATTTACTATTTAACAGAAAATTACATACTTTCTCCAGTGAAAATTGTTTGATAAGAAAAGTTTGTTTCACAACATATGTCTTCACTTCTTTGGAACTTTCTTGTAGTTGACAGGGCATGTACAGTGCAACCAGATAACAGTTAAGCAGGTGAAAAGGTCTAATTGCAGCTGGTGATGGTAGAGAATAATGAGTCGTCCTACTAGATCTACCACACCGTTTCACCTCAGTCACTTTCAGCCTATTTCACTTTCTACAGTCACCCTCATCTTTCTTTTTGAAATGCACTCTTAGAAAAAGCTAAAATGATGTTGTCCAGTGTCTGCCACAGTCTAAACTCCATTCTAATCTACAGAGAGAATAGCAGTCCATTAAATATATTAGCTGAAAACATTACAAGAGAAGTAATGTTTTGTCAGCTACTATGCAATGTGGCTTTGGTGGATTTTATTAATGAAGTCCAGTAGAAGGAAGGAGGACTGCAAAATGGCTTCTGAGACATAACAGCAACTTGTACTTCTATGGCCCAAGAGCTCCTGCCTGCAGAGGCATCAACCAGTAACTGGAAGATCTCTGGGTGTGCAGCACACTTACTGCAGTTACAACATGTCTACAGCAGCACATGTATAACAAACTCAACTAAACATCATGCAAACGCCATAACAATGCTCATAGTTTTGCCAAATACACCTGGTTTCTCATTAGAACCAATAAAAGGTATTTCAGTAACCCAAGGATTATGCTGCTTTTCTACAAACTCTCCAGTTCTGGCAACCCAATTCTCTGGGCTTGACCAGACCTCAGAGAAATGATTTAGTGTGCCATCAGGGAAATATTACGTAAATAATGCATTTGATTGTGAGATTGTAGGAAACAGATGAAACATTTTTCTCTGCAAGTTCAAAATTATATTTAAAAATTTAGCTTTAGGAAAGTCAGGAAGCAATTCCATACATGTAAAGAAATGCAAAACTACAAGGAAATGAAAAGGTTTTTCAATGGTGTTAGACAAGTGTTAATTACTAGCTTGGGTAAAAGTTCTGCCCAAAACGCACACAGCATGAATGCACACACACACAAAGAGATTTTGCTCACATTTATGTCTATATCCAAGACAAATAACCCCAGGAGATTTAGCACAGGCCATTACTTTGACTGAAATCAGTACAGTAGAAATTGGAGTAGCCCCTCTGTGTCTACTGTTTATGTCTCATTTGAAGTCAGGCTGTATTTAGATATGGTTTGAGATTTCAAGTAGAAACTTATAGTTTCTTCCTGTGATGATATTGGGTAATTTGGAATACTAATACCTCATTAATGCAAAAGGATATCATTTAGTCTGTATCTGTTAGAGGAAACAGTAAGTAAACACATAAGTAAGAGAATATGAAGTCAAGAGAATTTTAGGTTAACAGAACAAAGATAAAAGAAAGGAAAGCAGAACACAAGAGAACAGGAATGGCTTTAGAAGTAAGGGATACACACACATACCTGTCAGGAAATACTGGATAGCAGATCTTCAGTATTAAATGGAAATTGTGAGCATTATGGGCAAAGAAAGTAACTTTCTCTTTTATTCCAGCTGAATTACACCAGCTAGAAACCGACCCACACATAGTGACAAAAATGCTGGAAAACAGGCTTCATACCCCTTTACATCTGTCCTTCTGCTTCTTTATCCATGCAGGAAAATTCTTAATTCTGGCTTAAACACTGTATTCAGTCAAGAAGTAGCCAAACTGCTACCTTTTGGATAGCTTTGTTTTACAAGATAAATTGTTAGCAGAGGCTTTCTATGATCAAGACTTGATATTCAGTATAAAATTGAACGTGTGTCAATTTATTCTTGATGCTTTAAAAGTTTGAAAAAAAAAAATCTTAGAAAGAAAGCAACTACAGGCAAGAAGCATGTCTCTCCCAGAACCTTGATTCTATACACGCAAAAGGGTTGAAAACAGCCACTGACAAATGAACATTAAGAAAATATCAAATCATCACATGCTATAAGACATGGCACCCTCTAAATAGCTCCTGACAATGAAAATCTGGAGAACTATTTTTCTTTCCTTAGATTGGAAAAATAAGTCAAAATTAGGTGAATTTTTGCACATCAGTATAATGTAAGAAAAAACATCATTGCCTTTACATAATTTCATGAGATCTAACTAATTCATTGCCATTTTGAAATTCTGGAGATTCTTTACAGTATTGCTACAGGATCAACACCACTTAAATTTACATATCTGCAGACTTAAATAACAGTTTACCTTTGTGGGGGAGGGACACTGGGAGACCACGATCTAGTCCGTCCTATACTATCTCCACGGTGAGGGGACCCTGATCGAGAGCAATGATTAGATGACATAACTTGTTCTGGCACTGATAGCGTTGAACTTTGAAGATCTCTCCCATTATGTCGATAATCTAAAAAGAAATGCAAATATTCAATGAATCTGAAATCGCACTTTTTAATTTCCTACATATCTGTAGTAGTTAGAAGCATGATAAAATATGGAATTTGATCAAGAATGTTGTTATGTCTGCCTTCAAAGAACATGTTATCTTGTTCTTTGAAGACTCTGGTCAAGATGTCACCAAGAGAAAAATTCTACAGGTAAGAAACAGGCAACCGAGGGAATACAAGAGACCTGTGAGGGGCTTTGTAGGCCAGTATCTGCTACCCCAGACAGCAAAAGAGCTATAAGCAATTCTGAGAGTTAAGACCACAAGTAGGTGTTTTTTATATTTTACTGATTTTAATTTATGGTACTTATCACTAAGACAACAAGCTATGTGTTTCAGTGAACTGATTAAAAGTTATTGTGTACAGAGTGTACACAATACTGAAATGTACTGAAACAACCAGCAGTTTTTATGCTATTATATCATACCATATGCTAAAATAAAACCATACCTCAAAAATCCATATTTTCTGCAGAGGAGCCCAACTGAAATTGGGATAATTTAGAAAGGTTTGTTTTTTCACTATGACAACAGGTGATTAATTGCATCCTTACAATGTAAACCACATCTTTTCTAATTTCACAGTCAATAGCTTATTCTGAGAATGTTTAATATCTTCATTAAAAAACTGGGAAATCTAGAAATGGCTTATCAGTTATTTTTGCTGATTACATTAATTTAAAAGTATTGTAAATAGCAACAAGAAATAAACAAATTTCTAAAGATAGTCTTAAAGTGGCAGAAAGATTTTAATCTTTACAAGATAAGTTGGGGAAAATAGGAAGTGATCTCTGGGAAAACACATTGTACTGGGTTTGCAACGCAAGGTTTTTGTAGCTGGGGGGCTACAGGGGTGATTTCTGTGAGAAGCTGCCAGAAGATTCCCTTATGTCTGACAGAGCCAATACCAGCCGGCTCCAAGATGGACCTGCTGCTGGCCAAAGCCAAGCCCATCAGCAATGGAGGTAGCACCTCTGGGATAACTGACCGCAACCCCCACTCCCCATCCCTCTGTGCCACTGGCAGAGAGGAGACAGAGAAATCACGAGTGAAGTTGAGCCCAGGAAGAAGGGAGGGTTGAGGGAAAGGTGTTTTAAGATTTAGGTTTTATTTCTTATTACCCTACTCTGATTTGATTGGTAATAAACTAAATTAATTTCTCCAAGCTGAGTCTGTTTTGCCTGTGACAGTAACTCGTGAGTGATCTCACCCTCTCCTTATCTGAACCCAGGAGCTTTTTGTTATATTTTCTCTCCCCTGTCCAGCTGAGGAAGCGGAGGGATAGAGCGGCTTTGGAGGGCACCTGGTTTTCAGCCAGGGTCAACCCACCACACACACAGGCAAATAGCAAGTTATTACAAGCTTATATATAATGAAATAAACCCCCTCATTTATGGTACAAGTACACATGACAGAATGTTGTCTATTATTATCTTAATAATCTCTATCTATAGATATAAAAAGATGCAGAGATAGTTCTTAGTATTCTGCATACACAGAGCACAACTATAGCATTGGGAGAGGAAAATAATGAAAAGCAGTAATATGAAGAAATAGAAAAATCCTTTTAAAAAAAATCCAACATTTCAATCAGCAGCTTTTTAAACTACTTGGTATGTACAGACACCAAAGTACAAGGGGGAACAGTGACAGCATAAGGTATTCTACCTGAATGAACACAGTGAAGGGCAAGGAATTCAATTAACAAAACACAAAAACCCCCCTACCTTGTCTAAAAAATTACTAGAAGTGAGAACTAGTAAATCAACACAATTAAATTTACTAAATCTGTATACATATACAAACTAATTACATTGAAACAAAAAGCCTCTTCCAGCTCTAACTTCTTGTTATAGTTGACCACTTGCACGTTATTTTTGCAATAAATCAAAATTTATGACCATCTAATTAAATTGTCAAGTATAATCCTGATCAAAAAATGTTTTACATTAAATTGGAAGCAGACATGAATGCTTTCTGGTAACTAACACTGGTAGCGCTTCTTTATAACAATTTCAGAAGGCAGAAACTATCAGCACTTCTAATAATTTTTGCATCAACACAACTAGACATGTTAAGCTGTGTTTGAAGTAACAAATTAATATTCTATACACATTGCTGCCAGAAAATAAACATTGAAATTAATAATTAATTCACTCAAAACAAAACCTCGTATACTTATAAACTCTTTTGCCAACAGCTCACACACTGAAAAGTAGCAGCTTCAGTAGGGCAACCCACTAACCTGAGTTAATTCCAAAGTCATCTTTCAGTTTCGTAGAGTTAATGTAGTTCTCTGCTTTATTTCACACTACGTATTTTCACAAGCTAGGAGTCAAAGCAACATAGAATGCTATCTCATACTGAAAATACCATATCAGATCTTCACAGAACACAACCTTCTGTGAACATCTGTAGAGTTTAATACTTCCATTCAATTAAAAATTTCTGTTCTATAAAGAGGCAATACCATAAAATATTAACACGTTTAATGTGGAGAGAAAGGAGTTTGGGATAGATCTAGTAAGGTTCTTAGGTTTCTTAAGCATAGTCATTATCATTCCAACATTTCAAAATCTCAGCTGCAAAGGAAAATATTTAAGCTGTACGAATGCATGAGGAAAAACAGGTATTTCAGAAAAAAGATCCAAAAAACTACATGTTGTTAACACAGCCATGTAGACACAGCTCACAGAAGATGCCATGATTTGAACTCAGTTTCAAAAATTGAGGATGCAAAGAGGATGCTTCCATCCACTCAGGATCCAAAGCCTGCATTTTCTCCTGACATAATAGATCTTAGAATATTTTTTTAAAATAATTGAACAGGGATAAGATGAAAACTGTTTTTTCATTTCCTGGGAATCTAAAAATCTGCTAGGCTTATGTAGGAGCTAGCTGACTAATCACTCAGACTATGCCAGTTCCGAGAAACACATTCAGAGAAAAAAGTATAATCATGTACAGAATTTTCAGACCAAAACATAAGAGCTTAGCAAGTTTCTTGATCCATTTTGACTCAAGCAAGTCTGCCTGAAGCCAGCTTTGGCAGATCAAGTTACAGAGTTACAGTTTATTTGTCTTGAAGGCACTTGGTCCGAGTATATCACAGTTTAATGATTCATTGGTCTTCAAGCCTTTATATTTCTTTAAAACCAAACTTTCCTTATTTATAACAGTGGAGTATTTTTTTGAATTAGTTTTTTATTGAAAATGTCATTGGCTTATTGTTTTATTTACTGTTTTATTTTTACAAATAAATGCAGATTTCCAAGCTTCAGGGCCAGTGTAACATTTATTTTACTTTCGGAACCTAGAGATCAGAATAGTATAGTTTTAAAAATTATAGTTCATTATATCTTTTCTTTTTTGGCATTCTACTGTTGTAGAATGAAACAGTTGTCTGTGCTTGAATCACAGAGACAGTGCAGCCCAGTTGTGTGCCCAGCCAGTAGGATCCACCATGTCTTTATCTCACCTCTGCACAGATTTTTTTCACCAGCCGAAACCAGATGAAAAAGATGGCACATACTACATTCTGCCTTGAGACTTCACTTGGCATAGGTTTTCAACCCAAAATTTAGAAAGTATAAGAAACAACCTTGGATACGGTGAGACATGGCAGGAATATAAGAAGTACCTAAGAAATTGTTTAATAATGAACTTCAGAAGATGAAATATATTGAGAACCTGCTGATATTGAAATAATCGATTCAATCATCTTTCACTTGTTTATTCTTTCAATGAATTTCAGTGCCTTTTGTTACAATTACCATTTTTCAAATAAAATACTTCCATATGTAGGAAATTTGTGCCTTTCATTGACACATGAGGTTCAGAGGAAGGACGACCAATCTGTCATTACCCTGCAGCCACACGAGACGCAGAGAGAGGAATGGGCCAGCTCCTCAGCTACAAAATTTCAGGAAGATGACAGAAACACAAAGGTCACTTGGGAGGCTTAACAACATGCCTAGCACCAAGCTGTACACCCCAGAAGTGGCCAACACTGTAATAAATATGTTTACCAATCAAAGCTGGAGTTCTTCTAAACCCCAAACAGGCTTTAAAGCTACTATTGATGATTGATTGACCATGTGATATGAAGTATTAACTTGATATATGAAGTATTGGTACTCCTAACATGAGAACTTAGTTCTCTCTAGAACATGACTGGCTCTGCTCGACTAGGAGTTGAACATACATGCCTCTCTCAAGAGAGGTGACATTCTCAACTGAAAAAGTTAGGATTTAACTTCCAATTTCAAAAATATTCCATGTCTTGTAAGTAAGGGTAGAGAAAGAAAGTAAAAATATTTTCTTGTGGAAAGAAATTCTAGACAGTAAAAACAGGTCTTAAGTGCAACTTGGCCAAGAAGCTGCTATTGAATAAGCAGATATTTATAGCAGTAGCAAAAATAAGATAAACATTGGAATCTGCTTGCAACTATAAATATGAAGTCATTAGCATAGAATCAAGGGCTCTATAACTATGGCAAGCCTCTTAAATCAATGTACAGAGCGCACAGAGCCTGATAATCAGTTTACAGATAATCAGCAGCACAGAACTGTGAGCTGCAGACACTTAAAAGATGGGCACACGACAAAGATATCTGCAGCACCACCACCACCTTCTCTTTGTGGGAAGGTTTCATTTAAAACTATGTTACACATCAATGAAGGATTTTGTAAAGCACATTAAATATAGCTTCCTTGAAGTTGAAGTTTTACTTTTATGTGTTTTAAGAGAAAATATTAATACATTTGGCTTAAAGTATTCATTCACACAGTATGGCTGTACTGTGCTAATATTATGCTATGCAGGGTACATGTTCAGTCAATACTAATATTAACAAACTGTTATGAAATTCCGCAGCTTCAGGACAGAAAATTACAGAAAATCACAAACCTCCAAATATGAGCTTCACATCAACAGCACTGAAATAACCCTAAAAAATCCAGCTGAAAAGTACTAATGAATCTTTTAATTTAGATTGCTGCTTGATTGACCTGAGAGAAACTCGTATGAAAGTTGTTCTAGAAATGCAATATTAGAATTGCTGTCCATCACAGGGAAAATAATTGAGGTGTTTCAGACACTAATGCTAAGGGGTGTTTCCTCCACTTAAACATCTGTACTTGATTGAGGCATCAAGCTTTCTCTTTATCAGATATTTAATTTTTAACGCTCACTGTGGTTGGGCTTAGAACAAGTGCTAATTAAAAAAGATTATATAACCAAATTGCCAGAAATGCTTAACATACCAAGATTTCACACATGGGCACTTTGGAGACAGTTCAATTCTTTTATATGATTATGCTCAGCTTCTATGGTGATTTGAACATCTAAATGCAGAATTTGGATGTCCTCTGAAAAAGTGCTGACAGTAACTGATAAACCAAATCGAATTATTAATATCTGAATACCCTATAAACTGAAGATACATTATGCATGGGTGTGGGGAAATTTTTTTTGCATCAAAATATTATTCTACAAATATGGGAAGAATGAATATATAGTGAAACAGAAAACATTACAGTAGGAACAACTGGTTAGTTGCTGCAGAGTAACTCAGGTCCTCAAGAAGCATTTTTAGTTCTACGGCACTAATGGTATGTACAGGCCCATTACACTTGAGACAATTCTTTTGATCATTAATGCGTATGAAGAGTGTTCCCACGCAGTAATAAACCAGAACTTGCTGAATTCTCAGTACTGTCCCTACACCCAGTATGACATACAAAGCTTGAAAAAAAACCACAGTTAATATACAGATAGTGTTTCTTCTTTTTTAAGTACCCTCTAGGCATAAAGGTGTGAATAATATATACCTCTTCTGTTTAGAAGCAAGGAAAATGGTCAAGGACCCCTTGATCTAACAGGTACGAATAAGAACTACTTTAACATTGCTTGAATTTCACTTCCAATTTTGGGGGGAATTTTTGAGACACATAGACACAACGTTATTTTTTACTCAAGGAAGAACAGATTTTAGAGCAGGGGAAAGGCTATCAACATAAAATAAATAAAAAATAAAAAATAATAAGACAAAGAAAGAAACAAAACCCAAAAATAACCCCCAAAAAACAAAACAAGCTTGTCAATGTTTATGTCTGTAATTACTGGGTTTTTAGGACACTGCAGACTCCCATTTAGGGCTAGCTGGTGATATAAAATGAAATCTTTATTGTAGTAGGGGTAGAAGTAATCGACTCTATCTACTAATGCTGTAAGGCATCTTTCAATAGGCAGTTGATTTCAAGCTGTAACCGAAGCATTTTGTATTCTGTATCTGCTTAGAGCAACAATCATCAGCAAGATCCAGGTATAAAAATTCAGTTCACATTATCAGCAAGTAGAGAAAAGGACTTTTGTTTCCTCTGCAGGCGAGGCTGCAACCAGACTGTAAAAGAATTCTTTTGAACAAAGGACTCCTCAGGTGTTTTGAGAAGTGAAGCAAAAATTAATAATTATTTTTCATTCTTCTTCAAAAGCATAATCATTTTTGTAATGTCTTTACTGGTTTTTACTATTTTTTTTAATCTACTTAGCTCTAACTATCCTCTGAATAAATATTTTATTTGTATTCTTACTTGCTCATGAAATATCTTGCTATCTTTTGCATAATGAGAAAAACTTATCACTATAAATGTTTTTCTTCTAAAGGCTGGAGACTGCATTCTTTTATGCGGAAAAGCTCTTCTCTACAGACACTTGCAATGCAATTTATGCTGAATTCACTGCCTTACATTCTTCCAGGATTCATCTGTTGAAACATATATAAGATTACAACTGTGTTTCATAAAATGATGTCGTGCAGATGATTTACTGGTGTAGAACTGAATTTTAAACATTAATATCGTACTTAAGATTGAAGTCTTACAGCAATGATAGGTGAGACTTTTTATGATTAAATGGTCTTGATAATACGGGTCTCTGTTCTTAAAGTCAGACTCAGTAAGTTACTTGTACTCAGTCAGTAGGTTGCAGCGCGTTCAACATACACTATGAGGAAGTACCTGGGAAGAAAGCTATTTAGAAATTATAGTCCATATTCATTGAACTTCATTAACTGTAATGCGCATTCACCTTTGGCTAATAGAAACAGTGAAAAACCAAACCAAACCAAAACCACCTTGCTTTACATTGAATTGTATTTAGCATTATGAAAATGTAAATCATGCTTTGTAAAGTGATTTGGAATTTTTCTAAAATAAATATAAAAACATTGTATTGCTCTTATCAATAAGCACATAAGAGCATTCTAAGTAACATGGGAAGATGCTGATGTGCTCCCACACAAAATTGCTGATGACAGACAGCTTTATGACAGCCAAAGTTTCCAATTCAGGACAGCAAATTTAATGCTTTGCTTGATTTGAAGGCCACATACAAGCAATCTAAAAGACAAAACCAGAACTGGTAGTGTCTCTCCTTCTGCTGGCCTGTGCTAAGATTAAATCCAGCAGAGATGAGATATAATAGAGATTCTGTTCTAGTGGTTTTGGTCCCAAGATGAAATGAATGTATATTGTATATGAAGAGAGCTATTTTAAAATCTTGTGAAAAATCACTTTTGCATACTTGTTTCAATACATAATATGTTATAACCTTTTCTGACAGTAGCTGGTGTAGAATACATGTATAGCCAGAAAAACACAGATTGAAGTTTTTCAATTGTTTTATCATTATTTTCTTAAAAGCCTTTCCCGTTGACAGAAACAACACTCTCTTTCATAAGACTGAAGTTTATTAAGTTTGTCTAAGCGAGATAAGATCCAATCCACCAGAATTGATAATTATTCCAAGAGATTTTTTGAATTTTTTGTAAAAAGTAAAGAAAAGAAGAGTATGTGAAATAACTTAAGCATTTCACCATTAGGAAATTAAATTAGTGGATCAAAAGAACCACAGCAGTGACAAACAGCAACTACAGATATATTAAAAATAGATGATGATGCAAGCAACTGCAGCTTATAAAGTTCCCTCTGCTTCAGCAAATATGGTCTAACACAATCTCGCTTACACATGTGCATCAAGAAAGTTCTTCCATTGTGGGACTTCTACCTATCACCAGTTTACCCAAAGTCAATTGACCTTATGGGACCAACACCAGAGAAGCTATATAGAACGGTGTTGTGGAGAAAATCTCAGCTTTGATCAGGAACATGGGGAAGGCAGACAGTATATATCATTCATTGAACTATAAATAAATAAATAACGAGATCAGCGAAGGTCCGTGGATTTCATGGAATCATAGAATCATAGAGTGGTTTGGCTTGGAAGGAACCTTTAAACATCACTGTCCACTGTCTTGAATAAATGTAAATTAAAAAGTAACCAAAAGAGAATTCTTGCTCTTCTTACAGGTTCCTGGTGTTTAGTTCACAGGTCCAATACTTTGAATAAGCATTAATTTTATGGAAAGGATCACTGAGAGTACCCGACAGATGTTAGCAAACATACTTGATGTGATACAGTATCTATACGGCAGAAGGAAAAAAAGCCAAGTGAAGTGTCATGTTAAATAAAACCTGAAAATACAAAATGAAAGAACTGGGGTAAGTGAGAAAGAAAGAGAACAAAGAGAGACAAATGGCTTAATCCAAAGAAGGTATATATTTAAACCAAGACTGTGATGAGTCTGCAAATGAACAGAAGAACCTTAAACGAGAGAAGAATGTGGATGATATGACAAGGCAAGGATAAATCAAAAGACTTGCAAACATAGTGACAGCAGCACAAAAAAAGAAAAGCAATAAATAAATATTTCAAAACCAAAAGAACATCAAACTTTCCCACCCACACAGCCAGTCTGAATTAAAATGCTACTAAGGTGTAGAATTGTCAGCAGAAATCCAAAAGCTAAAAGATCCTAAACTAATTAAAGGTACATCAAACACTCAGGTAAGGGAAGTAGATTTGTTCACTGAACTGTAAAGGCCATCATTTTACAAGTTGTCAAAAGAGGAGTCTATGAAATCATAAAATTGTAAATCCAGGTGTTTCTCAAGAATTCCACCGATGTTCAAGCACCTGGTAAAACTTCTGCAAAACTCAGTATCTTTTTCCAGGACAATATAAGGATTTCAGTTTCAAAATGGTGCTATACTGGGCACTCTAGACATATATCCATCAACTCCCCGTTTTTTTTTTCTACCTTTTTTATTAAATTCCAAAGTTAGGTTGACACATTTCTAATTTAACTGACAAATGGGAATGTGGAAATGCTTCCCTTTGGGAGAGCAGGCAATCTGAAAGCCTTAGTGACTTCTAAGCACCCACAGAAAGCTAACCAACCTAAGACTGAAAGTACAGTAAGTAGGAACGAGGGACTTCTGAGGATCACTGCCTCTCTGGTTCCAATGCTTCACACCACTCTGGTTACATATCCTTCCTGTCTTCTGACTGCAGTAATCAGGGGAATGGAAATATAAAAATGCCCTAAGTTTTCTAAATATCTTTCTAATTAAGGTAATGACCTGAAAACTGAGCCTAATGCTGTTTGAAGATAAATGATTTAAGGAAATAAACTTAGTGGTCTTGCATCCACAATGTTCATTCAGTCTCTGGGAAAATTTTTGGAACCTTAGAGTACAGCAAAATTTGAGCAGAGGTTAACAAAAATCTGAATTTTTATGCAGAAAAGATAAAAAATATATTCATTGGGGATAGCATAAGTTTTGCTGCAGAAATCTGAAAGGTTATATTGTCCCAATATGAACAAGGACAACTTGTGCTTAAAAGTGTATGCTTTCTAGATATTCTAGGAAGACACCTACAGTGAACCACAGCCAATAAAGATGCTAACAATACGAATTGCCCTGTTTGTACTACAAAGTATATATATTATTATGCTAGTTTAAAAAAGGGCTGCTTGATCAAATTTAAATGCTGGTTAATAAAAAAATCCATTATCCCATTTTCCCAGCAAGCAAAAGACCTATAGCAAGGGAAAAGAAACATAGCAGAGATAACTGTGAAACGTCTGGAAATAGGCGAATGACTGCGTAAACACAGAAACACATCTGAGCTCAGACTGGTAACAGTTTTTAAGACAGGACTGTGCAAACTCAATGTTTGGATTTATCAATACCTGGGTGCACCCCATCTTGCAATATCAAGGACATTTATCCTCAATACTTAGGATATCCTTGATATCCTATCTTACCTCCTTTTCTCCCCTCTATTCCCAGGCCCAACTGTAGTAAAATGCCTCTGACTCCCGTTTTCTATACACCCTTCCTCAGCCTGCCAGCAGCACGTTACACCTGCTGTAAAAGCTGCACGTATGCTGACGAGTGGCTGCAGGACAGGAACGCGTACTGACTGAGCAGGCAGCACATCCTGCTCCCCCCTGGCTGAGTCAGGCACACAAATCACTACATACGTGCACTTTAGCTAGGCCTGACCAAAGGGAACCAGAAACCGTCTAACACAGTTCTGAGTGGGTTAAAAAACTCAGTAGAGCAGTAGGGTAACAGAGTCCTGAAGGTATTTAAGAAACGTGTAGACATGGCTCTTCAGGGCATGCTCTAGTGCCCAAGATTATTGGTTTGTGGGTGGGTG
>JAOXJK010000012.1:139828899-139855885 GCA_025774025.1 Xenus cinereus | reverse complement strand
TTATTCTGCAAAACATGCACAAAAATTACCAGTAAAAGCTGGGAGTAAACTTAAAGAAGCCCAGGACAAAGCAGGATTAATATTGTTTCTGAATGACTGGCACAGAAGGATCCCGCCCGTCCCAACAGAAAACTGGGAGAACAAGTGCCAAGGGGATTTTTGATAAAAATAAAAAAAAAAAAATCATTTTAAATAACTTTTACAAATTATTTCAATCATACAAACTGCCATCATCTGTCAGACTGTCTAACATCTGCCTACCCAGCAGGGGACAGTGGAAGGTGCTTCTTTAGCTGAGTGTGCCTACAAGGTCTGTATGGAAAAAAGTTTTCTCTGTTGTACCCTTCT
This sequence comes from Xenus cinereus, assembly GCA_025774025.1. Classification (NCBI taxonomy): domain Eukaryota; kingdom Metazoa; phylum Chordata; class Aves; order Charadriiformes; family Scolopacidae; genus Xenus; species Xenus cinereus. Next base: position 139,855,537 of record JAOXJK010000012.1, on the reverse strand, counting down.
AGCTTTCAGCAGGCGGGGGTCCTGGCAACTGAGACTTCTCCTAAGCCATCCTGTTTATGGTAAGTCATTAATCAACCCATTATCCACAAACTTAAATATTTTCTTTTTGAGTCAGGGTATTCTCTTGGTCCCTATAATATGCTATATCAGAAAGTTCTGCAGTTTAATTTTGCCTTGTGTGAAATAGATTTCTCTCTGTTTTCTTTCTATTACACTACTTCAGACAATGCCCTCTAAGCTTCTGTATTCTGAAAAACATGGATCAGCATTCTGGTTTCTCCCGCAGCCATCTCTTTTTGAGCTGAAATATTATTTAGTTCCTTTGCATGTGCAAACCGTTCCATATTTCTGATTGTTCCTGCTGTATTTGTTTGTATACTTTCTATCTCTTCTGTGCTTGTTATGAGAATTCAGAAGTGATTGCAGCAATCAAGATGTGGGAATTTATACACTAGACAGCAGACTATTTCTTTTAGGATAAAAATTGCTCTGTTAAAAATTATTCAACTACAAAATAGTATAAGTGTGATATGCGTTAATTCTTAGGAAACACAATATAGTCTGGCATTACATTATACAATTCCAGCAGAGCAATGTTAATTATTGTTATTTAGTTGCAGTAAACGCTGGGGTTTTTTCCTTCACAAATAGGAAATTAAAATTAGTACAAGGAAAGCCATGCTTTGGTTTCCTATGCCCTGCAATTCCGACATGGTAGAATCATTAGTTCATTTATTCTAAAAGCTTAGAAATAGCCATGTTAAAATTGGGAGAGGGAAAGGTGTCGTTGATTTCAAAAAATAATAAGTATTTTTCTAAAACAAGATATAGTAAACAAGGGATCACAATTAGCACTCAAGAAAACCTAGAAGATGAGGGAAAGAGTTCAGGAAGTTTTCAGCCTCTTAACGGACTTTCTGAGAACCAGGATTTCTAAAAACAATTAAGTCTGACAAGGACAACATTCAATGTGATTATTTTCTTAATTACAGTATCACAGAGGACCAGTGAAAATCTCTCTTGCTTCCCAAAGAAAGAGCATCCATTCCGCCTGTGATGCTGTTCCTGCTGCCATTTTCAGCAGAGCCACTGGTGTGGTGATTTACATGTCAGTGAGCAAGAAGGATTAGTCTCCATTCTCCTTAGCCACTAATTCAGAACCAGGCCATTAAATAAGGACAAATTTTGTGACCAAACACTAAGCAAGAGAGCCCTACTTGTCTGGCTGGAATTTGGCTGGGATCTAAAAGGCAGAAGCTCCCTAAGGGAGTTCACAGCAGCGTGATTCTGGCCTCTGGTAACCCTGGCATTGATACCGCGGCTGCTGTGCAGAGATGCCAATATCATCGCTCAGGCTCCCTCAGAGTCAGAGGACTGTGGAACGGGAAGCGGGGGGCAACTGAACAGTTTGCTGATGGTCATCACATGGATGCTTGGAAAGGTTTGTATCACGAAAGACATAAGAGGGCTGAATCAACTATGATTTGAATGAATGTCATTTATTCATCATCTAATTCATCCTTATGAATGAATCTAATTAATTACAAGTGAGGTTGCTTTTTATTTGTGTTTATATTTACAGCTAAGTACATCTGCTTTAAGATATTTTTAGAATATTATATTCTGTATTCTGGAGAAAAGATTTGCATCTCTGAGCGTGAAAATAGCCAGCTGTTTTCACAGTGGGCTCTAGACTTCCCAGTTGCATAGCTAAAATTATATGTTGTAGTAGTCACAGGATACATCTGGCATAAAAGAGAAACTAAGAAGCTTCAACAGATCACAGAATCATAGAATCTTAGAATGGTTTGGGTTGGAAGCGACCTTAAAGATCATCCAGTTCCAACACCTCCAGGGGTGGGGCATCCACAACTTCTCTGGGCAATGAGATCCAGTATTTCACCACCCTCACAGTAAAGAATTTCTTCCTAATACCTAACCAAAATTTCCCCTCTTACACTTTAAAACTGTTACCCCTCATCCTATTGCTATACTCCCTGATAAAGAGTCCCCCTCTATCTTTTCTGTGTGCCTCCTTTAGGAATTGGAAGGCTGCTATAAGGTCTCCCTGGACCCTTCTCTTCTGCAGGCTGAACAGCCCCAACTCTCTCAGCCTGTCTTCATAGGAGAGGTGCACCAGCTCTCTAATCATCTTCATGGGCCTCTGCTGGACCCATTCCAACACGTCCATGTTCCTGGGCTGATACCACAGGTATAAGGGCAGGAGTCTCTTTTTGTCCCTTCAAACCTCATCCAGCTTTTCCAGAATCTCTGAACACCTCAACTCCAAATCACCTTCCAGGATCTAGAGACCCTTTTCTCTTTTTATATACAGCCCTCTGTTTTCACTCCCATCCGAGCTGCAGGGAAGAGCTGGGGCATGGGGAAAGTGAACTGGCAAAGACTGAGACCCACACTAAGAATGGGATTAGAGAAAAAGTAGAGTCAAGGAAAGAATCAGGTACCAGGACTTTCTCCAATTGCCTTTGCTCCTGCAAGAGGAGAGTGTCTTGTAATAGCTGACAACCCTTGAATACAAAAACTTTTTCTCCAAGGTGAGATAGGAAGCTTGTTCAGGTCAGGTCATCTACTCTATCTCCTCAAGGAGAGGCAACCATAAGCCAAATATAACTACTAACAAACTTAAAAAAACTGAAAAATAATCATGTTTAATGAATATTTCACATTTACTTATAAATGTAAATCTAAATGCTGGTTAAGAGGTCAGATGAAACTTAAACCAGAATTAACTACTTGGTTTTATCTTTGGAAATCAATGTTTTCAGAAAGGTTTTCAGTGGTTCTCAGTGAGAGGACGAGGGGCAATGGGCACAAACTTGAACATAGAAAGTTCCATCTAAGCATGAGGAGGAACTTCTTTACTTTGAGGGTGGCAGAGCACTGGAACAGGCTGCCCAGAGAAGTGGCAGAGTCTCTGTTTCTGGAGATATTCAAAACCCGCCTGGATGCGATCCTGTGCAACCTGCTCTAGGTGAAGCTGCTCTGGCAAGGGGGTTGGACTACGCGATCTACAGTGGTCCCTTCCAACCCCTACCATTCTGTGTTTCTGTGAAAGCATGTCAATTAAATATGTAATTTCAAGTACTGCCTGCAATATGTAACTGCCGCAAAGGAATCAGATTATATTTATTTAAAATGTCTTCCATTAATTTCAGAAATGGACCAGATTAGAAAGTGCATGGGTCAAAATTCTTTACTTAACTGAGTATTTGAAATACCAGTATAATTGCTGGCAGCTTAGTTTAATAATAGTAATTTAATCTGCTATATATTAATTTTAGATATTTTCTTTTTAACCTTTTGACCATGTAAATTTGAAGATTTAGGCTTCGGTCCCACCTTAGCCACGTCTTTTCAAAACACCACTTCATTATCTAAGTAATTTGAACCACTGACCGTAAAACAGAGAAAGAATGATTCATAGTTTATCTGGGAAGTGTGACAACGAAGCCTTTGACAAATTATTCCAAAGAAATATTGCTAATGAAACTGTTCTTTAGTATTTCAATGAATAACTTCAAGTGTTTCACAAATACATTATAAAATATGGTACTTATTTCAAGAGCTGGAAGATTAAATCCATTCTAAGATAAATTCAAAATTCAGTAAAAAGTATGTAACACCCGGGACACCGGGTGCATCAAATAATTGCATTGGTGCCAATGGTTTGCATATAATTAACTTTTTCTTTGATGGATTATATACATGAAGAATGGCATTAATTAAGTCTCACTGCCATTGCACTGAAATACAGCTTATTAACAAAAAATTCTTAGGGATATTATTACCATTTTGTCTGATAACTGGGTGGTAACAGATGGTAAATACGGACTTTTGAATGCCTTCCACCAGGATAAATGGTTATTACAGTTACAGACTGAAGGCAAAATAGACCCCGTGCTGTATGATTAGCTAATGTAAGTTAGCTAATGTAAGCCACACAAAAAGTGCCTTAATTCATCAGCATAACACCAACCTCAGTGAAATCAAAAGATATATCCCCATTCACTTTAGGAGGTTTCAGTCAATAGCCTTAAACTATCAATAAAACTGTTTTCCAGGGACAGCTTACCTTGGGGACCGTGGAAACCCATCAGAACCTGATAACCCTCAGCATCCTCCTTCCCTACCACTGCTGTACAAGCTACGATCCCACAGTGCGACAACTCTACAAAAGCTTGTACACAGTAGAATTGGAAGTTTACAGCACTTGCACTGTAGCTTTCACTGCAGGGGTGGGGAATAAACCCACCACCTAAAAAGCATTAGATCAATTTTTTTCACTTTCCATTTAAAAAGTACATTCTATTTAAATTTTTACTATTTTACCATTTTTGCTATTTTCATTTTTACTTTCTACTGGGCAGAAAAATAATTTAAGATACAGTAGTTTCTTAGTGTAAAAATCTTTCTACTTTTCATCTTCTTGGCTAGGAATAATATGAAGAATAAAGTGAGGTGGTTTATTCCATTTTATGAATCAAATACTTTTTTTTTGTTAACTTTTCACAGGCTGCAGCGTTGCTGGCCATGGAAAGCTTTAATAATTTCTGAATAAAAATAATATGGAAATTATTGCAGAAATTTTTAGAGAATATTCTTTGTATGTTTCATGCCCGTCAGTGTTTAAAAGGCATTTGTCAATGCCCTTAATAACATGCTTTAACTTTTGGTTAGCCTTGAAGCGGTCAGGCAGTTGTACTAGCTGATTGTTGCAGGTCCCTTCCAACTGAAATATTCTATCCTATTCTATTTTATTCCTTTCTATTCTATTCTATTACTTTGACAGCATTGCATTTCTCTCCATAACACTCTAAATAACTGGAACTCTTCCAAATGAATGAAACAATATGCAATCATAAATATTTTCTTGCAAGGCAACCTAAGTCTGTGGAGAGTTATGTATGATCTTCTGACTTCTATATGACAACTGAAGTTGGCAGAGCTGTGCTCCACTCTATTACTAATATACAGGGGAAACAATGCAAGACAATAATACCTTCTGTGCTTCATGTACTGACCATTGATATTTCTGACATAGGCCTCAAGAGAACAACAGCACGTGAGGTTCAAAACTCTACTAAAGTCTATATGAGCAACAAATAAAGTTATCAGAACTGACTAGGACAGGGGATGGAATAAGAAAAAAAATTAAGGTGCGTCAGCTTGAATACAGAAGAAAGTGCCAGATTTATGGCTCAGGAATTCTCTGTTTTCCTTTGAGGAAAGAAAAAAAAAAAAAAGGAAAAAGAAAGCAGACCAAGTTCCTGAGCTGGGAATCCTGCCTCTTACAATGCAGGAAGTTTTTACAAGGTTTTGTGGACTCCTTGGAGACCAAAGGGCAGTGAAGTGCGCTTACGAGCTCCTTCCCTGAATCTCACAGAAGACCTTCAGAACCACTTAAAGTAACCTAGCCTTGCCTGTAATCATTGTGTGTTCAAAGCTGATATATAAGCAACCCTAAAATCAGTCTCACAACAACTGTCTTAAGAATTTACTTTCTCATATTCACCCAGGCTGCATCTGAAGGCTCTTAGTATGAGCTAATTTCTCATGCAATCCTGCTGTCTCCATGCCAATCTGTCACTACATGGTCCTGCACATAATAATGTTTTTTTAAAGTTTTTTACCAATTTCATCTACATTGACAGAGGGGTATAAATACCAAGTTCAATTAAATTCCTACAGATCTTTGAAAATGGTTGCTGCACAGACAGAGATGCAAATTAGAACCCCTTGATAAAAAAGAAACATTATCAAGCTAAAATGTGTGGCTAATCTACACATGCACAAATCCACGGTCTCTACAGCAAACAGAGTCTCTTCCCATTTGAAGATATTGTAAAACATGAGAAGACCGTGGGATTATTTTAGGAGAGAATGGAATAGAAGAAACATGGGAGACTGAAGGTGGATGTAATGGAAACTGGGTATTATTAATACTACTCTCAAGAAACATTCTGTGGGGTTTTTGTTTCTCTCCACCATGATATTGGATCTATTTTCTTAACTACGTGTATTTAATTTTTTAAACATAACTTAAAGATAATTAGGTGGACCAATTCTCAAAGAGATTCCCATAACTAGAACTGAAGGAAATACAAGAAGTCCCACGTGAAATGCACTACATAATTTAAGCTTGTAAAAACTTTACATTATGAATTTATTTATATTTAATTAAGGCAAACTTCTCAGATATGGCAACTGGATTTGTAATTGGGGATTTAAATCAATATGAAACTGTAATAATATGTATCAGTATAAATACTGATTTTGCCAGTACTTCACTTACTCCATGTCTGTATTCTAAAAATACTTACACTAGTTCTCAAACAGCTGTAATAAAACAGTGTTCCTTTTAATATAGCTTAAGCAAAGTAGCGTTTTCCTAGTATAGTTAATAAAGCTCACTACACTTTACCTAAAAAAGCTCTACCTAAATTAAGGGCAGGCAAAGCAAGTATAGTGTTACAATACTGCTCCAATATCGATACTGTGATGTTAAGAATAGAGAAAGAAAGCCAGCAAAAGACCTATGACTGAAAAGCAGACAAGAAAAGCCAAGGAACATTTAAGCAATTTAACATCTGCACAATAGGTAGCAAAAGCACACCAATAAAATACCAAATTAAATTTTGCATGTATATGGACGCAATAAGCTTTTCTGGCATGCTGAAAATTTACCTGAATTATATGAATATAAGCCTTTATCTGGAAAACAAATATTGAAATGAAGTAGTGTCAGGGAAAAATACATGAATCAATACATGTAACAGGGATGTTTAGAACCTTAAACTTCATTATAATTGCTGCTGGAGACTGAAGAATTTGATATTATAGGCCGCATTCCTTCAAAACAATAACACTCAAGCAGCTAGGAGAAATTAAACCACAAAAATGCCAATAACTTCTGGACCAACATTTATACTCAGTAGTCACAGAGGATTAGTAGAGCTATTAAAGTAATTTCCAATTCTGAAATACAACTGCATATTTGCTATAAGATAGTGTTTAAATTTTTAAGGGCAAAATGTATGTTCAACTAGGCATGTAATATGAGCTGCTACCCTTAAAGTTACTGCACATTGCTGCTGGCACCTCAGCGGGAAGTTATCAGCAGAACTTCCTTGAGATGTGGCTATGAATCCTACTTTAAATTTAACAGACTCAGAAGTGATGTTCCAGTCAATCTTCTGCCTCCAGTTAGGACTTGATTCGGTAAATATGTACATACATGAATACATTATCTACATATCATTGTTACCAGTGAATTTAAGAGTCCTGATGTGAGCACAATGATTAAATAGTTGCAATATCTGACTTATTGTTTGTGTTTCTTCAGTCTGGCTGGTTTATGTATTTTAGCTTTCCATACAACCACACTAGTTTTTCTAAGCTTGACAAAATGCAAACTTGACAGTATGCAAACATCTGGACAGTTATGGAAATGTGAATTGTTACTTTGTGTTTGCAGATTCTTTAAATGTGACTTTTATAAGGTAATACAAAGAAGCCAGGAAGTCAGAATAACATGAATAATATCTTCCCATCTTAGCAAGACATTATGAATTATTATTACGATATTATTCCTTATAGTTGAACAGCTCATAGACACCATCTTCAACATTAAAGTCCATGAGTAAATGATGCACCTCAGATGACAAGATATGAGTGTTAGAAGAAAAACAAATTGCTAGCAGGTGCTGTTAAGAATTCACTGGATGACTAGGTACCGTCTCGCAAGTAACACTTTTTCTGGCATCCAGGTATTATTTTAATATGTAGACCATATCACTAAATAATCTACTACTTACAATTCCTATCCCTCTATATTTTCAAATTGGGTTTCTTAATAAACATAATTAATTTTTATGGCCCAGCTCCAGAATTCCATTAGGCTATTGTGCTGGTTTTGGCTGGGACAGTTAATTTTCTTCAAAGTGAATAACCAGGGTTTTTTTCAGCATCATTTACAAATTTTTAGATAGAAGCTTTACTACGTAACTTCTCTAATATTTTTATTCCTTGGTACTAATCTCTTCCAGTTATGGATGTCATTAAAAACTGACTCATCTTTGGCTATTAAATTATGAAAAATGGAGTATGGAAAAGTTTTCTAGTTTACTCCAGCAACATCAGAAAGTCACCAAAGGTTCAAGTGTACCACCCAAGAAAAAAAAAACCTTAAAGAAGAAAAGGAATTGCCAGAGTCTAGCAATTATTTGTGTAATTAAAAATGATGGACTTTCTGAATGTTACTTCTGAAAAAATCTGTAAAAGGGTAGAGCTTCTTGAAGAGCACAAGAATATAAAAATACTGAGATTATAATGGGAGTGAGGACTAAGGAAGCCATGTTTGCTTCTCTATGGTTACAAACAGAAAGGAAAAAGTTAGAATAGTACTAAACCCATCTGAAAATTTCATCAGAACCATCACACTGTCATATGATAGATTATTATGCTACCGTATGGACCTATATCTTTTAGAATCTTTTTAAAGGTTACCTGACTTGCTGTTTTTTCACTGCCTAGCAAGGTTACTTTACCCTATCCAATAACTTATTTCAACAAAGAATATTGCTTTTCTGACATCATTACATAATAGAACAGTAGCTTAATAGTATGATTCTATCAAGTAACCAGCTCAACAATATTCTAAATAATCAAATTTCCTTAAAACTGCTTAAAAACAGAATTTTAAGTATTTTTGTAGTTTAATTTCAATTTAATAAAATTTATTTTTAAATTTTCGAACAGCACAGCATTAATATCTTAAATAAGTTTCTTTTATTAGGAAAAAGAAAAATATTTTGATAGTTTAAGGCCTTTTCAGACACCCCTGTATCATGCTAAATACCTTTTAATTAAAGTATTTAATAAACCATAGATGTACGATAAATATAATAAATCATAGGTGTATAATAAATACAATACTGGTTTATATATTTATATACTATGAATAAATCATCAATGCATGCAAACAAAGAGAACATGCCCAAGGCCTGTGCTCCATAAAAGAAAGAGAAAAATTAAGGAAGAAGCATGAAAAAGAAAAATAAGTGTTATTCTTGTTCTCTAGGGTAAACTTCTTATAATACATTCATCATTCATAGTCTATGTCACTGACCTTAAAATGCTCCATATTATAATTTGAAAAAAAGTCACTGACGCATGTTTCCATTAAGTACCACCCGATCTCCTACTAGTGAACAGCTTTATTATAATTCCCTCAAGTAAGTTTCAGTGATATTGATTTAAAATTATTGTACTAACTTACCGTATTCACAACAAACTAAAAGGAAATTGCTGAGACAGCAAGAGACTGACTGTGCAGTAAAATGAGACACCACAGAATTCCAAGGAAGTCAATCACTTTCGCTAGAAGACTGAGGTTTGAGATGCAGGGGCTCAGATATCACAGTTTAAAGTTTCATATACATTGTAATTAATTATTATTAAACTTTAATGATTTTGGTACTACCGAGTGTATCTCTTAATGTTCTACCATATCGACTTGAAAGCTTCAATATTTAAGTAACGGAAGAGAGGGCTTGAATTAACAGTTGTAACATTCAGCTCATCTTTGATTTTATGATAGAGCCACAGAACTTAAAAAAACCAAAAAGCTCTCAGCACCCAGGAATGACAAGTCCATCTAAAAGACTTTTTAAAAAATAATAAATAACATGTTCCTTTATTTTTGAGTTCAGCCTATCAATTTGTTTTTTCTAGTTATATGTAATAATTTTTTGTGTGTTAAATTCTCAGCATTGCCCGAGAAAATATAGTCTGATGGGAAAATATACAAAGCTGACAAAAGAAGATGAGAAAATCTTTTAAGTGATTCAAAACACTTTACTTATGCATTATAGAATATTTTAATCCATTCTGAATGAATAAATAAAATGTGGAAAAGGAATGTTATATATAGGGGTTTTGTGCACTATATGCAGATTTTTTTGTAGAGCATAACTATACTCAATTTTTGTCCCCACAGTCTAAATTCTCATTACTGTAATTTTTCTCCCTCCATATTTTTTATATGCCTTAAGAATCATGCAACTCAGCAAATGGAGTAATTGATTACTTTAATTACAAAAGTAATGAAAGTCAAATTCCTTTTAAAAGAAGGCTACTTCAGTCTGTTTATAATTATTTTGATCCTGACTGATTTTTCTGGTGTTCAGTTTTTGAAAAAATACAATTTGATCCAGCATTTTGGATTTCTATATGTTGATTTCCAAACACTGTCATTTCTAAAGCCTCTTAGATGTTGTTTTAAGCAGTTTGTCTCACATAGATTTACTACTTTTCTCTTAGTAAGGATGCTCGAGATATAAAACTTCACTTTTCTTTTTCAAACTATATTGTGCACTCTCATGGCAATTAAAAGCCCTCCTTCCACTGCTGTACGTACCTATGCTGTAAACAGAGACCTGAAAATATCTGTTTTTACTGATATTTTCATATTTCTTCCCTTGTTTTGACATTTAGCTGTTATCTACACTGCACACCCACTCTCTGTGGTCTGCAGATCAATAATTCAGACAGCTTGGTTTTAAACCTGCAAAATCTGACTTAGAAAAGTAGTGTCAGTTGCTAAGCATTCCAGAAATTCTTGAAATGCTTAAAGTAAAACAACCATTTATGCTCGTTTGCATAAATGCACAATGCTTCTAAAACGAGTTCAGAGTCAATATAAAACTAATAATAATCGTTGTTCTTCAAAATCCACAATAAATCGCTATTCTTTATCAACTAAACAGTACCAGCTCATACTGCACAAATGCACTCATTACATAGACATAACCGTAGAAGATGGAATAAGAATGCCTCAGATCCAATTTGATGTCTGTTACCTCTGTATTCTGGGCTACATGGAGAGGACATAATTTTTTATTTCCAATCCCATGGTATAAGCCCTGCTTGATTTCTGTATCAGTTCTCAATGAATGGTAATACTAACAATAACTTCCACCCCATTGATCCTAACAACTTTGAACAAAACATTCAAACCACATTCAAGCTGCAATGTAATCTGTAGTAAGCGTCTTACCAAATGTGAGACTGTGGCTAAACCAATTACAGGATTCCCAAATCTTTTAAAAAATAACCTTTTCTGTTTACAATCTCTTTTCTGAGCCAATTTAAAAAGAACTTCATTTTGTCTGTAATTCTAGTTAATGCTGTCTGGAATTCTTAATGTATGACTGATTTTATGTCAAATGTTAGAGAGAAATGAAGCCATTGTAAAAATTCACCTCAAAAGTTCAGCATGATAAGTAAAATAGACTTATTCATTACCTCACATTTCACATAAGAAAAAGCTTAAAATATACTCATTGGATAAAAACTAGTCAGTTTATGAAAATCTGAAATATAATTAGCTAAAAAACCTAGTAAGTCATAATCCTATGTTCTACAGTAGTTCCCATTTCTAAGTAGATGTCTTTCAAAAAATACTGAAGGAAAAAGCATGGTAACAATTTTTCCTCACTAGGAAGTTAATGGGTTGTACGGATCAGATGACTGGGCAAAAGAAGGAGGATCAGTCTGTACCACGACATAATGCCCACCCAAAAATATTGAGAGATAAATATATGTAGAAACTAAGTTACTGTCTCTGAAAGCTGGTTCCTGAAAAATGGCATATGGGACTCTGTGGGAAGCTTGGATTTTGCTACTGGCTATCTGTAAATGTAAGAGTTCAGTCTTCAGGGCTGACAGTCTGCTCTTTGTCGGGAATGGTACAATTCAGTGATATTAAAAAGAGAATATAAGTGGTAAGTGTAGGTGGTTCTTTTAAACTACCTTCAGAGAATAACATTTAAGTATTATCTTCCAATATATATGTATTTATAGCTACTTGGCAATCATGAAGATAAGAAAGATCAGATGTGTAGATGTGTATTTATACAAACAACAAACCGCCTGGCAATTCAAAATATCTCTCTTGCTATTTCTCACGCTAACAATTTTGGGGGGCATGCAATAAAGTACTTCATATTGTACTCACTAAATCTATACACAAAGGCCTCACAGAAATTAACAAAAGGTGGGAGGACTGAATTGCTCAGATTTTGCAGCTGCAGAAATCAAAATCAGCCTACTGTGTAACAGCACAGTAAGTGTCCTAAGATGTGCTTTGAGAAAGGTAGACAAACTTGCCAGACATGCCTTGTCTTTATTCTGGAAATTTTTTCACATTGTTTTAATGTGCCCCTGGATAACATCTTCTGTTTCATCATATAGAATTGTTATTGAAGGATACAAAAAGAGCTTCAGACACAAGAAACTAAGAAATTTAGTTCAACTTAATGTTCTTTTGAAACCTTCAAAACAAAGTAAAAGAAACAGACTTCTATATGTTAATAATATATTAGAAATATTTTACTTAGTGAAGCCAACAGTCATAAGATGTGCTTTACCTGTCCCCTGGTGATGACATTTAGGTTGGGAAGGGCTTTTTGGAGGTCATCTGGTACAACACCTGTTTCAGACTTAGCCACCTTGCATTGTATTGCTTACGGCCATGTCCAATTGAGTTTTGGATATCTCTAACAGGATATTCTACCACTTCTCTGGACACCAAGAAATACTTTTATTTCCATGTCAGAGGTGTGACATCAATTTAAAAAAAAATATATTTTTTTTTTAATTGCTAAAGGAATTCTGCTACCATTGCAGAACTCTGACCAGATGCTAAATTTCCATTTGGATGCCTTTCCAGTTCCCCAAAAGGAGGCATTTTAATTTCAAGAGACCTTGTTCTGTACATGTAAAACTATCTGTTTAAACTTAAAATTATTTATGACACACAAGGATTCAAGAAGTACACATATTCCCAGGACACTAGAGAAAATCCTTCTTTATCGGATGTCAATCTCAGTATGAATGCAAATAGCGTAATTTATTGTTGGAGAATTTACATACTCCTACAATCACAGTGAATGTCTGACGCTGCTTATTTGGCTGAAGTTTTTAGAAAGTCAAGTTGCCAATATATTGCTCTGGGAACAGTCAAGCTAAATCATCTTAATTGAAAAGCAGGACTTCTACACCAAATCTTAGTGTTCCACCAAACCAGAAGTTTTGATAAGTTCTTCCATCTACATTTCCAGACAGGCATATAAGATTGTTCGCTTGAGCACGTAATTTGTATTAGTGTTAGCAGTACTAAAAAAAAAAAACCATACTCTGGTATTTTAAGTCAGTATCATTGAAGAGATCTTTAGTCAAGTATTACTAAAATCTTTTCCAAAATAAAGCAGTTACTGTTTTATTCATTTTTCATGGCAGTTATTTACTGCACAGCCAGGAATTACTATAAACGAACAGGATTTGTTTGCAGGACTGAGTATTTCCTGAAAACCGGAATTTCACTAACTTCACTTTCCTTCCAGTTGTAGGTAGTGACTCTGGAAGAAGCAGACGGGCCCAGTCTACATGGTTCTGTGGCTGGTGTTACCAACACAATTTTGTCTTTTTGATAATGGGATGCCCTACTTAGTACCAGGCTTGCTGGCATCAGATGGGATTCACCTTTCTGAAAGGAGGAAGGGGGTCTTTGCTCAGAAGCTGGCAGGGCTCATTGATAGAGCTTTAAACTAAGCTTGTTAGGAGAGGGGGCAAATATCAGGCTTGCCCATGACAAGTTGTGGGATGAAAGCCTGACATCAGAGGGACAGAGTGCTAGCGAGCCTGTTGCTCTGAGACATGCTGTCTTACAGCACTTGAAGTCTTACAGAGATGAGCCAGGGGCTTCAGAGATAATAGGAAACACCAGTGAAATATCTCAAAGGAATTAAGGGGTGCTCCTCTAAGAAGGTGACACACCTGACAGCCCAGCTGAAGTGTCCCTACACCAATGCATGCAGCACAGGCAACAAACAGGAGGATCTGGAAGCCACCATGCTGCTAGAAAGCTACGACATAGTTGTCATTACTGAAACCTGGTGGGACAAATCCCATGTCTGGAGTGCGGCTATTGATGTCTACAAGCTGTTCAGAAGGGACAGGTGAGACCCCACCTGTCACCATCCCTGGAGGTACTTAAAAGATGGGTAGATTTGGTGCTGAGGGACATGGTTTGGTAGCAGACTTGGCAGTGCTAAGTTAATGGTTGGACTCCATGATCTTAAAGGTCTTCTCCAACCTAAATGATTCTGTGATTCTATGGAAGAAAAATAATTTTAAAACTTTACTAAAAAAACAGTAATGGTACGTGAGAAGACTGAAGAGGATTGAATGGAAACGGTCCTGCTTACCTGTTAACTCTAACTTCTATCTTTCTTTTGTGGATAAGTATAATCTCACAGTTTGAAGGCTATGCACTCTAACTCTCTGTTAACGTCTCTGTTTCAGAATATTATGATATGGAGCATTTTAATCCTTCTCACAATCCAGTGCACAGACACAAATACTCTCAACTACTTGAAATATTTATATACATGGAATTATTTAATAGAGAATCCACATAGAACATACGAAATATGCAAGCTTATTTGCGTGACTCCACACGCATATGTTTCTGTGAGTTTATGTGTGTAACATATTCACACACAAGGACTCAAAAAACACCAAAGAATTCTTAGAAATAGCTTTTAGTTTGTTGGGGGTTTTGTTTTTTTTTTATATCAGTGTCAACTGATATTTCATAAAGTTAATTCAGTGAAGGACAGCTTTAAATCATTGACAGTACTGAGCAGTTAAACTCGAGAAACAATGAAGTATTAAGAAAACAGATTTTCACCTTTACTGTCTTATTCTTACGTATCTATTTTTATTAGCATATTGTATATGCTCTATTTTCAAAATATCGACTGATAACATCAAACTACTGTGAACCAAGTACACAAAACTCTACAAAACAGAATTTTAAGAGAAATTCTATTTGTGAATGTAACCACATAAGAGAGTATCAAGCAAGACAACAGGCCATGGTATTAATTTAGCAATATATGATGCTATATACAGGTCACTTTATTTTTAAGAAGTATGAGTTAAAGAGAAAGGTACTGCACATTCAGTTTTGGCTAAAAAATGAAATTATAAGCTTAATATAGAAGATAGGACTTGAAAAAACAGTATATTGCAAAAGACTAAGATTATTTGCTCAAGCTCAGAATCTGAACTAGGTAATCTTACAAAAAAAAAAAACACACTAGTGTATTGCCCAGTGTTCAGTATTACCATTTTTAGCATGTCAGACTCTCATCAATAATCATAAATGACCTAATTCATAACAGCTACAAACAAACATACAGATTCTGTCAGCTTCCTGTCTACAATAATTTAATATACTTTACACATTAACTATGCACAGTGCGTAAAACTAACAACCTACTTTGTAACCTCCGTGTGGGACTCTCGCCATGGAGTTGTCTGCGTGGCAAATATGGTGAGGGATGGGGAAGTGGCAATGAAGAGACATCATGCGTTTGAAGTTTGTACCAGTGAGGTTCGTCATCTAGTAATGCTGTCTCTAACTCAATAAGAATCTAAAAAAGAAAAAATGGTTAAAAGTAGGAAAGCATTGCATAATAGAATATCTTAAAATAGGTATGTTCATAAATTTCATTCTATTGTTCGCTTATTGTTAAGGACTTTGTCTGAAGTTTTTATAAAAATCTAGCATTTAATATGCAAGTAGTACCTGTGCCTTTTACAACACTAAATATAAAAAAAAATCTTTCACAAAACCTTTATTACCTTATGACAACCTTGACAGTATTCAAATATCTTGTAGCAACTTAGTCAGCAAGATTCCAACATTTTGGCAACTTAAAACTATGGGTAATATGGATTTTAACAAACAATTCTAAAAGAAATTGAGAAACCAACAGTATTATATGATAAGTTCAAGATCACTATTTGTTTACTACTATGTTAAATAATGGCAAATAAAACAATTGTAAACAGTTTTGCTTTGTTATATTAAATATTGTTTTCAAAAACATATCTAAATATGTATCTAAATATGTGAAAGACTCTATTCTATAATAACTACCAATAATTTTATACCTCTCCTAAAAATTCACTTTCCTCCTCTCGAACTCGTGCTTGGTCCCAAAGGGTAATTTCTAGCATTCGTTCTCTAAACTCTCTCCGATGAACTGGAGAATAAATGAATGTCTGATTCCACTTAGGTTCCAATGTTTTCTTTACTGTTTTTGTTCTTCTTTTATTTTTATCACTGCAAAAAACAATTAAATATTAAAAATGCTCAAAAGACCATTATACTGTAATAAGTATATAATGGAAAGTAGGAAATCTTAAATCAGCACTACATTTTGTAGCATTATGGGCAGTATAATCCATGTCAAGAGTAGTCTTTTATGATAAAATAAGGTTCAGCATATACATTCAGGATAATTCATAACTTCATATTAAAAACTAAAGTTAGGTAATTTCCAATTCATGTGCCAATTCCAATTTCAAGAATTTCCCTGAAAAACAGAAGTGTTTTAATATGCTTGTTTTGGAAACGGCATTTTCTAAAGCAAAATATACTTCTGTAAATGGGATTTCCATGAGGCACAGCCTGACAGTAGAACACGTATGCAGGTAACATTGGGCATAGCAAAAATCTGCATTTCAGATAAACGAACCGGCTGGTTCACTCCAGCTTCCAGTCCTACAGCAGCTGACTCTTAAACTGCAGAGCAGGAGAGAGCAGCTGCTCCACATGAAGGAATGATCAGGGAGCTGTGGGTAGTGTGGGGCCTTCTCTGCACCGTTTTCCTACTAAGGACTCCACAGCTGGGAAACCAGAAGCCCTGAGAACGAGTTACATGTCCTTTTCCAGCAATGCTGGAAGGAACAGTGTTCTCAAAACAGCTCCCGAAATCCTTTGGGTCACCCCAAGGATCCACCCAGGTTGAAGGTACGTTCAGGAGCCCAGTGAGGACTCCATGCAAAGCTACCGTGGAACCCAGCTGCGGCTCCAGGGTGTTGTTGAAAGCAAAGTGTTTTGCAGAATAGTTCTGCTTGAAAGAATTAATTTTTTTCTGATGGAAACGACTTTCGCTGGAAAACACCCACACTCCTTCTACTGAGAATACTGATAAGAGTTCTTGTAACAATGCTTAATTTTAAACCTGCTGATTGCTGCATAATGTAGCTGTAATATTAATTAATGTGGCTTTTTTAATATGGCAATGCAGATACTGTTTGCTAATACTTGCAACTGTAATATAGTTATTGCATTTCTAAACTGTTACTTAGAAGCTGGATCAAAATATTAAATAAGAAATAATACTTTTAGACACATTGTTAAAACAAATAATGTAATTATTTCTATTATACTAAAGATTTGTTTACCCTTGAGAACTGAAATAAGTTACATTGGACAAGCTTTTCCAGCGAAATTTGTCTAATCAAAAAGAGTTCAGTATCTTCAGCCAATTTAATGCTTGACTTTAGTGTGTTTTACCTCTAGCACGTTTCCTTCAAATACACAAGAAACACATTGTTGCTTACTTAGTTTTTACTTCTAAGGAAAGGAAAATGAATTTGCACGTCAGAAAAGAAAACACAATTCAGTAAGACAAATTACTGATTCTTATATAAGTGATAGAAAACATATATAATAACTAAAGAAAAAGTTCTGAATACTTCACGTAAGTGGGAAACACCAGTATAGCATAATAAAATTTCATGTTATGTAACTTTTTGTATATGTACACTTGAAAGTATTTGATTAAATATTTTTCTTGTATGTATTTTTAGTTATTACAGGTTTCATTGTGAAGCATTCTGAACACAGACATTTTTGGCAGCCTTATTAATCTTGAAAAAAGCAGGTAAGATCATTTAAGCAGACCTGATTCTCAGTTTAGCGCAGCTTCAGCATCTCCAAAGACACTACAGCGATTTGGAAAAACTAAGAAACTAGTCCAACAATATAAATATTGGTGAGCCCAAGAAAATCCATCCAAAAACTTTTGGCATCAATGACACAGCAAATTATGCAGTCATAGAAATTTTTCTTGTCAACGTACGGTATACAATGGAAGTGGGAAAGCAGTATCTTCCAAAACACTGAATAGCTTTAATTTCTGCTGAAGTCAGTTGGCACTGAAGATAGTTATCATCTTCCCAATTTAGATATTGGGAAGAGAAAAGGATGTAAAAAAACCTGTAAAGTTACATCCTATTCTTTTGATTCAGCAATACAATGACCAATCTTTTATATACTGAGTGAGGTTAAATCTCTGAATTACTTTGTTGATACACTACAAAATAAAGCTAAACATTTTCCCCTAGTGACACAATCTGAAGAAATACCATTAAAAAAAAAAACTGAGAAACACATTATCCCTACCACCACAGTTTAATTTTCCCTAAATGCATACATAATGTCCACATTACGATCATTCCTGTGCTTTGGGGGAAGTTTTCAAGGTGCACCTGGGAAGTCTCAACTGAATCCCCTTCAGCCTTAACTCACTTATGCTGTGATATGAAATCTATGGGTTTCAGATGACAAAACTGCTGGACTGATCGCTCCAGAAATCTGTGAACCTAACTTTATAGCATTTTCATTGCACGACAGGAGAGTAACTGTCATAGAAAATAAGGGCATTATAACAGATTAACAACATTCTTTGCAAACAACAGAGCCCCATGCAATAACGTATGTTTACCTTTCCTTTTCTATTCAGTATTTAATAAGATATCCATTGAAATTGAGTTTGTGTTTAGTGTTCAAAGACACGATGCTGTTACATAGTATGTTCAATACAGGAACCCCAAACTGTAAGATTTTTCTGCATATGTATGACCACTTAACTCAGCTGTGTGTGCCATATGAGTATCAGATTAATTCTTACTTAAATGTTCTTTGTCTTCACCCTACCTTCTGTCTGGAAGAAAGTAAATTTTAACATAAGGATTCCTTGGCCTCCCATCTTCCCTTGAAGGAAGATCCTTTGCTCCCAATATCGTCACTATTAACTGATGACCAACCTTGTCATACCACAGTTTTATCTGCAATGAGAAGATATTAATTAGTGAAAACTCATTTCTACAACAAAGCAGCATATTAATCCTTAAAATTAATTTTGCTCATAAGCTTCCATTTATATTGGTTATTTAAGCAGAAAATACCATGTTCTCCTTTGTATTTATAACAAAGCATAAAAATAAATTAATACTATAATAGTTTCAGTATGTACCAGGAGTTACTCTTTTTTAAAAACCCTATACAATAAGTACATTATTTCATGCTAATTGTTTTTCACATGGTGGTCTGGTTAGGATTATTTTTTCTTGGCAGTGATACTGTATTACTTGCATTACTGATGTATGGTATTCATATATATACATTTCTAAAGAGTTTATGCACAATGAATGGATGAATTTTTCATGTCCTGTTGTGCTGGAAAGACTATGGGATAAGACCATAAATACTTCAAATCTCTAAATGGTTTTCAAGATGCAGAGCCCTCCAGAAATTGTAAGACAGGGAGGCTCAGCAGTCCAACCCTCTTCACAGTCCAACTCAGCAACAACAAGGCAAAACCTGTAGAAATTACTCATCTGTAGAAATTATTATTAACCAGTCTTAGACTCGTTCTGCTATCCTTTTTTTACTACAGGCATTAGAAGCTGCTATTTACCTGTTCCGGTTTGAATACTAGAGCTGCAAATACATTATTCAAGGAGAAGATACACCTACTTTAGAGCACTCACTGTGGATGGGGGAAATGCTGCGGTTAGGACAAAACAAAGCTTTCCAAATAGCCAGGGTGCAATACCATGGTGGTACCACTGCGCTACCATTAACTGCAGCTGAGAGAGGAGACTCTCTTCAAGGGGAGTTTGCCTGAGACCGAGGACAAGCTAGAACATTCAAAGGGAACACTGACCCTGCCTGAAACTAAGGGGATCAAAGAGGATAATGTCCAACTTCACATCTCACCAAGCAGTGCACCTTTAGGCATGAATATACCCTAGCTAATGTAAACATAGTCAGGGGAAAGTACACTTTCTGGAGCCCCATCTTGCATCATTTCAGAGATAAGGTCTCCATCTCCTGTCATAGCTCCTCATCTTCAGCAAGTGACTGATAGTCACTTAATGAAAGGTCTTGATGCAATTTTCAAGACTTTTTACCCACCAACTAGAGGCTGATTTAGCCTTCTGCCATTCCTAGCGTTTCAGTAAGTGAGATTACACTAAGACACACTAATTCATTCAATGGTGGCAGTTCACTTCTTCTTTCTCCATTACTTTGCAACATCTTGCAACTCCCATAACCACCAAACAGTAATGTTTGAACTTATATTAAAAAGGGGAGGATACTTGTCCCCTATTATCGTGCTGTTAGCCCTACTACTGACTTTATAGGTTTCTGCTACCAACAGTAGCTCTGTGGCTACTAAAGCAGAAAACTGTGTGAGAGAAATTATGCTTATTCAAGAGACTTCTATATACTGTTCCTACATTCCTGCAAAGCAAGGGCCTTAGTCAGTATTTTTTCTAAAAAGAATTATCTGGACTATTAGGTATCTTCATCCAGCTACAGATCACAAGTAGAAAGCTTTGCACTAACTTTACGAATCCAAAGCAAAGCTTTAATGACCTCTGAAGTGCAAGTCAACTTAAATGTTCTCTGACACTAAATGTATCTACCCGCAGGCTTACTTGTGAGTCCTTGAGCAAAGGACATACTTGGCTGGTCACACACCCTGAGGGGAGTAGCCATGAATACAATCTTCTTCATCTGCTTTTTTGGGAAAAATTATCCTTGCTTAAGCAGAATGCAATGTATACGTGATCCAGCCACTATCACAAACCATGACCGAGTGAAGGTGAGATAATCCAGACACAGGCGCCAGAAATATAACCAGAACTGTGCGTTCATATTCAATTTAAATATTTCTTCGCTATATTTGTTTCAGACTGGATTTTTGCAGGAAAACTTCAGCCAAGATGTTTGAAGAATGACTCTAAGCAGAAAGTTAAACTGCCTGACACAATTTCTTTGAGGTGCTCTAGCATCTGTGTTTTGGGACAAGAACTTGAAATTGCATTGACTTATAGCTTCTACTTTTTTCTTGATGCTCTAAAAATAAATTGGAAAAACTTCTACATAATGGGCATATTTTCCCTGTAATTCCCTGCTGTTTGGCTTGTTACGGGAAAGGTCAGGAGGCAGAATTATGACCAGGCGGCTCTCTCTTTTCTGTCTTCACACTGCTAGCACTCCAATATACAGTACAGGAACTTATAACCCAAGAAGTCATTTGACTTGGACGCAAAGAGAAGAAAGGAAAAAACTAGGAGTGAGAGAACAGACAAAGAACCCCATGGAGGGGAGGACAGGATTGCTTTCTTGTGGGGTTAGAAGAAGGAAGAAGGAACAAATCAGAAACTGCTTTAGAATTACTGGGAAAGTAAAGGATACAGGATGCTCCTTGGTGAAACACAGGAAGAATGGAGCCACTAATGTCAGGGATCATAGAAGAACAGAGTGGCAAAAACAGACTGAATGAGAAAAATGGAATGAACTGAAAAAAGAACCAGCCATTCTGTAACTGGCACAAAATGTGTTACACAGAGAGACTGGGATGAAAGAAAATCTGAAAAGAAGTCAAGGCAGAAAACTGGAAAGTGAGAAACAAGGAGTTAGATTAGCATACTGAACATGGAAAATGAGTTTGGGAATAGGACTGATCTAATTCTGACTCTCTTGTGCATTAAGTGTTATGACAGTACTCAGATGGTATGGTATTTTCCTATAAGAACCTTGTCTTTTCTATTCACATAGGAAGGACTGCCATTTAAGACAGCCAGGCACAGTCCAAGAGGACTGGATTTCATCCCTTCCTCTTTCCCAGAGCTCTTGTGTACTGAGGGTGGAGCCCTTAAAACATTTCAAGAAGTATTCACAAATTGCCTGTTCTTCATTGTCTGGAAGCCTGGCATGAGACCCTGGAGCCTGATTTGTAGTGCAAAGTAAAGTCTTGGAATTGAAGTCTGAGGTGTGTATTACACCTGGACAGAACCTGGTTGTCTCGGACTCTGTAGTTTTCCAGTTCTTAACCAATAAATGCAGTAAATCCTACCACACCTCATAGAATATTATATATATTTTATGTTGTGAAATAAACATGCGATAGCTTATGTGTAACAGAAAAGCTGCTGAGGAAATTATTTTTTTGTTTTACAGCTTTGTTGAGTAGTATGCAGAGAAGATTCTTAACACCAAAAAGTGAATAACTTTTAATTATTCAATCCAGAGGGTGAAAGCCCCACAAGAATGTACAGGTATGACGCTCAGCACTGAGAGACTTCAGCAGCTAACTGAGCAGAATCTACAAACCTCCAATTCAGCAGTTTTTAACACATGCAGGAATGCCACTTTTAAAAGCTAAGAACACCTAAGAAACTGCGACGATACAATTCTATCTAAATGAAGGGAAGACTAAAATTACTACACATAAAATACACCATAAAAAAAGCATGCTGGCTCATGCTCGTGTGCAGATTAACACCTGTAAAAAACTTCTTGAATAGGACTTTGTCAACCTAGGTAATTTAGAGAACAGGTATTGAAAATTCACTTAGAAAGTTGGATAACCTGAATGCTTCCTAAAGATCTTTCCACTTGGTGTTGAAGTCCTGGAAACTTAATTGTCATACACACCATCATAATACTTCCCTTCCCTAGGCTCCTTCCCTAGGCAGATATGCACCTAATTCTTGACTAAACTTCTGTCATAACCTACATTCAGGCAAACAGGCATCTAAACTCAATGTGTCCTGAAATTGTGAAATGGTCTGTCACCCACAGAGTGGTGAATCTGCTGCACGCCTTGAGACAGGCCTCCAGGTCAGAATACTTGCCATGCAAAGCGCAAGTAACAAGAACTCTTCAGCAGTCAGGTGATGAAGGTAGTCATCAGAAGGAAGAAGAGATGAGGGTCTCGTCCCAGCTTCATAGGATTCTTTCTAGTTTTTTACCAATAGCGGTCTAACACAAGATCAATACACATTCTGGGAAACAGGTCTGAATCTGCTACACTAAAATTAAGCTTTCTTTGCTATCACCACCCACTTATATTCCCAGCCACACAATATCTCAGCTTCAGATGACAGTTTATACTCCAAAGAAGAAAAGAACATTTAAAGGCACTTTAAGTAAAGGCACTTTTCTGAGAAACAAGTTCAATCTCTTCAGTCTAAACAGGGCTTAGACCACAGATGTCCTGTTTTTGGAATGAGTCTCCTACACAGAGAAGAGTATACAAAAGCCAACTGTTGGCGTTGCATCCTAAGTGAAGATGCAGGCATCTAGTACTCCTGTTTGGTCCGCTGCAGCCTCAGAAAAAGATGCCTCCCTCTGGAGAACTGGCTCACCCTCTGGAGTAGCCTAACTTTCAGATAGAGTTAATGGGCATAGGTGTCCTTTATTTGGGTTGGATCTTACATCTGCAGATATTGAAGTACTTAGTTCGTTCCTCC
This sequence comes from Xenus cinereus, assembly GCA_025774025.1. Taxonomy (NCBI): domain Eukaryota; kingdom Metazoa; phylum Chordata; class Aves; order Charadriiformes; family Scolopacidae; genus Xenus; species Xenus cinereus. Next base: position 139,832,044 of record JAOXJK010000012.1, on the reverse strand, counting down.
AACTGTACAAGTCTAAGCTCCTCCCCAAGGCACCTCAGACTTTTGTGAAGCTAGTTATAAGTTATACAATTTAAGCACATAAATTCAGTTTACTACATTTCATCCTTTTTCTTTTAGATCTCATCTTAACTAGACATTTTATTCAAAGCACTGATTGATGTCAGAGTTCTAGAAAAGAAGTGATCGTGCAATTAGAACCCATACTCTAATACATATGCATAAAGTAAACCACTTAAGAAAATCTAGGTAATATTATTATTATTCCTATATTCCTATCTCATCAATGTTTTACTGTTTGCTTAACTATGCAATTCTAATGTGGTTTTTTTGTGAAGTACATACAGGCACACCATATCTTAAGTGATAATTTTAGGTTTAAAAGCATAATATTTGAAGTTTTTCATTCTATCCTACACTTTATTTCTTTATTTATTACATAAGGGTTGCTTCATAAATCTCATGGAAAAGAGATAAAACTTGTGCCATTGGGAGAGACTGCCTGCCCTGCAGCCTGATTTCTAGCACCACAGCCTACTCAAATATCACTATGTTTAAGAGACATCTGGCCAATCATTTTTGTTCTTCTGTTGTTCACCATAATTTTTCATGTAAGCTACATAGCTGTTTATTAGTGTAATATTTTGAAACTGAGATACTACTTTTCTTTCTTTCTTTCTTGCATTATTCTGAAATAAGAGACACACCAGCAGGATCTGTTGCAAAAAGAAAATATAAAAAAATCTCAGTTTATTTTCAAAAATGCTTACAGCAATCAGTTTATTTGGATTTAAGATTATGTAGATGCAGAAAGTGGCCTGAGGTAGTAAAGTCTTCGGTGTACCTGAGGTGAGCTTTGGATGTTGTTAAAATTACCTCTATCAAATCCTGACTACTGAGGGTTGCTAAACCAAACTATTATTGTTTTCTGCTTCAGTTACTGTCTGATATGCTGGAAAAAATACAAGAAAAGGCTGTCAAACTGAAGAGCTTCAAGGATATGAAGCCCAGAAAATTATGGAGGAATTTCGGCTGCCCTAATCTAGATTTCTTTTAAAAAAATTATTTTTTAGTGGCTTCATCTTGATTTCAATAATGCCAAATAGATACATGCATATATTTTTATTCACGATCAAATATACTGATGTTCTGTATTAAAGGAAGAAGGATGTTTGAAATATTTGAAGTTAAAAAACCCCAGTGGTTTCATGGCAACGCTGGCTCAAAAGGAGGGTCCACCAAGTAAACAAGAGATACTGCATAGAAAACGCAAATTTAAGAACAGATTGTTCCTTACAAACGTATTGCAACATATCGCTCCGGAATTAGAAAATTGCTGGTATGCTAAACTAAATTTGAAAGTTCAGGAAATGAAGAGACACTTTTCCAAGTACTGTAGAATTCATAAAGGTTCAGGAGAAGTGTGCATGGTAGGAAAAAAAGGAAATTGAGTGCTTTTCTTCCCAATAAAATAATAAAGATAGCTTCTAAATCATTCAGTGATAGAAGAGCTAGAAAATGAATGGAATGACATGGAGGGACATGTAGCAGAGGAACTTCTGCCAGAATCTGGGATATTTATCACCAGGATCAGTTTCAGACTAGCAAGCAAAGAAGATGCAAGCAAGAATAAAGATGTACATTTCCTGTTGAGAACAATGAAACAAATAGGTATAAACAGAAATGTTTGGAGATCTTCATTCTTGTAGGGAATTCTACAGACACAGCTATACCACAGCCCACAACGAAATGTATACTTCCTGACAACCATAAACAACAGCTCAGAGCTCTGAGTTAGCTAATTTCTCATGCCAAAAAGTAACCAGAGTTCTGTACTGCTGCTGGATTGCTTCTAATATCCTTGCTCAAAGATCACTGGAGAATTTCAGTTCTTCTCTGCAGCCTGCATTGTAAATGTATCTTAAATTAATCCATTTTAAACTGTCTACCAGCCCTACTAAAAGTGGGCAGATGGGGGACTTTTGTTTTGGTCTAGTTGCAAAGATGTTGCCAAGGTCATAAGTTTGAGTTTTTCAGGAACTTGTCACAAACATTATTTTCAGCTTTCACTGTTACTGAGCTCTGCAGAAAACTGTTAGAGAGGTACACGATGGCTCCACAGACATTGTGCAGAAACAAAATTGGGGCTAAAGAGAATTCTCGTCCACAGTATCAAAAATAATGCAACCAGAGGTGAGAGAGTAAGCCTCGTACACTTTCACCTCTTGCTGGATATTGTCTATCAAGCATTACACTTGTTTTATTTTCTTAAACAACTACCATAATCCTTTGATCAAAGTCATTCTTTTTTATATTAGAGGATATTAATCTAAGTAGAACTGACAATTTTATGTCTATTTTTTCATTTTATATAATGTGGTTAAAATAAGGAACTACTACATGTTCCTTCTACATTACAGTATTTCATGAAACATGCAGGTTTCAGGCAGACCTGAACCATCAATTGTCATTATAATTTCTTACTTTATTTTGCACTATAAAGAAAATAAATATTAAAAGACTACTTATGTCATATACAATATTTACTTTTATGAACTACTTAACAACTTGTGGTTGAATTTGTACCCCTCTTTCATTCCATTACCATGAGCAGAATTCAACTTTAATCATGCTAAAGGACGTTTTAAATTTTTAATACAAAGCCAGTTTATGTCAGTAGCACATTAGTAATATGTTAACCTAAACCATTACTATCAATACATTACTTTTTTAATTTCAATTTTTTTCTTAGAATTTTTATTTTGAATTTACATTTAAGCAGTTGTGAGGACTAATTTCGGGAAATAATGTACTGTAAAAAAAAAAGGTACTTTATTAAATATGAGTCATAACCAAACCATTTCCCACAGTCTTATTTAGAATCCCTTTATAAATATATATATGATCTTTGCTCCACTTGAATATGAAATTCAGTCATCTCATTCTGATCATTTAGATCATCCTTTACATCTTTCTTTGAGCAACTGATCAAACAAGAGAAACATTTATACAGCTCGCACACAAAAGATCATCTCCATAAAGATATTTCGTAAGAAAAGCAGGTAATATTCTATTTACAAAACTGAAAAACATGCAGCAAAGCAAGATAAGCATTGTAACATATTAGTAAAACCTACTTTTGCATTAC
>JAOXJK010000012.1:139783890-139816946 GCA_025774025.1 Xenus cinereus | reverse complement strand
GGGGGGAAGAGAAAATCCTTAGCAACTGTAGACATCTTCAAATTCAGTGATAAGCAAGCCTTTCTTCACAGCCCTGGTGTGATCAGCTATGGAACTTCTGATGGAGAAGTGAAAAAGGGAAGGATGTGACTGTAGGCTGTAAGAACTTGGAAGAAAAAGAAGAGATGAAGAAGGGGAAGTATTCACAGTCTAATATAACAAAGCAGCTATAAATTCCCTATTGCTATGCAAGAAAAATTTAAGTTTAGAGACTGAGAGATAGCTCTGAAAGTTAAGAAAACTGGGCCGTGTAAAGCACCAAAGAAGTCGTCCCACACAGTGCTAGCTATTCATTCAGATATGTTCTCTATTAGATAACAAGAAATAATTTCATAGATTTCATAGATGAAGATGATGAGAATATGGATTCAAGACTGTCCAAAGCATATTGATTATGTCATTAGCATACTGTATTTTGGGCAAAATTCTATATTACAGACTTCCAGTAAGTAGAGTTCATCATCAGTTCATAGCTCAAATGTGAGTATCTAATTTTATATATATTATATAAAAATGGGAATAGAGAAATAAAAATCAAGAGCCAAGAACTGCAACAATAAAGAGTATATTCACAGTTTTGGAGGCAATATAGGCTGGATCACCAACTAAACAACCAGAGAAAGGAATCTATTTTTGACCATATCAGCAGATAGTGCCAGGGACTCTCTCAGAGAATACAGGATTTCACATCAGCTCTTTTTACTTACTGGTGTGATTTATCATTCTAGCTCTGCTTTTGGTTTACAGAATTTTGCATACAATTTTACCATTTACAATGCTCATGGATCTGTTTTATATGCTCTGCCCTAGAAGTGAGATTTAGCAACTTTTTTATCATATTTAATATGAACATTTATGAAACCACTTACCCTATTGGTCTTGAAACAACAAGCTCCACTTGTGGCTCAGGTTTGGATTCTAAAATGATGTTATACACTTCCTCAAACGTGGCTCCTTGTAGTAGCCTTCCATTCCATTCTAATACTTCATCACCTATAATTTCAGTAATAATACTCTGCTTAGGAAGTCTGCCGCGGACTGTAATTACAAGGACAATTTAAGCCATCCTACTGCCAGTTTACTGCATTGTGAAACCTGTGTTGTAGATTAAGTCTGGAGTCCTTCATGCAGTAAAATCCTGAGTATTAGTTTCCTGCAGCTCAGCTTCAAATATGTAAAGGTCAGCTAAACAATAATATCATCAGTAGGACACCTATTGAATTAGATATAACTCTTACTCACTTTGGCAGCTGTGGCTTACAGAAATCCCAACGTGCTCTTTACAAAATGTAGATCTTTAAAACAGCGTATTTCATCAACTTACTACTTTGAAGATCCATTTACCTCTGCAAGTTTAGAATTTAAGGTTCAGATAGCTCTTATGCTAATAGTCAATACTTATTGCACATTCTCTAATCTAGCAATCCATTGTTTGCATGCTGGGATAGAAGCAGTTTCTTAGGTGAGCTGGTTCTGTTCACCCATTTGCAATAGCTTGGTTTGCTCTAAATAAATATACACCACAAAATGACTGGGCAGAACATTAGTGGAATATTATTTTGAGTATAAAAACATTTTTCTGGGAAAACAAATTTCGAAATATGATTTTGAAAAACATGAGAATTTATATATTTCACAAAAGCAGCAATGTCAATAACCTATAACTGAATATCAGGTTGAATTCTGCAGTAGTTCATCACACCTATTGAACATAATTTCATATCTAATTAAACTTGCTCACTTGTTATGACCTTCAGAAAAGCAATTCAGCAGGATAGATCTATAGCAGATACATACCTGGTCTGAGATGCCCCACTGTATCAGCTAAGCTTCCTTTTTTAACTTTGGTGATAAATGCGCAGAGTCGGCCTGATTCAGTCATCTTTCCTCCTACTACCTGTTTCAAAGAGGAAGTATTTTCATAGAATGAAAATTACTTTAAATGACTTAAATTTTCTGGCAACAGAAAGAATTCAATTATTTCCTTGATTTTTTGATAGCCCAGATAAGACAGATATACGTGAAAAAAACCACCACAGAATGTTGGCTACAACAGGTTATGTTTGTACCTATTCTGTCTACTCGTGTAATTTAAACCCAATGTAAATAGAGAATGCTAAAGCTTCTAAACTTTAGCATATATATATAGTATTTCACTGTATTATAATTACCACCCAAAAAAGGTATTAGTCATTAGACTGCTTACTGCAACACTTTTTAACTGAAGACAGATATATTAATGTAACAGAACTCACAATGTCCACACTAAGCATCAAACACCTCAATTAATCCATTTCACGTTGGCTAAGCAAGTCAGATGAAAATATCTGTCATACTGAAGATTTCTCCACAGGAAATTTCAACAAGTTTGACCTTAATATTTATCTTGGAATCAGGAGATTCACAGTATCAGAATCAGTTATAATTGCATAATCTTCAAATTTCTAAGGTTTCTTAATAGTCTTCATACTTAGATTTAAAATCCAGTTTATGTTACTTTCAATAATGTAAATAATTGAAAATTCAGGTTAGGAATAACTAACTGCTGAAAGTCACTCTTTCAGATGTCCACAGAGATTAAAAAGTAGTTACTCTTGAATCTAAACTATTTGTGAATCTCAGTGAAGAGTTCATCCTTATAATAGAAGATTTTAGAATTTTAGACAGACGTTTAAACAAAAAGTACTTAATAATGGCACTGTTAGTCTCCTGTCTTGCATTTTCTGACATTAAAACAATAACAGGCATACCAGAAGTGATTCTTAACTGTCATCTCCACTGACTTCAAAATAAAATCATTTGTCAATTAAATAAAAAATTGAAAAATTTCCAAAGCATATTAGTACGTAAGTAACCACACTGATTTAATACCCATTTAAAGTGTATGACTATAGCCTAATCTGTGTACCCAAAGTGAAGTCAGTGGCATGCTAAGTAGAGAAGAGAGAATTAATCAAAATTTGTAATGATTTCTCACAAGAATGTTGAATCAAAATAAATACATGATTGTTTATTTTACTGTGTATAATTCATTCATTCTTGTTCTTGTACTGATATTGCTGGAACTGCAAATAGTACTACACAAAAATGAGATCAACATGTGAGCTAGAAATACCTTCATAAAGTGTTCAAAGAGTAGTGCATCATGAAAAAGATTCAAACGCATTACTTTGTGATAATATACAAGAAATATTAAATAATTTTCTGTCTTGTGTATTTAAAATGTAGCAAATCAAACAATCAGAGGGGAAAAAAATCCCGAATCAGTCTCTTCCATTGCCAGACTCTGCTCTGGATTGAAATGTCATTAACTTTCAGGTGTCCCCTTGATCTTCAAAAGAGGTTATTTATTTTTCACATTTCTCCCCTCTTCTGGGAAACAGAAGTTATACCATGGTGCAATCCTTAATACTGAAGAAAGTGACAGGGCTTGGCTTGCCCAGAAAGGATACAATTAGTACCCTGCAGAGCAGACATTCTCAGCAAACTTGTGAAAACATGCCTAGTCTTTCAGAAAAATACAATTTTTTGAGCCTGTCAGGGACCCTGTAAAATTACTCTTGGTAATTAATATAAAAATTTCTCTGTATTGTAATTTTGAGAATGATGAGACGTTATAGATAACAACATGCATACACTATATAATATGAGAATGCTTCCATTATAAAGGTAGCTACTTTCACTGAGATTTTTTAGTTAGTTCCAAAATTATTCATTACCAACCTTCAATCCAAGCATTGCTCCTGAGTCTCTAGGCACACTTCCATCTTTTAGGCGTTTATTTAACAAAATCCGACCAATGAGACGATCTCCATCTTTGGATGGTTGCCAAGTTACTGGATGCTATCATATGGTGTTAATGGAAAATACAGTGAATAGGACTTTAAAGGAAAATATTTCAGTAATACTTTTTATTTCCTGATATAGTTCAAAAATGCCATGAAAGTATTATGATTACACTAATATTTAATCTAATAGAATAACAGAAAACTCTGCTGGAAAATATTTATAGTCCATCACAATATATGTCTAATACTTAATAACCTTATCTATTTTACTAAATCCAATTTGTAAATATATAGAATGATCTTTATGCCTTGATTAGACAGATATAGACAACTATACATAGTTGTCTACACACAGTGGCAATCAAACCTGAGTACTGACAAAAAAAAAATGTAGAGGTCTAGTATAAGAGTAATACTGAAAAAGAATTTTAACTCAAACAGAAATTTGATATAAGACATTTTTGCTTTTTCCACTAATCCAAACATGTCAGTTTTCTCTAAAATTGACAAACTTATTCAGTGTTTTACTTTCTCTCAGTAGTAGTATATTAAAAATTATAGAATACATTAAAAGCTATAGTCATTACCCTACTTAAATGTATAATTTCTTTCTTGGAATAATTACTTCACATGTGAAGGACAGTCACAGTGAACATTATTATTCCATTACTACACATGGGCACAGTTATACTTGTATATTGGCATAATTAATAAAATTTTAACATTTTATTTTGTGTAATCATAGTACTTTTTCACAGAAAACTACTATTTCATGCTCTATTTCATGCAAAATTAGCAGGCACAGACAAATCTGCTCCCATTACAACTAATAACTCTAAAAAGATTCATCATAATCTCCACCAAACAGAAAGCAAAAATAAAAAATACCAAAGCAGATGGCAAAGCCTTTAATTCTGCACAATACTGCACAAAAATGGCATGGCAACAAAACAAAAGAACAACCATGACAGTGAAAGGGAAAAAAGAAAAACAACTTTTCTGTGCAGAGAGACCCAATTTTCTCCCTTTTTCACCTGGGGTTTAAACTATTAATTTAATTTCAGCCCCAGGAGTTTGAACACAGTAAATCAAATAAGCCAATCAGTAGAATCCTTATTGTTAATTACTTTATACTTGAAGGTAATACCACGATATGCTATTATGCAACCATAAGAACAACATTCCTTTATGCCTCTCAATTTTTTTCTTAGGCTGCCAAACAGTAAAAGCTGCAAGCATGCAGAGACTTTTCATTTGTTTTTCTTTTCTGCACCTTAAGAAATGCTACATTGTCTCTAGAAACACCCTATCTCTTATTTTATGCACTATTTTAATGAGTGACAGATAGCAAACAAAGACCAAATGAGCAGGTTAAAATGCAGGCTCCGTAATCTCAGTACCTTCTCGCTATGGCTATGTTCCTCGTTTAGAGTTGTGCTACTACACGTATCTACCCCAGAGTCTTTTATCTGAGGCTCAGACCATTCCAAGTCCTCTTCCAAAGAGTGGCCACCAAAGCACACCATTTTCTTTTGCCTCTGGGATAAGGTGTTAGAATCCGACAAAACTGCCTGCTCACTAGTTTTTCTTTTTCCCCTTTGACTGTCCCCTATAGGTGTGGGATAAAAAAAAGGATACAAAAAAGAAAACATGCAAAGGTGTAAATAAAACAAAGGAAATGTGAAATGATAAAGGAAACTAAATGGTAAGGCTCCACATGTCTCACCAAAGACATTGGGGATGCCTCACTGCTATGCCAAGACGTATGGTCCAACCAGTTGTAATCCATGTCTCCTGTGAGAATCAGACAGACAAGATAGTGCAGTAAAGGAAAAGTGAAAGAAAGGACAGACAAAGATACAGTAAAATTGTAGAGACTTCTGATTATTCTATCTGATTGATAACCTCTGCTAGCAGGACTTGCAAAGTGCTCCCAAGAAAAATGTAAGGCTCCAACAACAGAGTACATAGAATATGAAATACAGTGAAGGAGGTACATTTGTGTGTGTCTATGTGTGCATAAAATTATGTACAGTATAAAGCGTCATTGCTTCAGCGTTTTTAACCGTTTCTATAAAATTACTTATAGTAAATTAAATGAAAATGCAAATTGTATTGTATTCCTAATAGAATTTTCAGAAAGAAAAACATCTGACTATGGAATGAGTTTTCATCTAAAGAAACGGTTTTGTCTCCAGGAACGTATTTCTTTGCTTTTCTAGCACAAACTAGTATTTATTCTAATCACTTTAATAAAATACTTAAAACAATGGTATTCTATATTCAACTGTACAGTAGATGATGTTTTAAGGATGGTTAAATGATCTGTTAAATATTATACATTGGTAAGAAAAACAAATATAGAAACTATTTTAAGAATAAAAACCATATTAACTTTGTTTGAAATTCCCAGAGAAATGTCCACTGGTTAAATATCAGGAAAAATTCGATTAAGTACAGATACTTCATAACTGGGAATAAATGTGCAGAGTTTTTACAAAATATATATGTATTTTATAGAATCAAAATTTAACCTGTATGGCAGAAACATAGTAGGAAGAAAGGTTTAAAAACAGTTTTAAAGAAAAGGTCTAAATTAACGTTGCTGTCCATAGAACTGGAGAGTGACTTATGAATTTTAATAAAACATTCTATTTTATGTAGGTAATTTAAATTGTAAATTATGCCCACACATTTTGCATTATTACATTTCTCTCTGTTTTTTCCCCCACCATTGCTACTACACGTTACGTGAAAAGTATTTTGTTGCTACATGCTACATAATATTTTGATAGAGAATTTTTGATGCAGAAAAAAATGTTGACTTCTCTATTGAATTTAATGACCAAAAGAATCACGGAATGAGTCAGGTTGAAAGGGACCTTAAAGATCATCTAGTTCCAACCTCCCTGTCATGAGCAAGGACACCTCCCACTAGACCAGGTTAAAAAAAAAAACAAAAACAACAAACACCAAACAAAAAACCCCCAAAAAAACAAACAAAAAACCAAACCAACGCCCACTAAACAAAAGAAGTAGTGAAGTAGTTCTGGAGTTTTTTCAGCACAGACTACAAATGACATTTTTCTGTTTCCAGTACTCCAGATCCTACTTTGACATTGCTCAATCTCTTCCTCTGAAACTACTTCAATAAATTAGTGAAATGTAACTAATAGGTCTAATACGGTCTTAATAGTTGTCTAGAAAACTTCGTACAGAGAGGACATGAAGATACAGCCCCATAAAATAAGCTACGTAAGCTAATACATGCTTTAGAAAAGTAAAATACAGTCTCCTCAGAGGGATATCATGTACAATGAGAAATAAGATCCTTTTTCATTTGTTCTCTCCTAATATATAGACTTGCATGCACTATATGAAAAAAAAAAATCAAGCCTCATTTTTATTGTAAAGAGGGAAATGTACAGAATACAAAGGTATTTTCAAAAAGACACTTTGAACTTGGTCCCTTACATTTTGCAGAAATATTGTAGCATACTGAATATCCTTTGATTTCATAAAGAGTTTCATTTTGAAGCATTAATTAATTCATATTTTCTAAGTAATAAAAAGGTCTACTGTAAATGTACTAACTGTGGTTTTTGATTCTTGAAAGGAAGATATTTTAAAACAGGAAATTCTCACCAAAAGTGTTTTTTCATGACTGTTAACATCTTGACTGCATTACAGATAAAAGCATGGCCAACCTGCTAGAAGGAAAAGAAATACTCTTCTGAAAGCTAATAACATTTTGCAAAAGGTACTTCTGCCATGGAATTTCCAGTGCTGTCTTACTTCTGCCTCCAAAGGCAATGCTTCAGGCGAACTGAGTGAAATCATCAGTAAGCTCATGAAAATCTAGCCTTTTGCATAAATATACATTTAGAGATATCCAGAAGTAACAAGAGTTCCAGTCTACATATTGCCTGTTTTACAAATCCTGGTTTTAAAATATATTTTTAAATGGACCTTAAGTGAGAAAAACTCATCTCCTTATAGTAATGATGACTTCTCAGCTCTGATTGCATGAACATGAGCCCATACTGGTTTTTCCCAGCAGACTTTCTGTGTCATCAACACAACTGCTGCAACAAAACCCAAAGTCTGCCTAAAATGTTGTAATTGTATTCCCTATAATTTGGCATCTAATTCTAGGATCAGGGCACTGAAATAAAATGGGCTTTATAATCGGAACAGTTAAAAATGATCACTCTCACTGATTCTAATTCCTGACTTTTGCTGAGAAATGGTGTATTATCATTGAAATGACTAAATTTAAAGGTATATATCTACCATTAGGCATTAAGATTCTATCACTGCAAATTACTGGACATTTTTTAAGGTTTTAAAATTCCCAGCAATAATCTTGACTATCACTGATAATCCAAAAGAAGCCACCAGAAAGGAATCCAGGAATATAACTATTTTGTCCTTGTGGTTCTACAATGAACACAGGACTTCACCTGTACTTTATGAAACCCGTCATGGCTTTGCCAGCTGTCCTATTCATGCATTTTCCAATATCAACTATACAGTTTTGTATGAGCTTGTCAAGGTCAAGGATTCCTAGCAAACTGAACTTTCACTTCTGTGTCTACATAGAAAATAACTTCTTAAAAATAGGAAAATAAGTTATTGAAAAGTTGAGGACCCTGAGATATACCAACTATATACATATTCCCACTGCAAATGTGTATATACCTAGTCACCAAAACCAGTCCAATCTTCGCTTGCTACTTGCATGTCCACAATATGTGCATATAGGCATCCAAAGACTCCAATTACTTTACAGTAATTGCACTTTTCAGTACAGACATGCTGTACACATGTAAGTTCATACTATAAGTGTTTATGTGAGCAAATGTTGAGTGGTGTTGGGCTCTAACAGTCTGGCATCTGCACACCCACATTTGACACATACACACTGACTTTCAGTTAGAAAAAGAAATACTGGATCCATTTTTTTTAACAAAACTATCCAAAATAGTAATCTACATACCTTAATGCATACAATAATATGTTATATCACACATTATGTAAGTTATTGAGAGTGATAAATTATTGAAAGTGATAACTTTAAAAAATTAATACTTCCCATTATACAATAAAAATAAAATACATTGGTTATTTTCCTGCTGCGGAACTTCCAACTTCTCTCCACTTTCAGGGAAAAAAAAAATCTCTTGAAGTAAGCCTTTTTACATCCTGTTAGACAAATTTTGCAGCCAACTCTCAAATAATTGAATCTAGAGACTTCTGATTCTTCTACCCAAAAGTTGGGTATTTATTGTACAGATCTGTACATCTGAATTAGTAAGCCTATGTTTCTTTTACAATCAGTGAAGGAAAACAGATTTTTTTTAAGATGTGGTTCAATCAACCTATTTTAGATTCTTCCTGGTGAGATAAATCATACCTTTGTCGTACCCAAAATGTCTAATTTCTCCTCCACTGCTTATAAAGAAGATCTCAGTGATGAATTGAGAGGGTCATCATCTTTTCATCAGGAGAATCCTACTGCCCTAAACTACTATTTTGACACAGCCTCAACTATTTGTTTACATATCCAAGAAAATCCCAAAATTATCACAGAAAGGACACAGGACTCTTCAAGTTCTCATACAAAGCAAGTCTACTGGACTGATTTTACTCAACTAGAAAGGCAAAATATTTCTTTTAATATGCTATTTCAACAGGGTAACATATAGTCTCTTTTTCACTCTTCATCTTAGCAGTAGTAATGCGGACAAAAAATGATCTCTGGACCAGTTTCTGTGTTCAAGTCTTTAAACACATGTCCCAGGCTCATCTGCTGGTGTAACTGATCTCTGCTTGCTAAAAAGGCTTCCAAGAGTCCTCTCACCTGTGTATTACTCTATGGTGCATCCATAAGTATGTATCCAAGATTAGACACGTTTATGCCAGCATATCTGAGGCATTAACACATAGAAATGACTTAAATTTTAAAAGATCAAGTTATTTTGCAGCAACAGTTAATCTTTCTCAAATGGTAAACCCTGAAACTAAACCTGCACAGAGGAACACATGCAAAGCTGAGGCTGGTGTCCGATCAAAGCATTTCAGTCAAGATGTAAAAAGCTGACTTTCTTTTTAATTTAGTTGTGTCTCACAGTAAATACCAACTATTCCAAAATTAATATTATAAAAAATAAGCAACAACCCCATCCAAAGATTGTTTTGTTCAATATATGTAGTCTTTTTTTCCAATAAAATATGTAGCTATACGTTTTTAAAAAATTGTCATAGAAATTAAAGATGATAAAACCCTTGTAGATCATCTAGGTTTTGCCCTTAACATTGCATTAAGTCATATAAATGACAGGTCTAATATTATAAAAGTTAATAAAATGCAATCAAACTATTATTAATAAAATATTTAAATTTATGAAAATATATCCAGGATGACTGTCTGAAAGCCCTATAGCGTATTAAATTTCTATGAGAGACATATATTGCTTAGTACACCCACATATTTTTGAGGTACAATGAATGACTTGGTAAGATCACCGGACACAAATTTTTCAGTGCAAGTTCAATAAATATTAAAATCTTGATTGGATAAAAGATTTGTGAAATCTTGTAAAATTAAAAGGAATACATGTAAGACACATAGTTCTCTGTTCTGTAACAAGGACACTGTAGTTTTAATTCTGGCTACCAGAGAAGACAGTTGCTGGTCTCTTAGATATTTGTCTTCCACAACAGCAGATGCTTTATTACTGAGAATATGTGCACTTAGGGTGTGCAGCAGAAATGACTCCGGAAAAAGTCACCTCGTTGATATACTATAAAGCTATAATATCAAAGTCATCTATTACTAAGCAAGATACACTCTTAGCTAATGTCATTATAACAGCATTCAGATGCCTCATGAGTTCAGGAGTGCAGCTGGATACGAGAAAGGACATATGTGAGGTCTGCTCTTATTAATGTCAGTGAGCTCTATGTGTATATGGAAAGCTTGCATGGACTAATCAGATTGTGAGAAAAAAAATCACATCCCTGACCTAGCCTTTCTGAATAAATGATGTTAAATTGAAACCTGTGTAAGCTTACTGATCTTTAGTATGTTTTGCTCATTTTCTTTAGCAAAAACCAAACAGGCAAAGATCTTCTTCTACCCCACCCAGGAACCCACAGCAATGGGAACTTCCCGTAGCAGTGGGAACCTCAAATGACAGTGTATATTTAAAAGAAGTCCAGTCAGTTTCCATTCTCTTTATATTTTAATGTTTTACTATATATATTTTTTGCTTCTTAGAACAGCCTTCCTATCCAGAAATACAGTAATTAAGTATCTTTTAAAAGGCATTAAGTAATTTGAGTCTAACCTACACAGATGTGTCTACTCTGTCTTGAGTGCTATCCAAGTTCATTGTCAAAACCATTTATCTTCCGAGCATTTTAAACACAAGACGCTTGATTTAATTGACTATTCTACACATACAGAGCTGTTTGGGATGCTCTAAGGTGCCCAAAACCTTCACATAGGATATATGGATGAGCCGTACCCTTTCTCTCTAAACCAGGATCTATCTAAACTGGAAAGTTCCTCCCTTGGTAAATTAAAACATCATCTTGCTTTGAACCAAGTAAAACAAAAACATTTCCTCAAATTCAAATCTCACTGTCAAAAAGGACAGGTCATGTAACTTTAAATTCTTCAAGCTGTGGAGTTTACCTGACTACATACCGCATGCTGAATACATACACGAGCCAGCGATTGCCCATATGTGTCATTACTCAAAACTACAAGTGATTTGGCCTTGCAATTGAGCGTGTTCCCCCTCCAAGGTGATTTTCAGCATAAGGCTATAGCGAGCAGAGCTCATCCCTTGTCACTTGATCCTCCTCTTAACTGCAAGGCTCCCAGTGAAGCCCTGTACCAGAAAGGCTCTGGAGAGAAGTGGGAAGTGGACCACAGCTACTGAAGAATTTTCACTTAAGCAGGTCACTTTCTGTGTTTGCAGTATTATCTATCTAGACTGTCACACAGTGGGTGATTCCAAAGAGGAGCTACACAGCCAGAATTGCCTGGAGATGAGTGTTTAAACAATGGCTTTGTCAGCTCTGGACGCTTCAGGGACATGCTAGCACTTGCTGCGGGAACAAATGCAAAGCTGCCTGGCACACATAAAGCACAGAAATATTTTTCAACAGTCACTAATGCAGTTTGAGCACTGATGACATAAGGAAGCTTCTTCTTGCAGGTCTTAAAGCAGGCTTTGAAACTTCCTACCATGCATTTCGGTATTTCTTGTTTGGAAATAATTATTCCTCTGGATTTGTCAGCTTTCAACACGGAAAAACCTAGGAAAAAGTCTGAAGGATACGGTCTTACCAAAACAAAAAAGAGAAGCTGTTCTTTATGTAAAGGATATGAAGTACAGTCTTGACTTTTAATATGTGAGATACAGAGAAATGCAGTAATTTGGAGAAAAATGTATCAATCTTCATTAGTGAAAAGGAAACTGGACCACACTCCGATGCTATGTAAATCAGTGGCATCTGTGCCAGAGCAGTACTCAAAGGCCTCAAAAGCCTTACTGCTAGGGGCTGGAAAGTCTCGGGGAAATCAGATAAATAAATGCAAAAGATCTAGATCTTTTACCAGATCTTCTAGAAAGCAGCACTTGACCCATTTGTGAGTTTCAACGCTACAGTTCTTCAGAGAAATCAAAGGTTAAGTGGTGCAATCACACTTCTGCACACGAACTTGACAGTCATAAGCACTAAGAAAATCACTATGCACAATTTAGCAGAGACTTCTGATTTGGAGCTCAGAATAGTAGCAGATGTTGTAATAAGCAGGAAAGTGTCCCTCACCTGAGAAGTAGAGACACCCAGAATTTATCTCAGGTAGTTTAAGATCTCTATATCTAAACCAGTTACTCTTGGCTCTATTCATCTGACTTATTTTATACATCCACTTTAAGGATTAATGAATTGTACTCAAGAAGTCTCTGTTTTTCTTTAATGACTGCAAAAGTATGATTAGCTTGGGTGCAGATGCGTAGTTTGTGGATGTCTGCATTTAGTCAGATGGAATCCCAACTCTGATACACTGATCTGCAGATTTATAGGACCACTACATGTGATAAAGGGTCTAAGAGTGATTTTGTGTGACCTTGCATAACTGCCCTTGTTAATGGTGAACATCCATAAACACTTGAAGTTCTTATGGCCAAGAAAGAAATACATAAAAGAGAAGCTACACAAGTGGAAGAAGATTCTGAACAGCAGAGTGCTGCATCCACAAGGCAGGTGAGAGAATAAACTGGAGGAGGGAGAAGCACATAACAATGCATACCCACGTGGCAGGAATGATGACATGGAGAACGTGTGGGCACTGACTAGAGATAATGTCACCAAAGAAACTTCCCTGTCTACAGGAATCAGTCATTAAGAATTTAAAAACCTCTTGATTTCTTTCTTTTTTTTTTTTTAAAGTGATACTGTTTAAGGGAAAATGTTATTAAAATT
The DNA here is from genome assembly GCA_025774025.1 of Xenus cinereus. Classification (NCBI taxonomy): domain Eukaryota; kingdom Metazoa; phylum Chordata; class Aves; order Charadriiformes; family Scolopacidae; genus Xenus; species Xenus cinereus. The sequence goes on along the minus strand of JAOXJK010000012.1, from coordinate 139,803,615 downwards.
GAAGACCCTAGTTTACCCTCAAACAATATGTATCCTTGTATTCAACTACTACTAGCACTGCTAAACAGAAAGGATATTACTCTTAACAGAAAGGAATATTTAACATAAAGGGTAAAAGGGTTTCAGCAAACGATTTTGTTCTGTCTCTCTCTAAACCTGAGACTTAGCATCACTGGTGATAGAAGACTATCTGCTGGTAGCATTTTCTTAGGTATGCTTTGCTGGAAGGATTTAAATTACAGGAAAGACTTTCTTCAAAATTACACTTTCTAAAACAAAATTAGGCTTAGTCTATTAGTCAAATATATTTTGATAAATGTCTTTCCTTGGAATAAATTGAAAGAAAGCATATCAATATGGCAAATACACTGGTATGATAAATTGGCTACTTCCTGTAGAAAGCTGCTGCATATTAAAACCAGTGGGCTGGAGCTAAAAAAAAATAAAAGAAGAAGAAATACCACCAGTTCTTAATGGAAGTCCACACTCACTGAACTCCCACTGGAATTGATGCTTCCCGTCACAGCACGGTGTACACACCAGATGACCTCATACACTTACAGGCCTCTCCTCTGACACCTGGACTGTGACCCTTTATGTCACACTATAGCCTTTATCTTGTGGTCCAATACACAAACCTACACTCTGGGCCATCAAGAAAATAGACCAGTACTGTTAAGTAATCATGGGAAACAGCCAGACATTTTATACTGGGAACCAAGTCCACCACTGCCAGTTGATATCTTAATAATATTCAAGTTCCTCAGATTTGCACACCGATGTCATATGTTCCCTGCTATTCTATTTCTACTAAGATCAGGGAAAACCGGAACTAATTAAGCATGATATCTTATTAATTTCCCTCTTTTGTGACTGTCTTCAAAACTTTGTCTTAGGAAGATGTTTACACCAAATTACACATTTGACCCTACTTCTCGCATTTTCACTTTTCTACTTCTTACTTCTCTTCTCTCTGTAGGAAGTTTTGAGCCTATGCCTGGAAAAGGGAATTCCTTCAGGAGAATACAAAGAAAAACAAGCTTTGGAAAGCCTAGGTAAGGCAGTATATCTGGATCATGCCCAGCAGTAAGTAATCAAAAGCAATTTACTATTTTTTTAATTATTATTCTAAATAATCTAAATTTTCAGACCCTTCTTACAGGATATGTCTTTTTCCTCTTTATTCCCTATTCACATGCGCAAAGACCATCCATATGTTCATGGTATTGTTTATCTGTCGTTACCATGCATCCCTCCATCCTAGAATTTCAACTGAGAGCTTCATTGCAAGTTCTTCACCATCTCAAGCTTGGACGCAGCATCAGCAATACCAGCTTGCCTATACCTGAATGAGGGACCCATTTAAAGAGGAAATAAGTGCTATTAGTAACACAGGGGAGAAGAAAACCTATTAATATCATTAAAGAATGCCATCTCTGGCCCATGTTTCAGCGCTCAGTCTTCTGTTACACTGTAAGGATTTACACATCAAGTGCTAGTATATAGCCTAGTTAGGTGTCCCGAATGAGCTGACCTTTCTTCATAGACTGGTCTACTGAAAGTTAATAAGCTCTTAGATATAATGCACATAGGAATTAACTAGTGCCTGGAAGTTAAGAAAAAACCCCTACGTTTTCCAAATTGGTGGCTCAGAAAAATGAGTCACCTTGGAAAACGTCTCCTAAAGAAGCACAGTTCTGTCATCCAAGCACAGAAGATCCACAGTTCTATGATGTGTAGGGACATACATCATAGAACTGCACGACTGGGAGCAGCTCTGCACATGCACAACAAATTCCTTCCTCAGACTTTGAAAACAGTCCAAGCAAATTCAACTGTCTTGCTGCCAACAGCAAGGCAACAGTAAAACCTGACAAGCCAGCTGGAAACAAGCCTTTTAGCACCTTGGAAGAGAACTCAGTTCATAACTGGAGCACCACAAAAATTTTTGAGAAACAGCTGCAATGTTTAAGAAACAGATTTGGGTCTTGTGTGCTCATGATACGTCTTTCCTTTACCATTTTCATTACTATTTTATTTACACTCACTGAAGGAAGCTTGGTTAAACCAAAGAAATAAGTAGCTTCAGGAAAACTCTATTTAGCATTAGTATATGTATCTACTCATGCAGTTCACTTTGTGCTGGCTTACTCGATATTCAGAGTACAGAGTATATATTCCACATATACACATTCTTTTTACATCCTGAAAAAGTTGTGATTTTGGGAAAATGACTGTCAGAGCAGCTCCAAGAAGGCTGTCTGGCATCTGGAAGTCTCAGGAGCATAGGATTTACTTGCACATGCACTGAATCCTAAATGTGTAACTCTTTCTATTTGGACATTTGGGACAGACATCTGAGCTCTCTGCCTTTGAGAGGTAGTGTTTAACCAGGTGCATTTTAACTTCTTTTAGAAATGGGCATCTGCTGACAGGGAGTCTATACCAACATTTTCTTCAAATAATACATTTAAGGCTACTAGAACAGCTGAAGGGAGTGCAAATAATAAAAATGTATATTTATTTTCTCTATGCATATGCATAGATCCTTCTCATACTTATTAGCAACAGAAAAAAAATACAGAAAAACCAAACTCTTATATTGTGCACTTAATTACTTTCAAGCTTTAGTGCTTTGATGTCAACACTAATTATTAGAGAAAATAACCCTAAGCTATTTTGAATCAGTATATCTTAATTACTAAGTAAGCCTCAAATTTACAAAGTGAAGACAACAGGAGACCACGAGAGACAGCAAGGGAACAGATTCTTTATGAGATGTGATGTCAAATTCACAAACAAGAACATAAACATAGCATGTCAGTTGTACTCATGACAGACCTGTAAGTAAAGCTGAAATAGTGAACATGTCAGGAAGGAAATAAATATCTTCTTAGCTTAAAGAAATATAAATATATGAATTCATAATAGCTTTCTGTATTTTTATCCCAAAGTCACATAGAGTTAATCCAAATGAAAGGAGACACTACTAACATAGAGATGCCTCCTATTACAGGCCCATTATTATCTGGAATCAATTTCCATCATCAGCCCAACAGCCACCCATATATTACGACTGAGGATCAGCCAGTTATTTCATTTCTCCTTTCTCTCCACTACTTCCAGTCACAATCACTGGAAGTGATCTTCCTACTAAAAAATGATACTAAGAAATACTCATCTTGTGATTTTCAGTATGAGATAACTAGTAAGCAATTAATGTATGACTAGCTAATAATAAAATAAAAGTAGAAATACCATTTTAAAATAGAAATATTTAAAATTTTGAAGTGAAACAATCTTTTAAAATAATCAAACCATATCTAAATTCCAATTCATCATTGCTTTCTTCTGTTATCAGGTTTTTTTTAGGAGGCAAAAATATCTTCCACTTTTGCCCTTGGACATAGCTGTTGTCCTGTAAGGACAGATGGGGGAAAGGGGTAACACGAAGAAGCTCCAGTCCACATTTTTGAGCATGGTATTCCCAATAATTCACTACAAGCTCTCAGTAGGCTCAGAAAAGACACTAAATTCATTCTATGTCTTGATCACTGATGAGGAAACACACATTTTAAGAGTAGATATAAGAATAGCCTAAAACCAAAATCTTCTGCGTTACATACTTGAACAACTCGGCATTTTGAATAGCAAACCACCACTCAGGAGTTAAGATGACTCATTTTCTTGTCTGTAATTCTCACTTTGCATTATGCAGAAAGTCATAGGAAAGTTTTTTAATTCTACTTATCAAGAGGGAAATACAACTACTATGGTATATGTCACCAGTTTAAGATTAAAATATATGTAATAAGGAAATAGAGCATTTCAATACAAATGATAACAGCTTTTTTTTCCTTGAAGCTGATCCAATGTGTCTCATGTGGGATACTAATAACAGCCTTTCTGATTGTCTAAACAGGTATAATTTTTAACTAATTCAACCTGCTACCTTCTCAAAACTGATTTCTAAACCGCAGCAGACAGAACATAGGCTCATTTCACTGTTAAAATGATGTGATTTAAGAAGATCTTAATCACTGCAGTAAATCCAAAGTGTAATCTATCCCCAGCAATACACATGCCGTAAACGGTCGAGAAGCATGCAATGCATCTGCTGATTCAGTAAGCTGGAATTGACGCAAAAAAAACAGTCCAAGGGGGTTTTTCATCACCTTGACACTGCAATAAAAGGCCTCCGTGAACTAGTAATTGGATCATTAATTATTGATCTCCCCTCTAATAGTCACAATGAAGAAATTAATTTGGTATATGTAAAAACATCTATTGTTTTGAGTTTGGTTACATGTTATTTTTGTCAAAGCACCTTCTTTGAGGGAAATTAATTACCTCCGTAAAGAGGAACAGAAAACCTGAAAATGAAACTCCAGTGGGTTCCAGAAGTAACAATCATAATGAGCTGTCTAATTTAGTTTCATACCTTTTACGCACAGACTTGACAGCGTGATACTGTATAATCAAATTAGTTTAGAGCAGTTATACCTGTTTTACATTTTAAAGAGCAGACGTGCAAAAATAAAACACCAATGATCATGGTTGGGTTTTGAGACACCTTAGCACCATCAACCTTATTTTATGCCTATGTATGTTTATACGTACATATGTGTATTCAGGGAATTCACATTAAGAATTCACATTAACTTCCTCTTACATTAAGAGGAAGGTTAGGTTGCAAAATGAAATATTCAGAAGGTAAGAATGATATGAGACTTAGTTTGCCATGGAGCATTAATGTAGTCCCTGTAGAAATGTATTAATGTATACCCTTTCATAATATGATAGCAAACTCCTCCCATCCCCCAGGACCACAATCATCTTCTGTGCACAGAACAAAGGGTGTAGATTAAATAAGTAACCAATCAATATCTTTGTTTTTTCAGTTAATGACCCATTTCATTAGTTACTGAACGTAATCTAAATGTAGATCTAAATACAAAATTATTTGTTTCCTGAGAGTTATTTCTCTGGTGTTCTCAGAGTATGTTAGTTCTGCAGGAGTCAGGGTGAAATTCATGAAATTTTTTCTTTGTGGCCTGTCTGCATATGAAATGGATGCTACAACTGCCCTCTTTTAAAATGAGCTGCTGACATACAGACATAGAAGCAAAAACTGTGAAATGTTCCAAACAATTTTCAGGGCCAAAACTGAGAGATATAGGACTTGATTTTTCCTCAATAATTTCTAGGGTTGTTGTTCTGCCTTCTCCTTTCTCCACTGTACTCATGCTTAGTAAATGACAAGAATTTATAAAAATCTACATTAAATTTTCTTATATGATTAAAACGAAAAGAACTCCTCTTCCCAACATCCACTCGGGACTGTTCATGTCAATGTATACAAACTGGATGGAAATCTCCTTTGAATAGAAATTGTATAGGGATGTTCTTCAAGGAGAACCAATATGGTTAGTGAAGTGGTGTGGAGATATAAGGGCAAGATTGTTAAAGTTATATCTAGAGAGATATAGATACATTCACATTAGAAAATTAATTGTGAATCCTAATGATAAAAGGTAATTTCTTAATTGTAATTTTCAACATCTTTATGATTTCAAAAGAATACAGAACAATGGAAGAAGGTTCCACGAAATAATAGTTGGTTGATGTTAGCTCTGTAATTATTTCATTTAGCTGAATACTTAAATAAGCATGTTGCTCAGGGACCTTTCCACAGTCAACATGAACTACTCCCATAATTATAGCCTTCATGGTAGCTGAAGCTGTAATAAAAGTTACATAAGGTATTTAATTTCAGTCTCCTGTTTTTATATGATCACAATTATCCAAAAATATACCTCCTGAGGGTAAATATTTCCAGAATGAGTTTAAGCAAAAGGTCACTATTTTTCACTACTTTTTAGGGAAATTCCCTCACATCCTCTACTTGTTCATCTTAAAATTTCTGAAAAGTTGAGAGGAGAAAAATATTGTAACACTTAACACCTGCAAAAACAGCAGGGAATTACACTTCATAAATTGAACTAGGTCCTACATTATAGAGACTCTCATTGCACAGTCCTTCAGCCAGTGTAACTTGTGTAGCTCACACCAAAAGAGTTTTGCAGAAGCAAACAAACAGTGTAAATGAGCCTGGACCACCTTTCTCTTCTCCAGATAAAATTACTATATTCACAGAATAGAAGTTGTCTGTTTCTGATGTAAACACTGAAATTATAGTGCTCCAAATAAGGTTAATAACTCATTCTTGTTACGCATATATCCAGGATAACAAAGTAAAATGCTTCAAAAGCCACCAAGTGAGTTCAGATAGAATTGTGTAAGATACTTGCGCAGCCATTTCTAAAACATCCTCTTCTCCCTTGCTTCAGTTGCTGATTTCCTTAGCCGTGTGCCTTATTTGACAATATAATTAATCCAGCTTAACACAACCCTTCAAATAAAAGGCTTTTCACGTTCACTTTGTGACTCTCTGTATCAGTTTTACCTTCAGATAAACTGATACTGTAGTAACCCACTACCACCTGAAGACAACTAAGCAGCAAATGCATCATGTTCTTTCCATTGCTTGTCCTCTTCAGAGATTTACACACCTCACTCATTAACTACTTTTTCATCTCTGCTGAGTATGAAACTGAAAGCCTTTGATGGAGAAACATAACCAGAAATATGAAAATTACACAAACTCTTTTCTTTTTTTAAAAAATTTAAATTAGAAGTTGAAATTGAGTTCCAGGAGATTCCCATTATTCAAATATTACCGTTAAGGAAGAAATTTTTATTGCCTTCTATGGTAAAGGAGAGAAAAGCAGGGCAGAGGCTGCCTCTTTTCCTCATCACGCATTCTTGATATCTCTGTACAGGACTCAGATGTGAAAAAAAATAGTTGTGGGATCCAGCTGGCACAGATGTCATCACAATGACCTGAAGAGATACAGCCAGCTGACTTGTAAACAGAAGGATCATTCTCCTGATTAAAATATAGCAGTCAACACTTGTAAATGCACCCATTAGTCCCTTGAAAGACTGCTCAGCAAATTTTTCTTAGAACTCGCCAAAACATTCTTTTCTGCCTGTGTCTTCTCAGCACAGACAAAATACCATAGAGCATCTTTGCTGTGCTGTAAGAACTGCAGTCCTTGCCCAAGTCAAGGTTTTATAAAAAAGCAAAACCTTGAATAAGCTATAAGATAATAAATTTATGATTAGAATACTGTATTACCTGAATTTGTCATTTTTTAAAAGTCTGTGATAGTATTTTATTTATTTTACTGTGATTAGAAATAATTTTAACCTAAGTATTCTTCTTCTGTTACTGCTTACTATTATGCAAGTAAATTTGGACTATTATTATCTAACAAAAGAAAATAAAATTAGCTTAAAATGAAATCTTGATTAGTAATACTGCAATACAAAGAATGACACTATTAATATTTATTACAATACATTTCATAATGGACTGTGATTCCCACTTCTAGAATTGATTTGTTGAAATAAAGAGATACCACAGGTTTTTGCAAATATAGGATTGGCCATGCTCATAGCTATACACTGTAAACAACACAAGCAGTTAATGACTTTTTAGGTTGACATTGCTGTTCCTGCCTATTTTTTTTTAGATCATCCTCTGTCAAATCCAATAAAGAACTGGCAAGTATGATATGCTTTGGGAATAACAACTTTGGCAAACTACATGTCTCAATGAGAACAGTTACAGAATTTAACTGTTTCTCTGCTACAATTCAGCATCTTTTCTTTTTCCTTGTTCTCAAAAGAGATCTTATGCAAAAATAGCTTCTGCATTTTGTATACGACTGTGTTCTTAAGATCAGACTCTTCTAATTTTCTTTTTTCTTTGTTTTTATAGCATACTTTCTTTTATAAGCGAAGTATAATAAGCATTATGTTATTTCTTTTAAGTCAGAAGCAACAAAGGTTGATATGAAAAAAATCCACTACTCCCTGGCCTTCATACATTTCCAAGTGTAAGAGTGTCCCAATGGGGGGAAAAGTAAAAAACTTTTTACTGCTCTTTTTCTTTAATTCCAGGCACTGCACACATCAAGAAATTAGTCGGAGTTTGCCTATTCCTAGAGAGAATAGCAGGATTTCTGTAGGACCCTTCACAGTCTTTTACTAAAGTGTCTTTTACAACCTTAAAATCTTTTCTTATCTCCAACAACTCTGTCACATGCCATCAACATCATGTAATCAGACATGGGAACCAAATAAATAGGCGAATGCAATGCCAGTGGAAGACAACTTTGGATGCAAACTTACTCAGCTGCAAAAGCTGTCCCAAACTTTATCAAATGATGAGAAAATTTCCTGAGCCAGTATTACACAGCAGACAATACCACAACTCCTCTCACTGGCAGCTGCAGCTTTCATACTTAATTCTAAGTGGCCCTGGACAAGACAAGGAAGCGTTCCAAGGCGACACCTTACTCGAAGCCATAGGTTATGAGTTACCAATCCACAGTATAGCAGAAGACCAAAGTGACCATTGACCTCATCTTCACAGCTTGGGTACATTGAGGAATGGGAGCTATCCCATCAATGACAAGCATAATAAAATAGCTGACTCTGCAAGATTCATGCACTTTTTCACTTCTGTGGAAGCTGTCCATTCTCATAATAAACACTTTCAGAACTGTTGTGTAACCAGGAAACTGGGTATGGTGGATGTCAAGACTCTGCAGTTCTTTCCCTGGCTTAAAGGCACCCGTCAGGAGAACCAGCGGGCAGAGACAGCACAAGGAAGAACTGGTGTGGCTTCTTCGTTCTCAAACACTGTATAACAAAGGCAGATATTCCGCACTGGAGCCTTCAGCCCTGTTCTCAGCTCTGGCCTTACACAATGCCTTGGTTATTTAATTTGCTAGAGGAGATAAAACGTAAAAAGAGTAGATTTAGGAGAGCTTTGAACATAGCGAAAGGGCTATGATGTGAATGCACAGGAATGAACAAATGCTAGTAGTGCTAATAGAAGAGAGTCAAATGGCTATCACAGTTTGAGAAATTATAAGATTTTGATTTTTACAAAATCTTACAGGATCCAGATCGGACCAAAGGAAGAAGGCTAGCACACAGAAAGTCAAAGAAGGAAGCCCGGGGTTTAGACGGAAGTAAACTGAATGCAGGAAAAAATTAGATCTATTGCTTTGTTTAAATGCTTTGTGCCTGAACAGAACAATCGCTTCAACCACAATTTTGGCAAGTGACCCCCAACTGAAATCTAACAAATATAATGAAAGTTAACTGAAATGTGAATCTTCAGTTCTTCCCATAACAGTAATGAGCAACGAGCTCAAAATACAAGGGATCCGAATGCTAAGCTTTGTTCTGACAGTGATCTATTGATTTCCAGTCCGTAAAGTCAAGATAATAAAGCTTTCTTCCACCTACAGAGATAAAGGAATGAATGTGAGCTACTCCAATACTACTGTGATGAGTGTTCTCCTAAGGACCATGAAAAAAAAAAAAGGACAGTTACAATAGCCCAGGCTCTTTCAATAAGAATTAAAAGAATAAATATCTGTCTCATTACTCCAGATACCATCCATTCCCTACAATGAAAAAGGCAGATCCCTGCTGAAAAAGGACCATGGGGTAATCAAATTTAAGATATTGGTACAAAGCAAATGTTTAAGGAAGCAAAGTACAGCTGACCGTGCAATCTTGTTACTGAAATTTTCTAAGTCATGCCTGATTCTGAAACACAACGTTGTATCCAGGTTCCAGTTCAAAGGAAGAAGTAATCAGAGATGGTCTCTGATCCTGTGCACAAAGGAGCAAGTGCCTCCTGAAAGGCATTTACCTTGAGAATTTCAGCTCATGATCGAGCTTATTTTGAAACCACTGTGAATTCCATTTTCAGGAGTAATTTTAATTTTTTACACCACTACTTTTTTGACAAAGCTCCTATTTCCAGCTCTTGCTTGCTTCTGAGTTAAATCATATTCTAGTAGAATAATTAGGAAAACAGAAAGAAATTACATCAAAAGTTTGCCTAGTTCAGCTATTTCACATAAAACAAAATTAAATTTAAATGCTCAGCCTATATACTAATAAAATAAAAAATAAAAGTATTTGCAGCTGTGACGTTTGGAAGTTTAAAAACAGAATTTTGTATTTAATTTCAATATTATTCATTTCAATATTAAAAAATCTTCATTATACCTTAGCAAGTACAACATTCTATTTAACAACATCAAAACGCTGTTCTTAGTCTGTATTTAACATCAGACAGAATGTTGTCAGCTGGCATCGCAAATACAGATGTAAGCGAGAATCTGGTCAGCATTTCTCAAATTGTATTTATATAGTAGTTTTTTCTTTTGCCTTAGGAAAATACTTGGCTTTGGTTTATATAAATACAGCCTTTTAAAATGCATACATTATAAGTGTTGATGGTGATTTTTTTGTTTTCTTTCCTTTTCTGCTAACATCACAGGAAAGAGTATCATACAAACAAAATTATCCTCATTAAATTACATTAAATACACTAGATATATTCATGGACACACTTTTATTTTGTAGAATAGAGAGGAAAAATGTGTTTTTTCATATACAAAATTCTCCTTTTGGAATTTATAAAATACTATAAAAATTAGAATACCTCACTTTCATCTGTCAAGAATAATTGTTTTTATAGTTTGAAAAAATTTGCCTTGGGTGACTAATGTCACATGGGTTATACTAAGCTGAAATGTGTAAAGTAGCGTTGTTACAAAAGCCTTATGTTAATATTCACAAACCTTTTTGTCTTTCTGTAAGCATGTAATGCTGCATTTAAGGAATTGTTCCAGAACTTCATCATTACTGCTTACAGTGAAACAACATACATTTTTTATATATTGAATACTTTTTAACTCATAGAATCACATTTAGGTTGGAAAAGACCTTTAACGTCATCAAGTCCAACCATTAACCTGGCACTGCCAAGTCCACCACTAAACCATGTCCCTAAGTGCCACATCTGCATGTCTTTTAAATACCACCAGGGACAGTGACTCAACCAGTGCTCTGGGCGGCCTGTTTCAATGCTTCAGTTTAACAGCAAATATATTTTTATTATTTAGCTCTTCCGCAGACATGCGGCCTGTTTCTCATTAGAACTTTCTGAAAAGTCTGCACTATATTGTGCAGCCTATGGGGAACATAATGCAATCAATAAAGAAAAATGATAGTCTTATCAGTCTGTTTCATCATTACTATCAACAGTCAACATTTAGAAGTATTACTGTACTGTTTCAATACTTATTCCTGGAAACACGTTTCACATTACCATATGATTTCATACTGTTAGCTACCGGGAGAATATGGAGTAAGTTATAGGTATAAACCAGTTCATTAAAGTCCTAGATTTCATTACACATTAACATTATACTTACTCAGAAAAGATAACTATAATCCATATAAATGCCTCCAAAGGAAATAGAGAAATTCTCAGCTGACTTCTGAATTCATGACTTGCATATTCTGCCCTTTGCTCTGCCACGTTCATTATTCATGACTCATATCCCAGTACACATTAACATTTCAAACTGAAAAGTGAATTCAATTTTTGTACTTTTTCCTAACATATTTTTCAAGTACAAGCAAAAAGTATTTTTATGTGTATGCTAAGACACTGCTCTAAAGCACGTTCCATATTTCAATAAAGAGTTTCCCGTAAGCCAACGTTAGATACCACATAACACTTCCCACAGTGGATATCCAGTCTCAATTGCTAGTGCTTTTTAGCCATTTTCTTTATGGTCTTGTAAATGCCTGAATAGGATGCTGGGTAAAAGAAACCAAGCAACTAATTTCTTAGGAACTGGTGTTTATACAGGTCTTACTATCAAAACAAGAACTTCAGCAACCAAAACACCAGAAAAAGGCAAAGTTGAGTGTCCGAGACAAAAAGCAAATGTTGTCAATGAACATCACAACTAGAACTGAGATTTCCAGTCATTGCTCAGCTAAAAGGCACTATAAAAATGTGGAGTTCCACGCTCCAAACTCTCAGTGATTTCTGGATGAAATCTGCCCATATCACTATTTTAAATGGCAGTTCTTATCAATGATTTCACATGAAAACCAACCTGCCCCTTAAGAGCCTCTCTGGGGATTGTACACCTCCAACCATAAATTGGTATTCAAGTAGAACTTTGCTGATGTTTGGGAATGAGAAGCAAACGATCTCCTTCTCCCAGCAATCTGGGGTGGTTTCAAGAAGCACACCAAAAAAAAAAGTTAGCAGAATTAAGATATTTGATACGGATAGCAGGTCTTAGACCTCAAAACACCCTAAAGACCTTAATCACCCTTAGACCTCAAAACACCCTAAAAAGAAAATCACATAGAATCATAGAATAGTTTGGGTTGGAATAGTTTGGTGACCTTTAAAGGTCACCTACTCCAACCCACCTCTGCAATGAGCAGGAACATCTTCAATTAGATCAGGTTGCTTAGAGCCCTGTCTAATCTGACCTTGAATGTTTCCAGGGATGGCACATCCACAACTTCTCTGGGTAACCTGTGCCAGTGTTTCACAACCCTCACAGTAAAGAATTTCTTCCTTATGTCTACTCTAAACCTGCCCTCCTTCAGTTTAAAACCATTACCCCTTGTCCTATCGCAACAGACATTACTAAAAAGTCTGTGCCCATCTTTCTTATAAGCCCCCTTTAAGTACCGAAATGCCACAATAAGGTCTCCCCTTCTCTTCTCCAGGCTCAACAACCCCAACTCTCTCAGCCTGTCCTCACAGGAGTGGTGTTCCATCCCTCTGTTCATTGTTATGGCCCTCTGCATGGACCCACTCCAACAGGTCCATGTCTTTCCTGTTCTGAGGACTCCAGAGCTGGACAAAGTACTCCAGGTGGAGTCTCACCAGAGCGCAGCAGAGGGGCAGTATCACCTCCCTCAACCTGCTGGCCACGTTTCTTTTGATGCAGCCCAGGATATAGTTTGCCTTCCGATCTATGACCTCACATTGCTAGGTCATGTCCAGCTTTTCATCCACCAGTGCCCCCAAGTCCTTCTCAGCAGGGCTGCTCTCAATCCCTTCATCCCCCAGCCTGTATCGATACTGCGGGTTGCCCCAGCCTAGATGCAGGACCCTGCACTTGGCCTTATTGAACCTCATGAGCTTCACCCAGGCCCACTTCTTAAGCCTGTCCAGGTCCCTCTGGATGGCATCCTGTCCCTCAGGCATGTCAATCACACCTCTCAGCTCGGTGTTGTCTGCAAACTTGCTAAGGGTGCACTCAATCCCACGTATCATTCAAAAAATATTTCAAATTTGAAACACTAGGTGAGGAAGAACACGTAAGTGGAAATTTCTGTATACTTATTTTAGGGTATAGCATCTAACAGTCTTAAGGGGAAATAAAATTCAAATTTTCGTTCATAAATTCTTTCAAAATTTTATCATTCAAATGTTAAAAAGAAAGGAGAAGGAAGGAAGTGAAGTATGCATTACCTTCTTTGTATGTACAACTGCTTATTTGTATCTCTATTTTTGTCGTTGAGCTGGAGGTGGGATTACTTTGATCTGACACACACATGCAAAAGGATAAACGTTCAGAGTAGAAAATATGCCCCACCGCCAGTAAAATTAATTCTCTTCAAAAATGTGTGTCAGTTGAACCTATTTGTTGACCTAACAAATCATTAAATTTAGGAAAACAGAACAGTATTTAAGAAGCTGAAATTGCAATAAAAGATTCAAAGTTCCAAAATCAGACCATTTCATTTTTTTTTCTTTTACAGTGGCCATACAGTGAGCAGCCATGAGAGAACTTGGAAGATTTGTATTAGCAATGCTTTTAGCCATTTTAACAGTCCTACACATGTCAATGACAGGCATTAACTCACGATGGCCCTGTTTGCTGCATTGCCATTCTGTAGTCTTACGTACGAATCTAGGGTGTTAGCCCGGATTTACTGCCCTCCTGTCCTACTACGCAGACCCAGATCAGCTCCGTGCCCCAATTCTCTTTGTTGCAAATGCCTCTTGCCTCCACACAGTTCTCATTTTTCTTCCTTTTCCCTGCTACCATTATTTTTTTTCTCTCCCTGCTCTCCATTCCAACTGTTTTATTCCCTTTTCTTTACTAGGGTGCCAGAAAAAGCAAAGCCTGATTTTGCTGTATGACTCTGCCTCCTCAGGTTGGCAGACGCTTTCTGACTATCTCATTATCCAAATTTTTTCATCGCATTGGACCATGCTAGCATCACTGTTAGGGAATAACTTGCCAAATGTTTTACCACCAAAATACCATGGAAATGAATCTACTGTGAACAAACTGTGAGCAAATCAACATAAATTTTTGCCCATGATATAAAAGTTCCAAGTTTTTAGATTACAGAATGCAACCCTAATTTAGTTTCTTATTTGGATATAAATACTTTGCTTGATCAAATCTTATCCTGTGGCAAAATAATTTTTTGAAATTTAGTTATGTGTCAAGCAGCCTTCTTTCTCCACCCCTCCCCCCCTCCCCGCAAAAGCTTGTTTTCCTGTTTGCTAAGAAATATAAATATTTGTAGAAGAAAAAATAAGATCTTAATAGTGTTACATACATCTTACAACACAGCTATTACATTAAAAGTCTGTTTTCTTAAGGACAATGTTTAAACCAAGACTAACAGGGCAAAAAAACCTAGAACATAGAAAAGACTAAAGATCAGACATAGAAATATGTTCAGGTAAAAGTGGTTAATCCCAAAGACTTGAGTTATAGAGGATTACGGGGCTCCTGTAGGGCAGATATTTGTCTATTGATGTCACAGAACACAAAAAGCAGAGGAGGAAAATGCATAATTTTTCACTGACTACAAATTTACCACATCCTAGATATACCTAGTAATAAAGGCAATTTTCAAAACTGTTCAACAAACTCTGGTTTGCCTACAGACTTTGTGAAGGAACTAAGGCCGTTTTGTTTTCTTCATTTACAGTTATATCTCCCAACTCTTATCCATAGGTTATAATGGTTACACTGCAACTGTCATGTGTGGCAAATCTCTACAATTTGCATTCACAAAGAAAATCATTAACAGTCAGACAAATTATAGGACAGAAAGAAGGTCACAACAAGTGTGCCCTTTTAAGTTCATCTTGGTGCACAAGCACTACATTGTAATGACTGTATTCTCATGTCTTTCCATTCTTAAGAACAAATGTGTTGTGCTGCTCTCACTGCCTTAGGAGAGCATTCCATCCCAAACAAACTCTGCAAACGTAAGGAATGTCAAACAAAAGTAAGAATGCATAGGTTGTTTATTAATAAATTGAATCAAGAAACTAGTTATGAAAAATAATAGTCCCTGTAGATATAAATGTCTACAACTGCAAAATAAATTCTGGGACAGAAAACTGGGAGATTAATTTAGATTAAATACTTAAAATATTTCATTGGCACTTTGAACATAGTATAAAAATTCAGCCTACAATCATGTTATCTCAGGTTTATCATACTTCAGAATTTGTTGTGCCAAAAGAGGGTTTTATTATTTTTTAGTTGAAGTGTCTGGCTAAAAGTAAAACATTACCCACCTCTTTTTTGGTCTATAATTTATTCAGACTGTGAGCATTTTGTTCCAGGAGGAATGCACATTAAGGAAGCAGAACACGTCATATGCCTGCTTTTTAACGGTACTGCAATCCTACATTGTATCATGCCATAAATCCTGTGTTATGACACAACCTACTTTAGGAAAAAGAATGTAGATTACATGCCTTTTACTGCTTAGTCATATGTGTGATGCTATAAAAAGACGTAATCCTTACAACCCTCTTATCAGAGAGATATTTTAACCCTGGACTTCAAAAGCCCACCTGCTATCCACCATCAGTTTGAATTTCCCTGGCCTGAATACTATTCTTCCATCAATATACTTCTCTCTTGCACTGTTGAAACTATATTTGTGATGATATTTTTCCTAAATATTCTCATAAAAAGAAATTGTAACAAAAACTTTAAGATAACTCACCAGGGCCCTCATATGGGAGTAAGTGTATAAATGTAATTAAAACACTTTTCTTTCACAAATAATATCAACAAACTTGAAAAGAAGACTAAAACTTTCAATCAAAGATGCGGCATAGCTTTAAAAAAACATTGCACTCTGGGCACAGATGCAATTAATAATTATGTGCAGATGCTTTTCACAGCAGAGGTACAAATGCTTTACTTAGCCATATCTGCACAGCCATTTGAAAACAGACTTAATCTGGTATGTCAGTTCACTATCATAACTCCTAACAAAGTTTATAATACTATTAATTAATCTGATTTTTTTCCTATTAAAGGAAATAATTACGAGTTTTGTTAACAGTAACAAATATTTCATTCAAGATTGTGGCTCCTGGATAAAAATGTTTTGATTTTCAAGACTTTTTCCAAATAGAATTTGAGAAAAAAATCAACACTGTCATTGAAAGTTTATTTCTCTTTTAAAGTTTTGTAAGATTAAAAATATCAAGCACAATAAACAAAAGGTATTATCCGGATCCTCCATATAAATGTGCACTTGCCAGTCAGATATTTTACTACTTCTCTATTGCTTAACAAACTTTTTCATTCATGCTTGTGACCGATATTATAATTTTCTGCAAGCTTCAATTTTATGTTGTTTTTCTTGAGAAGATTTCTTAAGAAATCTGAGTCAAATGACCACTTAACACTTTCACAAACTGTACTACTGTCATGGTCAGCTTCTATTGCCTTCTACCAGAAAAATCTAGGCTATGAGCACTAATCTTTGAAAGAAAGTGGCTAAGCATTTGCATTTGTTAAAACAGGTTAACTTGAAGGCGCTTAGATTAACTGGATTCATTTTTGTAATTAAAACATAACCCCTTATTTCAACTGATGCATATGAGAGATTTCCTACTAAATTCAGGGGACCCAAAAATATTCTTAGCAGGTGAATTCAACAGAAAAAAATCTCAATGTCCAAATCTTTGCATAAACTCTTCAAAATAAAGTATAAATTTATTCAAAAATAAGAAGTAGGAAACAGAGATTCTTACACTGCAGTTGGACACCTTTAATGGTTTTATAGTCAGTGATAATGCCTCCCAAAATTTAGACTGAAACCTGGCTACACTTAAGACAGTGGGAAAACTCCCACTGACTGCAGCGGAGCCCAGATTTGACTATGGCAGAGCTACTCGGAGCTCTGGCCATCAGGAACTGCAACTCTCAACTTGCCACCCTGGAAACAAATCCTTTGCTTTTAGGCTGCTTTATTTACTCACCGTTATTCCTGCCACAGCTTTTCTTGTCGATTAGCTACACAGGCCAGTCCAGAAACCTGTGAGGTGGTCGGCTGAGTGAATCTAAACCAGCCTTCAGAATACAGCCACAATCATGATTACAGTTTCTCCCTTCACCATATTCAATTTTCTCTATTGTCATTTTCTTCGCTTCTATATAACCAGTTCCAAAACTGTCCAGCTTTTGAACTGACTTCATCCTATCACCACCATCAAAACCAGTATGAGAAGCTCAGATATAGTAAGCAACATCGTCCAAACTGATAACAAAATGAAGGGAAGAGAAAAGGCAAGGCAATTAGTATAGTCCCAAACTAAAATCTGGAGATTAAAATTTCCCCATTCTCAAACAATATATTTACATAGTCCTGTATGTATTGCACTGAACAAAGCAATCACCAATAGGAAACGACTTTGTCTATTTCTTTATCACCACTCTTCCTTTTTTTATCAGTACCATGATCCTAAAGTGAAGAAATAACATTAGCAAATGTAATGAGCCAAAACATTTCATTTCATTGCCTCTCCTTCTCCCTAGGAATAACAATTAGCACCTGTGAGAGTCCCTTTAACAGGTCAGGGTTTTTTCCTTCTAAGGATGTTACAGAATATGAGAGTTGCTAACTATTTAACTTTCATATTCTAGTTATTTAATTCCTTTCTGTTCGTTTGTAGGTATGATAGATTTAGATAGCAATAACTGAAAGAATTATTTTTCTGTGAAAGAAAACCCTTTATCAAAGCCCCACAAACCATAACGAACTGTTCTGCTACTGCAGCAGTGAAAGTAGAGGACCTTTACACATATTATTCCTATCCTAATAAGAGGTATCATCTATAAAGTCAAAAGGAGCAAGGTCGATATGCTAGATTACGACCTGATAAACTTCATTACAAGACATCCACTTGCACTTTAATGCACTCTCTCCTGCAGGAGGCTTGCTGTATGAGCAGATCTGCACAGAGCCAAAGAAAAGTTTCTCAACTTTGTAGACAGAACTGAATTTTTCTGCAATGAGGGCTGGTGGTGTTCCTTAGTAAGGGTTAGGAAGGCAGAAGAGATAGAGCTGAAGACGAGGGTGAGAGTACATTCAGAGCCAAGATTGTTGTTCCTGCTGCCTCCAGGCCACAGCTGTCACTGCAGCTTGAAGAGATCACCCAGCTCATCCTCCCCCTCTCTCCAGCAGCAACCACTGCACCAAACACTAACCTCTTTTGCAGCAGCAACAGCAAGCTCAGCATGCAAAATAATCAACTGGGCAATTTCACCAACCCTGATTATCCTGGGCTGCTGCCTACTTAGATTAGCCCTGAAACCCATCCAGGACATTATCTACACAGACAGCTGCAAAGTCCTACACGCTTACTTCTTCTGCCACCTCTGCCAAAGATGCACAAGCAAGCCCCCAGTTGGAAAGGCCATAGTTGTATTTATGCAAATTGTGATCATGCTAGTAAGACCAGCCACTCTATTGAGCTAATTATCAGTCACATACTAACATGTGGAAATGGCTGTTGAATTGGAGTTGGCAAATGCCCCTCTAGTTCAGAGCACAGAAGGGGTTAGCACTTAGCTGTGTGGATATGTTCAAGTGTTAATTTTAGCCATTTGCATCTTGTTAATAATTCAAGCCAATCCAGGTAGCAGAGTACATCAATCTTAGAGACACAGAACATTCCATTCTTTTTAGCAAACCTGAAATACCTGGTGCCACATTTATTTTAATAGTCTCAATGTGTTACTTCTACATGAAAAGGCCTTGCAGAACATGTGATGCCAAGTTTCATGAATAGCCACAGTGTACCTAAACTCTGATTTTTGCTTTGTTTCATTCCAAAGACATTAGGATAGAGAATACCTTTAGGAAGCATTTCAAGCCCTGCTCCTTCAGGTTGGTGTTACTTGGTGCATCGCAAAAATGCCTACAGCCGCTCACACTTCCAGGAAGGTATGTCGATTCAGCACAAACCCTCCCTGGCAACAGCCTGCAACAAGCTCCCCTCTGACACCAAAAGCTTAGCATTCACCCCACAAGAGCGAGTGAGAGACTTTTTTTCTGTTTCTCATATGGCCCCACCAGCAAGTAGGCTGGCGGTGCACAAGAAGTTGGGAAGGGACACAGCTGGGACAGCTGATCCCAACTGACCAAAGGGATATCCCATACCATACAATGTTGTGCTCAGCAATAAAAGGTTCGGGGGAAGAAAAAAAGTCTGAAAGAACAAAAATTCTTCTGCAGTCCAGAGGAAAAATACTTTGTGTCTGTTCTCACTCTTTGACAAATGCATTCATCAATAAATGGATGATGAAATGTATCTCTTTTATTTTCTTTGATACTTGGCTTTCTGTTATCATAAATTTAATTTCTTTTTCTTTTAAATATTATCTTAACATGTTAAATTATTATAGCTTTTAGATTTGCATGTAGCAAAATATGATATTGAACTTCAACAAGTTACAAATTAAA
>JAOXJK010000012.1:139762144-139783877 GCA_025774025.1 Xenus cinereus | reverse complement strand
ATTTCTAATTTTCAAGTATATAATGAATCTTAAATGAATAATTTATTGAATCTAATATTAGAATCCATATTTTCTCCTCATATAATTTTAGCAATGCCTCCCCTCACTGATTCTAAGTTCACTAAGCATATTTTTTCTATTAAAAGTAATAGTGAAATCATAGTATCACATAACATATTCTTTTATCACTGGAATGATAGACATAACCATTATTCTCCAATTTCTTGGATCCTCATTTTAAATGGCAGAAAAGTACTTAATCTAAATCTAAGTTGGTTTTAAAATTTTCTTCCAATAAAACTTATCATTCTCATTTCTGCGTATCTTTTCCTACATTATTTTTTAAATTTTAATATTTTCCTTTCAATAATATTAATCCATTTACAGGTTTGCTAGCCCACAACATCTAAATTGCTATACTGAAAATACCTAAAACAAATCAGCTAGTTCATACACAGTACACAACAAAGCATATTCTCAAATGTCACTCTTTAATTAAAACACAGTATTATTCTCTCTGCTTGTGCCTTCACATCTTTTAAATTCAGAACTCCTCATATTAAAAGGTGGAAAAGGCATCCAGCTAAACTTCAGAGCAGAGCAGTTAGGAGATCTGTTTAGGGAATGAAATAAGAATATTTTATGGTTTCTGTTAGGTTGTGTCCTCATAATTATTAATGACGATGCATCCAAAGTTAATAAGATGAAGTTTTGTCATTTGTGGCAACCTCAGGAGCCCAGATTACATAGAGGTATGAATGTTGCTCCCTACTTCTGTTCCCACGCAGTCTTAGGCAAATACAGAAACTTATAGTTTATGATTAATACCACTGACTTTACCAGGATGATTTAGAATGCATAAAATTAAGCCTCTAGATCTTTCAAGATGAAGGTTTGAAACATATGCCAGGCTAAATGAATGTCTGGAATCTAAATCCTTACCTTAAATGACAACAGAAATCATATACGGAAATTAAACATTAAGAGATATCATATGTTCTCATCTCTCCTTCACACAAACACTGGATGCCTTTCAAGAAATGACCTTTGATCAAACACAAGATGTTCTTCAGTTAGAGAAGTTATTGAGCTCAATAAGAAATTAACAGCATGACACTGAATGGATTGTGATAAATAGCAGGCCATATTAGATGTTGTAATGGTAATTATTCATTTTAAATTCTGTGAAGCTATGAAAATGGTTTGGAAAAAACAGCAGAACTACTACACAAGTACTAAAGCAGAGCTTTTCTGCTCAATAAAGCATTGTCAGTTGACCAAGTTAGCCTCTAGACAGCAATACGTTAGTTCTATTGCAATAGTACCTAAAAGCAGCAGTCAAGGATTACGGCCCTCTTGAGCATGCCTCAGCCTGCAGTATGGAAATGCAGCTACTATTTTATGCTTATGTTTTTATCATAAATAGTTCACAAGTACATGATCTGATGGGGCTGTCTAGTTCAGCAAAATCTGCTTTATTTTTACAGGGAATATAATAGTCAAAGCATTCAGTGGATTATGCTACATAATACCAAATTTAAACCTCTAATAGGCAGGCCAGATCCCTGGCCTTGAAAAAGACCTACTGTGCAGTCCTAAGCCATCAAAGCAGTCTTAGCCATCTGATAAACTGGGCAGTGTGAGAAAGTTTTGGGGTAGCAGAGAAATGAAAACGGCAGGTACCTGGCATATACTTGTGGAACTGAAATATTTCTGCACCGCAGCAAGCCTAACCTAATAAAAAATAAATTGAGGTGGCAAAAGCGTATTTACCTTTCCAGCGAACACTAGGACATCACAAGCTGATTTGATACAGTATAATCACAGCTGTGCAACTGTTAGTCTGTGCAGCTGTATCCACCGTGAGTCACACTGAGATCCTATTCAGCCTGTCCCCCAAGAACAGTAAAGCTTTAGGTATCTGTTGTATATATACCTTCAGTTACATATTAAATAAATGAACGCAAGTAAAGTGTTTGTTAGAGTAAATATCTACAAATGAATACAGATCCAAAGCCTGAAATGGAGGGGAAAATGCAAATCTATTAATTTATGTTGTACAATTGAATTTAATTCCCTTGCGTCATTCGCTATTAGACAATCCTTTTCAAAATTATTTACAACCCCTCTTGACAAATATGATTAGAAAAGATTTGCCAACTGTACTAGCTGTTCTCATACAAAGATAAATCTTTAATAACTTCCACCCTTCCAGCAGCAGAATTTTCAAGAGGAAGTTGGAGAAAAAACATGCGGCTAGAAGGATCTAAAGAATAACCAATACTCAGAAAACTACACAGCAGCAAAAAGAAGAATGATGACATATATTAAAAACTAAAAAGATATTGAAATTTGTTTCACAGAATTCAGTACCTGAAGTTCTGCTTTGTGAGCTTGCTGATCCCTTTGCTATAATCTGATAAGGACGAGGAGAATAGGAGAGACAGTTTCTGTGGCTTGTTATTGCCATAGAAATCACTTAATAGTGCTGTTTAGTGCACCTGTATTACAGGCCTTGACTGTAGGAATTTACTGAAGTAACAATACTTCTACAAGTCAAAATAAATTATGGTAATGAGCTTAAGTAAATTGCAGATAGCACTATCTGAACAATATTTAACATATTATAGTTCTCCACAACCAACATAAGCATGGGTCTGTGGTGATCTGTTCCATAAGGAACAAAATATTAACACATAGCTTTGTCTAAGAAAGGTGCTGTTTGAAAGAGTATTACACTGTTTTCCTTTAATACAGTAAGAATTCAATATAGAGCTCTCACTCAAATCTCTTTAATTATTTGATATAACTGTTCAAAACTTTTTGTTCAAAGCATATTTCAACTTGTCAGAAAGGATCTACCATCAACTGTGCAGACAGAGGGAAAAGTGTTTTAACTTCTCTTGAAGTATTATGGGTGAATGAATCTTATTTTCCTCTGCACATTTCTTCCTTCCTCAGCCTTGGCTTCCCCTTGAGCAAGAGGCATTTTGAATATTGTAACAATTGCCAATATGCAAAAAACATATAGCAGGGGCTGGAATCAAGTAAGAAACACTTGTTGAAGACCGCTAAGGAAATGCAACCTTGCAAGAGTGTACTTATTGCAGAAACCCTGGACCAGCTGCTTAGTTCAGATCTGCACAACTATAGTGACATTAATGAAGTTAAATATCTAGGTAAACAAAACCTTTATTTTGCTCTTCTTAAGAATAGAACAGTTAGGAGAAAGAGGCACTAGGCTAAAGGTCTGTTCCAGTTTAAAAAAAAAAAATTAAGAAAAGGAGAACAAGTAAGGTAAAATAGAGAACTAAAATAATGGATTTATGTACTTGTCGAGTATCACAGTAAGCTAATTTTAACGAAAAAAATGTTCAGCTATATTCTCTAGATATCAAATCTTTTTGGCGTTAGTATTCAAATAATAATAATAAAAAGTCACACATGTAAAAGAAAAAGAAACACAGATTTAGTTGTAAGATCAAGTGCTCAAAAAAACTGGGAAATGGCACAGTTAATCCTACCACTCCCAGTCTCATTACCAGCTGCAGGTTTCCACTGGGTAGCACTAGTCCTCCCTCTTCCTCCTCTCCCAGCTCCCTGCCCTTGCCAGAGTCAGCAGCCCCCTCTCCCTCCCACAGCCTCCTGCCCTGTCTGTCTACTCCCAGGGACAGTTTCTCCATCTCCTGTCTCTGCCACAGAATTCTTCTCCCAGTTTAGTGGTTTTCCTCATGACATCACCATTAATCCACTTTGTAAGTCACCTGGTTTTCCTTCCTGTGGCCAGCATGTCAAGAATACAAAATATATAGCCTTTCCTTTTTACTCCTGTACTGCCTTGGCCCAGAGCAGTTATAAGGAAAATCCTAGTGTCTGTAAGTACCCAGCAGAAATTATAATTCCTTAGGAAAGGTCCCTCTATATTGCGGTTATACACAGAAGCTTCAACAAGTTCAGTAGAATCATAGATATAAGCAACTGAATACCAACCATTCTCTCCTATGCCCATGTGAACTGTGATTTTTGTTCAGAGGCTTATAATGCAGCAAACTCCGTGTCAGTTTTCATAGTGACATGAAATGCACTCCCCCAGAACAAAGGTGATGCACCACTTCAAGTTAGTGTCTTCAGTGTTTTAACATGGACAAAACAAGACAATTTCCTCTGGTTTTACCCTTCAAAATGGCTGAATTACTTTTTCCGAATTGTTATGTGTTGTTTTGTTTTAAAGTCAGCCTGCAGCGCAAACCCAGCAAGGAAAACTGCAGCACCAACAGCCAAGTCTCACTGAGAAAGAAACTATAGATAAAACATCTCCAGGTAGGAAGTGTGAAGAAGTCTTAATGTAAGGCAGTGCTGAGACCTGGTTTTTCCCAACAGTCCAGGTGCCATGCAACCGTTATCTGTAATTAGCAACTAAATTATATAATTACAATGTACTTTCATAATACTTCTTACAGCACATTTTTCCATCGTCAATAAAAAAAGCCAACTTCAGTTTCACCCAGCTCTGTGAAATGCTCAGTGATGTGTATCTGTGCAGAGTCACTGAAGGTCATTGCCTTCACAGGGTGATGGGATTTCACACTCTTCTCACACTACACAAATGTAAATGGCTCAAAGAGGTAGGGCACTGTGTACACGTCTCTTTCCAGATATTTAAAAAGAACAAAGCTGTTGACTAAGCACTCTGTGCTCTCATTGAATTTCACAAGGCACACTGAGACTTTAGCACTTCTGAAGAGGAAAGCTTTTATCTTCCGCTCTGTGGCATCTTGTCTAGTCATCTGATCTACTGTAAAGTGAATGCAAGGAAGGTGTTAATGTTAATGCTAGCAAATCAGAATGGTAATGTTTTACACCTACTTCTCAGTCACTTTGTACAGATAAAAAGGGAGTGGAGCTCAGAGAATGCTGAATGGGAATCATGTCAAGATGCCTACTATTTTTACTGCATTTTTCCTTTCTTACAGAAAAGCATTCGAGAAAAAGGCATCAGCATTGAGCATATGATACATTTTTCTGGTACAAAGTTTGCCATAACCATGTATCTGTTAACTTAACCTATAGCAGTAACACAAAGTATTGCCACCTTCATAGATGCTTTTTCTCATCTTACACAGGTGCCATAACAGATTCTTATTTGCTCAAGCTAACTGCTTAGAGAAGTCATCTCCTTCCAGAGGCCAGGGCTGAAAAGCCACTTATCCCACAGGGTATCCGTGCACCAGCAGCCAGTCTCTGTAGTAATGAGGCCATAGGCATGGCAGCTCAGCACAGACTCATCACCTTAATATTCACCCAGGATCTCAGCAGTCAGCATTCCCTGCAGCTCCAGCACTATCAGTACTTTAACTACCATCCTCAAAACCAGCTCTCATTTATCACGATGAGCTGCAGTCACACTTCAGACTGCAGTGCAACCCTATCTTTAGATAAAATACGTGGTTTCAATTTTAGGAAAACAGGAATTCCAAGAGACTCACCTACTCCATCACCTCTCAAGCCATTACATGCATCACCTTTTTGCATTTTTGCCTATGATATTGCCAGTATTGCTCAGAAGTCATACTACTAGTTACTGCTTAGTGCAAATGTGGTCCATTAGATGTCTGAGTCATCTAACAGCCTACTGTCACTGGACATGGTTGCTTATTCCTCCTCTCCATGCTGCTTACAGCAGTGTGACTGCACTCTTTGTGACAGATCTGGTAACCGTACAAAATACCACAGTAATTCTTCAGCTTACGAAGGTGAAAGAAAGTGTTCAGTCGTCATAGCAGTTTAGATTTGTAACAGTTTAGATTCGTACCAGTGGACTGACCTAAACCGGCTCACTTAAAGTCAGTTAAATATTGGATTTAGTCCAGATCGGGGAGCACTAGAGAGGATGAGGAATGGGATGTTCATTCAAGACGGCAATGAGCTGCTGGCTCACAGCACCTCTCCTTACTGACCCACGCTTCAAGACAAAACCTCTGCCAGCCCAATGCTTAAAGTGAGACACTAGCACTTGGTGTCTTCTCATCTTTTAATGAGGATGTTAAATTGGTTCAGCCACTCTATTTACCTTAGTTTCCATGAGAATGATATTTTTGTACTTTTACAATGAAATTCCTGGTTTAGATTGGATTTATCTTTCCTTGCAATCTGCAGCTAGCCTTAGTTATACTGAATTCCATCTATGAAGATTTCAACTGCTGACCAGCCTTCACTTTTTTAAAGAATCATAGCAAAGATATGAGGCAACGGATTACATATGTCTGAAAACAAGGAACTTTCAGCCTTATAAATATATTTTCTACACTGAATAGCAGCCTTTTAAATTGTTCTTGGATGAATACTCTGAAGTTGAAACCTAATTCCAGTGGCCTTCATGACTCAAAACCTTTCAAGAACAAATTCAATTCCTTCAACTCATCAATATGCTAGCTTTAAAAAGAATGCTTTTGTTGTTAATTCTCTTTTTTAAAGAGTATTAAAGTTGCAGGATCAAAACAGAACAGGAAGACTTTCAAAGGAACTCAGCTTCTAGAAACTCTCAGTATGAATGGATTTTCAGAACTGAGCTTAGAAGAAATTTTAAATCAAAACTGTAATATGCACAAGAAATATTAAAATTCTTAAAAATTATAAAATTTGATGAAAAATACTGAATGCAGTCACTTTTTAGATAGGGTACCATGTAGTATCTAGACACCCCATATAGTGCGTCACAAGCCAAGCCTTTCCTAGATGTATATAAAATGGCCTAAGTATGTATAACAGTAAATAGTCACGGAGATCTGTGAAGAAAACTTTTACTTGATTCTTATTTAGATTATGTAACTAATGTCCGTATATTTCAATTTTCCAAGTAAACAGATTATATAACTATGGCTCTAAAAGATATTCATAATCTATATTTTCAGAAAGGCTGAAAGTATAAACACTGGCACTATTTCTTACTGATTTTTTCTCCAGAATACCATTCATCTGAGTACATTTCCATAAGAACTGCTATCTTCAGTGTGGGACACAGGGATTTTTTCATGTACGTATTCATTCAGTTCATCTGTCTTTACACATCTCAAAGGAATATCAACGTAGGAAATACTGCTGCATGACTACAGGCTATTAAACTCACTTTGCTACTGAAACAGATGAGACATAAACCAGACCCTGCATTACCACACACCCTTTTCTCACAATCTACATCTCCATGCTCATAAATGCTATTCAAATTTTCCTTTACAAGTTACTTAATCAATGAGGAAAAATGAAGACATCAGATATGTGTCACTTCCCACAGCACACATGACAATTTAGCAAGTTAATTTTCCGTTAAATATTAACTGAATGAAACTGTTTTAAAACTCTTTTAAAAGTCTCTTCAAGTCTGAAAGCCTGTAAGTGCTGCAGCATGATCAATGAAATCATTGCCTAAACTACATGGCTTCAAAAAAGAGGGGAGGGAAAGAAGCAATGTAAGAGAAAAATTACAAATTCAGTAAAGGGAAAAAGCACCACTGAATAATGTCAAGATTTTGATGGGCTACACAAAGTGGGAGAAGGCTGCTGTGTAAGTAACTGCAATCTTGCTGTGAGGAACTCAGTCACATTTTTATATGCTCTCTCTCCATTTTCTCCTCTCTCTTTTATCCTGTAATGGTTCATTTAACATGTGACAATGCCCAATCATAATCACCTAGTAGTTAGGAACAAAGACTCCAGACTTGCTTTGTCCTCCACACATCTGGATGTTCAAGATGTAAATATTTTAACAGTAGAACATGATACATTTTATAGAATTATTTTCAGAAATGAATTATAAACTATAATTTTCAAATGCTTTCATTTCTCTATGCTCCAGAGAACTTTATAACTGGAAAATTTATAGCCAAGAAAAAACAATGCTGGGTAAACATTACTCTTATTTTTGTTTTCTCTGTGCAATAGTCTTTAGCCTTTCAGTGACCAATGGGATCAGTTCAATAGAAAAGTTGAAAATATTAGCATATATGTTAGCATAAAACTTCACTCTCAGTGGAGATGTAGGTACTTTGTATCCCAAGACAAAAAAAATTTCTCAATGCAACTTTACAACAGAACCACCGAGCACCAAGTTGATAGACTGCAATGACCTAGTTCTCTTCAACCAGTTTTATTTAATATTTTCTCAATTATCGGAAAAATCATTATCATTACATCAAGTTTTTTCTATATTGCCCCTAGGATTAGGATTTTCATAGCAAAACAGTGGACCACTTGAGGAGAAATGTACTAATGATCCTTTGAAATTAATGAAAGACACCAAAAAACTTCAAAATACATTTATAGGGGGTTAAATATATTTTCAAGAATATATTATGGTTGGAAAAAGTTTGCTAAAATTTTCACAAGTAGGGTAAAATTTGGTTCCTAAATCAATAATAAAATTCCTGATTTTCAAAGGAATTGATCATTTGGCAGGTCGATTTTCACTGGGGCAGTGGGGAAATGCAGTGTTTCATCCTTTTGAAAAAACTTGGTCACCCTCTCAGGGCTCTCACTGAGAAGTGAAGTGGGGACAGACTTCTGTAGGACTGTAGCAGCGATGGTTCCTGCCCTGAACTGCCCGGCTCACCTCTCACGCTTGGGCTATCGCCGTTATCACAGGTCCAGCTCCAATGCTCTATCATAGCCCCTGAACAGCTGTAGTTGAAATTACAGCCAGACCCCTTAAAGGACACAGAAACTGGTGTCACTTAACCTAGATTATTCATGCCAAATATTTCTGGTGTCTAAATTGTGAATTTCAGTGGCTGAGGCTTGGATGGGAGAGAACTGCAAAAAGACGGAAAGGATATGCTTCCCTCTAGCAAGCATATGCTTCCAGCTCTCGCCTTTAACAATCTTCAGTTTAATCTCAAGCATCTTCTGTGACTAACTCCAGGTCTTGGACGGCACATTTGGGGAAGCTTCAGGCAACAGGACTAAAGGACAGAGCATCCTGGGAACCGAGTTTCCAGGTGAATGACATAGACACAGCCCATTCTGCTTATTCCCCCTCCACTTCTCTTTTTCTACTTCTTCCCTTCTCATTATCATATTCTTAATGAAATGCACATAAATGTAACAGTAGAACAAGAAATATGCTTACATTTTTAAAGAAAACATAAAAAAGCATACTATATTATTGATAGGATACTCTCAAGTAAATATTTTTCTTTAATTAATTGTCAATTTATTTGACAAAGGCCCTTTTAGTTCTGATAGTTAATTGAGAAAGTAAGAAAATTACGTGAAAAATCTCTTTAAGTATGTCATAGAAAAGCCCTAACATAATTTAAAATGACACTGATCCTACTCCCGTCACTAGATATGTGACAGATAGGTTTGAGTGTTTTGTTTTACTGGAAGTATAATGATTTCATCAAAGTACAAAGAAAATCATGCTCTGTATATTCTGGAGACTTTGCATGTCATTTTATTGCTGTTATTATTTCTGTTTGCTGGGATTTCTCTGTGAAAAGACTACAAACATTTAGTTAAACAGTCTGAAAACTTGAGAGAAAAATTCCATTATGGCTTTTCAGTCTACCATGGCATTCTAAAGAACTGAAACACTTTACACAGAATCCCACAGGTATTCATTTTTGCTCACCTTTTCCAAATCTTTATGAATTAATAGCACTTATTCTGATGTAAGACTTGGACAACACATCCCAAGTTTCTAACTTAGTTAAACTGAAATTTTAGTTACAAATAAGGGGACCAGGTTGGATAAGATAAGAACTACCTCCATAGGAAGCCTTGCATTTCTTATGACCAACTCCTTTCCAGTCATGTTTGGACACTAATTTCTTTCATTGCTATTTACAGTAAAAGGCCAATGAATGTTCACTGAATTTATTCCACAAATATTCCAGCTGCAAAGATGTGAAAGGATAACAGGAAATTATTTTTAAACTATAACACAAGTGTCTTTTGTTATCTATTTAAATCTGAAAAAGATTAAAAAGTGCTCAGATAAAGCTGCAATGCTTTTTAATGATACTTTTAATAATAATCACCCAGATAATTCAATGCCTTACTGCTTCAATTGAAAAAGAAAAAAAACGTTTAGCTTCAGAACAGAAATTTTTGACAATTTCCAGGGCAAAATACATCTTGTAAGTCATGTTAAAAATATCAAATTAAACTGAAGATAAATTTAAATTATAAAAAATTCCCCATAAGTTAAAAATATTAAAAATCATATTGTCCTATTAATAATCAACTTAATCTCACCTGGTACTATAAGTAAGTACAACTAATGCACTAAAATATTTTAATAATAACTCATAGTTCTTCCATTACGTGTTATCAGAGAGAATTAATCTGGTGCCTGCATAACACTTCTGCTATAGCTGTAGTTCCAGTAAAGTCCCACAGTAAAAAAAAATGAATAAAAGAACTGCAGTCTTAATGGTTTGTGTATATTTGCATATAGAAGATTCAGGCTGTAATTTAGTCAAGTTTTTAATCAATAAAAATTGAGCATTAGGTTTTTTGTTGGAGTCAAAGCTCTATGAAATTATTCATGTTCACTTATGAGAAAATACTCTTTCTTATCTATTATATGAAAATATTTCTTCTTCCATACTTCAGAAAATCCCTCTCTATCCTCAGACTTTCATAAGGCATAATCAGTTACACATTATCTTTTCAGCATGCACTATAATATCTAAGATGACATTCAATATCATTTTATCAAGAAGCTTGGAATGTTAATATTTACCATCTTTTTGCCTAATTAGTGTTACCCCACAAAAGTTTCCTGGCTTGATGCAGTGTGTACCTGCATGAATGCTTCTGCCAGCAGAGTGAAAGGAGCGTTACAAGGATGTGAATATGCAGCCAAGAACTGGGAAAAGGCAGGGCTCTTTCTGTGAGGGATATTATTGGCTTATGCTAGGTTTAAGTGACTGCAAATTTAAAATATTATACAGTAGACTTCTTTGAAAAGCTGCAGAAGATCGCATCCCTTTATCTTCTAAGTAACATCCAAGCGTCTAGGTAGGAGAAGGTTTGGCAAAAATTTTGAAAAAGCATTCTACTAGAATCTACTATTAGAAATCTCTGCAACTTTAAACATTCTAGTTCTGTTATCATCTGTGTATCTATGAAAAATATTTTGGTAGGAAAACTCTATCATAGCCAATGCTAATATTTTAAAGTAGTAAGACACTTCTCATTCACTGTTGTAAGAAGTACTTTAAAAGCAGTAATTTTTTTTTATTCCTTAAACACAAGTAAGAAGAAAAGTGCAATATTTCTTATCTTTGCACTTAAAATAGAGGCAGTTCCTAGGAGAAAGCTGAAGAAAAGAAACAGAAAAAAGAATTCTGAATTTCCACTCAAACTCTTTATACTTTGAAGCCACATTCTCTTTACATAAGATGTAGAGGCCTTTATGGAAAAGGAAGATTTCTTTATAAATGCAAAACACATTCTCTTACACTGAAATATTAAGTGAAATAATATGAAATTTTGTAACCCCTTCAAATTTGGCTTTTAATAGAACATGTCAAACAGTTCTTCAGTGCTTTAAATAATTAATTATTCTCCTTATGAGTATTCAAAATTTCATACTTTGAATTCTAAGGCTTCTCCATACTGAAACCATGTGGAATTTCAAAGTCACTTGTTTTCAAGACAAGTGCTGCAGCTCAGTCCTGAAATTTTGCCTTCTAGTATAATTTGTTCCAGTGAAGTTAGACTTTCAGGAACTTGCTAACCTGAATGAAGCAAATTTTAGGAACAATGACCTCATTCTGGTCTAATTTAGCTCAGTGTAACTTTGAAGCCAAAGTTGTGGAAGATGTATGAAACTGGCACAAGTAGGACTGAAATCAGGTCCCTTATCTCTTAGAATTTAAAAGTGAGAGCACTGTGACCGTATCCCACTTCCTTGGCATTTCTGCTCACATAAGACATACACTGTTCTTGCAGTAGCACTCAGAAAGTGTGCTTTCTGCTCCCCACACCATGAGCTACCATACATTTTTAACTTGTGACAAGAGCGTATTGTTTCCAAACAGACTTCATTCTCTGTCAAA
Source organism: Xenus cinereus (assembly GCA_025774025.1). NCBI lineage: Eukaryota > Metazoa > Chordata > Aves > Charadriiformes > Scolopacidae > Xenus > Xenus cinereus. The sequence continues at coordinate 139,771,815 of JAOXJK010000012.1, read as the reverse complement.
AACTAAAGTGTCTCTCTACAGGATTGGTTTCAATAGTGCAATAAGCAAGTAGGTCCTGCGAGGTGTTCCAGACCTGAGGACCTTATAAACTTCTGTAATGAAAAAATGGGGTTATTCATATGTTTGTAAATGACCATAATATAACCAAGGCAAGGTTATATATCCATGTTTTCAATGTACTTAGTGACAAAGAACTGTGTATTAACACCTTGTCTTGCATACACACATTTCTGCTCACTCAGCCTGGACTCTGCAGCTTTCAATCATCAACAAAGGGATATTCAAATATATAAGACCATAGAATCATAGAATGGTTCAGGTTGGAAGGCACCTTAAAGATCATCTAGTTCCAACCTCCCTGCCATGGGCACGGACACCTCCCACTAGACCAGGTTGCTCAAAGACCCATCCAGCTTGGTCACTGGCCTATCTATCCATGCATACAAGTTTCCGTGATAATAAAAATGGGCATCCGCCTAGCTACCATGGTTTAATAAAAGAACAGTAAAAGCAAACACTTTAGAACTGCACCTCTGACAAAGCACAGACACATTTGCCTTTCTCACCACAGATTCCACCCACATCAGATGTCAGTCACCGTCTGTGCAAGCAGACCTCTCTCACAGGGTGCTCTGGAAGGTGGCTGGAACCATGGTATCTGCGTATGCCTGAACTGTTTACCACCACTGGAAAATCTACTATGTCCTACTTTATATTTAGAGCAAATTAGAGGAGTATTTAGAGCTATCACATGCCTAGATTTCCTTGAATGAATTACCTTTTTCCATTTAGAGATTGTCTCTTGCTGCAACTGTGGAGTTTGAGAGATTTGTAAAGAATTGTAGATGTTTGGGACCCCCAAATGTTTGGGGCAGGAACAGAAGGAACGCCTGCTCGAGCCCAAGTCACCTCTCCGTTGCCTATGTCCTGAGTGGGTATACAACACCCCAGGGAGCACTGGCTTTCCTGAGTGTGGCTGTGGCAAGTGTCTTCAGACTGGCACTTTGGTGGACTGCAGGTGTGACAGTATTGCCACAAGGAATGTATGGGCAGTGCTATCGTTTCATTTTTCTAAGTCTACGTGGAAAGCCTGCAGACACACAGAACAAGCCTGTAGCACTTCATGCTGGCTGACAAATCATGGGGGCCCTTTCAAACCTGCCCTAAGGCCTATTCCTTACAATTGCACTGACAAACATCTAACTGAAAATGCAAATAAGAAATACTTTAATATTCCCTCACAATAGAAGATGCTTAAACTGGATAAGCAATAGCGACAGCTTAGCCTAACTCGCACATCATGTAAAACATAGCTTCACTTGGAGCTTTATAGGTGACATGGTTCAATGTTTACTGCAATCAACGCCACAATTGTTCTTACTTTATAAACCCTTTTTCTCAGAGCCTTGAAACTGAGCCAACTGAGATGGTCTTAAAAAAGAATTGGTGAACTGAACAATCTAGAACATTTAAAAATAAGTCATTATGATCTTTTGTTTACTGACTGAGGATCCATTTTACTGCCATTTAAAACTTACAATTTCATAAAAGTACTGGCATTTCAAGAATTGTTTTCTCTAAAATTGTAAGCAACTTTGTTCTTTCATTCATTATTAGTGAAAATAGAAATATACCTAATATTTTGGTCCAAAACATGCGGTCAACTTCTTTTTTTTTCCCTATGCAAAATGTATTTCCTAACACAGACGGGGAATCCCGCTGTGGAAATACAGCCTTGGACTGCCCGCTTCCCTCATCTCCAGGACCAGCACAAACGTTGCAAAAGGTGATATCGTCTTTGCAGCTTCAGAAGTGTGGTATTCACAGCAAGAGTAAAGAAAGGCCCCTTAGATAACTTGGGAGCTCCAGAAAATTTTGGATAGCACAGTAAGCAGGAATTGTTCATCCTATGCACAGAAAAAGGCAGAGGCCATCTGGTAAATCAGCATTCAGTTATATCACGAAGGAAAGTTTTAACGTGTATGAAGACCTGCAGAAAATTCAATCTTCAAAATATGTCTAATTCTGGCACAACCCAGGTTTCAAGTAAACAGGTGTATAATCTCATTTATGCCCATTTAACACAGTTGTCATGCATTGTTTCCTCACCTTTTAAAGAATGAGCTGGTCTGTCACACCATTGGCTCCTCACCATCATCCTGCCCTTCTCACCTCCCCAAACTCCCTCTCAGAACTTCAGGTCAGTGCTGCCAGGCCCACGCTCCTTGCTCAGGGAGCCCCAGTTCCTCTTTGCCAAAGCTCCCAAGCCCAGCTCAGCCCTCCTGTCCTTTCTGAATGCTCTTTTCCCAGACACTCACCATCTTTCCCAAACTGCTGCTTCAGCTTCTCAGCCAATCTCAGAATCCTCTAACCTACTGCTCAGGAACCTCCAGTTCTTACCTTCCCAGTTATCTATATTGAAATTGTTTTCTTCACTTTAGGACCCAAACTACAGGTCACAGGTAGTCATCTACCAGCTTTGCTCTCCTCCTTCTTTAGCCTCAGTTTCCACCTCAATCCACTGGTTTCCAGCCACCCAATGACATTTTGTTTTGCAGTTCCTAAACCTCCTCCCTTTGTCTGCTCATCTGCCTGAAGCCTCCTGATTCCCATCCAGTACACCAGTCCTCAGCCTAGTTTATGACCCAAATTTCCTGGTCCAAATATAGTTGCATTACAAAAACTACGCAAGATCTTAAGAATCTAGCTCTTCTCTTCTGCAGCTGAATCTCCATCTACAATGCTTCTTCACTATGCCTGTGTTTCACATGGGTGTCGACTGGGTGCCTGAGTGTTGTCTGGGTGATCATCAGCTTTCTCTGCTCACAGTATCCCTTGTCCCCCATAGGGAGGAGGCAGGAGCATTCCAAGGCAGTGGTTTCTCTGGCCATTACCAGAAACATGCAGAAAAATAATTTTTGCCTTGTTCCCCCTCCCTTGAAAACAATCAGATTACATTTTTAAAAATCAAGGAAAAAATACCTTAAAGCAGACTAAATAAGATCAGACCCAAATACTTTAAGTCACAGGCATTCAGTAATAATGGATACTCTTCCCAGAGCTCTTAATCCAGCAGCTGGTCCATGTGTCTGTGTGCCAATGAAATGGCTCTCTTCATTCTGTATGCATCTATATGTTCCAACCATATACACGTGTCAATCCTTTTCATTTTGGAGGGAGATAAACTTTAAAAGGCAAACTTTTGGTCCTTTTAAGAGCATATGACTATAGTTTTTCCTACATGTTCAGATAATTCACAATTTTCAGACTAGTTTCTTAAAACCAATGTCAGCGGCTTGTAAAGTCTCAGATTCAGGGAACAGCTGCTCCTGTAGCTCAGGCCCAGGCTGCTCCTCACAGCTGAGCAGTTGTTAATATTTATTTGCAGAATCTGTGAAAAGATATGGGTACTCCATAGAGAAAGAAATGGAGAACAAATAATTCTCCTCTTATGGAGAACTCATTATTACTGCATCCAAATTCTCACTCTAATATTTCTACCACTCATCCCTCCAAGGCACAATGTTTTATATTTAGCATTGTATCTTTGGCCAAACAGACTTTGTATGTGGCTTAAAAGGACAGCTGAAAAATCATCAGGTCTGGGGAGTTTCTGAAAGGTAGAAAGTGAGTAATTTGAGGGAAGAAGAAACTAATTTTTGTAAGAGGTGTTTAAAGTAATTAATTGTATTTTATCAATTAATTGTATTGACAAATGCATTTTATCAATTAAGCAATCTAGTTCAAGGTGTCCCTACCCATGACAGGGGGGGTTGGAACTAATTGGTCCCTTCCAATTCTAATCATACTATCATTCTGTGAATTAAGGAAATAATGTATTGCAATACAAGGAAGATTGATGGGGATTTACGTGCTAGATTCCTTTTGGTGGTATTCATGAAGAAATCCCTTGGTTATAGGGACTCTGAGTGCAGGCTGGTTTACACGCTGAGAGAGATTAATGAAAATAAAAAGAATTTGTGGATCTACTTATAGCAGCTTTGAAGGCTTGATCCAGATGGTGAGACCCCCTCTCCCTCTTCATCCTAGCAGATCTCTTCTCTCCTCCCCCACGCGTAGCAGAAGCCAAAAATTCCCAAATCCACTCAAACAAATACTTTTCTGGAGCTTCTGCTCCAGGGGTTAAAGAGTGGGGGAGAAAGGAGCTGAGGATATCATTCAATAATGTGATCAGGGTTGCTGAGGCTGGCACCAGCTGGCTCTGGCTCTGGGTCCAGGTGTTACTGCTGGGATGGCTGCCTGTTCCATGCACGGTCACTGCCTCCCAGCCCATCTGCATGGGCAGAAACAGGACCTTCCAGCTCAGGCTGGAAGCGGGCACATTCAGCAGCAATCAGACCTCTTCCCAAGTTCAAGCATTTTCTCTCTTCCTCTATGAAAAGCTAAGACTGTTCTCCACACTGATTCCAGCCACAGGCCACACTGACACAGCTACGCTCTATGTCACGAAACCTGCTTACAGTAATTCAGTCAAGCTTAACAAAGCATAAACAAGCATTTTTCTCCTGCAAAATTTAGCAAGTTTTTTCATTCATTTATGAAATACATGCTCGATTTACCATCATTCACTACCTCAGAAATCCACACAGACATGAAACTATCATTATTATTAAATATTGTTATCAATAATAGTATTTCGACAGTTAAAAAACAAAATTATTTAAGTGAAAGCTATAATTTGTCAGATTATTATGATGACAGAGAATCTATTATTGTTTGTATAGTATGATTGAAATGTTTTGTATGTTATGTGTAAAAAAAATATATATATATATTGTTTGCATATTATTCTGTATACCAACTTTCCTGCACTGAATTTCATTAAATAAACACTGTGTTGCTACTTCCCATATATTGATTAAGTCTATTTTCCTCTAGGTTGCTCCTAAGAACAAAATTGTGAACACCCTGAAGTTTTTCTACTCATCAGGAAGACTAAGGGGATCAAGGTTTCATCACAGTTGTTTCCTGTAAGGGCATGTCTACTTTCACCTGGGTAAAATTTCCTTCCACTATCTTGCTCCTTCTTTATTAGATCATGGTTGCTGGCATTGACATATGAAAACTCAGTTATTTCACTAACTCTAATTTATTACTTGCTTCAGAACCAATTTGATAGCAATATCAATAACAAATAGTAGCAAATTTTCTAATCCCAATCCACAAAAGCAGACGACTGTCATGAGAATTAGTAAAGGTGCACTAGCATAAGAACAATAACTGGGAAAATTTATAACTATTGTACTTTAGACCAACAACATACATGAAAGTAAGCAAGCTAATATTACTAATTTGATTCAGTTTAAACTGATGGTCCCCAGTGCTTTCATATTTAAATCATGTTACCTTTGGGATAGGTTGGGAATCATTTCAATTAATCTTAGCTTTTCTTTCTGACACTGGAGTATCTCCAACATCATGAATCCTAAAAAGCACTAAAACTGAAAAGCACCACAACCCCACAGCAAAAAGAAACCTCCATTGGTATAAAACACATCAATAATTTAAAACTTGTTTTAAAACTTGAATGGGTTAACTTTATACACACAACTTTTTTCACAGATCAGATGCTCTTTAACCTGCAGCAGCCAGCATGAAACTGGGATAAGCTCTGTATCATGTGCTCCAGTTAATTCAACAGAAATGCAGTCACGCGCCCACACTTGATCCAGATCAAAGATGCACAAGTGTTCCAGGAGTACATGAATCTGGTATTAATGGACATGAAGCCAGGGCCTTATATGACAGCCCAGCTTCAGGTACTTTGCAGATTTAATTAATAGGGTTTTCAATAGGCATATTTTTTCCTTTAACATGTCCAAATACTTTTAGTAGCTGCTTTGTTGTTTTCCATGTAAATCATCAAATTTAGATTTAAGTAAAAGAAACACAAAATGAGAAAAAAACAATTCCCATCGCAACAAACTTGAGTCACCTGTGAAGGGCTATAAATATGTTGTTACAAGCAATTTAATAGGTAAAATAAACATATGCTGGAAGGGAAACTAAACCACATCTACATATTGAAACAGTCAAAAAATTAGAAATCTTACCTTTTTCACTAACACTTTCACTTTCAATCTCTACATCATCACAACTTGTATACTCTGGAGTGGACGCCAATTCTTCCTCTGAACTACTTAATGAAACCTGGCGCATTTTACCTCCCTTTTTCGTTTTATGGGGCTTTGGTGGTGGAGGTCTGACAGATTCAGACTGGTCTGAACTGAGCGAATCATTCCGTAACATGGTCTCCATCTTTTCACGTTTTGTTTTCCGTACGGCAGAATTGGGATCCAAATGGTGTTGTTTCCTTAATGAATCAGAGCGCCTCATGTCTGGTCTTTCCAGAGGAATTGGACTCCTCCTAGGTGTAGGAGGGCTATGATTTGTGGTCCTCTGGCGATTGGGACTTGGTCCCTGAGCCTCTCGAGTTCTTTCCATAGAGTATGAACGCTGATTTTCCATGGCAGCCCTACGCTCAGACACTGATCTTTGTCTTGACGGTCGTTCCATCCTCAGCATAGACATCCGAGAATCTTCCAACTCAGTATTTGCCAATGAGACATCACTATGTCTCCGTTCATGACGTGCCCGGGACACTTCAGCATGGATACGCATTTGTTCCTCATATGGTTGCGGCTTGACTGGATAACGAGCCAAATTAGGATCACTTCGGTATCGTGCCTGGTATTCCTCTTCCCTCCGCTGCCTTTCATATTCTTCCCTGTTTTGTGCATCTTCCTCTTCTACCGGATACTCCTTGGAACGCCTGCGACTCCTTCTGTTGGAATCTCTATAATCACCCAGTTCAGGCTCTTCATATAACTGAGGCCCACGCTGCGACCGCCTATCTGAATAATCGGATGGTGACCTGGGCATCGCACTGTCTGATGTAGCATACTGTGAATATTCGTCTCTCTCGTCCCTTTGGTCGTATCTTCTGTTCTGTTCTCTTGATATTGATGGGCTTCTTTTCCTAAATCATGACAAGAAAGAAGAAAGAATTCTGTAAATATTTCTTGTAGCACAAATATACAGTTAACAGTAATTAAATGATAGAATAATCAGCTGATGGAAAAAAATCTGTTCATTGCATTTCTTTGTAAATGTGCTTGCACATTTTCTGTACTAAATTAAAGAATGTTGTGCTACAAATCTACTTATGGTGCACAGTTTAAATCAAAAACAGCTTTAGAGGAAAAATGCTAATAAAACATTATAAATTACAGAATACAAATACTTACACTACTTTGTAGGCATAACTGTAAGTACCAAAAAGTTTATAATCCTTTGTAATCATTTTACAGCAATATAATTTGACCACATACTTCTATTTCATAGAGTTTTATAATCACCATAGAAATTAAAGCTAGATGAATCATTCAGTTAGTTTGATCTTTTAGCAGCCTTTATTGCTTAAAAATCATACATTTCAGTTCCCACAAAACTATAGTGTGAGCCAAGGGCAGAAAACAGGACAAAGATCCAATGGCAGCAGTTGTCTAAATGAGATGAACTCAGAAAACGTGAACTCAGAAAACAAAACATTTTTTGTGTTGCATAAGAATGGAAAGAGCTTCAAAGTACTGCCTGTCTGCCTTGAAAAAAAAAATCTTTCCCATCCTTAGAGAGATAGCAATAGTATTAGTCCAAGCATTTGAGCAAGACACACCAGCCAGGTACAGAATGGAGTTCCTGTACCACATTCAGCACTGACTGTTTGTCAGAGACTACATCTAGCCATAGACAACTTCTGAGGCTTCAGAGGAAGGTGGAAAAAAAATTATCAACAGATATTCCTTCCTGACATGAGTCACTGAAGCATGTGATTTTATTATATGCAATATTTTAATAGAGGGTGTGTCTGGAATATATTATGAATGTTATTATTATTATGATGGTTTGATACAACATTATTTGCTACTTGATTAGAAGGGATCAATTAAATGGGGAGTAGTGATTCATAGAGAAAAACCAAACTGGAGCTTCAGATCCTGCCTTTATCAAACCTAACAGGGTAACAAGCATTTAAAATGCTGCTTCCAGACACGTCCAGATTTGTACTTAGTTTTTCACCCCAGATGGATCTGAAGGAGTTACCGGCAGGAAATTGGAGCAAAGATCCCAGATGTGGTTAAAAGAGACTGAGAGATGGGCCTTCTCTGGGGTAAAAGAGATCAGCTCAAGCTTTAAGTAATGAAAATATGCATGTGAACCTATTTTTGTGTTATCAGCCCCTTCCTCCCCTTCCTTTTATATTTAGTTCAATCTTTATAATTAAGATCCTTTTGAAAATGTTTTCTACCCTTATAAATGGTCACTGATCCTGAAGGGCAGCCTTGCAGGCAGCAACCAGGAGATCCTGCCTAGTGTAAGAAAGACAGCAAAAAGAAGAGCAAAGGCTGAGCCCTGTTGTTGCCACAGTTGTCCTAGAAGGGATAAGGCAATGAAAGGCTTCAACTTAATGAAGGGGAGAAGGTTTCCTTGGTTCCCAGGAAAGTAGAAAGGGCTCTGCCTAGCTAGTAGGAACGAAAATGCTCTTCTCACAGCCAGAAAGGAAATGTGGTCTCTTCTCAGCATGGGGAAACCACAACTGTCTGAGCAGACTGTGGGCAGAGGGGTGACTGGCAAACTGGCATCCTGCCTTAGGTACCACACAGGGTCATTAAACTGTGCTTGGAAGATTTGGACCCAGTCTTGCCTTGTAAATATTAAAGTACTTTAGCCTTACAATGGCATCTGCGAATGAGGAAACTAATTCAATCTTGCAAAAATGCAACTCTTCCTGTGAAGCATGACAAGTAATATAAGCATCACTTGGATGCCTATTTGCTTATGGTGAAGCTAAGATGTCCTGTCTGTCTCACTAAAGTGTCATGTTAGTACCAGCACAAATCATAACCTCTGTAAGTTTAACAAAAACTCTATGGATTCTGCTTCTGGCAACTCAAGTTGAATCACTCTAATATGACATGAACAGAGTTTCATAAGTCTAAAACCAGAATGGCCAATAGGAACAGACGATTAGGACAACACAACTACCAGAACCCAGGCACTTTGCAAAGACGCATACGTTTTCATTAAGACAAGACAATTATTTTTCATTTAAATACTTCAGCTGATGAAAAATATGCCACATCCAAAAATAAGTTGTTCCAGTAGAAAATTATGTACATCGCTGAAAATTTCTGCCATGCCTACAATAAAACCATGGCTAATTTCCCCAATATAGGGAAAATCTTTTCTCCCTATGCCAATCTAACTGCAATAAATGACACTCAACAGATCAGAATTCATCCATGGGGATGGATCTTCACTGCAAGACTGAGTCAAATATGTGCGCACATGGAATGTATACATACTCTACTGTTAATACACTGTGCATAATCAGTCTACAAAAAGGTCTTATTAGAAGTTGAAGAGGGTTTATAAGTAGTCTTAAAGGGTCTTATAGGAAAGATGGAGACAGACATTTTAGCAGAGCCTGTTGTAACAGGACAAGGGGTAGTGGTTTAAAACTAGAAAGGGGTAGATTTAAGCTAGATATAAGGAAGAATTTCTTTACTATGAGGGTGGTGAAACACTGGAACAGGTCGCCCAGAGAGGTGGTAGATGCCCCATCCACGAAAACATTCAAGGTCAGGTTG
>JAOXJK010000012.1:139747801-139762044 GCA_025774025.1 Xenus cinereus | reverse complement strand
GGTGGTAGATGCCCCATCCATGAACACATTCAAGGTCAGGTTGGACGGGGCTCTGAGCAACCTGATCTAGTTGAAGATGTCCCTGCTCAGTGCAGGGGAGGTTGGGCTAGATGACCTTTAAAGGTCCCTTTCAATCCAAACCATTCTGCGATTATATGAATCTATGATTCTATAGTACATACGGACACATAGTATTCACAGCCACAGGATTTTCCATAGATTTGATCCTGCAACACATCAAAATGCTCTAGTGTGTATGGTTTACAGGATCAACTCCATCACGAACTGTGTTAACACATGAAGCCATACAGAATCCAGTTCGATAGTTTTCTCACACGGCTTGGAGCAGAGTGTACACATTCTTCAGGATTAAAAATCTGCATATGTGTATCTATAGTAATATAAACAGAATTCTAAGAATTGGTTTAGCTACATATAGAAGATTTTATCTATATATACACACAATTACATGTGTGTGTATATATATATATGACTCCATGTCACAGGGTCTTCATTTGGATGCAAAGAATAGTGGACAAATCTATTCTGGAAACACTACTGCTCCAAAGTCATGGGGGGAGAGACTGAGGGGATAAAAAAGATGGAATTTCTACATGAGCAAAACCACTTATTGCAGACTTTTTGCTGAGGCAAATATACTTCTATCAAGAAAACACATCATCTGAGGTACTGGCCTGAGATCTACTAAAAATCCACCCTTCTTTCTAGCATGAACCATGTTAATGAGAGGAGGACGTGCCAATTTAGCATTATATTTTTATTCCTCTTACACAAACACTTCTAACCTTGTCTGTTATATTTACCACGACCAGTCATTGCCCTTCCTCCATTTGGTTGCTAATACATGAATATAAGAACACCATCTATGGCTGACAGAAGTGTAAAGATCAGATGGGCCCTCAATCTATTCCAAGCTTTCATGAAGGCAAAAGCTTTACACAGGTGTCCTGCATGTGGCAAGTTATAGGCCATGCAAGAATAAGAACCTTTCTGAAATGCAACCTTTTCCTTCAGAGAAAGCAGCCTAATAGATAGAAGTAACTAATTTAATTCCTGTCCTATGTTGATTGGCACTATCAAACTCCCTTTCTAATTAATTTCATCCCTGCTGAAGGGATCTAACTTCACTACCAGGATCAAATGCCAGAAGTTGTAATCCTATCCATCAGAAATAAATTAACTGTACCTGTACACCTGACCAGCCAGAAACTGCTGGCAGGAGAGGGCTCGTCCTGCCCAGCAATCACCACGCCACTTAGCACGCAAGCCTGGCATTCTCTTTACTGGTCGTCACTAAACAATTAGCCCCCCTTTACCGTAAGGCACTTTTTTTTTTTTCCATTTTAAAAATACCTGCTACAAACACAGTTGTGTAATGTGTGCTATACATTTTAAACCAGTGTTATTAAATCATGGTAGGTGAAACAGTAGTCATCAAAATTTACCACCAGTCATGACTATTAACAATCTGCTGTTATTTTTAGATCAGAAGCTAATTCTCACTCACCTTCATGAGCCTTCGTCTAATCCATTTCTCACCATTAACTACCTTAAAGATACCTGAATAAAAGCCTTTCCTCCTCTACCTCCAGCTAGATACATCATGGAAAAATGACAACTCATTCCTTTAAAGAACTCTTCTGGAACATTGAAAGTTAGGAGAACTTTAAATGTGTGTCAACAGCTGTGATATGCACCCCCAGCTGCCAGTTCAACTAAGCACTATGTATCTCTTGTCAGAAGGATTACCACCTTCTCTGAAAAGGTTACCACACCATTGAAAAATGTTCCAGGCCATTATGATTACTGCTTCTTTGAAACAATAATAAAATAAAATCTCTACTATGGTTAGAAAACTCTAGAACCTGCATAAATCTCTTCATCAAGTACATTCTATATAAATTTTCTTTTTTTCAGTATAGAAACTGAAACTTATTTTCTACCAATTATCACTAATTATCTTTATTTTATTGTCATTCATCATTACATGCCATTTGGTCTTTTAACACACGTGTCTGAACCCTACACTGATGGGAACCTTATTTGCAGTGCACTACAAGTATCACTAGTACTATGAAAAAGCAAATAGCTTGACTGTAACCTGACCTCCTGCTCATAAAGTTAAATTATTCAACTCCCCCACACTACAGTCGGAAGTAAGTACTTAAAATATGGCATAGAAGAATATAAGCTATTCTGCTTTGACAGCTCTGATTTCAGAAACGGAACTAAATAGCTTGAAAGTCTTTAATATTCATTTGTATTCTTCCTTAAAGAGAAAACACTCTTCTACTTTGATTTAGATTTTTAAAAAATTAATCCAAGTGCACTGAGGAAAAGGAAGTTTTAAACAGTAAGTTTCCATCACATTTCAGAAGCCACTGATATTCAAAAACACTGTAATAAGTATTTATATCACAGTCAAAACTAGATCTTGTTCTCAGACCAATAGAAGACACATTTGAACTGGAGGAAACCTTCAAGAAAGTATCATTCCAAAGATATGTTCAAACATATAGATATCTAAACTCACCTACATTTACTTGGAAATTTTTATAAATAAGTTTTGGGTCAATTAAGAAACAGTGAGGGCTCAGTGGGCAAGAGTCATCATCAGCTACTTTTAATACCTAATTATAATTTGCTAGACAATACTTTAATATATTGTCCTCCATTTCCTATAAGTTAGCAAGGAATAAAATTGACTGGGAAATTAAAAATAAATATATTTCTCCTGCACATATCGTAATTCTGCTTAACTGTTTTCAGAATGTGATCCTTTCAGTACATGAAAGATTAATTCAGAGTAGGTAAAAATTCACATTTCCCTCTAGAACTCTGTCATGAAAGCCATGCATGAGAGAGGGCTTCTTGTCAGAGACTTCGTCAAATACACTGAGCAGCTTTGTGTATCCTTTTCTATATGGTTCCTGTCAGGAAAACAGCATTTGTTGGTTCCTGAGTGATCACATAAGAATATTCTTTTATGCTAAACTTTTACACTTCTCTGTGCTGTATTCAGAAGATAGTCAGGCACTTGATTTAAAACAACAGTGACAGGGAACAGATAAAACACGATCATGACACCTTGCAAAAGGTTGTAAGAAGGTGAGCTGAACACACTCTGCAACCGAAACTCCCGTGAGTGCAATTAACCCAGAAATCTTGCCGTGCAATATTAAGATCTGGCTGCCTTTCTCAGAGGGGATCCTGCTCTCTCACTGCTAAGTGCTCTTTGGAAAGCATTTCCACAGACTTCCTTTGCTATACTGAAGAATCTGCAAAATTTTTACCTATTTTTGGCAGTATTTTTAAGAGACTGGCTGGTATTGATTTATCTCCTTTTCTCATTCTCTGCATATAACTTTTGCTTTTGCTGAGTCACATTGTGCATGAGAAATCATTTTGCACACTCTCCAAAGCAGCTGTGGCTCCAGCTTACTGAAAAAAATAGCTTTTTCTGACTTCTAAGCAGTTACAGTTTCTACCAAGATCTCTTTTTGCAGTTCTCTATGCTGTTTAGTTTTATATTAGATTAATCTACTGATCTGTCTGTTCCCCTCTCCTTGGTTTCTCACACCCCCCAGCCAGAAAGAAAGAACATAAGCAACCAGTGCACGATTTGCAAACCAATTCATTTAAACAGCCTCCTCTGATAAAAATAAAAGGTATTTATCATAATTCTTGAACAATATAAACAGGCTGCCCCAAAGTACAGTTAACACTCACATATCTAAGCAATTCTCTAAGTAAAGTTTATCTGAGACAGTCTTTCATTTCAGCCATGCCTTACAAATTTTATTTTACAGCAACTGTTTTGAACCATTAAAATACCTTCCAACTAAGTATGTCCAAACAATAATGAATTAAGTTTACAATTATGATTATAAAAGTTACTGAAGCATGAGAGTGATACTGCAGATGTTGATCTCTATTAGATTTTATCTGAAAATATAAATTCACTGACTGCACGCTGGTATCAACAGAATGAAAGGAAATCTGTAGTAACAAAACATTAACATAATTAAATTCACCACTGATAATAACTTTGCTTTGAACTTGACATGATTGCACAGAAATATAAAGCAATACAATTACTTCAGAATCACATAATTTCTATACAAGCAACTCAGCAAAAATTCAGCATTGTAGCTTTCAAGGGCTAATTTCAATTTGAGTGGGGAAAAAAGTTGCAACATGGAAAAAACGAGGAACTACTGGACAGAACTAGGGATTGTAAGTAAAAGCTTTTTCCTCCTTTATTTTGACTGAGTTTTCAGTAGCCCTTTTATCATATAATTTTATTTTAGAGAACTGCAAAGAGAGAAATAAAATAACTATATTATAACCGTACTGTTTATTCAGCTACACTGATGAATGCTTACCTTTAACAAATAGGTTAAACACCTTGAGATTTTTCTTTATTTCTACTTTTGAATATTTTCAGAGTATTTTGCTAATTATTTCCACTTAATACATAAACAAGAAATATCTCACCTACCTTTTTAGTAAAATCTCTTGTTAAAAAAGCTAATCATAAAAACAATGCTAAATGGATTAAATTGCTTTTGACAATAATTGGTCAGAATGTGCATTCTAGCTATCTAGTATGGACATCATAGAAATCATTTGCAGAAGGTGGGAATGAATTAACAGCTGCCATACAACAGGACTCAAATGAGTTTAAAACCCGGGGTGTTGAAACAATACTAGGTCACAGAAACATTAAAACATGAGTTAATACAATACTGAACTATTACTAAAAAGGACTTCAAATAATAATATAAAACACAAGAAAATTCCAAAATTCTGCATATACTATTTTTACGAAATTAAATCCAACTTTCCAACAAATATTTTTGTCACAGAAAATACAGTACAATTAAAAATTCTAATCTAAATAAAAGTACAAAACTTTGTTAAAGATACTATTCTCCTATATCTGAAGCACAATAAAAGGTTTTCAATACTTCCATTGATCTTTTTTGCTAAAAGTAAAAAAAAAAAAAAAATCTTCCTAATCATCCCCCAAAAGAACAAAAAATGCTGAGCATTACACATTGTTTTTACACAACATATTCAGCATCTTTCTTCCCTGCTTTACCTTTTGATCAGCCACTGCACATCTGGAAAGTAGGAAGCCTCAGGTTCATGAGAATACATCAATTTCTGTTCTGGCTAGGTCTTTCATTTAATCCTCTGTGTTCAGTGAAATCATATGAACAGTCTCTTAATTTTGAGATACAATTTTTTAGATATATTTTAGAATCCCTTCCCCCAAAATGCAATTACAAAATATAAGGCATCTAGGGAAAAAAAAAAAAAAAGTCTAGTGTATGAAACAACAGCAATTCAAGTCAAAGAGCTGACCCAATGGGAAGCTATTGAGAGCACAAGAGGAGTGTTATAGTTTAATGCTGTTACCATGTGCTGTATATAGCTGGAGGTCAAGTAAGAATTTACCCTATAAGGAGGATTATGGTACTTAGCTGATTAGTGCCTTGCTACAGAACTATTGCCTACAAATGTACATGCTGGTCAAGGCATTTAATTTAAACTATTTTTAAAATTGTGCAGTACCAGTATTTCATGTTTCATGTTACTAGGTCCAGCACCTTCTTTGTGTTCTAAGTCTCAAATGAAATTATGTAATATTATTTTTAGTTTGTAACAAGTCAAATTTTGACATAATTTTCAACCGTTAGGCTAAAATAGCTGTATCGTCTACTTCAGTCTGATGTGCTGAACATACTGCAGAACCAAAAATACTTTTTTCATATACCATTAAAAAAACCCTGAAATTCAATGGACTAATTATTTCTAGCAGCAGTCATCAGAACTGTCTTTCAAAATATGGTGAGAATGTGAAAACAATAGGAAGCAAATGTGTAGACAGTCTCATTTGCATTATATAATTATAAACACATTTTTCCACAATTTCACAAGGAAAGTATCTTCTGTCTATCCAAACTAGCTTACAAATAAATTATGTTTAATATAAAGCACCATACCCAGCCAGATTTTTCTGTAATAAATTTATGGCAAAGTGACATGACATGGGAAAAGTACAGACAGCAGCAACCCGGATTTTCTCCACCTGAATAACAGTAAATTCATACTCCTAGAAAGGGCATTCAAAGTTTTTTCCCTTAGTCATCACAGAGAATATATCATAATTCACTTTATCTATACATCACTGTGTCTAATTTTGAGTCTGATCTTTTTGAAGTGTTTCAGTTTCTTACCACAGGGGTCATGCAGCAGGTGCTTCTCCCAGCAGTTGAAAGTATCCTTGTTTTTCAAAGGAAACCTTTAAGTCTGATGAAGAGGAGAATTTTCTTTCAAAGAAAACCTCTATTATTACTAGGGTATTAGCACCATTAAATAAAAGACAGCTGCTTCAATAACGATCAAACTGTAAGAAAATATCAGCAACGTGGAGTCACATGAGAATTGTTTTGCTTAATAACATCTCTGCAGGCTGTTTTGGATTGTTGAACTCCTAAAACTGTAACTTTACTAACAAATGTGAATCAGTGTATCTTTTCTCTTTCTATTGTATCCATAATTACATATATATGTGATATCATACAATGAACTTCAGTTTTAAAATATCTCCGTGGTTCATATTTCAGTCTGGAAGAGACAAAATAGGTCATACTGAGCTGTTTTGATGCCTCCACAAAAGAGCAAGCAGAAAATAACAGCTATGAAAATGTCCAGTTTTTTCAGAAAAGTGAGGTAAATGCCCATTGCTAAATCCAGTGAATTAAATCAGTGGTGGCTCATCAATGAATGCTGGGCTTTGTGAAGCAGCTTCTCAAAGACAAAGCTGGCGGCCTGAACGTGCTCATGCTAGGAACATCAGCTGGACCACTATGAAATGAGACAGGTGCACTCAATAACTCCAGGAAATTATCACGGTAGATAAAACTTTAAACTTCCAATTTAACTGTCGTTCTCGACATGCTGGTGAGATGGGATTAAATATGTGTATTTTCAAAGCAGCAACTGACTCTATCCAGCATAGCACCAGACCACAAGTTTACAGAAAAATAATATGTATTTCTGTAAGAAGTTATAGCACCTGTATTCTATATTGGTAGGACGTGACTTTACAAAGGTTTTCAAGCTAAAGGAACTTGCCCCACAGTAATATACATACTGGGCTCTCAATCCACAGTCCCTATGTGAGCCCAAATGTGTGCCCCCGTGTGCAGGATCAAGCAGTTACAGCTGCCTAGCCAGACCTCCTTCAGTTTAGATCCCAGGGCTCAGAAAGGAGGAAAAGAGATGTCCACCATGCTTGTGCTGCCTGAAAATTTATTCCTGGATCTTTGTAAAAATCCATATGGAAGATTACCAGCTACTGTAGAAAGCACGTGGACGTGAACACCTGGAAGTCAAATGGGTAACCCTTGCAGCCTGGCAGCTTTTGTACAGAAAGGTAGCATCCAGTCAAGATGACAATAGTATAAAACATACAGAGGAAAATACCAACCTCTTCCAGCAGGAAGAAAACCATTGTTGAATAGTCCTTGCAGAACTACTAGCAACACAATATTCATGAAGAAAATTTACTTAAATATATAACTATGTCTCTTCCTAGAAAGTCGTGTGGGTATCAAAGGCACTTTAAAATGAAACAACAAAAATAAACCTAGTCTTGTAACATAAAAACAGCCCTTAGATGTATTCTGCATTCTACTGCAATGAATATAGACTTAATTACTCTAGTCTTACTTAAGAAAATAAGATGCCAGCTTTTTATACTCCATAGGAGAAATGAATGCTCATTTTGTATCTTCATGTATATACAAACTTCCCAACTAATTAACGCTTTACAGTTCCTGTCACCAACATAACCTGCATTACCTAAGAAGCCAGTTTTCAGCAAGATTCTCCAAAGTCAAGATTTTGAAATTCTACCTAAAGATCAGGGCTACGTACTAGAAGATTTTGGACCTAATGTTGGTCACTTCTTCCATCAATAACAGCATCTCTAGAAAAGGTATGAGAACTAATAAAAAGAAGGCCAACCAAGACTGACTAGACTCCATTAGCAAATAGCTGAGAAACACTGAGAAGGAATTGTTCAAGTCTCACAGGTTCTCAGTACCTTCAATAACACAAGTCTATTATAAAAATTACAGAGTACTCTCAATAACTCAGTCTTAAGTAGAACGTGAGTAAAAAGGTAAGAGAACATAGTAAAGGAACAGGAAAAAAGCAATTAAGGAAAATGATGTTTTAAAACAATTTGTGAAGACACTAATGAAAGCTTTTACAGATTAGTGATGACTTCATCACTCAGTACTGTTATTGTCAGATTGTTGGGATCTGTAGTATTTTTTAAGTTAACCTTTGCTTTCCTTGTTGAGCTTAGCAAGAAGGTTAAATGTATGCTCACTGAAGCACTTTTCAAGCATGAGAGCAACTGGATGTTAGGCTGGGGAGCCATGCTATCTTTGTAGGAGACTAAAAAAAATATCTAGGATACTTGAGTCGATGGAGCAGAAAGTGAAGATCAAGTTTCTATAATTTTACAGGAGACAAACAAAATGGATAGTTGGACAGATTTGACTTCTACAATTGCCAAAGAGCATTTCATGGCATATGGCAATTTTGAGACGCATATCTAGGTTAACAAACACAAAACCATTACAAGGTTAACAGATTCATATATAGTAATGACAGAAGGACAACAACGATCACATAGTTTGATGTCCTTCCTGCAACAGGAAGATTTTTCTAGATATTAGATTAATGCCAGATCTAACTGAAACTTTACTTAGAAGGAAAACAATAATCAAATTAAATTCCTTATATTTGGCCTTAAATGTGGCACCAAATTCATTAATCCTAATCATTAGGGTGATATATGCAAAAGCAATGGATTAGATTATTTGGGTTTATATGGATGACATGCTATTAATAGTACAGCCAAAAGAACTTTTACCTTTTCACTATCTGGCCATTTCCCTACAGCTGTAAGTCACAGACTCACAGAATCATAGAATGTTTTGGGTTGGAAGGGACCTTAAAGATCACCTAGCTCCACCCCCCCGTCCTGGGCAGGGACACCTCCCACTAGACCAGGTTCCTCAAAGCCCCATCCGACCTGGCCTTGAACACTTACAAGGATGGGGCATCCACAGCTTCTCTAGGCAGCCGGGTCCAGTGTCTCACCACCCTCACAGTAAAGAATTTCTTCCTAATATCTAATCTAAATCTACCCTCTTCCAGTTTAAAACCATTATAACCCCATCCTACCACTACACTCCCTGATCAAGAGTCCCTCCCCATCTTTCCTGTAGGTCCCCTTTAAGTACTGGAAGGCTTCTATAAGGTCTCCCAGGAGCCTTCTCTTTTCCAGGCTGAACAACCCCAACTCTTTCAGCCTGTCTTCACAGGAGAGGTGGCTCCAGCCCCCCGATCTTCTTCATGACCCTCCTCTGGACCCTCTTATGCAGAGGACCCCAGAGCTGGATCCAATACTCCAGGTGGAGTCTCGTGAGAGCAGAGCAGAGGGGCAGGATCACCTCCCTCGACCTGCTGGCCACGCTTCTCTTGATGCAGCCCAGGATATGATTGGATTTCAGGGCTTCAAGCGTGGGCGTGCATTGTCAGCTCATATTCAGTTTTTCATCCACCCATACCCCCAAGACCTTCTCCTGAAGCAAGACGAGATGAACCAACGGTACTCAGCTGGAATTTTGAGTTTGATTCATGAAAAATTATTGTTTATATCTATAAACACTTAAAATACAGAAAAAATAGAGAGAATTACCATCATCAATACATCATAGCAAAAAACAGCTTTCTAAAATCTAGTTCTGTGAAAAGTGGACAAAAAGATACTACTGCTAGTTCATAGACATTTCTTCTTCATCCCCTTTTGCTTTTTTTAGACTATTTTAGAAGTACCTTCAATAGTGCATTAGAGACTATCTCTGAATAGAGCAGGAACAGTTACCAGTCAATACTGTAAAGCCTAATAACTGACTTTAATGACACAGAAGCATTTTCTAGCTAGCATTTGCCCCATTTTAACAAAATACTGTGCATATGAAAAAAAATTCCAGTTTAGCAAAAATATGAGGAAAAAAAAAGGTATTAGATCAGTTTAACTGAAAGTAGAAACTTTACCTGTAACTTCACAATTATATTCCATGTTATAAAAATACAACAGGAAAGCACAAACTTCTTTTGAAAAACCGAGGAACTTTAAGACTTGTTTTCTCTCCGTTGTTTGAACTAACAGCTAAGCATCTTCTCTATGTTCTATGCTGTATTACTGCTTTATCCTGATGATGGATTTTTCTGCACTAAGGCTGCTCTTGTGCCTTGTGATAGCTCTGTCCCACCAGACAGTTTAACCACGTACAGCAAAGTTAGACTGCACCAGCATTAACAGCAGCAGGATAGTCCCTCCCTCCGAGCGCAACTTCCCCAGAGACTCTTAGAGGCAAGTGCCAGCCCAGGTTCACCTGCTCTGCTTCCACAGGCACTGCAGCCGCCTCATTCTATGCAGACTTTGGCCATGACTCCTCCTTAAAGAGCTGGCTTAAGGGAACGTTGAGTGGAATTTTTTAACTCTGCTGAAAGAAATATGAGCAAAAGAAGTCAAACTTCTAAAGTCATTAGGAATAACACATTTTTCTGCAAGACTGCAAACTTAACATAGAAAACACGCTCAGAGTCAAGAGATCCAACATTTTGCCAACCACTCTGAAAACTCTTTGTCAAGAATCATCAAAGACACAGCCTCACAGGCAAAGGCTGGTCCAGCAAAACACTCGAGGGCTTTGTAAGGCTGACAAAGACTGGCAAGTATGTAATTCATCTTAATTCAACTGAATAAAAAAATTCTATTTTCTCCCTTTCTCAACAAGTTGCCTTAACAGAACACTTAATGAATCAAAAGCCATTTTCAGGTCAGGTCAGCCTAACACTGTTAGGACCGTGTCTCACCATCTGCAAACAGTACTTTTTAGTTCAAAAATTCTGGATTTAAAAGAGTCTTTCACTTATACGGGAACCTGGACTTGACATTTCAGTTACAGATGATCAGGTATAATGGATCTATTCTTCACATAAAACAAAGTGATTGAAAATTGTAATAGAAAGAGTGAGATGAGTGGCATTTTAAGAAAATTATGTATAATCGAGAGAATAAAACAGGAGCCTATAAATTCTGCAAGAACCTGGACTGGGACCTTGATCAGGACTACTCTGCTATTATCCTAAAAAGATAGGGGAGCTGCAAGCAAATACAGAGATATGCATTTCAATGAAGTGGACTGAAGTGCTTTTATTAATCATTTTACTTGGAAATTGTATGTCTTGCAATCTGTGTTTAGCACTAGTGGATACAATGGGCAAAGAAGCTCATGAAGGAATGAAGAATGTGATAAATGCTAAATCAGATGATGTTGTACTCAAAGAGATAATCAAATTTTGGTTAATAAAAAATTTGACAAAAAGATAAAGCTGTAAATCAACATTACAGCTTTGCAAATAATGCCTACAGAAATCAAACCAAAAAACCTCAGTGTTAGGAAAGATGGACACAAAATAAAATGCAATCCAGGATATTTCTAATCTGAGTTTCTGTTATTATTTACATTCTCATGACTGCATGAGTAAGGTTAGGGACAGTACATCGGTGCTAGGTGTTCCTATAAAAATGCTCATATGAGCAGCCTTTGGAAGTGAAGAATCACAAGTGATTGATGAGGACATGTGAAAAGCAGTTTCATCACCTTATTCAATGACCAAGCTCAAGCACCAGCATAAAAGGAGGTGTTTTTTTAAAAAATATATATTACTTACAGAGATCAAGAGAAGATTAGTCCTCTGGACTTCTTTCTTAAGCTAGCTGATTATTAAAGGGAGCTTGAACACAAACATGATTTCCTTCCCCGATTCCCTCTGTTGTCAAGCTAACCACTGTCTAGCAATAATTATGCTAGTATTTCATGTAGTAGAGCAAAACATAAATACTCCAAATATTCTAGTACATGGGTTCATTTGTTCTGGTGTCCAAAAAACAAACATAGGTTTCTTCCAGTAACACAACCTGCACACCAATTTTATTGCAAAAACTGTTTTCCGCTTATGCATTTTTTAACTTTCCAGTTCTTTATATGTTCTGTAGTTGGCTGGCATAATTAGGCCAATAATACAAGATGGCAAAAGAGCAAATAAAAAGTAATACACCTTATTTAGAGATGTATATCATTTTTTAGTTACTCTTCCTGAATCCACACATATTCCTGTTCCTTGCCATCAAAAGTATCTTGTGACCATGGCACAATCACAACCTTATCAACACCGAGGATCCAGGACCTATATATTTCTATACCACCTATTAACAAAAGGCATCCAGCTTTCAGGCTTTTCATGATTATGTCCTACTGCAAATCAGATCTATTCCATTAGGGAATCTGTTTGCATTAGGCCTTCCAATAAAACGTATTTTTAAAGCATTTATCTTCAGAGCCTTCTCACGAGAGATCATGCTATCTTTTCAGGTCGTCTTTTACGACATCCCATTCTGAGAGTAGACAACAAAAAGCAGACTTTGGGTTGAACTATATCTCTCCATATGAAATGGAGTTATGGAGGCTTTTCTTAAGTAATGATTCAAGATCAGCATGGCAGATAAAATTGAAACACACTGATATCAGAAGTGGATACAAAGCAAATAGCAGGATTATAAAAGGCAACTTAAATTAGAAGATTAGAATTCTTGGTTTGAGGTAACCTACACATTTTTCTTACAGTAAGTAATACACTAAGGAATAGTGGTACAATAACTCTACAATTATTAACAATTAATTTTATAGTTTAAATGATTTAACTTGATATCTTTACCATTCTTACTCAATATTGTGTTTCAGATTGCAAAGTGTACACAAGTTCAGGGTGAAATCCCTGAGCAGCAGTTTGGTATGCAAAGCCTCCGATGTTGCAGCCCTATGAGGAAGTCTCAATGCTGACTGTCCACGTCCAATATGGAACCCATGGTACATATAACACCAATGCACAATGATTCTGATTAGAAATAACATTTAAGTCTTCTGAATTTGTCACTTTAGTAACAAACGGATAAAAGAGAAATAGGACCATGGCAAAGATAAAACCTTTAATTGGAATTCAGATGGATAATGTGAAGGAGGAATTTCAGACAAGTAGTTATGCAATAGATGGGCTACTGCACATGCAGAGTGTGACCACCTTCAGACTATTCCCCTACGCCTTCAGCATAGGAAGGAATGGAGAGACAAAAGAAAGAGGGAAGCATACATCTGCAGAACTTCAAAGCAAAGGCTGGAGGGAAAGAAACAGAGAAGCCAAAGAAAATGTGTAGCATAACCTGCACTGACTACAAATTAGGTTCCCATCACTACATTAGGAGACCTACTTAGTGGTTCTGAGATCAACAAATTTACTCCAGCTAGGAGACTGAGATTCTCAAAAGTGCCTAACATCTGAGTCCATATTTCAGGGCTTTTCCTAAAGGCATTACTTTAAGAGAGATCATCTTCAACAGAAAAGCTTCTTTCCTCTTATTACTTATGTCTCAGTAGAAATGCTGCTGTTGGGGATTTAAAACCTGCTTATAAGTTTTCCATAGCACCCAGACAAATAGCAGTCTGAACTTCAGAAATCTATCTGAAAAATTGTTTAAAATAAATGTTTCTTAAAACAATAAGCCATGGCTATATTATGCTTACTTTTTTTCAGAGTAAATTGTAATATGGCAAGCCACAAGTAGGTCTGAAAATTATTTTGGAATATTCAGTACCAAAAATTTAGAAAAAAAAAGTGAATGGTTGAAACAGAAATTGTTCTTATATTCCAAATACTGTTTTAAGAAAATACTCACTTTAAAAAAAAAAAAAAACAACCAACTTTATTATGCCAAAAAGTAAAATAGGGATACTATTCTAGTATCCCTAGCAATTTTCTGTACTGTGGCTACAGAGCATGCGTTGCCTCATCTTTGAAGAATTTGTCACCATTTCCTTGAGACTCAACATTCCTGTTGACATTCCTCAAGTGTTGGGCCAAATGTGAAATGATGGATTTATTACAAAGCTGAACCTGACATCTGTGACTATCTCCTACCAAGATCACAATTAACAATAATGTAGCATCCTCTAAGGAAATCCAGAGCCCTAAATCTGAAAAAAGAAGACCATAAAAAAAGAAGC
>JAOXJK010000012.1:139673195-139742782 GCA_025774025.1 Xenus cinereus | reverse complement strand
AAATGCAGCCTAAAGACATCATCAAGGTGGTTTTCAATAGAACAGCTGCCTTTTTAACATTTTTATTTAAGATAACCCAAACACTTTTTCATTTTAAATTTTCTTTAAAACAAGTCAAACAACAGACCTCTAACCCAAGAGCCTAGGTGATCCCACCTAGTTTGAGAAAACAGTAATTTAGGCACTCCAGAGCAAGTTCCCTAAATCACCAGTCACTTGAAAGAAACAGCACTTGTAAAGACTAAGAAATTTTAGATATCTATCACGGTAAGACAATAACTGTTCCCTAGAAGTCAAATGAGAAGAATCCAAAATAAAGAATACCAAATGCACTATCAAAAAAAAAAAGCAAACAACTAAAACAACAACAAAAAAACCCCCAACTAACCCAAACAAACACAAAGGCAAACCAATCATATAGAGAACCAGGAAATACAGGAATAGGAAAGCCCTGCTCCGGGCTGTGAAATAAGTGACAGAAAACCAAGTTTTATTAGGATCACAGTACAAGAAAAAACCTCTCACTAACTTTAGGACCATTATGGGATAGGTGGGGTATTGCAATGCAGCTGCTGCATCATTAATTGAGACCAACAGTATATTGACCTAAAACTAAACAAGTAGTACTACACGTAGTCTTACCTGATCTGGATGATGTTTGAGAGTCTGTCTACTGCTAATACTGTGCCAACACTTAAGAAACTTGTCGTGACATGAAAAGTCCAAATACATTGAAGCAATATGAAAATAATATCTTTAGCAGGATGCCTCTGCATCTTGGTTTCCTTTTGATGGTGTTTTCATTGAGTGCTTATTTACTACAGGGACAGACATTATTTCATAGAACCACAGAATGGTTCGGGCTGGAAGGGACCTTTCAAGATCACATAGTCCAACCCTGCTGCCACAGGCCAGGGACACCTCTCACTAGATCAGGTTGCTCCAAGTCCCATCCAGCCTGGCTTTGAACACTTCCAGGGATGGGGCATGCACAACTTCTCTGGGCAACCTCTTTCAGTATCTCACCACCCTCATCACAAAAAATGTCATCCTTATGTTCAATCTAAATCTGTTCGCTTGCAGTTTAAAACCTTTGCTGCTTGTCTTGTTACTACAGGCCCTGATACAAAGTCCTTCTCCATCTTTCTTAATAAGCCCCTTTTAAGTACCGGAAAGCTGCAATAAGATGTCCCTGGAGCCTTTTCTTCTCCAGGCTGAACAAACCCAAGTCTCTCAGTCTGTCCTCATAGGAGAGGTGCTCCAGCCCCCTGATCATCTTCGTGGCCCTCCTCTGGACCTGCTCCAATAGGTCTGTGTTTTTCTTGTACTGAGGACTCCAGAGCTGGACACAGTACTACAGGTGGGGTCTCATGAGAGCAGAGTAAAGGGGCAGAATCAACTCCCTCGGTCTGCTGGCCACGCTCCTTTTGATGCAGCCCAGGATATGATTTGAATCTTTATGGTGCTCTGCAAGAACTGAATAATCAACGCCCATCCTACATGATGAGGAAAATGTGGCATGCTAAACAGTCTCACAGATTTTCTTATTTTAACAAAGTTCCACTAAAAGGTTAGGACAGCTGTTCTGATAGCTGAAAGACTTCATGCAACACCAGAGCAAAGAATCGGGACATGGGATTATTTTACAAAAAAAGTTAATCATAAAACCTTTCAAAATCAGTCTATTTTCTGAATTACATTCTCAGTATTGGATATGTAATAACTCAGAAAAGTTGGTATTTCAAACATCAACAGTCCTCAAACTAACAAAGAAAAACTAGTCTGAGCATACTGACAACATAAAAATGCTATATGGTGCATCTTTACATGGATCTTTTAACATTTCTCTCAGACTTTCTTTTAGACTTTTCAAGATTAATTAAGAGTCTTAGAAAAACATAAAAACTTTTGTAGAACAACAAGTAGAGCTGAAAAAATTTAGTGTATTTTTGCATCACTATTATGCTCGTGTTGCATCTTTGTACACTGCAAAGCCTAGAATTGACAAGAACACTGCTTCCTCAGACGCAAAGGATCCCTGCCCTGCATTGGTATCTATTCCATTATTCCGCCAGAAAGACTTAACGTAACTGTTTGACATCTATATTTCTTTCCTCCATCTCGTTTCTCTTCTTGTTGCCTAGCTCACATGCTGTCTATCACCGTTACATATCTGATAAAAAGGATGACACCAGCTGGCATGAATGTTCTTTTCTCTCATTCTCAATAACTGACAGCCAGGATGACGACATTGCCCTCCAAACGTCCAACTTTCAGACAAAAAGAGGACTGACTCAGACCTTGCCAGGTTTAAAGCAGATGCAAAAGCAAGGCCTTTTTTCCTTAATATTACCTCGACTGGCTTATTTTCCAAAACAACCTCGAAGAATTTTTTCAAAAGAAATCAGAGGGCTTCAAATTTGTTTTAATAAGTGGCTTCATAGAATAATTTAAATGTCAGGAAATACTGAAGGACTAATAAAAAAGTTGTTGGAGAATAGATGTATCTTGAGTAAATGTTTGTGAACTTAAAACGTATCTTTTAGTCGATATTAACAAGACTTCATGACTTCTGAGCTGGCAAATATTATTACGTCTTTTTATCAAAAATTCATTAAATTTTACTGAAAAACAGCCTTAAGTCTAAAAATATTTTGTAAACTGAAAAGAAACTGAGTATTGTGAAGTGCTTCTGGAGGGTTCTGATTTTTAAGTTGATATTTAATAAAATTATATTGCATTATTGATTTTATTTTTCAGTTTTTAACCTTGAATTATGAACCTCTCAAGGCTTTATCTACAAATATGAGAATGATTCCATTTATTTTAGTCAAAATTAGCATCCTGGATATGTTACAGAGCTTTAAATGATATACCAAGTCAATCATAGAATCACAGAATGGTTTGGAAGAGACCTTAAAGATCATCTAGGTCCAACCCCCCTGCCATGGGCAGGGACATCTTCCACTAGACCAGGTTGCTCAAAGCCCCATCCAACCTGACCTTGAACACTTCCAGGGATGGGGCATCCACAGCTTCTCTAGGCAGCTGGGTCCAGTGTCTCACCACCCTCACAGGAAAGAATTTCTTCCTAATATCTAATCTAAATCTACCCTCTTCCAGTTTAAAACCATTATAAACCCATCCTAACACTACACTCCCTGATCAAGAGTCTCTCCCCATCTTTCCTGTAGGCCCCTTTTAGGTGCTGGAAGGCTGCTATAAGGTGTCCCCAGAGCCTTCTCTTTTCCAGGCTAAACAACCTCAACTCTTTCAGCCTGTCTTCATAGGAAAGGCGCTCCAGCCCCCTGATCAACTTTCTGTCTCTCCTCTGGACCCACTCCAATGGGTCTATGTTTTTCTTGTACTGAGGAATCCAGAGCTGAACACAGTACTCCAGGTGGGGTCTCCTGAGAGCAGAGTAGAGGGGCAAAATCACCTCCCTTGACTGCATTTTTTTTGATGCAGCCCAGGATATGATGGGATTTCTGGGCTGTAAGCGCACATTGCCTTGAACACTGAGACAAATACATGTTTCTAAGGTGCCCCATGAAACAATCCAGATTACTGTGACAATTTATTGATCCCAGTTTAGATAAAATTAAGTGAAGCCCATTGCATCAAAGTTTTATGGGAAATTCTAGATTTTTGTTAAACAGAGAAGATACTTTTTCTTTCTGTTTATTAAACTGATCTGCCAAAGCAAAACAGAGGAATAAATTTTGTCAATTGTTTTAGATAATGTGAGATTTTCCTGCCAATATGTGTTTTTAAATAGTATGCTGAAGTACTGTATCATTATCCCAAATACAATAGCCACTCTGACAGAACACTTCCAGCCAATTTACAAAAGCTCTATTTAAATGCTATCAAGCATAATAATTTTCTTAACCAAGTAACTGTTAGCAAAATATAAACTAATTTATTAATTATTTTTCTGAGAGACATTCAGGCACTGCTTATTACCTATTGACTTGAGTACGTATCTTTTCCAGTCAGTCTTGAAAACCCCACTCCCTACCAGGGTCTGTTCCAGAGCTTGAATGATTTCATTAAGAAATTTTACTGAGTTGCAGCATTAATGTGAGCTGACAAACTGACTGGCTCATGTTCACAGGGTCAAAATGCAGGACTATGTTAAATACACATGGTTAAACACTGCAGGAGAGAAGAAGGGGTTCTTGTGTGGTTTAATTCCATTTGAATAGAGTCTGTGTTGCTTTATTAGGAGATCTGAACTTCCGCACTTCCTAAGAAGTTCTCGGCCAGTGAGTCAAGAAAAACACGTCCCCCTAAACAAAGCAATGCTGAAGTAGACACTTCAAAGTCACATATGGTCATTAAGGAACCATTTTTTGTATTACCACCTGTAATTTTTATTTACTGAGATTACACCCAGTAACACAGATGTATCATCTTTGATAAATAGCTAATATTTTAGCTATTGCCCCTTATCTGCTTTGCTATATATCCTCCTTAATAAGCACCTGCAGACACACTTTTTTCTCCGTATTCAAGTCCTTTAGTAAGAGGAGATATCTTGCAAACTTGCTAAGGAAAACAAATGCAAACCATTTGCACACTTCCTAGGTGTGATGCTGCTAAGAAGAAAGACCAATTTTTTAATAACGTAACGTACACCAAGAAAAATCACTATGGTCAAAGGTTTTAAATTTTTGAACTCCCACTTACTTTTCACCCTTCAATCAGACTGCAGCACCTTCTTCCCTAACTTCAACTCACTCTCACGCTAGGAAATTATGGTACTACTCTAGTTCCAAAAGGGCTTACTTAATTGAAACTTGACATCTGCATTCTTACATAGGCCTCAGAATCCACATTTAAATATATATTTGGCTTTTGAAAGAGAAAAGGCGAAGTTATGTAAACAGCTATTTTACACCCAGCAGGTATAAGATCAGAAGGGCAAACATTCTGAAACCTGAAAAACCTTCCTTTCCCCATCCTCAGCCAAAATATATCCCAGTATTATTTGCCTGAAGACTTTCACAGTAAAAAAATTATGTTATGCTTCAAAAGTAATTCACATTTTTATGGTAATGTAAAGCTAAAATGAAAATTAAAACTCCGTAATAGTCCATTTTTTAATGCTAAAATCACAAAAGAGAAATGTAATTCCTAACCTTTGTCCTAAGAAGCTATGGAAGCCAAAATAATATATATTTAGAGCCCATCAAAAAAATCTTATGTCAAAATTAAATAAAACTGTTGGAAAGTAAAGGCTTTTATATGAACACTAAAAATAGAATAAGAAATCTTTTAAAAACAAATTATTTCTTTAGAGATAAATGAAGGTTTAATTTTTAGTAACACTTGCAGCATTTACAGTGGTCCATAAGTCATTTACCAGAAATGGGTACCAGATTCATGAGGGTCGATTTAGATTAGATTTTAGGAAGAAATTATTTACTTAAGGGTGGTGAGACACTGGACCCGGTTACCCAGAGAAGTTGTGGATGTCCCATCCCTGGCAGTGTTCAAGGCCAGGCTGGATGGGGCTTTGAGCAACCTGATCTAGTAGGAAGTGTCCCTGCCCGTGGCAGAGGGTTGGAACTAGAAGATCTTTAAGATACCTTCCAAACCAAGCCATTCTATAATCCTGTGTGGAATTTTAAATATGTTGCATGAACATTCCAACAATACAATTCAATTCAGTTCAGAGATCAAAAGATGTTTCAGTAAAGAAAGCACAGTCCAATTTAAATGCAGTGTATCCAGATTAGCTATTCAAATAATCCAGTCACTCCAAATTAGGAAAAGCTTGTACTTATAGTACAATGAAATCTGAAATATTTTGCATTCTGATCATTCTGAACATTCTCAACTGTGCTTTCACAGCTCACTGCAGCCTTAGTCAGCTTTTCATCTCAATAACATCAGCTTCAGCTAAAAATTTAGCATCACCTTTTGTTCCTTCAAGTTACTAAGAGTGTTAATTCAATGAAAAGCAATTTGCAGGAAAAAAAAAAAAAACCAAAACAGTAAAAGCTTGATTAAAATTCCTTTTTTGCTACTGTTAAGGAAAAACCCCTAACTTTTTGGTAATGGAATATTATACTATGTACTCTATTATGCTGTATTACATTCTATAATATATTACATGAATATTTTAGTTCAACATACTTGGACTCGGATAAAAAGCCTATTCAACCATTCAGCTATTCAAAAATAATGTGAGCAAGGTAAAATTATGCTTAATGTCTTTTGTCCTTCATACTGGGACTTGTCAAGTGAAAAAAATCACTCCACAACCAAAAAAGGTGAGACAAAAGATAAAATGACACATTTTTTTTTTTTAAGCAACATTTTCATGTGTAGCAATATCCACATTCAAGCCAGAGGCTACATGAATACTTTACCAAGCAGAAAACACGATTAACTAATTAATTTACAGTGTGATCTCATTTAAAAATTTACTTCCCAGAAATAATAGTTCAGCAAGCAGTGACCATTTTGCCACATTTACCTAAGAGGTGTAAGTATAAGGAGTCTGTCATTAGTCAAAGAAAAAAAAGACAAGTAACAGGAGAAGGTAAGAGGCACCTATTTTAGCTGTGTAAGCATTACATACGTATAGCAGTTTGTAATTTAGCCTGCCAAACGAAGTTAAAAAAAATATAATGGTACACAAGGGATTCTCTCCTAAATGAAGCTTCAAACAAAGGCTCACGCTGCCTATGGGAGCTAATTACATCCTTCAAAGACAGTTGGTGTAGGTGTTTAAGGGCACTGAGGGTAAAAATAGAAGTCTGAACAAATACTAAAAATTCAGGTTGCAATCAGGCAGTACCTCTAAGACAAACTTTTTTTTTTTAACAGGTAAAAAAAAGAAATTCTATATATACTGTACAGAAGCATAACTAACAAATTACCATAAGCAACCAAAAAAAATAAAAATTTAGGCCATAGATTTTTAGTAACTACTATATAGTTAAGATGTATGAGGAAGAACAATGTAAAACCAATTCTGTGTCTGTAATAGTGTAATTTCACTACAATAAATATAAATTCAGTGATGTTAGTGTACTAACACATTATCTCTGACCTTTATTAACAGATATTCTCTTTACCATAATCAAATACCAATACCAAATAATAGAATACAAAGCTATGGCCCAGAAGAACCCCTATTGAGAGCCACAGAAAGCATAGGGTCCCCAGTATCTATGCCTTCAGTTTGACTCAACTGCCATTCACTTAATTCAGTATCTAAAATGCCGTAAGAAGTCATTCAACACACTGCTCAAGGATGCACTGAGTTGAAGGAGCTACGAATGGCACTTGCAGCATATCTGCCCAAAGGGATGGTAAATCGTGTCTTTAGAGGTGGGAATGCGTAAGCCAGGATATGGGACAGATGAGAATGGACAAAAAAATTCTTCAGCTGTCAAAGACAACGTGTCATCTAAACTGCATTCTGAGCAGGCTAATTGATGACTCACATAATCAAAGTTAGGCACGCACTTCATTATCTTCCTGCACAGATCTAGTCAATTGCATTTTTAAAGCCATATTTCATCATATTCATTTCATTATAGATGGTTATTTTTCTAGGACTCATCCTATTTTACCCTTTTTTGACAATTCCGGTGTTAGCAACAACTCTCATTTAGCATCATCAAAGTATTTAATTAACAGAATATTAATCTCTAGATACTTTAATAAAAATGTAGCATGTGATCAGATTGCAGAATTCCACATTACTCATCTCCCATCCTGAATACTACCATTTATCCTAACCTACTATATGATGTCATTCCACATCTTTTCAATACATGGAATTGTGCTTATGCCCACATGATTTGAATTGAAGACAATTTAAGAGATTGCACTGAAGTCCTCTACAGAGCACAGTAAACTATGCATCCTCTTATACAATTTTGTCAAATAAAACAGTTTGTTAAGCAATACTCTTTCTTCCTATTTTCAAAATAACAATTGGTTTTAGGGCCCAGTACAGATTTACAGATCTCTCCCTTTAAAATTTTTACATTTTACTAGGAATTGAAGCTGGAAGTAGGAGATGGAATTTGGCAGATTTACATACTACATATCCTATCTCATCCAACTACACATTTTTGTTAATTTGTAAAGCTGTGTAAATCCAACATACAGCAACTAGGCAAACTAACCTGGAATTCATTTTGGATATTTGAAATCACCAAACTAGTGAATGAAGTTAGATAAAGGTAATAGACTCCAAGAAAATTAAATATAGGGTCTGATCCACCTCCAAGTGAAGTCAGTGGAAGACTTTCCACTGATCTCAGCAGAAACTGAATTAGCTATTAAAGTAGACAAAGGCAGTTGGGTACATACAGTACTGAGCGTAATGGACCTCAAAGAAGCACTTACACTACCAGGGATTGGGGACCTGGGGACCACATTTGAAGGAAGAAGAAAGCACTCAGAAAAAGGAAAACTCTGTATTTCTTTACCTTTCTCTCTCATTCCATCACATTACCCATTAAAAAGACCTGGGCTTTATACAATCCTTAGACCCAGTGGTTGTAGGGTGCAGGGAAGACTACCAGACAAACTCAATACTCAAAATAAAAAGGTCTTTAAAGGCAATAGAAAAGGCAAGCATTCAAGAAAGCAGAATCAGAGAAAGATTGCTCTTCTTTGAGCAAAATACATATTAGATAACTTATGATGAACTAATCCACGATGTGAATTTGGGAAGTCTGGATGGGTAATAAAGGTGATAGAATTGTAAAAATCCATATCTGAGTTCCAAGTTTCCTGTTTCTCCTTTGTGGGCACAAAAGATGTATGCTGGTAATATTCAGTATATTTCTGGGTGACTTCTAAACAGACTCAAATACTGGCATGATGGTTTTCACAGTTATTTAGAATACAATGAAAACTGACTGCTAAGAATTACAATAGAGATCTTACAATAATGATTGGATAATAAGCTGGCAGATAATACTAAATGTTAAAAAACATAAACGGGCAGAAATAACCCTAAAAAAATTGTAAAATTAGCTATTATCTACTCAAAAGACAGAGGCCTTGTGGACAACTTGAAATATCAGCTTAGTGGTCAATAGTGGTCAAAAGCATAGAAATAATGGTTTGAAATTTTGAAAAGAAACAAGGAAGGCTGATAGAAGAAGATGTCAGTTCATAAAATCACTTATGAAAAGATAAATAGGAAACATTTACTCACTGTATCTCACAAAACTGCATGTACCTGATTCAACTGTAAGATTACAGATTTTAAAACAAACAGAACAGGAACACTTTTTTTCCACAAAGGACATAATTCACGTATTGTAATAGTAGCCTGTGGATGCCAAAACACTAACTGGATTAAGAATATTATTAAAAAATGGGAGGACAGCGCTACTGGAGACAATTCAGCCATAACAATCCCTCAAGAAGTCCCTGAACTTCTATTTCTTGGCAGCTAAGATGTCCTACACTTCCACTGCATATTCTTCCCTAAACCTCTGTTGCTCATCACTGTCAGAGACAGAACGTTGAGGTACTCGAATCTGTAACATGTATGGCCTCACCTACACCACCAAAAAGTCAAGAGAGTGGGAAAAGAAAATGGAAAGCTTTGCTTTCCAATGTCTAGTAAACCTTTGCCACTAAAGTAGCAGATGGTGAGTTCTGTGTAGTTGACCATGCTTTATTCTCCATTAACTGATGGATTGTTTCTTAAGAAAATTCATACAAACTGAAGATTACTTAGATGCTCTACACATTAAGCAGAAAAAAGGAATCTAAGCTCTCTCATCTAAAAAGCAAATACATCATTTTTTTTATAAAACAAGTTTCTAGTCCTTTCAGTTACAAAGTAGAAAACCTGAATCCTAAAGATTCTGAAAGGGAAATCTACAACATCCATTCTTGGGGGGCGGTGGGAACCCAACCAAAAAACCCTATAATTTCACAACCAATCTGAATAGAATCTTTGAAGTACAGTTCTGGTTTGTCTTACTTCTAAAAGTTGGCTGCACAAGTGCTGTTTTATAAATTTATATAGGGTATAGGAGAAAGTAAGCACAGAAATGTGTAGTCCGGAACCATCCATGTTCATCAGCTGAATTGGAGAGCGTCCAGACACGTGGAATCAAACGCAGTAAAAGAAATAGGAAAATTTAATATTAAAAAATGTAATCTTGCTTAAAACGCAAAAACATCTGCTGCAAACTATGTTGTCCTTGACTGAAGCTGTTAGAGAATGCAAGGGAGATGTTTCTAAATCAAATGCAGGATACATGCAGTGGCAAATCACAGCATAACTGCAGTACAATACAAAGGTATGATATAGTGAAAAAGGCAATCGTGATTCTAGGACTAATCAAAAATTTACTTTCAGCAAAAAAAAAGAAGTATTGGCATCATTGTAGGAAGCACAGTAAGACTCCATTTAGACTACCTTGTACACGTTTGTTCACTTACCTTCCAAAGAAACGTAAATCACACAGAAGACCTACTGCAACAACTAGGAAAATGGAGAATTTCACTAAAAAGTAATACGAAAATAGTTCGGCTTATCTAGCTATGCAAAAAGAAAGTCAAGAGAGAATATTACGACTCTATGTGTGTAACTAGGGACAAACACGGAAAGAAAAGAACAACCTGAGCTACAGGATAATGCTGTAACAAGATGAAATAGATAGGAATCAGCCATGAATAAACTAACTGAAAACTGAAAATTTATCTAATCATCTATGAAGTACTTTTCTGGGATTGTGTTCCAAAGGGTAGCAGAGGCATGAAACCTACATTGTTTTACAACAGAAACAATAATTTTAAACAAGGCATCATCTGACCATGATACAGAAATACAAGCTTGAGATATGAGCACAGTCTAACTACCACACATAAGGAAGGAAATGCTTAAAATCAAGGCTTGTATACTATTTGTTCCACCATCTTATTTAACAAGTCCTGTGCTTTGTGACTTTCAGTACTCACATGTACATTCTTGTTTTTCCAGAAGCATGATTTGATTTTAGGTTTGCTAGACTTCAGTTTTCACTGATGTGTGAGAATCTGGCTCTATCTAGCAACAGATTTCTGAGAGGAGGACAAGCATGCTCCAGATGGTATGAAAAAAATCTCAGTTTATTGTTGCATCTTCCTTACCCTTTCATGGATAGACTAATTGATGCAATTGAGGGCAACAATGAACTTTAGCTATGTCAGATTGGCAGGGACTTATTTTTTCGTCTTTCTCTGGAGTATAATGTCTGGTCTACTTTATAGGTCATTTGGCATTCTTATCTACGGGTGTTACTCCTTTTGCAAAAATATAAGATGCTGATAAAGCTCTTGGTCATTCCTTCCCTTTTCCTGAAATCTCGAACTATAGGTCTCACTTCTTCAAGAGTAACAACAAAAGAAAAAACCCAAAATAAAAAAGCAAGTAAATAAACAAACAGTGTTTTGTAGCAGACAGTATTCTGTAGACCTCTCCAAAGTTATCTACTTGCACCCTTAACTGCAGTGTAAGGGATTGGACTCAATTCTAGTACCTTTTACCCTATCTCCTATTTGAGGATATATAATCTCCTTTAAGAAAGCAAGACGGTAATTTCTGAAAGACAATAATTAGCAGCACAACCCAGCCAAGAAGAGCCAAAGGATTCTCATCCAAACAAAAACTTTAACACAGCTTTCCTCAAATCAGAAATAAGACATTATGTCAGAGTAAGCATATTTAGTAAATGAGTGAGATCAGATACAAAGAATTGTTCTACAGACTGCAACATCGAAAGTGCCTCAAATAAATGTGACCATAGCCCTGCTTGGCTGAGCTCTTTATACACTAAGAATTTATGTGTTCTAGTAAGTTTTATTACATGATCTCATTCATTTGGAAAACCTTTCAATGGAATCACCTTTGCACTTTTCCCCGTAGGGTACAGACATTACATTTTAGTTTTAAAGGTCTTTGTTCTCTCTCTCTCTCAAAAAAAAAAGGATTCTTTTTCACATTAAGGGCATGCAAAGGTTGGTGGGTTGTTTCTTTGTTGTTTTGTTTTGGGTTTTTTTCCTGAGTAGACAGGAGCCTAAAAGAAAAGGACATAAAGAAAAATAGGCTGTTTGACTTGAAAGTGTGCAAACACTAGGGAAGTAAGAAAGTAACTCAAGGGACACTTCATCTATGTGTCCTGTAGTGAGTAGTAAGCCACTAAGGACCTCAGTCTTGCAAAATACCTGAAAGGATGAGGAACTGGTACTAAAACTTAGTCATATCTCAGGTACAAATGACCACAATTACTTCGTATTTGTAATATGATTCACAGTCAAGTCCAAGTCTGTAATATACATTCAATGGGTTTTAAAGTAATCTGTGCCCGAAGGCTGAAAACAATTCCAAATCAGGATGCAAATCACATGAAGGAAAAACCGAAAGTGGAAATTCTGATCAAGTACTCTTCAGAACATTTTAGCAGCTATCCTTTACTTCAGCAGTAAGTGAAAGCAGTTACAAAAATATAACAAGCGGAAAAGAGAAAAAGCTGAGAATAATTAACATAAAGCTAGAAGTTAACAGAAATCTAGTAATAAAACCAAAAATATATAAGGAAAATCCCTTGCCAGACAAGATGAAAAAATGTATGAAGTATTTCTGCAAGTATATTAAGAGCACAGGAATTCTAACAATTCTATGAGTCTTACAAAACAGAAAATTTTCAGCTGACAGTAAGTATTGCTCTACTGTGGTCTGGAAGGAAGCCTGATGATACCCTGATACCAGGTAGTGATGATCATAAATATTTCCTATTCCATCAGTAGCTAAGGAAATCTCTAATTTTAGTAATGGTTGGTTTACATTTTTAAACGATACAGAGTTTACCAGTTTGTACCCAGTAGCTTCAGAAAGGCTACACAAAGAGCGGGCTGATGTGTTAACAGTGATTATCAAGATTCTGAAGCAGTGGGCTTGTACTGTCAATAGTTATTTACACATTGATACTTACATACCTCCTAAGTAAGCATGAACTTGTCAGGATGACACTGACTGAATAACTAAAGGAAAGGGATTACTTCAAAAATCATGTTTCAGTATAGCCAAATGTAAATCTTAACAGCTAGGAAAAAACAGGTAAGCGATACCACTAGGATGGAAGACTCCACAATGAAAAGTAGTCACTTCAATTTTCAAGAAACAAACTGAGCAAAGGGGCTAATATAATCCTTCAGTGTATAAATTAGGAACTGAGGAAATTTAATTCATTAAAGAAGTTGTATTATCTCCATTATTGCTATGAAGTTATATTACAACTACCTCCGAAGATCATGTCCAGGCCTAATGATTGAAATCCAGGAAGCACAGATAGGTATGGTTCAACCCCTGGGAATATGTTACTTAAAAAAGGAGTGGATTAATACAGTATATTTAGCTTATGAAATGGGAGATAAATTTCCTAATTTCATACATGTAAACTGATGAGAATAATCATAAATATTTTTATGAGGGCCACAGAAAACATCTACCTGTGGCTGGAATGGTGAATCAGCAATACCCACCATCTGGGCAAGCTTCTTAAAATGCACAGAAATCACATCCACCCTCCACTCCTTTGGACTGCTAAAACTGAACAGAAGGCATGCAATACATAGAACACAAAACATACAGTAGTATGTTTTATTTAAGTAAAAACTAGATTCAACATTATATTCTCAGGTAAGATAGCTAAGCCATTAAGGCTTGTTTTAAAATAAAATGTTAAGATTAATATTCCTTGAAATGCCTCCTACAGAAAATTTACTTGAATTAAAATATCTCCTCTTGATTGACTGCAGCTGCAAAATGCAAAATTTTCTGAAACTCAGTAACCTGGTTCACTGGGAAAGAAGAACATGATACAAAAACAAATGTCTAAGGAAAAAATTAAATAACATCATTTTGTATAATATACTATTAACAAGATGAATGGTTAAAATTCAGAAAGCTTGCTTCAAAAGTAAGATTATGTGTGCCCAATTAATATTGCCGCTTTTTCTTCTATATAGATAAAACAATAAAATTGGAAGAATATTATGTTCACAAGTACTAAACATAAAGACCATTTCATGTGGGAATATCTGGGGGCAAAAAGATCTATCAAATGACCCTGATGCCTAATATATTCACAGCTTTGACCTGCTGCATGTACATAAGCAGATCACATTACTTCTGTGCATATTTCCACTCTCTTCCTATATAACATAGATTTCTCTACCTGGACACTCCCTTCTTTACTTTTACTACAACCTTCCTTATGCTCCCTTTGCCTCAAACTTTTTAGGATATGGCTGTCTTTATAGGGTTTTATCCACCACTTGGCCTTTAGTTAGTTCATAAATTAAGTTATAAAGGAATTATTCTTATCAACTGTCATGGTTTAACCCCAACTGGCAGCTAGAACCCAGAGCCACTTGGTCACTCCCCCAGTGGGGATCGGGGAGAGAACTGGAAGAGTAAAAGTGAGAAAAAACTCATGGGTTGAGATAAAGCCAGTATAATAGGTACAGCAAAAGCCATGCACGCAAGGAAAGCAAAACAAGAATTCATTCACTGTTTCCCATGAGCAGGCAGGTGTTCAGCCATCTACAGGAAAGCAGGGCTCCATCACGCGTAACAGTTACTTGGGAAGACAAATGCCGTAATTCTGAATGTTCCCCCCGCTTCCTTCTGCCCCCAGCTTTATATATCGAGTATGATGGCAT
This sequence comes from Xenus cinereus, assembly GCA_025774025.1. Classification (NCBI taxonomy): domain Eukaryota; kingdom Metazoa; phylum Chordata; class Aves; order Charadriiformes; family Scolopacidae; genus Xenus; species Xenus cinereus. Next base: position 139,728,079 of record JAOXJK010000012.1, on the reverse strand, counting down.
ATGGCCTGGAATCACCCTTTGGTCAGATGGGGTCAGCTGCCCCGGCCGTGTCCCCTCCCAACTTCTTGTGCACCCCTAGCCTGCTCGCTGGCAGGGCGATATGAGGAGCAGAAAAGGCCTTGACTGCCCAGCCACAACTGAAAACACCAGTGCGCTATCAAACGTAATTCTCGTCCCAAATCCAAAACACAGCACTATACCAACTACTAGTAAAAAAGTTAACTCTATCCCAACTGAAACCACAACACGACCCATTTAATCTCCCAGAGTACAAAGATACAAAGTACAGAAGATTTCTTACATCCAGAGAGTAAATTGCATTTGAGTTGAAAAATAAGCTTCTGAAAAACATTCAATTGCGATTTAGAGTCTTTTGATGTAAAGTGCCCCATTTCTAGAACAAAACTTCTACCCTTTTCTAATCTGAGATGTTGCGTTCCTTTCAGCTAACAGATTTTGTTGCACCTAAGAAAACTTTTTTGGGAGCAGGCACCTATCAATCATCATCAAGAAAGCATTTCCACTTCTTTAAATATACTGTATCTTTAGCCTCTTAAATCTTCAGGCAGGTTTTCCAGACTTTGAAGGCCCCTTGTAGAGTTCTCTTAAGCTTTTCTCAGGAGTAAAAATCCCTTTGGAAACCTGAACCTAAAAATGGATACAGTTAATGATTTTACTGATGTTTTTCACACTTATGTCCCACATAGGCAAATCTGGTCATGCTTGATTTATGTTCACACCTCTCTGAAAGACAGTTTTGTCTGCATGAAAGTCACGAAACACACGTCTACAATCAACAAAAAAATAAAGATACAAACTTGTAAAGCCATTAGGAACTCATCCATTTGAAACTGTTCCTTTATTACTTTTCTACCCAACTAATTGTCCTACAGTTTTATCTCTATCATGAGTCAACTTTGGGACTGCAACACTCGCACGAGCAGTTCATGAAACATTAGAAGTTCAATCAATTTTCAAATACTCGTGTTCTTGCTCCAAACTGCACCTCACCTCCAGTCCTTTAGCCTTCTCAGTTCTCTTTTCTCGGATGTAAGATTTAATCACAATAACAACAATAATGATATGTCACACTCTGCTCAGAATGTGACAGATTTTTTGCACTAAACTTACGAGGTGCACAGATAGGGTTCTTCCCAAGACAAAGCCACAGGGAAGAGCCTCCTGATTTTTCCCCATCTCTTTCCCCCCTTTCAATAACCCATACCTTTTCCATCCATCAGGTTGACTATACAGACTGCACTGTTCTGAGGCCAGCTGGACACCATTTAACCACATCCCACAGCACATTGTGTTGAAAGAAGATCTACCTTATTATTGTCCTCCATGACTTGTAAGCAATTCTTTCTGCCAAGGTTTGATGACCTCAAGCTATCGCATTGTACAAGACTACAATCAATACAATAGTGCTCTGCAAGCTTATATAATAATAATCTACTTATGCATTAAGTAATTAACAATTAATAATGTATTTATGGATGACAAAATAATAGTGAAATACGTTTTTACACTGGGTCATAAATCATGTAAAATAGAGAGCTGCATGGAATTTTTCACTTTACTTATTTTTACAATTTAATCTTCACAGAGAGGTTTAGCCAAAATGTCAAGATATAGCTTGTTTATAATTTAGAAATTAAGCTCCTAATAGTGAAAATACAGAACATTTCCTTTTTCAAATAAAAGAAAAAGTTTGGGTGATATTTCATTGCTGTTGTGGATGCTTACCTTGTCACCTGTATTCAATGGACAAATGGCTAACTAGTACATCACTGATAATAACAGCATGCACTCCTGTGCTACTTCTAGCGTACAGTAAAAAGAAATCTCAAAGATTACTGCATCAAACCCCCAAAATATGTCCGATTACAGTCTGAAAATGCATTTCAGATACTTTCATTTTAAAGAAATTGTGCATTTGAATCAGTCTGCCTCTCATACTGCCTCCGACAACAAGCCCCGCTTTTTAGGTTTTTAAGACCAATCTCATACTATGGGATGTCAAAGCGCTCTGATTTTCCTTCATCCCACCATGGCCCCTGGCCTTGGCTTCTAACCCACTAAACAGAGGAAAACAGAAGCAAGACAACTTTGTATTTTTCTTGCCAGAGCCTTAACTTACCACACTACCATCTAGAGCTGAAAACCAAGAAAAAAGCTGCTGATAACACAGGAAGTATTAATCTTGTAGACTGAAGTCTAACAAGTATCTTTAAACTTCCCTGGTAACATCAGTAACTGTGAGAATCCCTAGAAGACTCCATTGATGTTTTAGGATTCCTTTGAGCTCCTTTGAATAGCAGAGAGGGAGCAAGAGTGAAGAGAACAAATCGCCCTCAAGTTGTGACTGTGATCTGTTGATATTTTTAAGATACAACACTCAGCCCACTTGCTCACAAAGCTGGACAACACTTATCACTGTACCATATAATAATTTTGTTTTCCATTTCTTCTTTCAGTCTCCCCATCAGTAGAGACGTGGCATGTTTTGTATTATTGCATCTTTCAAAAAAAAATATATCTACAACATTTTGCTTAATGTGCTAAGCAAATACATTTTATGCAGTACATATTAACAGCTAAGAAGTTGTTTAACTGCAGTTATCAAAATCTTAGGTTTTCATGAAAAAGACACAAAACAATGTATCAAAATAATGGATAAATTATTAATTATATACACTTTCAATTCATTTATAAAGATTCCTTTATTTTCTCCAATTTTATAGGATCTTTCTACAGCACACTGCTTTTAATACTTATTTGGTTGCTTGAAATTTTTTAAGCTTTACTTATTCTTAAGAGCTAATTAATATATTTTTTGAAATGCTGCCGCCAGATCTATTACATATGTACATAAATAAATATCCATAACACATATAAGAGAAAAATAGGTGTAACTGCCCCACTTTCTAATCCACAGTATCTTAAAATCAGAAAATAGGATCTGGCTACATTAGTGGGTCCAGAGTCAAAGATGAGAAGCCAGGATAATCTTGCTTCCTTAGAAGAAGTTAGGTATGGGAACAACGACAATTGCGTCATAAGTAGGTAGTTCACGAGGTAAGAAACAAACCACTAAGTTAATCATTAACAGTTCTTACATAGCAAATGAGAAGATTTAGGAATCTTGAGAATTTGACTCATGTTTCTAAGCAGTACATAGAATCGTTTAGGTTGGAAAAGACCTTTAAGATCATCAAGTCCAACCGTATATGGCATACCTGAGTCAAATAGATGGTCCCCTTCCAAGACGCCGAGTTCTCAGCCCTGGTGAGGCAGGCCATCCACGTCACCAGCAAAGAAAACCCTTTGGGGATTTTGGCATTTTGGGCACGCGCTTTCACTCCCTCATCTCCTGCTTCCGCTGACTGAATTACATCTCTGATTGGAGCACCCCTCACCTCCTGAGTGCCTCCAGGGAGTAGTGGCCACAACCACGAGTGCTCTGCTTGGTGTCTCCATGATCCAATTTAGAGCCTCTGACACTCATAATACTTCCCTTTTTTCCTATGCATCTTTCACTCTAGTCACCTTCTAGGAGGTCCTTACACTTTCACTAACAGGAGGACAAAAGATCCCAGGTCGCAGCTGAGTATTCTCATAACTTAGCTGTGTTTCTGAGTGAGTGTGTCCACGGTTATTGTGTCTTGCCTTGGCCTCAGTGCTCTCTGTGTGTCTTGTGTGTGTCAGAGCATGCCTGCTGCATCAAAGAGTGCCTCGCCTGGGAATCCCATACAGTACTCTATGTTTGTTAGGTGACAAGATGTTCAGCTCCACAAAACTGGTAGGATCTTCTCAGAACTGCAAGCAGTATGTAAATTTAGTCATAAAAATGTGGATGTCCCTGATCTATCAGCTACCAAAGTACTTATCCACATATTTCTATGAACTGTTTAATTTACAAGAGGCACACAGGTTCATTTTTCAAAATGTAAGCCAAATAAACAAAAAGAGTAATTCTTCTTTAGGACAGTCATAATTTTGTGTTCATTATCATATGTATTTCAAAATGTGCATGTGTATATACGTATACATAAATATACATATACACTGAAAAAGATCCCTAAGGGATTTTTACAATAATTTATAGTCTAACATTGCATCTCTGGATGACTGAACATAAAACTTATCTGGAACCAGTGAGACTGACACTGCAGTTGGATATGTGTCCTGAAGTATTTGGCGAAGTATGTTTTTTACTTGAATGAATTAATTGTGAATGTCTCTGTACAGAGCTATTCAATTAAATTTTATGTGGTTTCTACTTCACAAAAATAAAATTCAAAATGTGAAAGTTCTGGAGACAGTAGAACAGGCCACAAAGTTAGAACAGAAATAAACAGCTACTGATAATCCAATTTTAATTTGAAACATTTATATTAAATTTTTCTCCTGTGGCTATTCTTTAAACATAATCAGAATCAATGTAACCATCTTATTAGTCAAATAAATATCTCTCAAGCATTGCTTATTACTTTTCATGAATTAGTATTCTTATTTTTCTTTTGGCGTGCAGAGCCTAAATTAATATTCTGGAAAATGTGGCTATATTTTGTGCTGATTCTCTTTCATTTCAGTGGTTTGGCTGCAACAGCTGCTGTTGACAGCCATAAAGGAAGAAAAGGTAGGCAGCACTGTAGTTATCATTAGACTAACATGAATGTGGAACAGATTTAAGTGAAAGCTGAATACATGGAAACACATTTTCAAATGTACCCTCTTTGGGAGTATGACAATTTTTTTATGAATCTGCAATATTTTCTGAGAATTTTTTGTGTAAGATTAATTTGACACTCTCTCTTCACTTTAAAAATCATATTATCTTTGTAAAGTGCAGGAATTTTAATGTTATATTAAACAGTGAAGGCATCGGAAAAAATAACTCTGAGAGCAGCATATTGATAATTAGTACAGTTTGAAATAAGCTGCTTCTATGGCAAATGATACAGTACAGAGCTTAGTTTTTCCAAAATACATTAAATTATATCTGCAGTGAATTGTCTGACAAATTTACTTTCTGAAAAGGTCCAGTGCTGTCAAAGCATACACGGATAAGCATATATTGCTGCGAGCTTGGACCCAACTCAAAAGAAGGTTCAAAGATTTTTTTATTTCAGTAGATTTGAGTAGCCTCAATCAAAGTTTTAATTTTCACAGACTCAAGCTATGGTAATTTGAATTTCAGTAATCTTATATTACTTATTTCATTTAATTTTTACATAATAAAATTTTTGTGTTTATTCTCTATGCAGCACAGTTCCTCTTATCAACAAACACAGTAGCTAAATAAAAAATTAAGACCTTTTTTGATATAGACATTATATCTCAACTACTAATGGAAAGAAAAAGATAACCTTTCTCTATCATACTATTTGATAAATTATTTCTTTCCTACCCATGAATCTTCTTACAATCTAAGTAGATGGAACTGCTTTTGCCTAAGAAAAACTAAAGAAATTATTAATGCTATAAACAAATATTTATTCCTTAGCAACTTCTGTTTTCTTTAGAAGTTATATCATCATTAAATATTTTCACACATTATAATGCCAAAACAACCACTGAAATCACCGTAACAAGGATACATTGACCTCATTTTGACAACTGATTCAAAATCTGGGTGCATCTAATAGTCATATTCATATGAGGTAATTAATATTTGTCTCACACGCCTTTTCTCAGAATACTCTAAGTTTCATTATAATTACCATTAACTGGTTAATTATCTTCAGCATGTAAAATGTTAGGCACGCAATGTGAGGCAGGGGCTTTAAGGTGGGATATAGGCAGCGAAGAAATTTTCAGGGAACAGTAGTAATTACAGCCTTTGCAGCCACATCCCTCTGTAAACGCTCTGTAAAAAAGATAAAGCTACTACTACCTTACCTTTTCTGGTCAGCAATACACTTAAATTAATGTAGCTGCCTAAAATACATCAGCTGGTTTCTGCCTTGAAATACCTATGTCTCTTCACTGATTTCACAGGAAGCCTATAATGCTTTGGTCAGTATCTGAAGTTTGGCGAGACACAGCTGGGCAAAGGTCTCATTTCCTTCTGCGGCCTGTCTGACTAAAAGTTTTTAGAACTGAAAAGTGTTTTAACAATGCAAATGGTAAAACCTTTCTGCCGAAAACTTAGAAACTGCAAATAAGTGCAGCAAGCATTAAAAATGTCTTCAGAATCTATACATTGTGCCCTCGGGTTTTTTGCTATTTCTTCATATAGACACTTGACTTCTGAATTAAGTCTTACAATGAAAGACTAAATATAGAATTGGAATTTAAGTAAAAAACTTCTGATGATGTTTTAACTACAAACTTCTCATGTGATCAGGTGACAGTTACCTCTTTGGAAAAAAGCTGTTAGATTGGTGCTAGACCAAATTAATTTTTAGCCTTATGGGAAGAAACACATATTTTATCTTCCAAGTGAATAATTCAGTCTATAAAAAACTTGTGTAAAGGTAACATACAAACACAGTCCAAACAGTTTTCTGAAAACAAGGTCTTTTAGTCAAAGGAATAATTTAGATAAATAAAAAGAATTCATTTTTGTTTCAGTTTTTGACTTGCCGTCATTGGACTGAGAGCAGAATTAGCAAGATATAATAGAAGTGATGCTCACGTGATGCAGAAAGCAGTGGAGACAGTAGCAGTAGTATTTGCTCTGTTAATAATGCTATTTAGTCCACGAGTTTTAATTAGCCTTTCATCTACTCTAAACAATAATTCCTACTTAATCTTAATGAAAGGTAAACTTCCAAAGACAGTACTGAAATCTCAGCTGTTAGTATATTATACTGTATTGCCAGACAGTAAAAATAATTTAAAAATACCTCTGTTCTCTAACTTCACCTGAAAATAAATGGCAGAAATAGAACATAGCGAGAGACGGAAAACATTTATTAGATCATCTAGTTTGTTTCCATGACAATGAAGGATCTTTCCCCACAGTACATTTTCTAGAGTTTTCTCAATCTAATTTCAGAAGTTTTTATTTTTTTAAGACTTTTATACCATTTCCTATGTGATTCGTTCCATAATGTGGTAGATTAAGAAATCCACATGGGCATTCAGTCAAAACCTTCTATTGATTATATCACACTTCAAGATTTTTTTTTTTAAATCTCCTAAATAAATGTCTTCTCTTCTTGCCATTTAAGTAATGAACACATATAGGCGCTGCTAATCTGTCTCCTTTCAACTTGAACTAAACCAACCTGGACATAAGTCCATTTCTCTTTACAATTCTCTTCTGGATTTTTTACCCTCCTTTTATGGCTTTTCTGAAATCTAGGTTTGCTAAAAATGTATGTCCAGAATTATCTACAGTGATACAGGTGTCAGTGTCTCAGAGTTGCATAGGACAGCATGTTCCACCTTGTATTTAACAGTTAGAAACATTACTCAAAACCTAAGATGGTGTTCAAAACTTTTTAATTAGGTGATAAACTATCAGTAATTGTCAGCCCCAACAGGTACCTGTGGGTTTTGTGTGGAAAACATTAAATTTCCATTCTACAAATGATGTTTATCTGAAGTTCACTGTTGTTTTTTAAAACAGCATTGTGTATTACCTCAATACAGCATTGTGTATTACCTCAATATCAATTCCTGAGTGACATACAATAAACGTGTGCATCACTAAGAGTTCAAATATAAAAATCCTTTTTCCAACAGTTCACTAGAAGCTAAAATTCTCATCAAGGTATAGAAAGAAGGTTTAGAGAAGGAATATAAGGATGCTTGGGAGGAATACTGTAAGAGCTTTCATGGCAAAATATATACCTATTTTATTGTATTAGATTTACTGAGGACAGCAGTAGGTATCATAATCCTCTTTTAACAAATACATTATTTCTGTATATAACTTACAATTATTAAACCATCAGAGCAAAAGCAATCTCTATTGACTAATCAAGATTAATAACAATTCATGGAAAGGAATCCTTAGCTCGCCAGTTTTAGTCTTTTTTAGTTAGCAGATCACATAGCTACAACGAAACTGAAAAAGTCTATAACAGTACCTTATTACTTGTACTGTTTGTACAGACGTAGAAAAAAATGAGACCCAATATGTACATATTTAAAATATTATCTTATAGGATTAGAGATGCTTCAAGATATTGAGAGAAATATAGCTTTCCTGAGAGAATGCTAGAAATACCTGAGATTTTTGTTTTTCTTCATATAAGCAACGAAGTTAAATTTTCTGCTTCAAAGGAGGAAAAAAAAAGAAAAGGATTTAACATTAACTATAGAACCATAATTAATCCTTGATACGTGTGGACACCTGTATAAATGTAATATCATTCCCAGTTAAGTATTCAAACTGCCCTATTTATTATACATGATTTATGTATCACAAATAAAATGCAGCAGCCCTGCAGCAGAAAGTGCAGCTAATCAGCACAAAGTAGATCATAGACAGAAAATATAATCAGGTGAAATGGAGGCTATGCTTTCACTGCAGAGTTAATACAGACTTCTGCTGTGATATTGACAGTATCCTTCCTCACAGGTCCTCTCCTAAACCTCTTCTTCCAGTTCAGTAATGCTTCTAAATTGGACTTCCCGACATGTTTTGAGTACATGCAAAGTCTGGGTATACAGTCTATATGCAACGGTCCCTACTATGACTATATCGGTTTCATGCTGGCATTAATCAATTTGCAATCAGTATAAAGTGCATTAAAATTAATCATTATAGCATTTTCTTATATTTTTTCAGTGCATCCAGTTCATTCTTTGCTAAAGCACACTCTAAAAATAACCGGCACAGAAGTGATTAAGTACAAAATCTGTCAAAAAAAATAGAAGATAAAATTTTCTTTCTAGATCTGCTCAGTACCAAGACTAATCCAGTACAGTGCTGATAAAATTCTGACATTAATATATCGTCCTGAGAACATGTTACCTTCTCTTGGTTTTGATTATATAACTTAAAGTAGTGCATTCTCTTCTGGAAGGTAAAAAAAGCCACCAATGGCTGTTAGTGCAAAATCATTTGAAAAACTGAAACAAGTATAAGTTATTTGTTTTTAGCTAGAGAGATGAGCAGGCAAAGATGTTGAACTTTGAATCAAGTGTTTTGTTAGACAACAGAATGAGATTCGTCCCCATAAAAAGTAACCAGGAAAGAAATGAAAGGTTTTGAAATTTGTTATTTAGGTACATGGAGATAATGAAATATTCCAGTCTACTGCCATAGTTTAAATTTTGCATTACATGAGAGATGCATGACACATGATTTAATGAGGATATTCTATTATTTTGCAGCATTTTCTTGTCAGAGAAGAGAACTGAAGCAGGAGAAGGAAAAAAATACAGATAGGCAAGAGACAGAAATAACACATTACAACTCAGTGAACAGGTCTATTTACTAAACTCTATTTCCTATCTTATCTCCACACTGTTGCACTCCTTAGATTTCAGTGCACTTTTTCCACACATTTTCATGGCAACTACATGACCTAAAATTATTTTCTGGAGACAAAACCATATCACATCACTAACACATCACTCCAAATTTGAAATTGTTATAATGAACTCACAGATTTCAAGTAAAGCTGATGTATTGCCAAAGATCTATTAAAACGTATCTTTTTCTTTCTTTTCAGTTAGCTCATCTCACTTCAGCTCAAGCAGTAGTAGATTCGAGACTAGTTCTCCATCTGACCCAAAATATTGTTTCAATATCCACTTGTTTCAGTCACAGGTGAATAAATGCAACAGACTTTTTTTTATATGCTGTAAAAAAAGTTCAGATATCACCTATATGTGATCAAAATGAAGTACTGATTAATGGCCCTTGCATAATTTGAGTAGAAAAGTGATTAGAGAGAAAGCATTTAGACTCTAGTGATTATTCAAAAGATTTCCCAACTAAAGGTAAGTAGAAAACGTTCAAATTTCTCAGCTGTGTTTATTTCTATATTTAGTGGTGAACTCTAAAATACAGACTTATTCATAGTGGACTACATCAACAGACCACAATCAAGTAAAGATCCCTTTGGATTAGGTACATAGAAATACTGCAACAATAAAATCCACAAAAATGCAGATCATCAGGTTTTTCCCCAGTTTACCATCAGGAGGCCACACAACACCCCCTGCGGAAGTAATGATTTTTTTCTGTGTTTAACAGGAGAACAAGGTATTTTTGTACACTAGTGCAATCTTGCAAGCATTATCTCTCAGTATTTCGTATAGTTACCTAATTTTAAGCGTTTCCATCAAACATGCTTACTACACAACATCCTTACACTTGTTAAGAATTTCTTCACAGAAGAAATATGAATACAGAATTGAGAAATTATGTTCTATTTTTACACTAATGAAAAAGACTTCTGAAAGACCTATCCCAGGAGAAAAACAAAACAAAACACTAGCGAGGACACATCAGCTGTGTAGCTGACAGTACATAAGGAAATAACGTAGTTAGTAATATGATGCAATTTGCAGCTGGTATGATTGAGGGCATCCTTGGTGCAAGTGAAGGGTATGGCACAAAATCCTTGTGTATCTCTAAGACACTTAAGTTATTCTGTCAGATGGCCTAAAATCTGAAGAGGAACTCAGATTCCCAGAAAACAGAATGAAAAACTGATTTGATCTTTCATTTCTGTGTACTTACAAACCCAGGATCATGAAGACCTTTGCAAATATTTATAAATTAAACTTCAGAGACTTCCATGAAGTATTAAACACCAAATATACACCAGAAAACTCCAGCAGTGACGTTTACATGATTTTCCTGGCACTACAAAGGAGATGTTGACAGTGGTAGGCGTAGAATTCAAACTCCTGCATCCTCCAGTTCTTTGACTGAATGGCATCGATACCTTCTTCTCACACTTTATTAAAATATAAGAGATTTTAATTACTATTACAGGTGATCTGTATACAGCATGATTATTCTGTCCTACAAATGAGCATCATTCAACATCAAAGATCCATGATAAGCTCAGCCAAACATTTTTGCATATAAATTATTTTAATTGCTGTACTTTTAATATCATAATTCTTGCTGCATTTTAAAATCTTTTCTGTTCTCCCTGACACTATTCCAAAACTTCCAGAAGCATGACAGTTAGATGAAGCATGTTCTACTGAAAGAGTTCCTGAAAACAGGTCACTTAGAAGCTTTTACTGTAGGTTATTTGAATAATGATCAAACAGTGTTAGTCACTGTGACACCGAAGAGCTATAAAATTTGCTTCTTCTCTAAAAACCACATTTTTCTTGTAATTTTACAGCAGAACAATGCCACCATTAGCAGTGAAAAACTGAAGTCCTCAAGTGAACGAAACACTGACTATGCCTGGGGCCCTAACATCCACGCAAAATGCACTTGCTTTAAGTGCAGTCTGAAGACAGAGGAGCAACAACATAAAAAATGATCCCAGAAAATCAGAAATGTAAAGAGAACCACACTGGTATATAGAAGAGGAGAGGGTTAAGAGGGGAGGAAAAATTTTGTGCTTGCTGCTTCAGCCAAAGTTTTTAATGTTATCCCAGGTTTTTTTGAATTATGTTTGTATATCTATACTTGCAAATAAATTTTATATGACTAGAGATAAGTCAATAATTGGAGTGTAAAGTCTTGAAATTCTGAGGTTCCATATTTTAGTAATGTTTTATCCATTATCTTAAATCACTTTAAAAATAATATTTTGAATATGCTACACAGAGAAAAAATACTAAAATTTGCAACAGTCTTATTTCATTATTCTACTACTTATTTAATAATGAAGTGAGTTATTATTTACTTCCAAATATACATACGTAATACATGCCATCTTCAGTGCAGAATAGCTAAACCACATACTAAACTTTGGTTTAGACTATTTCTCTGTGACTTTCCATATTCTTGTATAGGTTAAAAATGATAAATATTTTAAAGCAATTACCATAATTGCATTACCTTGCTTGTCAGTTTAATTTTGAGCACCTTTTACCACGTAAAGATTATTGTTCCTATTATAATATATATGGCTATTACTATCCAAGAGACATGGACTAAAAATTAGTTTCTTGAAAATATTGATGAAATTTCATGATAAAAAATTATCTTGAATACCAGTAGATAGGAATTTGGAAGTGTATCTTAATCAGAAAGATAAGCCACAAATTGCAGGGACGATAAAGTGTATTAATCAAGACATATTTCATTCTTATAAATAAAGACACCATAGAAATTCACTCTGACTTCTGTACAATAAATTCAACTCAACTCTTATGCTAAACCAGTAAAAATTATGTTTCAGCAATTCAATCTGTAATCCCTGTCATGCTTAGACAAATTTGGGACAAAATTCTTGATACACAACTTTTTTATTTCATTTCTCATTCTTATAATTATTTCTTGTCAGGTTAAGGGGGGGAAAAAAAAAAGGCAGAAACCAAAAAGCAACTACCAGAGGCTGCCTTTGCCTCCCTATTGCAAAGCACATGCTGAAGTGAAGCCAAGGACTTGAAATACTTCCAACTTTTCCTTCAAACCTTCTAGCTCAGGGTAAAGCTAGAATGATACTGATACTTCCAATACTCATCTCAGATTTCACTGTTTTCCAGTGGCCAATATTATATTTTTTATGCCTTTTATTAGAACTTTGTAACAATCACTTGATTCCAAATATGACAGTCTTTCTTGAATTGTTTTGAAACACTGTTCCATCCTCCCCAGTTGATCCATACCTACACAGCCAAATGTCCTGGTTTTATTTGTGGTATTCTGTCCACCTGTATGTTGTGATAGTAGAGGTTTAAATATGTTTGGTTTCCCTTCTGTTTTTACCCAGAATGACATTATGCCAAAAAGATCAAAAAAGAGTCAAAAAGGCCATCAAGCAACAGCAGGGCCCACAGCAACAGAAATGGTCTTCCTCCATTCCATTGCTTCAGTGAGTCTATAAATGGTGACAGAAACAGCTGGCAAAACTTCTCTATCAAGGAACACACAGACATATCTTAGTTCTGATAAGGAAAGTTTTGCTATTTCAAGGCCCATGTTTCTACAAGGGATTAGAATTACTATTACTGACCTGGCACATAAATTGTGCCATTAGTAGGCATGTTGTGCCATAAAGGTGCACATGATTTAATTTGCTGACCCAAATTTAAAAGAGCTAAAAGGATAAAAAAAAAAAAAAAAAGAGTGAAAACAAGTGAGGGACTACTTGGTACTAAGCAAAGCAGGACTGCTGAAGACTCTCACCAGGAGTTTTTGACCATACTGCTGGGAAAACGGAAATATTTATGAAAATGAGTCTGAGCAGCTACAGCAAACAGTCTGGCACATTGACTTTGCCTCATACCAAACTCTCCACTGAGGCAGTATGGAGCAGATTGGCATTGCATACATGCCAGTGCTACCGGAGTGACAGCACCCTGAGGAAGGGTAAAATGGATAGCTGGGGCTAGTTATTGTTTCAGCCATCACAGCTCAATCCATCCCCAAATGTGTCTATTACCTAATCAAGGGTCATGACTAGTAACTTTGCTTTCTGGATGTCCCTGTTGGAACATTCAGTTTTCATAAACTACTGGGCTCTTGTCATTGAACAAATGTCTTTAAAATGTTTCAAGTTGAGTACACAAAATCACTATTCATTTTTCAGTATCATGGCCTCTGCCTTTTCATCTTCCAGAAAAGGAAGATAATACCCACAACTTATGTGGATGTTCTGAGGCATGACAGAAATTATCTGAGTTATTCAAGAATGGAAAGAGATTTTTTTTATATGTTCTGATTTAAACGTCGAACTTAGTAACTCAAATATAGCTTAGGTTTCTGTTGCTCTCACCCAGGTGAGGAAAAAAAAAATTAAGTTTTAAGGCATGCTTAGTCATTTCCAAATTTAGGATGATTTAAATTTGTCAATTTAACATACTATCTGAATTAAGATAAATTACCCAGCTCTGACCCAACCTCTTTTTTCTTCCTGGTGGGAGGTTAAAATCATATGCCAGCTAGGATTTTATTGCCATCGTCAGATAACAGCAGCTGATGCACAATGAGAATAGAGAGAAACCTGTTATGGCTGCAAATATCCACAGCTCTGTGAGATTCATGGAGGAAGCATATGTCACCTTATTAAATCTGTAGCAACTGAGGTGGAAGTAACAGAAGGTGTCTCTCTCCAGAGCTAGAAGAGATGGGAAGAGAAATGGTTCTGTAAGGAAACCTCTTACTTTTCTCTCTCTGAAAATATCTTTTAACAGGATGCTACAAGGATGGTTTTCCTAGAAATAGGGATTTAAAAAACAAACCCAAAAACCAACAGTTGCCAAGACAGGATGGAATACAGATCTCAGAAAGAAATAGCTTTGGGGCAAGTTAGTACATTCAGTTCCTTCCTCCAAAGGAAACAGAAAGATGAGAAAACTTAAAAACTCATGCTACTTGTCTCACTTTCTCCCAAAGAAACACATCAAGGGGCAAAGGATGGATGGTGTTAGATATACTTATTCCAGCTCAGAGAGGACATAGAGCGCTCCATGAGAGAAATGCATGGCAAAGGTGTAAAAAACACCAAACACACAGCTGTAAGAGTCTCTCTCTGCCTTTTATATACAACTTGCTGTCTCATTCAGACTTCCCCTTGTGTTTACAGTTGGGTTTATGTATATATGGCACATAGGGATTCTCCTGAATGTCTCTATTTTTATGTCTCTAATTTTAGGAAGAAAAAAAGATAGAAGATCACTTGACATGGATAACCTCTCTGAAGTAATATAGATATCTAGGGCTGGTGTCAGCTTAGTTTTGGAATTCTGATTGTGTCTGATCCAAGACACAAAGAGTTAACAATTGTGAAGAAAGTCCTTTACTATGTCTTTAACTCATTAAGGAGCAAATACATAGTAGGAACACAAATAAAATTCTGGATTTTTTTTCCAACATTGCATGATTTCCCAATTTAGAAAGCACATCAGCTGCAAATTCCAAGAAATTATTTAAAATGGGATTATATGAATCTAGTATGGAGGTAAAAAGGGAGCAGATGTGAAAATCCCAACAAGCTAATATTTTAAAGGTAGTTATAGACAAGCTAGTTTTTGGAAGTGAGGAGAGGCAGCTTAAGTTATTATTCACTATTGTATGTCAGAATATGACAATATACTCTCAGTTCTAACACCATCAGTGTGTTTTTATCCTTGACTGTTAGACTGGTAATATTGAAAATGCAACATACTCTTAGAATTATAGCAAACCTCTTGCTTTGTTGAACTAATATAGAGTCAGAAAAAACCCTTAGATCTATTCTACAGAAATATCTCAACAAAATTGTTTCCCAAGGAACAGAAAATGATCTCTTTCCTTCAATGTCAAAGTAATCATTACTTGCACCATGACAAATAACAATTGCCTGTGCCAGTAATTCCTGACATCATGTGATGGCTTCATTATAAAATGGAGCATTAGTAAATAGCTCCTAGGTATATTTAGGAAATAAAACAGAAAATTAAATAATGAAAATAAATCATATTTTTCTGCTAAAATTATATTTTCTGTGTCAATATGTGGTTTCATGAACAGACTAATTTATTAGGTATTTTATTAACCTTTTGAAAATCAATGTATTTATGTAAAAGATGCTTACCAATGGACTGAAAAAGTGAAAACTCTTAAGAATCTTTTAAAATACTGGGATTTAATTTAATGAAAGAAAATACAGCTTACTTTTTTAAACTAAGTGTGTCTAATTTCAAAATACAGACCATTCCTAAGTCTCTGCTGTACACAGAATTTGTGAACAATCTTTGTACTATTTTTGGGCTGAATACATTAGTTATCTTATGCCCCTGTGTGGCCAACCTAGACAACAAATTCACTTTCACATAGCTTTAACAAAGAAGTAACAACGTGTCATGGGAGACACCAGGTTTAGGTAAACCCACTGCTTTCCATTCTCAGAGAAAAGCTGTTAATATATACTGCAATGGTAAAATTGGACTGATACTGTTCTGTACAGTTTGTATCAATTTTAGTCACAAGGGATACTCGCCATTATGCAGTGATGTGTTAATCTGAATATTGCCTAAAGCAACTGTGGCTTCGCAAAGCATGCTGTTACAAATAGAGCATCTGACAGCACAGTATTTGTACGCTAAACTCTAAATGAAGAATAACAATCAGAAAATCCAGCTTATCTGATAACTACAGGTTTTTAAAGACATTCAAAAACTTTATTTCATTGTCTTTAGTCATTTGAATGGAAAGGATGTCAATTAAAGTCATCAGAAAAATTTCTGACTGCAAATAAAATGAACCTCCTTTGGATGCTGCTTTAGAATTTGGATATAATGTAAGCACTTACTATGTTTTCAGAAAAGGTCTCATGATTTCTTTTCCCATACTTTCTTTTCCCAGACACATGAAGAATTTATTCCACAAACTAGGTATTTGCCAAATGCTAAGAATGCAGAACAATTCTTACAACTTCCTGATATGAGGTAATTTTAATCATTTTTCAACAGAAAGTAGTCTATTACAGAGGAAATAGCACTACAGTCCCCAATATCAGTGAAAAAATGTTGAGGTAAAATCATAGCTCTTACTGCTTCAACTGGTTGGAGTTGGTAATGTCAGATAAAGACGTGCAGGACCAGGAGGAAGGCCCAGTAAACCAGCTAGCACTTTTACACCCATAATAGCATCTTACTGCAGAGTTGCCCTGTAGCAAGCAAAAGAGAACTAAACTGCAATATTCTTCCATCAGAAGCTCTTTGCAGAGGATAACTAAACCCATTTAAAAGGTAAAATCAATCTAACTCACGAGGAGTTTAATATCCTTTGGGTCCTCTCACATCAGCTACTGCAAAACAAATAATATGCAAATAAAAACCAACTCATGTAAGGTCTCTATGGAAAAAAACAGTGTGATATATGTTCCTGTTAATGTTTGGTATAATATCAGAAAGTGGAGGCCAAGATAACTGTTTTTCCTGCACCAAAAATCACAGCGTATCTAAACTTTCAGAAGAACTGAGAAGTCCAAGAACAGATCAAGTAAAAATGAATAGGAATGTACTTTCAGTTACAGTTACAGGCACACTATCTGGTTCCCTATGACCTCCTGTTTTATATTCCTTTATCTACTAGACTGGTAGTATGCATTAACCTGTTCTCTTCACATTATGACTTTTTGTAAGCAGCAATTAATCATTCTGTGTTTAATGTCAGCTGTTATCTTTCTGGACTCTTACTCTTAGAATTAAAAACAGAAAGAAAAACCTTAAAAAGAAAAAAGATCATCTCTTTTTAGTCTGACAAAATATTTAACTTCAAAGTCTGAAAAACAGACCACATTGTACCTCATCAAAGTGGAATCTTTTACATGCTAAAGGTAATTTTTTTTCCTTACCAAAGTTCTGAAACATTAACTCTTAATGCATGAACAGTTAGTTTTTAAGAAGTGCATTACATTAATTGTGCAAAGCTTTAAGTAAAAGATCTACCTAAAATATACACTATATTGATTTAATTAAAAAAATTAAGTATTTTTTATGTCAGTAAGACAACAAAAAGGACGAGCCTCCAAAATAAATGTCAGCAAGATTTTTTAGTGACTATTCAATAGATGACTTCTTCAAAGTCCTTTTATCAAGATCAAATTTAGAATACTGATACCTATTGAGAAGACAGAATCTTTTTATTCAATAACCTTAAATAACTTTCAACTAACTTTAACTTCAGAAGACAGAAAGCATGACTTAGTCTCTTATGATTACTGCTGCATTTTGTTGAAAAATTGCACAATGTTTACTTGAAGTCAAAAGCATTGGTACCTAGAAAACCACGACATTGGTCCTTATAAATATAGAAGAATTCTCATCCTAAATAAGACAGCCCATACTAGTTAGGAGGCTTGGTTTCCTAACAGTCTTTTCTTATTTGCCAGTCTTCTAGAACAAATATAATTCTAAATCTCAGACACAGCAAATGCAATAAAATAATTCTCTGATGGCTTTTGATTTGAAACTGATACCATATGCAGCTTTTGACAGAGACTTACAAGCAAAATACATACCTAAAAGCACCACACACATACATCTGTAAAAAAAAAATTAGCAAAAAGCATGCACCTTGATCTTCAAAAAGCATGCACTTTGATCTGCAAAAACAGATCCAGAGAATCAGGACTTGATTTGTAGCTGATTAGAACAGTTGCTAAGGGCTTTGTTGGTTGCTGCAGGCCTGAAACTATGCACTTGGAAATATGCACTGCTTTGCAATCACAGCTGATAATACATAAATTATTGCTCCATTTTGTAGAGCTTCAAAGATTTCACAGTACACCAAAAAGACGTAAGAAAAATCTCATTGACTACATATCTCATATAGATCTGAAAAAAATATCTTAATACATTAATGTCATTATGATTACTAAAGCTACCTCCATCATTTTGCATGCCTAATTAGAAATTCATAACCAAGATATCAAAACTTGCAAACAGTAACATTAAATAAATACTACAATACTTATACAGGAAACACCAACAGTAAGGCAGAGAATCCTTAAAACAATATTCTGGGAAATACATTGATAGTTTTCTGAAGTATTAAATGCAAATATCACTGTATTTAAGAAATAATATCTCATTTAAAAGGGGTTTCTCCCACAGATACAGAGAAGAAGATTAAAATGCTGGACATAGTCTCTGCAATATTACTTCCACCCTTTTTCCAGAACGTTTCCATCAGTGCACTATCTTTCTAAAAAACTACAGGATTCTTTTTCTCCCTTATGTGCACTCACACTCTTTTAGATAAAATCCTTCATCATTTTTACTGTTCGTATTTAATAGCAGTATGAAAAAGTTCTAAGCATCAGTATTACAGTACGTTTACTGAAAAATGCCACAAAAATTACTATTAATTCAGTTCACTTCCCAAAAAAATCCTAAGAAACCGATTTAATAACCACCTCACACCAATAAACAACAACTTCTTCCTAGCATTTCTAATTCCCACAAAACAATAGCTATTCATAAATGGATAGCCTACAGAGCTGACAGACCTGCTGCAAAGCATCCACTGATCGGCTATAATTTGGCCACTTAAAAAGGTTATTGAAAAGCGTCGCACACAGAATCTAAGTCTTCTAAAAATAAGAAACTGCTTTCTGCCTGTTTTGCAAATGGTATGCAGGACTACTAATTTACATCTTCCAACAAATTATGTATGGTTAAACAGACACATCTTTGAGCATTTAATCCTTTCACTGCCACATCCACACAGAAATCATTTTCTCAGACAAATTTGTTTATGAATATTTAATATGCTTTAAGGATTACAGCTAATAATGCTAGCTTCTAATGGCAGCTAATGTATTTGAAAGATACATAACCATCTTAAATATTTTATTCTATCTTTGCTGGCTTTATTTCTGCAGATTGAGTTCTCATTTAAATCCTTACATAAAACATAAAAGCACCAACAGAAGAGACTCACTGCTACCATAAAAACATTAAAATCTAAGAGTGCAATTATAGAAGTACCCCACTGAAAAACATGCAAATAGATTACTATCAGCATCAGCACAGAATTAGTAAGACAAAAATGTTTCATTTTTACTCACCTAGTGTTGTTCAACGTTTGTCCAAAAAGATCATTTTGTAAAATATTTGGAGGGGATGAGAAAACCCCATGAAAATGAGATAAAACAGAATTGCAGACCTGGCGCAGTGTCTCAAATTGCATTTTCTCTCTTTCCTTCCCTTCTATTTTTCTTCACCACCTGTCTTAAAAGTCATCTATTTTGCACACACCATCAAATGCAAACATGCCAATCAAGTTCCATATTTCTCCTGATCTCTGTAAAAACTGTGCCTAAATGAGCAGGGGCTGATAGCTAATTGTACAGTCATTATTCTTCTAATTCAGTCGTAGAAGATTTAGTACCCGTGCGGCTTTCTCCTGACTGTAGCAAGAATTCTAAACAGCAGTAAGCTTTTTGGGCATTCCCAGCTGAAGTGTGAAGCTGAGCTGCTTTCATGTACTCTACTCATATTTCTCCAAGCCTATTAAAAACACGCAGTGAATAGATGCTGTCGTCAGGAGTTTCAGCACATCTGGCTGCCAGCAATAAAATCTCAGAAGTAAAAAAAACGAGGACAAGGCATCCTCACACTGTTACTACTGTCTAAGAGGAGGAGGATTTCTGCATCTTCCCCTCCTCCTTCCCTCCCCTGTAAAAATGACTAACATCAGTGACCGTGTATGTACGTCTTTTTTTTCTTTTTTAATGTAAAGGCAGCTCTGCAGGGCAGAAAGACCACTCAAAAAAATATTCTCCATATAATAAATAACATGTAGCACTGAGACTGTAACAATAGACCTTTCATCTCATATCTGAAAAGCTATACCATACCTTACATGAGATAACAGGTTTTTCAGTGCAAACATTTAAATGTAGTATCAATTCACGACTGAAGAAAACAGTATACATTCTATATGTAACTACTCTGTTAGGGACTGTACATACAGCATCAAGGCAATGATTTATCACACAAACTCGAACATCACTAAAAGGAATGGCTGCATTATATATGTACTACATTTCAGAATAAGAAGTCTTCAGCATCTTTTAAAAGTTTATTGCACAGAATCAGCCATGATGGAACTGAGCAAAATCAATCACTTCTTTGGGTGCCCCATACCCGTCTACTTCCAGGAAAACCCACTGTCTTAGAAGCCTATGTCTCCAGTACACATACAGCATAGGAAGTCAAAGAACAAGAAGCAGAATCAGTCGTCTAACAGAACACAGTGAGATTCTGCAGCATAATATGCACAGTGAATGCCGTTCAATGTACAGAAAATAAGTATCTCCGACTACAAAACATATTTTTCCTATTTTCTTTCAACGCTTGTGCCAGAGGATGGCATTACACAACATTACAGAATATATTCTATCATTGTCAAATTGAAAAATAACAATTAAAAAGATTTTCCTTAGAATATCTCATTTTCTATCCACGGCTTTTAACATCTTAGCACTAATTACAAAATCTCTGAATAAACCAACATAAAATGAGGGCCATTATTAAAGCTCTTCCACTGAAAGCGATTTTAATCCCAGAAGATATGGGAATAAGCAACCTTCCAGCTAATTAAAGTGTTGTATTGATGTGCTCAGGAGGGAGTACCCATCCAGGCTTCTCTGGCCAGAAGGACAGCAGCTACAACTCAGATTTTCAAACAATACAGGAAAGGAACAAATTCATCTCCGGGTCCCTCTAAAAAAGATACAGAAGACTCCAGAGTAACACTCATGTTAAATAAAAAAAAATAAAATAATAATTAAAAAAAAATAAAGAAAATAGCCACTAACAAAACTGTTCCCAAAACTCATGTGAAAACCTACAAAGTACTACACAAAATAGTTCTTAATATCTGTTTTCATGCATAAAGCATACTATGCATTATGGAAACATTTGTATTTGAGCAATGTATTACAATTTATAGTTAAAAGTACTAGCCTATACGCATGGCAAATCTGGTAATTGTTGACATCCTGGAGTAGGAGCTAATGAGTATTTATGGCTATCTTGCTATAGTAAAATGGAAACTTAATACTTGGTAACCACCTTACCTACATTACAGAGAATTCATGATTATAATATAAAAAAAATTGCCTTTACATTCATTCCATCAAAAACATAAAATTTTCTTCTGCAAGAAGCAGAATCATTTTGTCACAAATGATTCAAGTTATTCAAATAATTATCAGTCTCATATGCACCAATTAACAGTTCAGAGACAACATTAACCATGAAGCAGGTACAAGAGCAATACCACATCATATATTTCAAGTATATCACCTTTTTGTTGGGTGCCTTATGAACGGTCAAAGCCAAAATGCTCCTGTAGTTGCAAACAATGATTGAAAATTGGATATTCCCCTTTCTAGGGAAGTTATTACATAAATTCTTTTTTTTGTAAAATTGTTCTAGAACTACTGACATAATGGAATACACATTTAAAACTTCTAATTTTTCATTTAGTTCTGTGGTAAGGAATGAAGAGTACTCTACAGATATTCATGCAAGTAAAACTTTTAATAGGGAAAAGATAAAAGTAAAAGGATATTTTTAAAGGCAAATACCCTGTAGTTGCTACTAGCAGAAAATTCAACTATAATGACAGAGAGGTTAGGCAAATATACATATTTTTTTTTGACATCTGGAATTTTCATCAAGATGGAACTTACTGTTGATTAGAAATACTTTTTTTTTTATTTCAAAAAAATAAATGGTACAGAAAAATAAACAGAATTGTCTTTCCTGGCCCTTCTATTGCTCTTGAAGAGACCCTCTGGCCAATAAAAAATTTTTTTCCCATATTTACTATGTTGCCAGTATTATTGTCTTGGCCCTATAATGTAGAGTTATTACTAAGCCCTTTTCTTAGTTACTCCTACCTTTTCCAAAAGATAATAGTTTGGGCTGAGAAGTATCAACAAAGCAAAGAGGCCTAGCAAGAAGAGGATGGAGAAGATGGAATGAAGGAGCACGAGCAGAGTACGCTCTGCCCACCGAAGTACTCATCCTTTCAGAACCAAAAGGAATTGATAATCAAAAGAAGTCTGTGGAACTGCACAAAAAAATTATTTCCCGTACACTAATATTGTTTGAGAACAAAACAGTGCAGGTACTAGTTACCTTATGTCAATCCTGTTAGTGATCTTCAAATATGTCAGTAGGTTTTATATTAGAAAATTTCCTGTGGTGAAGGGCATAGTGATTTAGTGTTATTTTTAAGATCTAGGAAATTATATCCTCAGCATTCCCAGGTTAAAATCCTCGTGCAAAATTCTGGAAAAGACCATGGAATATTTATATTACAAGAAAAAAGGTCCTATATGCACAGGCTCCTTTTCTCAAAACACCCCTAATTGTGTACTTCAACATGCACTAGGTAAACCAAGCACGACTCAAGTACTTGTGATTCTAGCACTTCCTAACATTCAAGGGCCTGGTTCAAATAATTTTGATAGTCATTTTTATCATAGTATTGTGTGTCTTTACACTTGCATATATATCTACACACTCTTGCTAATTATGGTTTAATAATAATAAATTTCATTTCTACAGCAGTTTTATAAAGGATTTCAAAGACATGAACACAAATTGCTTTAAAGATATTGCACAGAATGGGAAAAACAAGTACTAGATAGTCTAAGCAACTACCTGACATGGCTGACAGTCAAAATGAAAAGCCTGGGAAAGTGTCATTGGATCCATTAAGCCAGGCTACACTGAGATCCATACGGATACCTATTTCTCTAGCCACATTGAATGTTAACAAACACCCTCCAGCAACCAGTAATTTGGAAGAAAAGTTATTCCCAAGTACGTATGCATATTTTTGAATTTACATAAAACATTTATATTTCAAATATAAGATTAAACTTCTTTGAATTTTAATCTAGAATTCAGAAAGTTCTTCAGATAAACCTATTATACAAATGAAGTTGACAATATTTACAAATATGTTATTTCAAACACTACTTACAGGCGTCACTTCTTTATTACAGCCACACAGAAAAGACACTTCACAGAAAGTTGTAGCTTAAACAAGGTAAAGTCATGCAACCTCATTAAAGATATACATTACAGCTAATAAGGCAAAGATTGTTCTGTGATAAAAGATACTATCAAGTATAATTTTGGACTCAATTCCATTCTAATTTACTGGATATTACGTAAGTACAGTCTGATGGAATCACAGAAGAAAATGGTAGAGGTGATACATTTGGAGTTTGGGGTCAAGAGTGGAATTTTTTTAAATGTACAGAAAGTCAAACCTCTATTTTTTCATCTAGGCACTACATAAAATAGGGTAATTAATAGCACATAAAAACTTGTAACGCAGCCACCATTGCTCTCCAGTACGTCCGTATCAAAGCATTTAGGATTAAAAAAATTTGACTGTTTAAGTATTGTCATTATGAAAACAAATCTGAACAAATGCTTTTCAGACAGGTACGTTAACAAGGGTGGCCTTGCACACTGGATGGTGTTTTATTACCACTCATTTGGGGTCAGATTAGAAAACTGATGCTCCAAGGTGGGACACGATTTTAAAGAACTAACTTAAATTCAAAGACCAACATTTCACTTCACTACTGCAAGCAAAATGCAACCAGACTTTCTTTTGGAGTAAAGAACACATTCGTTTGTATTTCATCACATCAGTGTTCAAAGGTTCAGCTCCACAAGAGAAATTCAGCAAGAACTAAGGCAAAATCTACAACTGTAAATTTAATCGCATAAGAATAGGAGTCATAGAAGCCAATATCCTGAATATCTAGGATAGGAAATAATAAAGAGAGGGATGCAGCTAAAGCCCCAATCCCAAAAGTATAAAAGTACCTAAATCCAGGCTGCAGTGAAGCATCAGGCTCTGCCCAAGAATTGTAATAATGGATCCTCTTCTTGATCTGGTTCCTGAGCAGTCATTCAAAGCATACCCTTCTTTTTATTACAGGAACTCTGGCAGTTAGAACAGTGTCTGGGAACATGGAAAACTGAGTCCAAAGTTTCTCTTCTGACTTCCTCAAATGTGCCCACAAAGTCCTCATCAACACCCTTTTGGTTATTCCAAAGGGAACTTGTCTTTGCTGTTGAGGCTGTTCTGCTTCCCGCCAAATAATTAAATATTGAAAGAACTATTTAATTCACTGAGTTAAACATTCATTGAAAATGGAAAAGTGATACTGATTTTATTCCCTGGTAGTCAGGTCACAGATCTACGATGGAAGATACTGAAATTCCAGCTAAGAGACCAAACCTTGTTACAGAAAATATCCACTAACAAAGTACAGTAATGTAAAAGAAAGTAAATTCATCCTCATGTTCAATCATCAAATACTGTTTTTTCTTGCTTGCATTTTTATGTCAGCATCTTCCACATTTCCCTGTTTCCTCACTGTCATTTTGCAGACACTATCCGTATTCATATAAGGCTTTTCAATGTCCTTCTCCATATTCCTCCCATTTAGCCATTTAATAGTAATCTATATTCTTCTTTTAGCCTAAGTTACAGACTTGAAACCAAGGATAGGAGACATAAAAACCTGGACAGTCTGTTTATCCATTTTCCTATCCATATTGCCACCTATCACCATGACTAATACGCTTGAGGAGACTGGTTAATTTCATAGAGGCATAAATATTAAAATAGTGTGAAAGTCAGCATCATCATAGGAGGAGAAAGACCAAAGTTGGTGCACATAGAGGAAGGGTGGGTAGAACTGAGCCATTATCCATCAGCTTTGAAAGTAGAAAGACAGTCAGAGTATGGTCAGTATATAGCCACATCATTGCCATCTTAACTTTGACAAAATTATCCTAAGTGATAGCAAAAGGGGCTTAAGTTACTGTGATGCTCCACCACATCACAGAGGAAATAGGATAGAAAAACATGAGACACCATTACAGGATGTATTGAATCTGGTGCTCATGGAACCACCTCTCTCGGTTGCATTTAGCTCCCTCATTCCTCAGTTTCCATACTTTTCAATATTTTAGGAAATGAAGCTGAAGTGATCTGGTTCAGCTTACAGATAAGAATAACATCAGTGGCCCAGATAAGGTGTGTGAACCTCAATCCATTCTCTTACTTGCTGTGTTTCGGACACTAGAACCTTACTGTTCCAAACTCCGTTGAACTCCCGTTCCCTGTAGCAGCAACTGTTTAGTAGGCTAACTCCAGTGAAATCAGGGATAACACTGCATGCCAATAGTCTTTGGATCAAGACCCAAAAGCGCAGTTCAGCACTATGCCTCTAGCACGTTTCCAAATATTGGAACTGCTCTAGTGCCAGTGGAAGCAGTCTGTGCACTGTTCCTCAGTCATGAACTCACCCAGCAAGTGCCACAACACTCCAAATGGTTGAGAAGATGCTCTGATTAATCTACTTACATTCAGGCATTCAGGATAAAATACAAAGATAAGCTGTCAGTTTACATTTTTCACCTTTACAGGAATCTGGAGATTCCCATCTCTGAAAATTCTCAGAAATAATGTCATCAAGACAGGGGGCAGGGAACGGCAAGGAAATGTCTTATTTTTTAATGAAAGACAAAATTAACCTTGACATTTATAGGTTCCCAAGAAAGCTGAGTATAGACTACATTAGCCCAAAAGGCCAAGTCTTGATGGGAGATTCCAGATGAGCTTTGGACTTCCTTAGCAGGAAAGTGCCAACTGTCCCTGATTAGGTGTGCTGAAGTTCTATTATGTGACAAAACAATCCATTTTCCTGTGTGTCATCATGGTTTAAGTAAATGACAGAAATTATAATGATCCACTGATCAACATGGCTTTAAAACTTTCTAAAAGCTGGCAAGCAAGTTAAACATGAGATCTTACCTGCATACTTACTAGTTTGGAAAGAATATATTTTACAAATAAAATACTTGGAAGCTGAGATTTTATCTTATTTTGACCAGTTATGGCTTTATTAAATTCTGAATCTTTGAAAGGAAAAAATGAAGACTTGGGCAAGTTAAATGCTAGATGACCCGGTTATTATAGTTTCAGTGTTAAAAAAAATCCGCATTCTTTAAAACTCAGATAACACAATGATTTATGCTCCTTATGCAGATACTAGGAAATGTGCCATATGTTCACTTGGGAAATCCTGCTGTTAGGCCTAGTATGGACACATACAAAAACTGGCACTGACCGTACAAATTGCGCATTCCAGGATGAGTAAGACAGAGGAAAAAACAAATAAATTGGACGAGAAATACGAAAATAATCATTTTAAATCCTTTTGTTATTAATGATGATAGACTATACCATGACAGTACTTTTTGAAATGAATCAGTAGGTACAACTCAGAACTAGGCATACCTCCCAGTATAATTATTTTTAAGCTATCTTTAACATTAATAACTTCGACTTATTCGTTATTTTCCTTTGCTCAATATAGATTATGGCTTCTCAAACCTCTCCGAGAAATATTCTTTAATACTTTAGTTGAAAGGCAATATGGGAAATTTTATTTAAATATGATAAGAACAGTTGAAAATAATTACATGAAATGCTTAATTTTCATTATTTCTCTTATCTCTGTCCTTCTTACCCCTCTGAAGATTACATAATATACATACAACTCACTTGGTGAAACAAAAATCTTATACTGCTAGGGCACACCACAAAATAGAGAAAAAGCACAAGTTGTATCTTGTGACTTAAAAGCATGCCATGAAAACATAAAAACTATACCATAAAATGGTATAGTGTTGAGTTTGAGATTTTTTCTTAGCACAAGCAGAATAAGGCACTTCGGATTTTGCTATTTTGGTAATAATATTATATGCCAAGTGACATGTTTACAAAAAACCTCTGTACTCTGTTTTAAGTACATTGTTGCCTGCCTCTGGTCCTTAACAAAGCATCGGTGGCTAGTTCCTGCCTCACGTGCCGTATCTGGGCATTTCTAAGTATTCCTTGCTTAGGGAATTCTTGCTTAAAAATGAAGATTTTAGGCAAATTCAGAGGTTGAAATTAGGTTGCCTGAATCATTGTCTGAAGTTATTAACACAGACACCCAGATTGATTCCACTTCAATATATATGACTAAGGTGCGTAGTCTAGAAGCCTAGCCATCTTTTTCTTCCTGTATAATCCATAGAGAGAAAGAGAACCATATAGGAAAAAAAAAATAATCATGTGAGCAAAAATTGCATGAGTGCCCAAAACCAGGTTTAATGAAGCGCTCTTATGCTTCTCTAAGTACCTTATTTAGGAGGTATGAATATAAGTCTGTGCTTGCATTTCTATTGCTGGATCTGAGAACACTTTCCAATTCCTGCCTTGATTGTGTTCTGACACCATGTCATAAAAAAATCCAGGTGTGTACAGTCTCCCCCTTTTTCTTACCCATGCATTGTCCCAGTATATAATCCAGACATTTTATGGATATGTATATTTTCTAGCAAAATTCCTACAGAAGATAGATCTCCCATATTAAAAAAAAAAAAAAAGCAGCCCTAAAATGTAGGGATAAGTGTTTTTTAACCCACTGCCCTGAACTAAGACATAATTTAACTAAAATGCTGCCGGGGCAGAAATTCCACTTGGCAAACAAGTGGAATTTACATTTGTCTAATAAATGTAAAAATTACTTCTTCAACCTGCAAGACTATGATTCTAGTTTGTACTAAAATAATTCATACATACTGCTAATTTTGTTTCATGTCTGCAGGACTGGTAGGCTTCCTACAGGAGAAATACATCTGTTTTTCTCCACAGAATAATGTCTGTAAATTCCGCGTCACGGAATGATCCTATAAGCAGTTCCCCCACTTGCCTCAGAGTGTCTGACAGCTTACTGCACCAGCTATACATCCTAAGCTTTTAATATGAATATATACATTCATCCATGTTCATAGATGTGGTATAAAACACATACATAATACTTTTAAAAGTATTAAAGGAATACTACTAAGATGGAAGAATCGGGCAATCAAAGTCAGAAGAGGTCTAACTGAGACTTCATTTCCCTGACAGGAACAGAAAGCTGTTATGCTCTGGTTGAATAAGCAGAGAAGTACGTGCAATACACATTGATACAGGAGGTTCAGTATGCAGTAGATGCTGCACCTTACAGAACATGTAGTTTAAAGTAGTATATTTCAACCAATTTTACCTTAAGCTGCCTCACAATCAATTGATATTTCTTTGCACCTCTTTACAGTACATGAATCCTGCTTTATGCCTCATTTGCAGTAGTGGACGGTTCACCAATGAGATGTGTCTCACTAGTCAAGAAGTGCTGGCCTAGAACAGAGATTTGATTGATTTTTGAAACAATGCATTGAAAACTTCATCTGCTACAAAAGAGACTTCTGTTCTTCAGTTTCATTAAAAGTTGTAATTTTTCACCTTTCAAAAAAAAAAGGTGATTTAAAAATATTACTAACAAAGTATTATGCATGATTAATAACTTAAAATACTAAAAACAGAAGATGAAAGTGCACGCACTAACAGTTTTCAGACATCTGTCTTTTCTCTCTGCCTCAGGACAACATATTCAAGGTGAAAGTTGATTTCCTAAGGGCTTTTTACTTACTTGTACTTAACTTATTCACCAAATAAAACCAATTTAAGAGAGGACATGATTACCACATAGCAGACAGCAAAAATTAAATCTTACAACAGTCCACTGATGACTACCAACAACGTAAATGCACCCAGCAAAGCAATAATTTCAATATATGCAATTGGGTAGAGAGATGTCTCTGTGAAATACACAGTCATTATCCTATTTGGATGACATCCTTTACACAAACACTTCTTTGGGCGAGCAAGCTGATCATAAAGCTCCTTATGATGTAAAGAAAGTAACAGTTACATTGATCTTGAAGTCCATGGTGGTTATAGGTTGCAGAAATTGGTTCTCATTCCCTGTGAACTGGGGAGTTTAATTAATTTTAGAAATTCCTTTTAGTCATCTGGAAAATATCTTAAGAGATTTATTGTAGTATCTCTACTTTCAGATGAATGATTTGGACCTTTAAAGGCCTCCAAACTTGTGTTGGGTGTCCATGTGTTCAGGTGACCTGTGATGGAAACAAAGGCTAATAATGTGTAAACTAGAAGATAGATCATTCTCCAAATGAAAGTAAGATTAAAATTAGCCTTTTAATTTTGTGAAACAGGAGCTAAGAGAACACATCTATGCACTGGATTGTTTGTTAATTTCTGCTGTTCAGTACACTAGATAAAAGTTGGAGCCTTCCATATCTTGGGAACGAGTTCAAAGAGACTTAATTTATCTTCCTTTCATGTCATTATAAGATTTATGGTCTCCTGGGTTGCTCCTATCTTCAGCTGATTGAAATACCAGAAGAATATTTTCCTGATGATCATACACCTCTGGAATTCATTTCCTTTGACAGTGTCACGGAGCCTGGGTTTTATAAGCATTAAGGCAGTGCAAATATTTTACTTTGGAAAGATTTCCATTTAATACTGGAGTCTTACAGTAGTGGAGTAAAGGCAGTGCTGGCTATTTCATTAAAAGCTTTGGGGAGGGGGTTAGGGTTAATTTCATAATTGATTGTTATCTTAACTGTAAGGCTTCATGATATTGGTGATATATCACATATAAATTTCCAAATAAATCTCATTTTCAGAGATAAATGCTTCTGAAAGAAGTACCCATATGCCACACAGAGTATGAAATTTAAAATGCTTGTCTTGAGGGACATCTCCTGGTTTAGTTAGCTTCACCGGGCTTAACTCTGAAACTAATTGACAGCTTTTGTGAATATCTACAAATGAGACACAAGCATTCTCATAAGCATTCTTAAGTACTTGAAGGAAGAGCAGAGGTAGGTAAGAATGAA
This sequence comes from Xenus cinereus, assembly GCA_025774025.1. Classification (NCBI taxonomy): domain Eukaryota; kingdom Metazoa; phylum Chordata; class Aves; order Charadriiformes; family Scolopacidae; genus Xenus; species Xenus cinereus. Next base: position 139,697,683 of record JAOXJK010000012.1, on the reverse strand, counting down.
TGGTCCTGATCTGCACCAGCGCATCAGTCATTAATGCAATGTAGCATATCATCATCCAAAACAAGTTTGTTGAGGAGGAGAAGCTGAGACAATACTACATTGCATTAATATCCAAAGCTCCGAACTTTATTTTGAATGAGTCTTATCTACAAAATATTCCTCCCTTTTCCATTATTTAATGACATAGCTTCCTCTTTTCTTTCTCCAATTTTCAGGGTCTTCACAATTGATATTCTTCAGGGAAGAATCTCTCCATCCAAAAAAAAAAAAATCTACTGAGAAGCAATTAAATTATTTTTGCTTTGAACTTTCATTATTCAAAGATCCAATTTCTTGCTTTAAATAATGATACATATTTTCTAAATGAAAATAAATTCTCCAATAATTGTATTTACTTGATCAACGAGACATAGGAAACACCCAAAATATACAATGTTTTCTAAGGAATGGAAACACTAGTTAAACTGGGTTTCTTTCAAGAATTCCTTTTTGTTCCAGTCCCTGCTAATGAATGGTACAGGAAGATGAATCATTAGATGTCCATTCTAGGAATAAAAGGCAATTATCTCAGCATCATGAAGAGGTGAAATTGCTGAAGTAACTGTTGAGTTGTAAATTTTTTATATTCAAGAGCTGAGATTGTTGAACTAATTGCGATTCCTCTTCTAGCTTAAAGGATTACTCAAGTTCTAACTGGAGCATAAAGATACAACTAAGGCAGGTCCTTTTTTGTCAGCCCAGCACCTCGTGCCAGAGTCAACAAGATTTAATTAAAAATAATCTACCTCTGTGAAAAAAAAAATTGGTTTTGTGCACTGATTTGGAACTTTAGAATGCAATGTCCTCTGAAGCTTCCCAGTTTATTTGGAATTACAAAGAAAATTAGACGTTTTCTGCTTTAATCTCATCTGCCTTGATAGCTTTTTTTTTTTAAAGTGAACATCAAGAAAAGCTATCATTCAAAGTCCAGCTAAGTATTTTCACTAAGTCATTACAGAATGAAACCTCTTGCAGCTAAAATGCATTGCTTTCTGTCAAAATATTATCATAAGAAGTGTTGTTTTAATGGCCATTATAAGGTTTCCCTGGAGCCTTCTCTTCTCCAGGCTGAACAACCCTAGGTCTCTCAGCCTTTCTTCACTGTGGAGCTGTTCCAGCCCTCTGATCATCTTTGTGGCCTTCCTCTGGACCCACTCCAACAGGCCCATGTCCTTCTTATGTTGAGGGCCACGGAGCTGGACGTAGTACTCCAGGTGAGGTCTCACAAGAGCGGAGGGGAGGGCCAGAATCACTTTCCTCGACTTTCTTTTGATGCAGCCCAAGTTGGCGGCATACAGTTGGCTTTCTGGGCTGTGAGCACACATTACTGGCTCATGTTGAGTTTCTCATCAACCAACACCCCCAAGTCCTTCTCCTCAGAGCTGCTCTCAATTCATTCTCTGCCCAACCTGTATTTGTGTTTGGGATTTTCCTAACCTACATGCAGGACCTTGCAATTGGCATTGCTGAACTTCATGAGGTTCACACAGGCCCAACTCTCAAGCCCATCCAGGTCCCTCTGGATCCCTTCCCTTCAGTGTGTCTGCTGCACCATACAGCTTGGTGTCGTTGGCAAACTTGCTGAGATGCACTCAATCTCAACAGCCATGTCACAAAACATGTTAAATGTTAAATGGCACCAGTCCCAGTACCGACCCCTGACGAATGCCACTGTAGCAAAATTCATGGTTAATCCTACTACAAGCTGCATAATAAAAACTTACTTTGGCAGATAAACTACACAAAGGGACCCATTCAAGCATGTAGTATCAGCTGACAAAACACTGGACCAGAAACTTGGAAAACTGTACTTGGAGCAACTTAAACTCCTGTTATTCTATGAAGATGATACACTTACTGGAGTCCCTAATAGCATTTCCAGAAAGCCCAGTGCTGCAGAAATGGGCCCTTTCTGATGTCACTTTCTGAAACACCAGGGCATGATTACAGGGCACAGTGCTGCACATGCAGAGATGTCAGAACAAGTTGCATATACAATCCACTGCATACCATACATAGATACTACCTTGGATTTTAAAACTGGTTTAAGTTAAGAGTCACTGACTTCAGGTCACCTACATTTTCTACTTAACTTGAAATGACATTGTACTGCACTACTTTGCTGAAACAGGTAACTATTCCTTTGAAATGTCTGTGGCTGTCTTCCTTTTGGTTGGTAAAGAACATGGTGAGGCCCATTGTCACTGAAAGGCAAATAATCAAGATTTCTCAAAGCTTAAGAGAGAAGCATCCACTTACTTTACCACAAATCTGAAAGGACACTTATGAACATTTGCAAAATTGTTGGAAATTGAGGAAGAGAGGTGAGCTAGAGCTTGTGGAAAGAAAAAGAACTGGGTTAGAGAAGAAAAGAATGTCTGTAAGCAAAGGAATACCATGGGTATATCTTTGAAAATACTTCCAGTGTCTAGCCAGAGCTTTGTAAGAACTCACAGAATCACAGAATGATATGGGGTTGGAAGGGACCTCTGGAGATCATCTAGTCCAACATCCCTGACAAAGCAGGTCCACCTAGAGCAGGTTGCATTGGAAAAAGTCCAGGCGGGTTTGGAATGTCTCCTGAGACAGAGACTCCACCACCTCTCTGGGCAGCCTGTTCCCAGGCTTTGCCAACCTCAAAGAAGTTCCTCCTCACGTTGAGACGGAACTTCTTATGTTCAAGTTTGTGCCCGTTACCTCTTGTCCTGTCACTGGGTACCACCGAAAAAAGACTGGCCCCATCCTCTTGACACCCACCCTCTAAGTATTTAAGTATTTAACACCAGTGAGAAAGAGATGATGAAAATGAGCTAGTAAAATAAATACATAAATAAATAGATAAATACATTCCAGAGTACACAAAGGGACAAACAAGGATTTGGCTTGAGGAAGGGGCAGAAAAAGGAGCATAATAATCATGCTAATGACCAAGTAGAAAACAAAACGGTATTGCTTAATAATGTAATTTTTAATTATGAAAATACAGTCACCCTGGTCCTATTACATTCACTTCAGAGTTATATTTTTTCCTCAGATCTGACATTTACTAAAATTATTAAATTTGTCATGTAAAAGATAAATGACAATTAAATTGCACTACGGAAGTGATTGTTTTATCATTTGTGACTTCTAGAGGCAGAAAGAGAGAGCCAAAGAAAGAATTTGTACCAGTAACAATTATTCATTCTCCTTTTTTATTTTAATTCAGTCTATATGGCTATGGTAAAACTATGAAAATAAAAGGCCACTCATTGAAATGCCTCCTGCAAATTCCAGAACCACTTTGCTGCCAGAAACTACAAACTTGAGTTAGCAGAGTGCAGTATTAAACGTTAACCATTTCTCTCGGCTGCACTCCACAGATGTAACTTATTCACCTTTACGCACTGATTTTCTAAATATGAAATTCAAACAAAACCTGTTATTTATACTTCTGAAGAGAAATTAGCTTCCAAAGAACAGAGCACAGCACGGCTAAGGATTATGAACACACAGTGAATTCTAACATTCATGTTTGTGCAAGGTCAACAAAACAGAAGACATGGTCAACCCAGAAAGGTACTGGCCTCATTAATTTAAAAAAATTAAAATGTTACAACCCTCAATTTTTTTCTGGTATAGCTGTCTTTCAGGGTTAGTTTAGCTAAAAGGAAAACTACATTTAATTCCATAAATATTAGCTGTAGTTAGCACTTAATAAAAAATGTTCAATATTCTGATACAGCTGAGATCTGTGTTAACAGATTTAGATTATTAATGGTCTTTCAGCATGCTTAAAGACATAGCTGTGATATACAGAAGTGTAACACTGCAACTGAAGGCCAAACTCTGCTTCAAAGATACCAAATATTATCACAAATATCATCAAGACTTTCCGGAGCTCATTGTGCATAAGAGCAAGAAAGGACAAATAGTCAGTGCTAGTTTTCAGCATGCAGTGTGCAACAAATAGGCTTAATTAAGAAAAAAAATCAATTCATCGGTAACAGTAAGCAAAATATAAACACCATGTTGCAATGGAATTATTTTTGAGAAGGCACTTTACAGTAAATTGTGAAAATAAAATTCCCTAAAACCAACATGAGATTTGTTCACTGCAGAGAATGATTGCTGCTGTGTTCAGATTGTCACTTAAAGCTGGAATTAAATCTCTTTGTTATTTGCTTAATTAAAACACTCTTTAATGTTTGAAAAAGAAACACAGCAGTTTCAGAGTGTATTTTGAGGTCGGTTAGTTCTGCTGCAGTTCGGGAAGTTTCCTCTTCCCTCTCTCTCTTCTCCAAACAGATTACTTTTCCCTTAAAAAAGGATCCCAAATTGTACATACCATCAGTCAGAGGCCCAACACTACTCGGTACAGATTCTACAGCTAGATAAAGGCTACTTTTAAAACAAACAAAAAAAACCCAAACCCAAACTCTTTCTTTTAATCATCACCAGGAAAAAATTAGGAACAACTGGGTCACTGGTTGTTCTGCTACACTAGAGGAAATAAAAGTGGAGGGAGGGAAGCAATGCACATCTCAGAAAAACCACACTTCAGTCGCAGTGCGGCTGCATGTCCTGAATGCTGTGTTAGCATTGTCACTATTCACGAGTGGGAGACCCACAAAACCGACATTAGAATTGTACAAGCAGTTTTGTCTCTCAGAAGAAGCAGCCTCAGTTCTGCAAATAAAAAGAGAGAGAGAAAAAGCTCCCTCTCTTTTCCAGAAGTTACAATAGAATAGAGATGCTATAACCCATTGTAACTTATTAATAATAGGTAAAAACATAGTATATTCACAATAGGTAGTTTGGGCTGTTAATAGACAATGTCAGCACCATTCAGAAACTTCTTAGAGAGACTCTGCCTGTAGACATTACAGATGGTACCAAACACTTTACTCATCCTCATAAGTAGGTGTAGCATAAGCCTTGTCATAAGTGTCTAATTATTTCATTAAAACTTCTGCACTGAAGGATTTCTGACTTTCTTGTACCCAAGGTACTTCTTTTGAAAAACTAAATACTGCATTTTCTCTGGCTCCCTTCCCATAAATTTCTATTGCTTCCTCTGGCCATAGCTAATACTAATTTCCTTTTCGTGCCATTCCAGATTGAGACAGCAGATACGCATAGCTTTACTTTTGACCCAAAAACTGGAATAGCCATGAAATGTTGATCCACACCCCTAAACCAGAATTAAATAATTAAAAGAGGAGTTCTGTAAAGAAGAAACTAACTCATTTGTTCTAAGTTATTACCTCAAGAATCATACAAAGTATACACTGAAACAGAAGATCGACAGCACAAGAAACAAAGAAAAACTACCAAGACTACAGTTTTCAGATTGACATTGATTTCACTTTACAGCTCCAGGGACTGACTATCAGAGTGGTGAAAAATGCTGGAACAGGAGCAGGAAGAGCAAGATAATAATTTATTTGGATGCAGTTCAAATCCCATAAAACTTAAACCTTTAGTTATTATGTTAAAAATACTGTAAGGTACCTCTACTGCCCAAATTTTGCATCCTGTTCTAGCACCACGGAAAGCCAGTGACAGCTCTTTGCAGTCATGCATGGAAAAGAATATTGATTCAATTTTAAACTCAACCTGAAAATACTTGTACAAAGTATTAGATTTATTCATGAAGTGAAAGAATATCATTATGCTTTCTCAACAATTGTGGGTTTTTTCTACTGTGGTGGTCAAAATGTTAAAAAAATAAATTCATGTCAGCTAATTCTTACAGAAAGAATTCTAAAAAAATTAGAGACACTGTCGTCCTTAACAGATACTTCTGAACACAAACAATCTGCGCATAGCAACGTCAGTCTGACTGACTCTTGGATACCAACTCCCTTATTTTAAACACCGTCTCTACACAATTCTTTTAATATTTCTCATTTCCTTTAAATATGTCAGAAGGTAGAAACACATAGGTAAAAAAGTTTAAATGCCTCTATTTTACTTGAGATTGCTTTGAAATAGGCTTAGTTTCCACAGATCCAAGTAAATATTGGATGCTTTAGACAGCTGGGCTGAAGATCTCTCAACTCAGAAACTCGGAAATAGAAACAATCCACATCAGAGGCTGCACTATAGTGCTGTGTCATAACTGTTGCAGAAGAAAAATAGTAATAAACTTGGGAAATGGCCAGTTTTCAGCCTTTCAGGAAGAAATGTAATTGACTGATTCTGTAACATTATATTGTCGGGTGTAAAATTGCAATAAACTACCATCAGTGCTGTTCTCAGTATCAGTTGTTCATAATCCAGGAATTAAAGAAGAGGCATTTGAAAAAGATATAACATGAAACAGATGGACACACATTTTCATCTATTTAATTCACGCTGCTCTTTGATGTTTCTCAGCTAGTTTATGCCTGCTCGTTCCTCTCTCCTCCTCTTCCCTCTTATTTTGGTCTCTTTTTTCTCTGTGTTCACACCCTGACATCCCCAACTGCAGTCCCAAAAGAAAGAGCCTACGCTGCCAACTCATACTGGCACTCCTTCCAAGAAGGGAAGAAAAGGGACACGGGACCATTTTCATTCTACTGCCATTGGTAACGCAATAGAATAAAACCTTTATATACACGTGTATGCATTCCACATGGAATATACGCACAAAACCTGCATCTTCAGACCCGAGTAGCCTCAACAATCTTGTTTGCTCTACCCAGAATAAAATGCATTTTCCAAACCCACTAGAGTGTGTGCAAACCCCCACATAAATCCTCTTTTTTCCTGAGATAAAAGGAAAGGGATGATAGAAAAAGAAACTCTAAAATACATATATATATATATCTATATCTATCTATCTTTGAAAGGAGAAGGGAAGGAGGAGTGAAAGAGGATATATTTTATCTGTGTCTGCTGGCCTGGAAAATAAATACTGCTGTTGTGCAACTCTGCAGCTGCTCACTCTCTCAATTTGTTGTTTTGTTTCTGGTTTTTATGATTTAATCTCATACCCTTACAGTGAATCTGAAAAGGGTTCAGGCAGCTTTATTCATTAGTCTTGCTCCAAATCATGATCTTACAGATCGCGATTTTTACAGATAGCTAGAATCAATTTTCTTTTTTTGACATGGCTCACCCTCTGATAGATCCAGCAATGATAAATTGACTCAGCAAACTTTCTCACAGTATTTTCATTATTATTTTTTTTTTGCCTTGAATCTCATGAAAAGTGTCTTTGAGGAGAGCTTTTCTTACAGTAATAGAATGCACGACAAATATATATTGTAAACTCAAAGTCAACACTTTCAAATTTTGGAAAACATTTTGGATTCATACAGGAGGGATTCGGGAAAAAGAAAAGAAAAAAAAAACCCACCCCAAAACACTCACTTATTCCCATCTACCTGAACTACATAACATCGTTTCACTAGATCAGAAATAGTTACGTCAATGTGTTGCTTCCTACTTAAGAGAGCTATTGCTGAAAAAGGATTGTGAAATGCCAGGTATATAGAAATGAGGTTTGTGAAGCAACACCTCTAGAATGTCACAAAAGATTTACAATTTAAAACACTGAATTTGTATGTGGAAAATGACTGAAATGACTTTACAATGGATCCTTCTACGAGCAAGAAAAATAATTGTTACAACTCAGGCACTGCAACACCACCTAAAGATCTAACAATTCAGGCAAACAGAATGACACATAAAAAAGCTCTGTATCAGCATTAAGGTTCCCTGTTCCCTGGCTTTTATTATTAGGACATTATATACATTTTAATAGGACATTATAAACATTTGCTTTGGCTTAAGCTTTGAAATGAAGAAATCAACCATTTCACAAACTGATTGCCTGCTACAAAATGACTGAGAAAAGATTATGCCTATTCAAATAATTGTGTTGCTAGAAAGAAAACATAATGTATTAAATTATGAGTAGCATAGGTCTTGGAAACAATAGAGTACATGAATACCTATGATCAAAATAAAATAAAAAGGATCCTTTCCTATAATCCAGAATCAATGTGAAATTGGATAGCACAAATCAAAGAGCTGAATTGTATACAAGCACAAATCTTCCAACTGGACACAGCACACCTCAGAACGAACCTTCTGAGCCCATGGATTACGTAGAGTAACATTTTGCATTTCTTTGATTCACATCATTTGGCAGTTTTCAGGGAGTCTAGTGTTACAACATATCAACACCTATACTCTGCTCATAAAGTTAAATCTGTGAAAACTACTATATATGGTTAGTTCTCAACTGCCCTTCGCATAAAATCTTCATGTGACACAAATTATGCTAGTCTCACCTCAAGCAATGTCAAATGTAAAATGGTCAATTACTGAAAGTAATCTAACACGGGATCCTCCAGTGCAAATATGGTAACATTCTGTACAGCACAGCGATTATGATTTGACAAAGTTGCAAGCACATGGACAACCTCAGTCACACACTCATTGTCCATGGTTTTTTTTCAATGAGAAGGAATGAAGAACATATATTGTCCATGACCATCTGAATATAGTAAGAGACTCCTCAGCTGCTGCTTCTTAGGACTGTTTCAAAAAGCGTACTATATATTTTACAGGCTACAGAATAAAAATAAGATAGAACTTAAAAAGATAATATAAAATTTGTAGCATCGATTCAACAGATCTTATCAGTATAAAAATTAAATACTTTCTTACCTGTCTGACGTCGTGTCACTTGTTACTTGATGCTTTACTCCTGAACCATTCTTAATTGAGTCTTGTCTTGTGAGCCCTTGAGATCTGTTTTTGTCCAAAACTTGTGTGGATACGTCACCTGATGGTCCTTGGTACTGTGAATGCTCCTGCAGCTTTGCTTTTTTCTCTTGAGGTGCTTCTTCGTTCCGCAGACCTCTAGTAGCTTCTTGGTCAGGCTGTTGTGGTGCATTTGATCCACTGTTATAGAACCAGGCTCCTGATTTTGTGAGGATTTCTTGTTGTTTTCGGCACAAGTTACATACCCACATTACCTGTTCAGACATATGTAAATGGAAAATCTGTTAGCTTGTAAACACTGTGTACAAAGTTTTCATCAAGAACACATCAACTGATTGTTGACATTTCCAAATAAAGAAAGAATACTATTTTAATTCTTTTATTAAAATTACATTAGTTTAGCCACGGCACAATAAAATATGTCTGTACAACCTTGGAGGAAATTGGTTTAGAAAAAAATACAAACATGAAAATACTTTTATTCTACTTTTGCTTCATTATTTATGATACCATGGAAAACCACTGATAGTAGACATATAAATGAAAAGAATCTACCTATTCACATTCCAATGGCAGTAAATGTAAGATTTGAAAATTAAGACTATAGATTGAGGATGATAGAAAAATGAAAGGAATAAAAAAGAAAGGAATAAGCAAGGAACTTTGGAATAGATCCTCTGCTGTTGCAAACAAGTAATTTTACAATTCTCCAAAATGCTCTGCTGATTTACTTCTGTGGTTGTCTATATTAACATAAAGAACCTGACTTCATGAAGAGATTTGATTTTCAAAGCTATTGTAAATTAGAGCCATTTTATAAATAAAGTAAAAAAAAAAATTCTCCACTTCATAGCCAATATGTATTCTTACTAAATTGTCAAAATGATTGCAGCTTCCCAGTGGTGAGATCCTGTGCATAGTAATGAGATTGTTCAATATTCTAAAATGTATTTGCTTGCAAAGCTTTTGTATCTGATCACCTTAGTCACATGACAGTGCAGGAAATTGCCAGTGCCAATTATCTGTAAGTTAATTTCACATTCGGTTCTTATGTTATATGAGAATAAATCAGGATGTAATGAATCAAATACACCAGACCAGTTATTAATACAATGGCACATTCAAACTGGTTATTGTGCCCTCTTAAAATTTGGATTGTAGACAGCAGTAATCCACCGCATGTCTTATTTTTGTCTTAGTTCACAGACAAAATTGTGTAATTTTTACTACATGTTTGCTGAATGTCTACACTCAAGCTTCAATCTAGTTATCAAGCCTCCAGTTCTAAGCCTACACTGAGCTGCCTCTTTTTCAAGAGTTTACAGTACAGGACATTCAAAGACTTACATTAATGCCCTTCTTTATTCTTTTAAAGGCCTTTAGCCAAATGGTTGAACTACATGGAAAATGTAGTTTGTACCTCACAATACATCTAACCTCAGTGCACCAGAAAAGGTTTCAGAAGCTGCAATCTGTAGGCAGTTATCTAATAGGTATCTAATGGAAAATTTGGGCCATGCTGTCAAGTCAAGTCTCACCACAAATGTTTTGATGAAAGCTTCATATAGAAGGTTACTTGGATGCAGGGTTGTACTCAAACTCCCTGACTGCCTCATTCACAAACTGCTGGGCTGGGGCAGGAAAAGGAGGTATCACTTGCCCATTTAATGGTGGCAATATGCCCCATCCAGATAAATTTCCTTCTTAACTTTTTATAGTGCTGATAGTTCTCCATCTTTGAGAACTGCTTATTTCAACAAGACAGAACAAGCTATCAAAGCACTGAGGGTAAAAAAGAAAGACTCCCTGAGTGGCAGCTTGCTTTCTGAAGTAGGTTAGACATTCTGAGAACAACAGTCAATACTGTGTATACTTCAGGCTTGGCCATCATTCAAGTACTAATGTAAGAACAGGTCTGTTCTACCTTTGCTAATTAAGTTTAAAAGTACACAAAAGCTCCAAACGTAAATTTCAGCACCAAACACAGAAGTATTTATGCTCTCTTTAATCAATAGCAATTAAATGCCTTTAATATTTCTTCTTGGTTTGTACACAGCTGAAAGAAGTTTTAAAAGTTCGATATATGTGTCAGCGCAATGAAAGGATGAGATCTGAAACAATTATTTAAGTATACAAACATATAATATTTGAATAACTACAAGATAAAATCCCCCAAAGTTTTTGTGTGCTACTTTTCCTTCTATTAGTAAATGTTAAAATGTCACAAAAACTAAGCATCACAGTCTAAACACTTGATCAACTACGTCCTTGGCTGACAGCCATGTTTTGTCCCAGGACAATGTACTCCAGGATGACCAGTATTATTCCCTTGTACCCAACAGAATGAGAGTTCCTTCTGAATGAACATGATTTAATATCTCCTTCTCTAAAAGTAGAGCCAGGAAGAGTACTCCTGACCTAACCTCTTCCCCATGACACACAAAATTTAGTGACCTGTTTCAACATAAATCTCAGCTCCTGCCAAATCAGGCAGACAACAATGTATAGCAGAACAGAGCAAAGCAATTGTCAGTGCTGTGAGACCATATGAAATAAGCAATTATTTTATTATAAAAGTTCGATCAAACCCAGTCCCTGATTAAAGATGCTATGCCTGTCTTTGTTGTCACTATCTGCTGTATCATCATCTGGTATTTTATTTTCACTTCTATGTCTTAGTGAAAAGCCGCTTCCATCAGTGACATGTTAAGGAAGACACCATATTATCTCCCAGGCCCTACTGAAGTCAAACTGCTTCCAATTGTTTCCACTGTGTGATGCTTCTTACAGATTACCAAAGTCATTGGGTTACACCTGCAAGAAACATTATGAGCACTTAATTTAAAAAAATTCAAAATTTTTTAAGATTTTTTTTGTTTTGTTTCATGAGGTGCTTTCAGTTTGTTTTTTTTTTTTAAAGAAAAATTTACTTAAGGTATTTCATGTTGAAAAAAATTAAAACAAACAGCATGAAAAATGCATATATTTATGCCTTTTGCGGATTTTTTTCTGCCTTTCTGCGAGTGTTTCATAATATTTACAGTTAACACTTCCATAAATCCTTATTTCTAATGTCCTTTCAACATGCAGCCTTCCTTAACGTTGACACAAGCAGGTGTCAGTCCAGCTTCAAATAATCACACACAGTAAGTGGAATGGCAACTGTCACACACAGGTAAAAATTTAGATGCTTTCAGTGAGCAGCAAGAAATTCAAGCCTTCGATTAGTACAGGGCTGACCTGACTTCTCTATCTTATTGTAGCATAGAGAAGCATTCTTGCAATTTAAAAACTACTGCTGATTTAGAGTGCAGACCTCTCAATTAAATGACAGACACGAATGCAAGACAGTATCATAAGAGCACAGACGGGAAGGTGGCATATACCCGGACAGGATTTCTCCTTCTGCCCCCAGGGGCCTGTGACAGAGCACTCAGCAGCTCAAACACATGCAGGGCAGCTCTATCCTTGCCAAGTCCCCACCAGGACAGAGCTTTTCATGTGACTGTGACAGCAGCACGGCAGAGGGAAGAAGGGGAGACTACACCAGTGGATCGCATGCTTAATACATGCATTTTGATGTATATGCAAAGAAGAACCACAGAAGTTTCCCTTCTAAAACAGTAATTTAAAAAGGGCTAATGCCTTACATCAGGAATCTGCACTCTGAAGTAGGTACACTACCTACTACACCCATTTTCAAGTCTCCTAACACGAACTCTAGAGTTCAACAGTCATGAACACGTTTTGTACACAAACATCAGTGTTGCAATTTGAAGGTGTCAGTTCTTCTCAGCATGAGAACGCTGCCAATTTGAAAAGGAAAAAATGGACAAATGTCTGCTTTCGATCATCTCTGATAATTATTTAAGTACTAGTTTAGAATCTAAAGTGTTAGTGGTACTGTACTGAGATGCACATTTCAGTACAAAAGACTGAAACACCATCTAGTGCCTAGGATAAGAATTGCTGAAGTTCTTTTCAAATAAATTTCTCCTGTAAAGTGTGAAAATAACAACACGAAATTATCTAGCCTCAAATTTTCACATTAACTCTTAATTTAATTTGGGCTTTTTAAGAAAAATTTCTTTTTTTATACAACACTGAAAAAAAGTATTCACAAACTGGATTAGACAGATTTACCTCAAAGCTTCCGTGTGCTTTCCATTTGCAAAGACTGATTCTATACATGGAACAGACAAATTCTAAATATTTTTTGATTTCTTCACCAATTTTTACAAGATTATTCTATAATATGCTCTAACTTCTGCTAACACTCCCCAAAAGCTTTCGTCACATATTAGCACTTTTTATTACATAAGCACACAAAAACAAATTCTGCAAAACCCGCAATATCCAAATAATCAGCCATTTCACATCTACACATCAGATATAATTAATGCACAAAAACTCACTCCTTTGTATTTTTCTAAATAAAACATTACAAAGTTGTCTAGCAGATTAAATTCTTCAAAACACATTTCACACACCACTTTAAATTCAAAAAAACAGAAGAGATTTATAATGACATTGCATCTGCAGACATTTTAAAGCAAAGTTATGTAATTTAATAAAAATATTCTGTATTACAATAATTTTAATATTTTCAGACACATTATATGAAAAAACAGCTAACAAAATACCATTCACTGTTCCCCTAAGTGTAATTATAGGTGGCCTAACACTAGCCTCTAAGAACAAAACAGAAATCTTACTTTATTTAAGATTAGATTAAAAGACACAGTGTACTTGATTACATATCAACCTGAGTTTGATAGCTTTGATGCTACAATCTCAGAAATAACTACACCAAATCCTCACCAGCCTTCAGAACACTGCTTTGAATTGCAGTTGTGCAGAGGTGAAAAATTATACTGGAAGGCTTCCATGGGACAGTGAGGTTAATTGTTATGGTTCTACCAAATCTCTTAGAGTTCATCTGCTTGGCAGAAGCCCATGATATATCAGCATTATATAAACTGTGGTGCTTGCTACTGGAGTACTTCAGAAAATTTCACTTGATTTAAATTTTGAGGGGGGAGGTGTGCTCATATTTTATTTAAGATAGAATTCCTTAAAAATTATGTGAGGTAACAACAATACAGTGTTGAAAGGAAGGGGGAGCAAAATGGAAAAGTAGGAAAACTCTTTGATTGGGTCCAGCATGAAAGGTAACTAGCCATGTTTACTAACATACTAAAATTAGTCCTTTTTTTTTTTCCCTTCAATCTGTCACAGATGCAAATCAACTTCATTACACCATGAAGCAGTGCAATGTTTGAAGCCACCCATTTGGTACAGCAAATAAGTTTTTTCAAGGAAGGAGGACTTCTCCCCATAAGTCACTATGTTGTCTTGGAACAGACACTGCTGAATCAGTAATGTGAGTCAGCTTCCTCCGTACAGCCATGGAAGTCATCATTATATAGCAAATCCATGCCTTTTTGGCAAATGTGGCCCTAGTTTAAGAAGAACTCAATGGTATCCTCGTTACCTTCCTTACGATTTTATGATTCTATGCTTTCCCCATCTTGCCTATTTGAAATAAAAAGTTGTTTCTAATGAACTGAAACTTTAATTAGTGGGTCTCACAGTTCTGGAACTGCAAGGGCCACTTGGAACATTGTCTCCCCAGAAAATGAGACTGATCTGCTTTACTGGTTCTATGTTTGTTTCCAAATACATTAAAATCCCGCAAAGTTTTATGGAATCATACAATCATTTAGGTTGGAAAACACTTTTAAGATCCCCGAGTCCAACCATAAACCTGACGCTGCCAAGTCCAACCACTAAACCCTGTCCCTAAGCACCACCTCTACATATCATTTAAATACCTCCAGGGATGGTGATTCAACCACTTCCCTGTGCAGCCTGTTCCAATGCTTGATAACCCTTTCAGTGAAGAAATTTTTCCTAATATCCAATCTACCCCCACCCCGTCCCTGGCACAACTTGAAGCCATTTCGGCTTGTCCTATTGCCTGTTACTTCGGAGAAGAGACTGACGCCCACCTCCCTACAACTGCCTTTCAGATAGTTGTTGAGAGTGATAAGGTCTCTCTTCAGCCTCCTTTTCTCCAGACTAAACAACCCCAGCTCCCTCAGCCACTCCTCATAAGTCTTGCTGCTCTAGACCCTTCACCAGCTTCGTTGCCCTTCTCTGGACATGCTCCAGAACCTCAATGACTTTCTTGTAGTGAGGGGCCCACAACTGAATACAGTATTCGAGGTGTATTTTCCAGTAAGATACATCAGCACAGTTGTCCTTGTCAGAAGTTAAACTTTTTAGTACTCTACACACTATTTAGAGTTCAAAGTTCTTTGAATTAGAAGACTTCCGAAGTTAGCTATAAAATCCTACCCATTTGGTAAACCACCAAAACAACCCACTCATGTTTGCTCTAAAACCCAATAATTAACTTCCCCCCCCATCTGAAATCTGCATTTCTGCATCTCTCTTACAGCTAAAAGTACTGGTTTCCATTACTGGCGAGCGAAAGTCCATATTCCTTTCTATGAGGTGCTTCTTTTAAAATTTTTGATTTTGGTATCCCTTTTTAATAAAAACAGATGCTTACGACTGTGTAAGACATACATCAATAGCCAACATTCATATTTCTGGAAAACAAAAACTTTTACAACAGCTGGAGCACTTAGGGCTTATCTATAGAGACATCATTCCAGAGGTTCAAGTCTAGATTACTGATGCATCTTTTGTAGCAACTAAGATCTATTTTAAAGACACAAATCCATTATTTTGGAGTGCATGGAATAAATCATACCCACTTTATGCTCATACACTGTGAACAGCAGAGTCTTGATATATTTTTAATGAAGCGGAAACTTTTCCAATTCATTTTACTACTCTAACCGTACAGACAAGTCATAATCATGTAAGCAGGAAGGCCTGCCCATCATCAATTTATTATTTTGTTCAAGAAATCTTGGTTTTCTTTTCCTGCTGTTTTCTTTCCAAACATCTCTTCTTTTTTGAAATATAATAGTTCTTCTCTTTACTTCTCCATTGTCAATTCTACTTTGAGCAGGATGTTGGACTAGGTAAATCCCAGGTCACTTCCAAACTGAATAGTTCTATGATCATTTGCAATTGCATTTTGGTAACTGTTTTTCTACATAAAAATAAGTCCTATTACCTGTGTTACGATCAACAGAACTACTCTGGACTTACTTGATTGTAACTGATACAAAAGCTCCTTGCAGTGGTTACAATACTGTGAAATATACCTTGAAGATGGTTTAGCTTTTTATTTTATATCAATCAATTTTACTGCTTCTCTTTCAAAGCAAAATGAATCTGCAAAATTTCATATCCTCTAAAATAAATTAATAACATTACTGACACTGCATAGTAGCTTCTTCTGATACTGCACTATAGCAAACAAAGGTTTAGTATTTACCCAATCAACTCTACCTTATTCATTCAACTATACCTGTAGGATACCTTCACCCTTTGTGTCACGCCATTTCCTTCCGTGAAATCAATGGATTTAGTCAATGAAGAATATTACAGAAGAAAAGACAATCTCTGAATTTCTGACAATTATAAAAGCTGATAAGTATTACCTGGTTTTCACTATTTTACCACTGTAGTACTGACTTCTCACTTTCATGCAAGTAACAAAGTTATAATCAATGTGACCAGTTGCCAAAACTGACCTAATGTTTATTGGCCCTATATCCATACTGACACATAGATACCCATCCTCCCAAATTGTATTAAATATCACAAGGATTCCAATACCAGTTAATAAAAGTGAGGAAGCTTACAATTCTAGTATGAGACTAACATCTTTACACATATTCTAAAGGATATGTGTATTTGCACACAAAAATTCTGAATACTGAGAGGGTGACCATACTACCCATTTGCTCTTCAGTTTGTGGTGAAGGGATATATATTATGTGTAAATAGTTATGATGGTCATAAACAAGAAAGTCAGTAAAAAATAAGTATATACCTTTTTTGCATGAATTTGATACAGTATATATTTACATGATTCTTTTAAGCATAAGAGAAAAATATCAAAAGTGGCTACAATTTTAAAAAGGTATACTCACTCTTTTGTACTATCGCTGTACTTATCATCCTAATGGGACAATGCATCTCTCTTGTATCAAGTTTTTTTTATCATTAAGGCATATACTACCAATTTTGTTCATACCTTTTTTAAAACCATAAGTACAATCAGTGAATAAGACATCTGGCTAGGAAAACAGATTATTTATGTTCAAAAAACATGACAAACACTAATGTGGGGTTAATATAAGCCTGAGCATATTCTTCCTAAAGTATAATGGATGAAAAGGAGTAGTTGCCATATAAAAGAACTGATATTCTTCAAGATTTGCAAAGGCACTACTTTTTTTTATTATAGCACAGGCACAACTCAACACTGTCCAGTCCAAAGTGTTTCTAACCAATGCCAATGGAAATAGTGTGTAATTCCTGCACAATGCCATATTGGCCACATTCTTCCATGAGCTTTCATGACTTCTCGAAGAACTAGATGGTGTAAAGACTTCTAATGCGGAAATGCTAATGTGAAACTGGGTGTCATCTGGACATAGTACACACCTGTGAGTGTTATGTCCCAGAAAATGCAGCTCTGCTGCTTCCAAATCAGAGTTTTTAAGCCTACTCCACAGAGCAATGAGGGCTGATTAAATAAGCATGGTAGATGTTGGCATGAAAGAAACCTGCCATAAGTGAACAGAATCTGCAAGACGGTTCCACAAAGCCTTCCTTTAGCCTTGGAAACTTGCATGATTCTGTAATATATTGAAAACATACAGCTGATCAAGCTCCACCTTTAACAATGGTTCAGAATCTTAAGAAAGCAAGACAACTGAGCATACATTTGCTGTCACTTTTCTCAGCAAGTTTAAACTCACTAAATAAGAATATTAGCTAGAATGAGACCTTGTATATTGATTACAGTTGCCTGCTGCTTCAGGGAACAGCATTATTAAATGATAGAGTTGTTAAGAAAAAAGATCCAACTTAAAATTAACCAGAAATAATGAGGTAAAAATCTGTCAGAATGCTTTTCCAAGTCCTACAGCTACAATGGAAAGAATGCCTTTTAATTTCCAGCACTCATTTATTCCAAGCTAGTTTATCGCTATTTATTCTTGTACCAGTGTTGTCATTTAGGTTAAATAGCTCCTTTCTCTCCTCAGTGTTTGCTGCCTGATGCTTTATAGAGACCAATCACATACCCTCTCTCCTTTTATTTTTCCAAGACCAAATAGAGCTTGCTCTTTGAGGCCATGCCTATACTAGCAAGACTTAACCATGTCACCGGGCCAGGTGCTGGCCCATGATTGCCTGTTAATTCTTATGCTTCCTGGCACAGTTAGGCTTTTGCCAACCAGCATCTTTCAGAGAATGCCAGCACACAGTGCAGGAGAACAGCATGAAGCAGGAACTGCTCCTAATGAGTAGCTTGGACACAGCAACCCTACAATGGAAAACAGAATTCAGGGTTCTTGACCGGGACTGAACCATGCAGGAGTCCCTGGCCTGTAGTTCAGAGTAGAAATTCTTATTAGTCCTTAAATTCCTGATTTTACACTTGGTGCTATTTAATCTCACTCATTTTTACTACCGGAGTTCACAAGGTCATCTGGTTCTTTATTATATGGTATCCCATTGCTCCCCTGTACTGATAAGTATCCAACTTTGTGTCACCAATGTATTTAATGATGACTTTGTTGTTCTCTATGTCAAGGCCACTACTGAAAATATTAAACATCTTCTCTAGCACTAATGCTGGAGGAACTCCGCTAGGAAGTTGCTTATAGCTTTTCCCTCTATAACATTATTCAATTAATCCTCATTGTTTCAGCTTAACCAATAATTTCTAGGTGGTCTCTCACTACTTAATATTCTGCAAAGAAGTTTCAGCTAATATTTACACTCTAATCCCTAGCCGTCTCTGCACACAAACTAGTTCCTTGAACTCCTCAGTCCAACTTGTTTTGTGCATCTGTTTCCTTAATTCCTAAAAAAATAATTCCCTCTGTAGAGTCTGTTGTTAGAGTAACTTTGCTGATGGATTAACATTTTGAGATGGAGGAAAGCTAATTGGATTTTTGGTAGAAAAAAACAAATAGGCAGTTATGACTGGAGTACAGTAGTATCAATATATATTAGAATTACCAATTTTCCACAATTCTATAGCAAAGCAATTGACCCTTAGAGTATATAATACAAATCCAGAATGTCTGAAAATATTACGTTTTATTTAAGAAAATATTACATTTTCTTATTTTCTCAAATATTTTTATAATAATTAATTCAGGCAAAATAAGTACTGTGTTCCACCAGATTTGGGGCACAATAGAAATCATCCACATGAAACTTCCAAGTTGTTATATTTCATAAGATTTTTACTTTCAAAGTCACTGATAAAAATATTAAAATATTTTACAGTGATTTGATTTTGAGACTTTGTTGCCTGAAAGTCTCAATTAGATGTTATTTACACTACTTTGTGTTCAAAGTTCTGTACTAATGTCACAGCTTCATTAAGGAACCAGCTAATAAAAATAACAAATGATCTACAGCACAGAGGTGCTGAGCATATTCATTAGTTAACACTTGTAAACTGCCTGAAGATGAATAGCACTGAACATTCACAGGTTATTTAGTATTACAAGACACGATATCAACACCAACAAGAGGCCAAAAAGGGAGAAAATGTGACAGGACCACAATAAGCCTGGGGTCTTTATGCAGATGGCACTAAATTGAAGTCAAAAGAACTACACCACATACATCATTTGTGTCATCACTTATTACTGAAATTGTCTGAGAAAAATGAAAGATCCAACTGTAATGAAATGTAACAGAATGGTAATAGAAAAATTTAGATGCTTATCATGCAGTTACTACTGAAACCCACATAAATATTCTTCAACTTAACATAAACTCGCTGCCTAGTGTCTAAGAATGTAGTCACAGCAGCACAGGTCTCAGTGCTGGCTACAAAGCTCAGCCCAGAAAATATGACATATAGAATCATAGAATATCTCAAGGTGGAAGAAACCCATAAGGATCATCAAGTCCAACCCCCTGCGCCTCTCAGGACTACCTAACACTAAACTATAGGACTAAGAGCATCGTCCAGACACTCTTTGAACTTTGACAGGCTTGGTGCTGTGACCAATTCCCTGGGGAGCGTGCTCCAGTGACCTACCATCCCCTCAGTAAAGAACATTTTCCTAATGTCCAGTCTGATGCAGCTTCATTTAATTCCCTTGTGTCCTATCACTGGTCACCAGAGAGAGGACATCAGCACCTCCCCCTCTGCTACCCACCTTGAGGAAGCTGTAGACTGTGAAATGGTCACCCCTCAGCCTTCTCTTGTCCAAGCTGAACAAGCCAACTGACCTCAGCTGCTCTTCATGCGTCTTGCCCTGGAGACCTTTCAGCATCTTAGTCACCCTCTAATAGTCTTAGACACACTCTAATAGTCTGATATCCTTTGTACATTGAGGCACCCAAAACTGCAGGCAGTACTCAAGATGGTGCAGTGCAGGGTGGGACAATCACCTCTCTCAACCGGCAAGCTATGCTGCGCTATCCGGGCTAGATCCTACACCGAGTTGCAGCCACAGTTAACCCTGACAGAACAGTAAGAAAATCTAAGATTAAAAAAAATATTTGACATGTATGTCAGTTTAATGAATTTCAAAATAGAAAAGGAGAATAAGAGTAGAAAAGCACCAGACTTAGTGACACCTAAGACAGTGGGGTATATATTAATTGTCAATGTGCTGAAGAGAACAAGTATATTTTATGAAAGGAAAAAGGAAGTTATGTACAATGAAATAAATCTAATCTTTTTAATTCCAGTGTAAAATAATCCCCTTTGTTAGAAAACACATCTGGTTAATTGCCTACATTTCTATGTCATATAATTCACAAGTCTGTGTACTTCCATAATTATTTCTTCCTTTGTATATGTGGAATTTGCAGATATTTTAAAGTCCTTCTGCTACTTCATCAGCCTGTTGAGGTAGCTAGGTGAATGCTTCCCCTCTGCTGCTAGTATAAATTAGCAGGCTTTGAAAGTGTTATTAGTGAGAATTACTGCCTTCCCTAAAATAAGTACTGCTTCACATTTCACACAGATAATTGTATCTACAGTTTAACGACCACTTTCTGCTTTATTGTTCTTTTGCATCCTTCCCTCTTGCAAGGAAAGAGACACATAAGGTGGTAAAACACTTCACATACACATTATGTGTATTGGAACTGACAGTGTAAAGCAGAACAATGCAAAGTCTCATACCTTAAGTCATTCATGTCCTTCAAAACTCATAATATGAGAATAGAGATGAAGTAAAAACAGGAAACAAGTCACAGACTAAGTGTCCTGAAGAATACCAATAACTGAATAGGCTAGTAATCTCTCTTCAAAAAAGCATCCGCACTACAATTCCAGTTTGCGACTAACAACTAGCACACCTTTCAAAGAATATTACCTAATTATAAAGATAATTTAGTCCTGACAAACTTTGCATCAAGATTTGAAGTTCTCATCAGAATAAAAGGCTTTCTAGAAGCAAGTCCTGGAAACTACGCCTGTGCCTTAGAAATGACATACACTTTGCCTAAAAAAGAGCATGTAGTTTGTTAGGAAATCATCTTAAATACGCTGTGCAGTTACCACATTCCAGCTCACAGCTAGAAGCTCTTATCATTTTACCTTGACAAACCAGCATATCTTACTATTATCATCTCCATGTGGCTTCTGCTTGTCCCTTCATTTTTTCGGCATACGCTACACACAATGTTGAGTGAAACAAGTCAAGGTCTCTGGAGACACCACATGCAGCCTACATAAATGGGCTACATTAAATGTTTAAGGCTTCAGAAAGAAAAGTAGTTAAACAGGCACTTTTGTTGAGATCAAGTCCTAACACAATGGTTCCTTTATGTAAGAATTTTTTATCTTCTCAGGATGTGAAGTTATATGTGTTTTCATTCCCAGTTCTGGACCATACCTAACCCACGTTTAACTGCATTGAAAGTGAAGGCAGCGGTCTGCTTCTCTCTGATAAAGCCACCCGTTTATTCTCTAGTTGTTACATGTAAGTTTGTAACTGGTGGGACGCTCTGCCTCAAATAATTGCCTACACAGCAGACAGCTCCTGTTTTTTAGATTTGGGGCATGAAAAAACCCTTACTTATGATAACTATAGAACATGCAGATTAGAATGTGCCATAAAAGACAGAGTATTCCTAGACTCAGTAGAAATGAAAAAGTAGAAAAGAAAATCACCTGAAATACTGACTTGGCAATATCATAACAAAATATTTCTGGCTCCCTCTAGTGGGCTTTAGTCGTGTATTATGTTAGCAACGTTACAGTAGCACAGCAACAGTAAAAGGCTTTGGAAAATAGAAACAAAAACTTTAAAGACTTCTCTTAATACTTCAGGAATTTCTGTAAACAACACTTAAAGTTAGCCAGATGTCTTTAAAGTTTCCTTTTTTTATCTTATTTTTCTTTTCTTTTACATTTCAGATCTAGATACTTGAAAGGCTTCAAAATATAGAAGTTCATAATACTAAAATTATGAAGTCCAGGCAAAAAACCCACACACATTCATGCAATTTCACTGACTGTTAAAGAAAAACAGGATAAAGATTAAATCAAACTTCCATAATTTAAAGGATTCCTTGGGAACTGTGTTGAAGTGATTGAAAGGCAAATATTTTTCACCTACTGAAGATTTATTTGCAGAATTTCTTGGGATCAGTTATGTCCTCACTCCTATTTAACAAGTTGATTTCCTATAAGCATATGACACGTAAGATAGGGGAAGAACTGCTCACATCAAGATTAGCATCACTATATATATAACTATAACCAGAGTTTGAACATGATCACACACAACTGCAAGGATGAAACCCACAGGATGTACTGGTTTTGGCTGGGAGAGAGTTAAATTTTTGGATTGTTTTGGATAATAAATAAGTGCTGAAATTAAGCATTGATAACACACTGATGTTTCAGTTACTGCCAAGCAGTGCTCTCACAGCATCAAGGCCTTTGCTCCTCATACTGCTCTGCCAGCAGGTAGGTCGGATGTGCACAAAAAGTTGGGAGGGGACAGAGTCAGGACAGCAAAACGCAACTGACCAGAGGAGTATTCCATACCATAGGATGCCATGCTCAGCAATAAAGTGGGTGGGAGGTTGATGGGGGCCGGCTGCTCAGGAACTGGCTGGGCATCAGTTTGGTGGTGAGCAATTGCTTTATTTTGCTTCACTTGTCTTTCTCAGATTTTACTTTCCTCTCTCTCTGTGTTGTTGTACTTCCACTTTGAGTAAAAAAGGATACTTCATACCTAGTAGTTTCAAAAAACTACATAAATTATATCAGGACTGTCTAAAAACAAAAGTTCCATTAATGCCCCAAATTCAATGTGGAATTCCTTCTTATGTGCGAGGACTGCTGCTAACGAGGTAAGAAACGCTGGTTTTGGAGAGGTCACTAACAGAAAATTCAGAGATTTATATGCAGCTCTTCTCCTTTGAGCATAAAGACACACTCTTTTCAATTCAGCATCAGCTGTGAGAACTACTGCATGCTTGATGGAAAAATAGCAGAGAGCATGCATGTATATTTACAATGTAAATTACAAATTTACAATATATGAATATCATCTAGCCTGGTCTTTCCACATCAACAGATGCGAAGAAAACGCTTTCCCAACTTAGAGGCTTGAGAAATGTAAATCACTACAGCATCTCACCTACTGAGAGCATTATCACAGTGACAGGAACAAGGTGGCACACTGGGACAGTGAATTTGGATCAGTCATGTCTTCACCATCCTTGAAGGAAGTAATGCTGTGGTTCCTACGCTTACTAATTTCATCACTGCAGAGGACATCCAGACTTACGGTACTATTATTCTCAGTTGGCTCAGACACTGTGTGCTTTCAAATCAAATGCATACTTTCCCAGTTACCTTTTTTAAAATTTATTTATGAACATTTTTTGACAAAAGGTATCACTAAGAGCTGAAACAGTGAGTTATCACAGTTTTATGAAACTTCTGATTTAAAATATCTTGCAGCAGATAATTTCTGAAGGATATATGCTTCACAGATGTGCTCCACAGTTTATACACAGAGCTAAAACAATATATTTATATTAAGGGCTGGATTTATATCATTAAAGGACATGGTTAGTCCACAGCATTCTCTGTTCAGCATATAACCTGTGCTCTATAGAAGGCTTCAACTAACAGAACTCCATGCTGAGCTGAATGGTAACCAGTACATAAAAACATACCTATATAAAAATCACTGAAAAGAAAGACCATGTTTTACTAGAAAAGTTAACATGTTTCATGTTAATCATGTTGCAAGAGGTTTTCCTAAAATAATCCCCAGATAATTTGTGCTGGTAGTGTTCTACTAATTATGAGAAGGAAAGATTATTAAATAACGTTAATAAAAACTGAAAGTTATAGGAAAAGGAAAAGTATATTAAGACTTAGATTTGTTATTACTTCAAATATAATTTTAAATTTGTGACAACTACAATAGAAGTATCAGAATCCTATTCACAGTACAAAATTTATCTATGGTATTTTATTAAGCTTTTGACTCATAGCTATTGTATTTCAAAGCCCTTTATAAATAGTCAGTTAAAATAAATAAATGAAACTATTAAAAAAAAATCATATTAATCTAGACAGAGTT
>JAOXJK010000012.1:139656649-139673162 GCA_025774025.1 Xenus cinereus | reverse complement strand
AGAGTTGAGAAACATAGATTACCACAAAAATACATCTTTGCAACATGGTTCATAATAATAAAGCATTTTCTATTGAATAAAAAAAGAAATTTTTTAGACATTTTTAATGAGCACTTGAGATTGGTGTCTGAGTCTGTAGGCTAAATGGTGAGCCAATTTTCACCTTTTGCTACAAAACAAATATGTGAATAACCAAAAAAAAAAAATGTTTTTCCCAAATGACTGAGGCCAGACATCCACTAGAGTGAAAGTTTTCTTTGGTTTCTCCTAATGATGTCCATGACAAAAAGAAAACCAGGATTAGATAAAACTAAAAAATAATTTAAAGCAGATTGAGACATATGAATTTCCCTCCCATGTACAGAGAAAAACCAATTTTTTAAAAAGTACAGTACTACAGTTTAAAAGTGAACTAACACTGAATGCAAACAGACAACCAGATAATTTTATAAATCAGAAGAAAAAAGCATTTGAGCCCTATCTTCAATGTAGAGGTAAAAGTATTCTAAACATTTATAAAGATACCATACATTCCCTACCTAGAACGGTAAGAAATCCAAATCGTTAACAACAATAAATATCACCTTTCATAATCACATGACCAAGTATCTGAGAGCAAGAACACCTTAATTAACCAGGTCATGACTCTGAAGTTATGTAGCAATTACACTGAAACTGAAAGATGAACAGGTTAAACGAGCACTAGTGATTAACACTGCCCAAGAAGTTTAAACATTTAAAGATAAATGGGAGGTGTCACTGCATACATAGTAAACTAAATGACTAAGATTCTAACTTCAGTTAATAAAGACAGATCTACAATTCTATCAGAATAAAAACACTTTAGAAATTTATTTTGTGAAACGTATTTTCCCCAATGTCAAACAGAACTCCTGTAGTATTTTTTATGTATTTGGTTTAAAAAGCATAATTATTTTATTTCTTGCAGATCTAAAAAGGTAAGAAGGACTTGTGAATTGCATGAAAGTAATTCTCAGAGAACTACAAACATTAGTACACATCAATTGACTGAAATTGAATTGGCTACCTGAAGTCCATGCTTTTCCGTAGATCTCCTTGATGCTGAATGACAGCATCTTTATAATAATTCAAACCAAGGAATTTTTAATTTTCAAATACCCTCGTATTTATACTTCATAGATGACATCTCGTTTAAACACAGTATTTTTCACATTTATTTAAATTTCTCCATGATTGCACTGAAGTCAAATATCTGCTGAAGTTGTCTACATAAAGTCAGTCATACTATGCTGCATAATTGTCTTGCCTGTGAATCCAATATTTGACATATTTGCCATAAAAATTCCTGGTTTCATACAGCAGATTTAAACAGCAGACAACATTAACCCAGGTACAAGGCCTTTTTCATTTAATTCCTCAACCTATCAACAAGCTGTTCCTTGAACATACTATTAAAATAAAGCTCTAAGTAAACCGCTGAGGAAAAAAAAAAACCAACCACCACCACCTTTAGAGGTTTGCCGCTTTACTCTATTACTAGCAATGTCTTCATTATTTATATATATAGGCACTGGTTTCCAGCCACTGAAGCTGAATCTAGATAATTAAATATTTATACCATCTCCTGCTGTGCCATAATGTCTAACTGTGTCCAAAGAGTCCTAGGTGTGCTGTTACACACCTGGGACTGAAACAAGGAATTTGCTGAGCTACCTTTGATAAAGGTCTACACCTGGAACTTAATAGCACATGATATGGTTTCTGAATATTGCAACAGGTGGCAAATATAACTTACTGCTCAAGAAGTGTTTCATCTTCTGGTTCCAGAATTGCACATAGCTTTATTAATTTGAATGAAAATGAAAGCGAAAATTTGTTCATGTGATAAAGTATATATTGCTATTATACTGTTTCCATAGACATTTTAAGATAAAATTATTTTAGGATAGCTTGAAGAAGAAGCGATATGGAAAACTGATCTAGTTTGCACAATTTGAAATTAAAAATAACCTTCTAGTACTATCAGAATAGGAGAAATTAACATAAAATATAGTTAGCAAAATGAAAGCCAGCCCCTCTAATTCCACCAGGCTCTCTCTAAATCAGCTCTAATGCTTTTCAGAAGTTCGGTACTATCTCAAAGCAAACCAACTACTTCTAATTTCTGTACTATAAAATTACAGCACCATAGTGTACATGTACAGGACAAGGTTTACAGGAAGAACATATATCTTTTACACTGACGTAGGTGAAGAAATATACAAGCTTTTGGGCACATAAACCCTTACTTATCTAATACAGAAGTACATATATGACTGTAAAAATATTTTCAGACTTACATACTCTTCTAGTTAGTCTTCTATTTGTTCTTAAGCAAGAAACATATCTGAGTCTGTTCTTCAAGCACGAAGCTTGTTAACAAAAGCAAATCACTACATAGATATATAAAACCCCATGTAGTCATTAGACTGAACTAGTTAATAGCATTCTGAAGCTCCGTTATGTCAGTAAATTGTTTTATTTTTGTTTTCCAATTAACTGTCAAGTACACATCCCCCTTTCCTGGAACACTGTGGAGGGTATGCCATTGATCTGTGCATGAGGAAATGGGCCGAAGAGCATTGTGGTGAAGAAAAAAAAAAAAAGAATGAACAGAAGTGAACACGAAGTGAGCCTATAAAGCACTGTAACCTCCTTGTTCTTTCACTGTGATGGCCAAAGCAGAGTATATGACAGTAAGGCTGTCAAAGTTAACACCACATGGGAAGGGATCTAATTTAGGGAAAACATTTGTACACCAATTTAACTATCAGTATGATGCTTTTCTATGTGCAGTCTTCACTGGGATTTCAGGCAAGATTACACCTCCAACTTTAGTAAGATGCATGCATACTAACTACATTCTATTACCTGTCACATTGTGACAGTCTTGAAAATAGTGAAAACAGAAAGCTAGGTAACGTATTTGTGAGTAGAGAACGTGATTTGACTGTGAATCAGAGACGTTTTGACAAAGAGAAAAGAAGTAATTTAGTACTTCTATTTACAGAGAGTCCATTTTATGTTTTGCAATCCAACTCCAAGAGACAGAAGACAGAAAAACTGTGGGCTTTCAGTGCCACGTTTGGTAAAAACAACTTCTGATACTGGAGGTGCATTCTGTAGTGATGAAGGAAACAAGAGTGAGCTCTGAACACAGTAAGATAAAGGAGAGCCTCTTAGACAAATGGATACATGAGAAACAGGATCAGAGAACAGGCTACGACAAGTGGCCTAAGACAGGAAGGTCTAAGTTGCCAACTCTCCAAATTACTTTTAGAGATCCCAATCTGAAAGACAATACTCAAGAGCTGAGGAAAATCATTAAGCTTC
The DNA here is from genome assembly GCA_025774025.1 of Xenus cinereus. Classification (NCBI taxonomy): domain Eukaryota; kingdom Metazoa; phylum Chordata; class Aves; order Charadriiformes; family Scolopacidae; genus Xenus; species Xenus cinereus. The sequence goes on along the minus strand of JAOXJK010000012.1, from coordinate 139,669,808 downwards.
CCACTGCAGAGAGATATCTCAGAAAAGGATCCTAAATAATAGCTGGTACAGGAGGCTTTTGTCAGAGGTAAGTCTAGGAAATATTCTATTATTTTTGCAAGTCTCTTTGTAAAAAAGTTTTTTCCCAAATTTCAGTAATCTGGAAATTAACATATTTCTTTGTTAAAAAGAAAACAAAACCAAAACAAACATATCTTCTAGAGCATATATAGCCCATGAAAAGCTTGATAAGACTCAGAGTGTCTCGTAAAACACAAGTTTCCTTGTAAGACACAAAGTCAGTCTGCGTCAAGTGTCAAGAACAGGGTAAGAGTTTACCCAAACAGATATTTTCCAATAAAAAGCAGGCAGTAACCTATGGTTTCTACAGATACTTGTCACATTTGTGCAATTCCAGGTGAGAAAGTCATAGGGCACTCTGGAGGTAAAGACCTGCAACACAGATGGTTTAGAAACAACAGGATTCTTGGAAGGGCCCAGGACCTGTTCAGACAAGCAGAAGTAAAACGAGAAAAACCTTCTCGCTTGTTTAACAGTGAAATTTCTACAAAATTACAGGAAACATTCTCACCACCACCTTGGTCTCTCCTTACTGGATTAGTAATATTCATTACTCTGGAACATTGTGAAGGAAAACCAGGGAACAGGCAGTTTTAACTGCAGGAAGACAAAGGGAGGGAGAATAATGCCCTATTCCTTTTCATCTTTTCTAATATAATTTTATATAGAATTCTTTTATGAGACTAATTTGCTAAAAATAAACTGTTATTATCTAAACTCCATCTAGGAATCTCAACAATTATTAAACTTTCAATGTATGATTAAAGTTCAAATAAAAATCCAAAGTCAGTCAAGTTATTAGGAAAATTAACCTTGGAAACTGCTCAGTAAGTACATTCAATTCTGAATTTGCTTAGAAGAGTCTCTGAGATGACTTTATAACAAAAATTATTCTTAAGGCTGATGAAGGCTGAAGATTTGACTTTTAACAAAAAGCTATTTCTCTGTGTCTTAAGCATTTCAAAATCTATAACATGACAAAGGTAGAAGACTTACTTCAAGGAAAGTGCCAAGTGTTTTATCCACTTGCACAGGAAATAAAGATAGAACAAAGAGGAAGTTCTCTAGCATTACTCCTCAGGTTTATCCTTTACAGAATTATAAAAAGTTTCCGTGGAGACTTTGATTTACCTGTAGCAGTTTAAAACAGTTTCCCTAAAACAACTTCCTGAACCCACTAAAAGACATGAAAGAACAGAGAAAGTATCAGAACTTCTGAAGGCCAGGCCACTGAATTGGCCATTTCATGTCACTTGAAAAACATGAATGGATGTATTTAAACCTCAAATGTCCATAACTAAATACTGCACATGGATTTTTGCAAAGTTTTTGAAAGCCAGATCATCATCAGCAAGAGAAGTGTATACTTGATTATGCAGAAATACAGCTATGAAAATAAAATCTGCTCTTTCAGTTTGAGTAACAGGTCTGTGTTAGAATCTGTGAGATTAATACTGAATAGCTCAGCCTTTTCACTTTCTCTGATGGTCTCCAGATCAGGTTCCAGTGCCATCAGTACTTTCTCAGGAAACTATTCTTCCTAGCACTGAATGAAGGGGATGTAAGAAAGTTAAGAAGACTTTCTCTCTCTTTCAGATAGGGCAGCATCAATCTAAACATTTGTTGCAAATAATTTTTCCACGTCATTTAATTAAGTTGCATCTAACTTGAAACATCAAATTATTCTTCTTATCTCTGTACCCGAGACAGTTATAAAGCAACAAATAAAAAAATGAACACTTGAAAAACAAAACATGAATCAATGTATCTAAACCTCAAATGTCCATACTAAACACTGCACAGGGATTTTATCAAAGTTTTTAAAAGCCAGGTCATGATTAGCAAGTGAAAGAAGCTAAATCAGAAGAAACTGCGTTTTCTCCTGCCAACTGTTTCAAAAATTTTCCCATATTAGGCTGCTTACTTGTTTTTTCCAGAAATATCCGTGATTACTTTAAAGCCACTGCCTCCAAGAAAAGGTATGTAGTATATAATTTCGTTTAAATTCAGGAAAGCATTCAGTCAGAATTAAAATATTCTACTACTACTACTTCTTCATTTCCTACTACTTGCAATGAAGATATTTTTTACACAAATTGTATTGTACATCTTAGTTCCTCATCTTTTTAATCACACTTTCCATGATTTTCAATCATGTAGCCATACAATTTCACAACTCTAGTTAATGGTGTTGCTCATTTTACTGAAGTTATTTGGTTAGGAATATAAGCGTCGAAATCTAAGTAAAAGGAAGATGATCCTGTGAATCTTTATTTTCTTAAATAAACTTCATTTCAATCAGTCTAATTGACCCTCGTTTCTCAAAGAGATTCTGCTACCTCGAAGTCACATTTTCATTTAATAATAGCGACACAAATGCCAGATATCCTTTAAAATGTACCTTTGTTATTTAAAGAATAAAAAAAATCCAGAATATGGAAAAAAAAAAAGTCACCAATCACACTATTTTTCAATTTAAAAAAAATCAACTGTTTCCTTCTCAGAGATGATCCTACTCTTTTATAACTTAACCTAAATTATTTCTTTCTGGCACATTTGGGTCTCCATTTTGCAAAACTACTTCTTTATATACAGTGAAACCAAACTAATGGACTGAGACATTCCAACATTCTGTGTGCAAAAAGGCACAGTGAGCTTTATACTCTAAAGTGGCATTAGTATGTAATGTAAGTTCCCTTCCATGCATGTTTAATGGTATACCTACAACATTACAACATAGTCAGAATTCATGTCCAACTCCATCCCCCACCACCATAAATAGCACCAGTAGATTGGCATATGACTGTCTCAGTCATTCAACACCATGTGCTATCCTACTATTCCTTACAATCTTAATTTTTATCAAAAGATGTGACAAGCTTTCTACAGGGGACACAGTAAAACGTTTTCCTACACTCTAACTCCTGACAGACCTGATGCTTTGATTACACTTCATTTTCCAAATCTGTGGTGTTTAATTTGGTCAACATACCACCAACAGTCACCAAGTATCTATAGTTTTATCTAAGATTACTCTAGATTAAATTTGTCATTCCATAGTTACAAAATACAGAACAGGCTTCTTAAGAAATACCAGAATTCTCACCTCCTCTGATATGCTGACACTAGAAAATAAAGGATAACCAGTAATATTAAGGACTCTCTAACCGCATTAACCTACTGGTAAATGCTTTATGGCATGAAATTTAAAAATCCTGTTTACATTGAAGTTATCTGTTTTGAGGGTATCTGCATACAACGCATCAGTGTTTTTAACTTGTTAGCACCAAAATAGCAAGATGAATACCACTGCTGCACCTACTTTGCAATGTTTGTAGTAAAGAAAAATTTGACTTAAAATACTTCCTCTTCTGCCTTCATAACTTCTAAAACATCTATTACAAATTAGCAGAAAGAGATACTACCAAAAGCAACTTGAGGCACTGTCATTATTTATGGAAAAATCTAACTAGGTGGTTAGCTAGAGAAATTCATGTCCCTTCCCTCCTTAACAAACATACATGGTAAAACTAGATAATCATATAACCTTACTACTGTGACCCCCTTCACTCTTTTTTTCTCAATTTTCTGAGAGAATTTAGGATTTTATACTGCTGCAATATATATGACATTGGTTGTTGGATTGACTGTGGGAATACATGCATCTGTTACTCACAAGATTATACTGAAAGGGTAAATTCTTCAAGGAGAAAACTGCTCCTTTAATTCATCTACCTTTTGTGCTCTACAGCTAACTCTGTATTTTAGGAACTGGTGTTACTCCTCAGCTTCTATGAGTTCACAGTCTTTTAATTGTGGAAAACTCTAATGATGTAGGCCAAAAGAAACTACGTAACCCTCTAACAGACTGGGGGACCAGTATGTGGCCCACCACAAAGATGACTTGCCCGCTAGTAAAAACATATCCTAAATGGTTAACAGCAGATGGCTTACTATTTTTGCATGAAGCAATGTATTTCTGAACCACACTTGTTAGTTCAATGTGAGCCTTGACGCTGCTATCAGTAAGAAAAAATGTCATTTATTGTAGAACATTCACTGGATGCATATGAACGCTAAAGAATTCCTTTAGTCCATCTAATATAGGAAATCATTTGCCAAGCACTACAGGGCAAGTTGTTTTTGCAATTATAATTCTTTGGAATACACTAGAGATTTTCATGGAAGAGCAGATTTACACTACCTCAGGTGCTTTTCTCAATTCTCTTATTAAAACAAAAAAATTGGTAAAATATTGCAATATATCCAGGCTTATTCTCAAATTCAGCTTTACACTACCTTTTCTAAACACAGTTAAAATAAAATCAGATTAAAATATTTATTGTAGGTTTAATAGTAGCAAGACAAACACTGTCAGTGACATGCACAACGTCTAACATTATTTCAACATTATGCTCAATACAATATGTGCACTACATTTTTAGGAATGCCTACATAATTTCTATATTAATAGATAACTGACATTGCTGGCATATTCCTAAATGTTTAGAATAAATATGTTTTCATAATGTTTACTGGCATCAAACTGTATTGTAATTAAAAATCAAAACCGAACTACCACACTAAGAAATAGTTACGGGTTAAAGTGTTGAATGAGTACAATTCATTAATATAAACATCACTACCACACGGTGCAAAAATTATTTTAATAACTTTATGCCACTTTGATAAAATTCATTTGTATTTTTGCAAGAGAAACACCTATGAGAGAATTATCTTTCTTTTCTTTTTTTTTTTTTAAAACTGTGCACATATCATATTGCAAAACTAAAGGAAAAGTAGGGGCATGCTCACAAAAGCTGAACACAGAGAGGAATATCATGCATAATGTTCACAACAACTCACAGATTATTAGTAAGTTATCTGAAACACAGGTAAGCCTTCATGCCAAACATTGCTTTCATTTCAATGACAGTAACTCCCCTTGCCTTCAGCAGGAATTACACCTGTGTAAATGAAAGCAAATGTAGGCCAGGAAGTAAGTCTACCCATAAAAGAAAAGAACTTTAGACAGAAAAAAGGCTCTAACCACTTTGTCCTCCTGGAGTTCATATCCACGAAAGCAAGAAAGAAAGGACAGAAAAAAAGACAAAGAAGGAAAGAGTCACTTTCATTTTGAAAGCAAGCAGTGGTATTTGTTAGTAAAATAAACAAACATCAAAGGAATTATATATATGTCTTTCTCATTTCCCCTAGAGGTGAAGAACATCTAGTGAAAATTATGTCATTTAAATAATTTTCTTAATCCGTTCATGGGTGAAACTGAGAAGATTTTATAAAACAAAGAAAATATTTGTACAAAAAAAATGCACAAAGAAAATTATTTTAATAAAAATAATTTGGGAGTCATGTCCTAATTACCTTAATAAAACAACTGGGGCATCTCATAAAAAGGATGCAGAATTTAGCTCTACATTCCTTGGACCCCAGTACTGTATGTGATTAGAATGCAAAGGGTCCAGTGAAATGAAGAGTGTTTACTACAGCCAGACATAGGGTATGCATAATGCCATAACTGCATGTTAGTCACTGAACAGATCTTTAAAATATTAGAGTTTAAAAGCATAAAGAGACAGAGTTTGTCACAAGTGTTTACTGCGTGTCATGTCAGATCTCTATTATTTATACTTTCTTTTTCATGTCCATAAATATTTAATGCAACCATTCCCATTGATTATTATTTTCCTTGAAGGAATTTTCTTTTTGGCTGTCTAAAACTGTAAATGGAATAATACTTTAGAAAACAAAAATATTCAAAATGCTTTCAATCAAAACTATTTCCCATTTTTGTGAATGATGAATGATGGGGTTTTTTGGTACCTTAATTTCACACGCCAATACAGAGGCTAAGTCTAGGCATGCAATTAAGCACTTAGCCATGTTGGAAATACAACTGCTCACCAAGAAAGGGTGACAGCTCATTTAATTGCTTTGTTGTTCAGATACATATATGACATGTAACTTTGTGCTGCTGTGCTCTTACAGAAGTTTTAGGTTCCCCCCCAGTACTACAGATACAAACAAACAGGAGAGAATACAACAGAGGCCAACCAAGACAGTCAGGGCAGTAGAGCACGCAATATACACAGAGAAGCTGAGGGAGACAGGCTTGTTTAGCCAAAAGAAGGCTGGGGTAGGGAGGGGTGTGGGAAGAGGGGAACTACTTGCATTCCTCAACTACTTAAAGGTGAGCTACAGGGAAGACAAAGGCAGAATTTTCTTGAAGATGCACAGCTAATGGACAAAATGCAACATTCAAGGGATTGGACATAAGAAAAAAAAGTGGTTAAGCACTGAAAGAGGTTGCCCAAAGAGGTTATGGATTCTCTATCCTTGGAGTTTTTTTTACAACTCGGTTGGACAGGATCCTGAAAACCTGATCTAACTTTAAAGTTATCCTACCTGGAGCAGGAGATGGGACCTGTGGAGGTTATCTAGACCAATCTGACCCAATTTATTCAATGACCGTATGCCTAGTGGTAAAAGATTAAAGTATTTTCAAAGATGCTACAGGTTTTAGTGGCATTCTCCATTACACAAATAGGAAATACCACTGAAAGCCATCTTAATCACAGGACTTCTAAGCATTATCACTCTTTGGGCAGAGACATATTTACCTGCACAGCACCAGATGCTCTGCTACTTTCCTAGCAGGGCTTTCTGTCCCACTGCAATAAAAGTGGCAGTTGTTGCTCATAGATATCTTGAATAGTAACATCTAGTGCCTCAATTTCTCATCCTCACCTCTGAAGAAATATACTGTACCATGCAAGAGAAGCACACTCCATCACCAGCTATTTTTAGCACAGAGATAAAAAAATTTTTAAATTGTAAATGCCTGACTAGGTTGATTTCTCAGTGAAAGTCTCACAGCTGCAGGAAGGGGTAAGTAACAGCACAGAAGAGCAACTAAGTCAGAATAGTCCAGTTCCCCACTTTAAGAATGCATAGAACAATTAAAAATAAAATTTTAAATCAAAAAGCTGATAAAATTAAAAAAAAAAATCCAACAAGACATAGTAGGTAAAACAGCACATGACAAAAAAAAAGATTTTAAATACATTAAACTGAAGAAAAAAGTAAAGGTAGCAGGTTTCACAAAAAAATTTGTAACAGACACAGTGATATTTCCAACTAGAAAACAGGAACATCTTTAAGACAATTGATAACAAATTAAAGAATGCAAATATTGAGCAGAAGATGTTAAAATGTATTTAAAGTTTTAAAAGGGGCAAAATCCTTAATAAAACAAATTTTGAGATGAAAATTATCTTTATTACTTGATTTTTTTTATCATATGGCTTAGCTTACTGTTCTACCTACCCAGGCTGACAGCTCTTTAGAGCAGAATTGACAGTTTCTAGCACATCCTTAACGTCTTAATAACTTTTAATGTCTTCGGGTTTACCTACTGTTTTTCTTGTTCTGCACTGCACCACTATCCCTGAAGTTTTAAAACAGACTATAAGTAAGGCCCATAATATTTCAAGAAAATGCTTAGAAATCGTGCTATTTCCTTATAATTTTCACTCCACAAAACCCATAGTTTGGTCATTTGATGACAAGTAGTGTTATGTGTAGTATTCTCCTCAAAGATGTACAGCGAAGCATGGAACAAAAGGTAACAAATACAATTTGGAACATGGGAAATTCAGACTAGATATAAGGAAATTTTTATTCTATTTTTTTAATCATGAGAGTGGTCAAGCACTGGAACAGGTTGCCCAGAGTGGTTGCTGAATCTCTTTCAAGATTCAAAACTTAACCGGTCAAGGCCCTCTGAAAACTCATGTAATTCAACATTGTTTGAGCAAGAGGCTGGATGAGATGACCCCTGGAGGTCATCCAGCCTAATTATTCTATACCTTTTTCCTCACTGAAGAGGAAAACCTAGCTATATTGCTCTTTCAGAATATTTTTCTCTTACATACGATACACCTACATATATTTAAACATTGTTTTGTCATTCATATGGATTTCTTTCCCATTTTATGTCTATTCCAAAAATAATGAGAAGTATGATTTATCCATTGTCCTGACTACTTTTATTGTGTTCTAAAATAGTATTCCAGTCTAACCAAATCATAAATGATAATTATATAGAGAAAATTTTACCTATTAATTATTCTAATAGTCTTCTGCAAACACATAAATGATCTGTACCTCTTCATATTATGAATTTTATTCTAATCTATTTTTTTCACTCAGCAGTTTTCACCTAAGATATGAGGATTTTTAAAACACTTATGAGGAGCAAAATCATAATACATAAGGAGAAATGTAAATCCATACAAGAAAAGTAAATTCAGATGACAACATAATAGAGTATACTTACAAACCAGTAATAGAGATGACTCAGAAATAAAAAATTTAAAACACAGAAACAAACTCTTACTACACCACTGTTACATATTTTAGAGAGGACAGTTTAAGAGTTTTGACAGAGTTTTTCTAGTACCTACTCTTGTGCCATGAGGTTCTAATGTTGGCCCAGAAATACTGATCTGGTAATACTGTTCTATTCCATCATTGTCTCATTTTGCCAAATTTTCCAGAAAACAAATCACAGAAAAGATAAAATACATACTAAATGCATCCTAAGATTGTAAGCAAGGACAACATACCAAACCCTCAGACTATATTAGTAAAATCATGGCTAATCAGTAATTCTCATGTATCAGAGACATTATCTCACTCTGTTAGCTCAAATTATATCCCAAAGTACAAGCACCACTCAGGCAACAACTAAAATAATATATATACACACAAACATATTTATGAACTATATATTAAAATAAGATGAAAGATTTGTCTCAGAAATTAATGGCATCATGAAGAGTCTCAATCACTTCATGACATAAGTACAAGCTTTCTAACACAAAGCAGTAATTCCAAAAATTGGTGGCTTTGAAAGGGCCATTAAGGCTCCAAATCCTACCATTCACACTGTGATCATAACAGTAATCAAGACTTAGTTCACACAATCTACCTATGTTGAATAACCTCCACAATGAAGAGTGTCTATTCAGAAACAGGCTATGAAATATAAAGATATGTGAAGTTCAAGACAAGCCGTCATGCTTTACTAGACACCTAGGACTACCTCCAGCTTCTCAGCTGCCTCCCCCACATTTCTGTCAAAATTCTTGAGTTCATAGCAGTACAACGTAAGCAGTGACATGATTGACCGTATGAGAGACTGTCTAGTCAGTTATTTCAATAGAAAGACATTAAAGAAATTGTTCAATTCAGTTCTCAAAGAACTGATGTTAAAAAAGTAACAAATTGGTCAGGATTTGATGATATTTGTTCTGTTCCACATGAAAATGCAAGTATATTTTAGTATCAGTTTTATGGGGAAAGGCCTTAACTCCATGAACATTCAGACACAAAGAAATGTTAACAAACAGACTGGAATTTTATCCCATATGCAAAATAAATCTAGACAACATCTACACCTTAACCTTTTAAAAAAATATGTGAGAAGGTCAATCTGGTCTCTGACTGCTTGAACCAAAGCCACTGTGTAAGATATTATTTTTTCACCTTAAGTGTCTAAAACTACCAGTTTGTCTAAAATTATCAGTTCTTCATTGTGTCAGGATCATAATAACCTCCAAGGTTTTTGAAATCTTTGAAACAGAGTGGAGTTCCTACATGCATAGCCTCTCTTGAAATTGAAACCGTCATCTGCTCTTTAATGAGATTCAAAAGAGCTACTAAATGAAAATAGTTTCAAATAAATAAAATTAATAACAGAAATAGTTTGTGCAGTTGTCTTTTGAAGAGAATGATCATATCCACATAGGTTGTTTTAAAATCACTGGGTTCTTTTGAAGAATCAAGAGAATCTAGGGCGTCAATACAGAAGTGGTCACACTGCAAGTGCAAAATCATTCAACAGTTAAAATCATTCAACTAAGGGAACTTGATGGTTTTCTGAAAATCAAACATAGCCCTAGAGAAATAATCAGAATGTAAGTCTTTCCCAGAATCAGAGGGAGCTGAGCACACATTTGCTGGGTCCTATAAAACAACTGAAAACTTAATTTTGATGTTCAAAGACAAAGAGAGAAGAACATTTCAGTGGCTGCAAGTGATAGCAAGTTGCCAAATGCCCTGAAATAAGGTATTTGGCATGCATCAAATTAAGTTTTCAGGTGAGTATTATTTTTTTCCTCTACAAGAGAAACGTTGGTTTACTGAATTGGCATTCTAAGCTGCTGGAATTTATATTCACTGCATACAAAGTTGTATCTATCTGGAAGCTGTATTTGTTCAATATTTTAGCACGTAAATTTCTCAGTTGCATAAACCTCATTCTGCTGTCTACTACTTCATTCAGTGTGCATTTCCCTATATCAATCAGTATATAATTAAAAAAATAACAGTAACATATTTTGTATATCAGTGGTACCTATACTATTAAGAGCAGTTACTGCTTGCTGTCATGTGATTTGTTATTTCAGTTTTAGTCAATGTGAAATTGTTCATAAACATAAAAGATAGAGTTCAACGCCCATTAGTGCCATGAAATCTAAGCCCCCAACCTGGTTGAATACTCCATTCACTAAGGTAATAAGCAGTACAGAAGCAGCAGCACCGCCGTTATCAGTTTTATCTGTTTGATCTACAAGGAATTCCCACGTAATAGTAATATCTGTACGACCTGAACCGAATTATAATGCTTATAACTCAGGCACTGTAACTAAACTGAAAAAGGAATAGATCATCCAATCAGTCTGATAATCCTAATCTAATGCTCTGGAAACAGTCAAACATGTCCTTGCTCTGTTCCTACTCACGACCATGAGGTTTGTAAACAGTAGTCCTCCTTCTGACCTTTGAAAGAGAAGTATTCTTTGCAATTCCACATCTTCTGAGATGCATGCTGCTAACACTGGCCTGTACTAAACTACTTAGTAGCAGAATGTGGCATGAATTCGGCTTGAAATTTGGTGTAATGAAAAAATCAAAACCAGATCAAACAGCTCCATCAAAGATCATTTCAGACAGTTTAAGAATCATCGTATATAAGGTCCAAAGCAGACATATATAACCTGTCAACAAATTCCTACAAAGACCAAAGACAACGTAGCACAGTTAAAACAGAAAGCTATTAGAAGTCATTCTTCAAGAAGCTGAAGTTGTATACATTAAGGAAAACAGAAAATAATAAATTCTTGTAAATTCTGGTAGAACATAAATACTTTTCATAGAATAATGTGTACAGGCATAAAAGAGATCACAAATAGGAGACTGTCACAATCTGTGTCTGAATTAAATCTTTTGCATTCATGTTCATGGTGATTAGAGAGACACATACTCTACAGTATTATTTTACGCTGAATGAACTAGAGGATATAATTCTAACTGGTATTTCAGAAAGAGAAGCTATAAAGTGAGTCAACAAAAAAAAAAACCACTAAAAATGTTTAAAATCAGATGATATTCTGATATCATCAGAATATGATGACAGCATCTTGTGTAAAATACCTAACTATTTACAATAATAGTCTTTCATTGACAAGAAGAATAAAAGGTGGCAAATATGATGCCAATTTATTAATTTTTAAGTAATTTCAGTATTAGATCAACTGAACAATAGACAAGTGAATCTGATATCCACATTGGATAAATTTGTAGAAATCAAAATGGAGAATAAAATTAGCAAGCATATGAATACATGATGATAAATGCATAAAAGTTGAATGGCTTTAGTAAAGGGAATTTGTGTCTGTTACATGGATGAGAATTCCTTCAAGGAGTCATGAAGAAAGTGAGTAAATGGGTTTTGTTCATACGCTGAGTTGGGCTTCCAGGCTTTTAAAGAATCTCAGCTGCTATGGAATAGGAATATTTTTCATCCGTGAGAAAATTTAATTGATGAAAAGATGAGAAGAACAGGAATAAACGGTCACAGTTTCTTTTTAGGGAAAGGTATCACCAGTGAAGCCCCACAGGGGATCTGTCTAGAGATGCTCAGTCTATCGGATTCATAAATTAACTAGAACAGAAATGAATGAGAGACAGAAAAGCTTACTTATCACACTAAACTATCAACAGTCGTAGAAAAAAAGCCTGCTGAGAAGAGCTGCAGAACAGATTCATAATACTGAATAGAGAAGTCAGCTTACAGAAAGACAGATTTAGGTTAGACAGAAAGAAAAGCTTTCTGTGGTGAGGATGGTGAAGCAGTGGAACAAATGACCTATGAGGGTGTGGAAGAAACTCATTGGAAATCTGTCAAGAGAAGTCACAAAAATATCTGCCAAGTTCACATGCCCCATCCCAAGGACAGTCTAAATGATGTATCAGAATGCTTCATTAGATGAAATCTTCCTCCTAATGCACTTTTTCTATGTTTCTAAGTACATAGACATAATGACTCAAATATCTGCCCTGATTGCCTTTTATAATCATATTAAATTAATACAGAAATTATATCTCTTATTACTGGCAATATGATTTAGTTATAAAAACCCAATAAAAATATGTGAGCTTAGTGAAGAAAAAAATTTAAAATTACCTTAACAAAATCCAAGGCATTTTGAGAGATTTACACATAATCTAAGTTACCTGAATCATTAGGAAATAGCAGATTATTTTATTCTTTGTCAATCAAAAACCTGAATGCATTATTTAAGCCTACCTTTCCACCCTGGACAAAGAAATACATAACATTTATACCACTGTCTCCTACCTTACAAAAGATTAAGATAATATTTGCATATTCCATGGCATTTACAATGAACATACTAGTGGAAAAAATAGATTTATGGAAATAATTTTTACTAGAAATTTATTATATTAATAAATATTAAATTATGAAATTATTGCATTGATTTAAAAAATGTGTTTCCACAAAAGACTAGCATAAGACATCTTGAGTATTGTCATGAATATTCTACAAGCATCTATCAGAATCCTGATCTAAATGTTGAATAAACTGATCTCAGAACTGTTTTCTGTGATCACTTCAGTTCTGCTGAATTTTTTAATCTACGATCAAACTTTTTAAAAATTCAGATTGCTGCTTTATGTTATACAATAAACACCAGTATAGTAGCTGTAACTC
>JAOXJK010000012.1:139630762-139654386 GCA_025774025.1 Xenus cinereus | reverse complement strand
TGAAACATTAAAATGGTATACTAAGCCACAAGATTAAAAGTGCAAAAGAGATTTATTTTTCTTTAGAATTATCCTTTCAGAGATTCTTGAGAGATTATTAAAAAGCACACATGAACTTAAGACAGAACAAAGAATAACTTCCTGGAAAAAACTAAATCTGTGAGATGAACTTCCTGAATGCAGAAATACAGCCTTTATATAGTTCAGATATAAATTAATGGTACAAAATTATTTAATCTGATGTGTCAGAGGCTGTTATGGAAACAAATATTACTACACTGAGTCAGTTAAAAATTATCTTAAATATTATTTACCATGGATACCCACACATATGACAAGAATTGTTGGGATCTGCTTTGTTTTTTCAGGAAAAGTCCCCTAAGAACATATTTTACATTATACTATAAAGGAGTTGTAGGGACAAACCAGCAGCTCCCTCTCTCCATCAGGCAAGACGAGAGTCTGGAGGCAGGCCTCTTCTGTGCACCAAAATCCTGCCTCAAGCTCTCAACTGCCACCAACCCTTTTCCAGAAAGGGAAAGCAGGGTTACTTCATGTTGCTTATGTGTCATTTTTCTGATCTACCTGCTCTTGTCACTTGAGATCAGTCCTGAGTCCACACGCTGCCCTCAGGACATAGCAGTTGCATGTTTTTCTCTCGCGTTCAGCCCTTCTCGCCCACATGCTTTACAGAACCTGCTGGCCTGCAGCAGAGCGGTGAGAGGGGTCATGCCTCTGGCCTCCACGAGAAGGGCATGAGGATCATCATTGCCCTAACAGGAGTTCGTGGAGTCAGGGGTAAATGGCTTCCTCTGCCTTCTCACTGGTTCAAAAAGACTTTGACTGTTCTTTGTTGAATGGGGCAGTACATGAGTCACTAATGAGAAAGAGCTGAATGAAGTCGAGAACAAAATTTGGAGATCTGGAAACCTGGCACATTTCAACATTTTACACTGACAATAGCATATAATTGGTAGTTGGTAGTCTGGCCCGTTTCCATCAATAACACATGTAAACTCTGAGACCTTGCTTGCCTTTTAATTTTGCCAAACATTGCATTCTTCATTTAAAGTATATTATCTATGCTGAACTTCAAGTTTATTTTTGGTTACACTCAGTTCTGTGACTTCCTTATAATCTACAGCCTTTGTTTGTATGATTATTTGCTTACCAGTCTCACTGATGCATAAAAAGCACAAGGCTTTTGCCAATTCTTAAGCCTCATGTACTGAAATAATTTCAGTTTTGTTTCCTCTTGGGCACAAGGTCACAACTTTTACCTCAATGTATAAACTTTTCAAGGTTATAAAGTAGTTTTCTAAAAAACTTCTCCTAGCAGCAAACAACTTATCGTCTGCCAAAACAGTGCATTATTTCATCTTTTTCTGTTCAAAAAAAAAATTTACATGTATTGATAGCTGTCAAAAAAATTAAACACAGAAGACAAAAATCTATTAAATAATTTGTTACACACAATATGTGTTCCACTTATTGAGTGGAACCACTTGACATGAATAAGTATGTTTGAAACAAAATACAAAGTATTTCTTTTAGGAAGTCCATAAAAAAAAAAAACTTTCTGATGTACTTTATAGATTAATAATTATTTTTTATCATCTAGCCCACAAGGGTTTAAGTCAAAAACAAAGCTAACAACATGCAGTGATCAATACGTGTTTAGAATAGCACAGTATTTGAAGAACATTTAGTAAAAGTGGCATAGCACGTATTTTTCAGAAAATGTAATGCAAACAGAAGTCCATTTTGTTCAATTTGTCTGCACTCATGTCTGCACTCAGAACATTTGCTGTCTGAGAGGCCTGAGAGCTCAGTTACCAGGGAACTGAAAGTAACCAGTACCAAGGCAAACTTCAGAGTCTGGAAAGAAACATGAATATCCCAAGACTACCATTACCAGCCTCTGTGCTGCAGTTACTCTCTTAATGCAAGTGGCCAAGGTTCGTCCTGTGAAACGGAAAAAACAGGCCCTGCAGATGAGCTGCATATTAGGCCAAAATACTTGTCCATAATATACAACTTATTCTAAGGCATGATCGGGTTTTTTTTGGTTGTAAACTCAGATAATTACATCAAACCATACAGTAACAGAGTATTGAAGTGGAAAACTCAGCAATGCATATCTATAACCCTTATATATGTGTATTTTGACAGTGGCCTCAATAGCACATGCCATCTATCTGTATTGATGCAAAATCTCTCTCCTTTTCCACACTGTTTCCAAAAATACAAGTATCCACTTCAGCAACTGCTAAAAATTTTAAAGGAAGAGGAGAAGTTGGTACGAGTTTATGCAAAGACCTAATGATAATGAAAAGTTAGACAGGGAAATTGATATAAGTTCTGCTCATTTTCATCTGGTGAGAAAGAGTTCCCTGAATCACGCTCATATCTACTGGAAGTTACAGTGGTAAAGTTCACAAGGCTTATATGACTTGTCCAGACTTTTTTTTGTACTGTAAAACATTGTATCTGAGACAGCGGCATAGACTTTTCAGTGTCAAAAGCAACTGTTTGCAAGAGTTTGGATTTCTCTGTCAGGGTCAAGAATAGTTTCTATTGGAATACTTGCTTTATTCTGGAATTGAGTTAATTTAATTCTGCTTATTCTTGATTCCCCACATATTTCTGGAAATGAGAATTTCAGTATCAATCCAAAAGTAGCAATCTACAGGCCTCTCATGATCTATGAGCTACTGCCAAAGGCAAGTAAGAAAAGCAAGTTCAGTAATCTGGTGTATCTTATTATTGTGCAGAAGATATTTTGTTTTCTACTTCAGAAATGCCCACAAAACTTTCAGCATTTTATTAAAAAAAAAAAAATCCTGAATACTGACAAGTTCCAAAGCCATTCCTGCCTTCCAAAATTTCACTTAAAACAATTCTGAAATTTCCAAAGGTGCTTAAAATCTCCCATGAGAAAGGGGACAGTTAAGCAAGTACCCTGGTTGAGGCCAGATGTAAGTGAAGCAGCCACTTCTAATTTCCGTGCTACAGTTCTCTCAAAAGTTTCACTACTCATTGTAGCCTGTCCCTCATTTCCTATTCCCAGGCATGGAGCACAGATGTGGCTGGAATCCAGCCTTCAAAAAGGGTTTGTTCACTTTCAGTTCTGCCAAGTTCATTCATTCAACGATTTTTCTGCCTGGTGGCAATGACTATCTGGTAACGTACAATGTTCTTCCCTGTACTGTATAAAACACTGAGTGCTTTCTGCTTTTACAATAGCGCGAGCTAACTTGTCACTGAGTACACCCACTTCTTTTTGGAATGGATGTTATTCTTACACAACACCATGAGTAGGTAGAGGTTGGGAAACGACTGGCTGAACATCAGCTAAGAAAACCTGGAACACAGAGTAGAAACCAGGCTATGAGCCATGGTGCGTGTGCTCTCATTACAAACCAGACAAACTACATATGGGGGTGCATTACCAAGGGTATGAACAACAGATAAAGGGAAACTAGCTATCTAATCTAAAAATGACCTAAAAAAAATTTGAGTCAAATTCTTCCTGGTACTTGCAAATCCAAAACAAGGTGCAAAACATACTATAATGGCACATTGGGAGGTTCAGGTTGGACATTAGAATTTTTTTCACTAGGAGGCCAGTGGAGGACTAGCACAGGTTCTCCCAAGATCTCCATGTGGGATATCCATTCCTGGAGGTTTTCAAAACTCGCCTAGACAAAGGTCAAGCTGCCCTGATCTAGTGTTGGTAATAACCATGCTTTGAGTGGGAGGTTGGTTCAGAGATCCCCTTCAAACAGCATTTCTGTGATTATGTACTTGGCAACATCTTTGTGGAATAAGACAAGAAATATGAAGTCTAGACTCAAACAAAAACATAGGGAAAACTATTCAGCAACAACTATTTGGCTCAGCAGCAAAAAAAAAAAAAAAAAAGATTTGACATAACTTTTACCAATAGAAAAGGAGAAAAAAAAAAACCAAACCAAAACTTCTTCATCCATTTCATAAACTACCGTGAAAATAGTTAACTTCCTCAAAGTTTGACCGATGACCTCACATGTATTTTCAGCTCCATGTAATGCAATGAGCAGAAAAGCCTTGAGTTTGCGCTTTCATACTGATGTGTGGAGGCTATAGAAAATAATTTTTTTAAAAAAAAACCCACTATGTTCAGCAATGCAAATTATAACTTTTCTTAGTCACCAAATGATAGTTTTGTCAGTATTTGACTGAAATGAGAAAGTGCATCTTATAAAACTCCTCTTCAGAAGACCATGATTCTACTTCAAGCCTAGCAAAGAAAAATTATTAAGCAATTAAAGACTCAAACCTAACTTCAAATAAGAACCTCACATCCAATTCTGTTTAAAATTAATGGATTATCGTACCCAGGCAGGTAACACAACTACAGTCATGATGCCATTCACAATTCAGAGCTTTCAGCTTTCATATCAGTGAAAATGAAACATTGACAGAAACTAGATGTCAGCAGAGATGTCTACAAACATTCCCTTAATCCACAGCACTTTAACTTTCTTGCTGGCAAAATGAAATCTCCACAATCTCATTAGAATTGACATATGATTTTAACTATCTGGTTTCCTCAAATAAACAATAATTAACTATTTTCTACTGTCAGTGGCTACAGAGCAATCTACCTAAGTGAAATGTCTGAACTCATACTTTAGTTAAAAAAAAAATCTACAAAAAATATTTAGAGAATGCAAATTGAAAGTATTAAAAGCCACAACTGTAGAGTAAAATGCTACTTTTTAATCTATGCCCTGGAATTTATAGTAATTGAAA
Source organism: Xenus cinereus (assembly GCA_025774025.1). Taxonomy (NCBI): domain Eukaryota; kingdom Metazoa; phylum Chordata; class Aves; order Charadriiformes; family Scolopacidae; genus Xenus; species Xenus cinereus. Next base: position 139,649,589 of record JAOXJK010000012.1, on the reverse strand, counting down.
AAAATCCAGATATAAATATTCTGGAATTTCTTAATCTGTTCAAGTGAAGAATGTAGGGGAAAATGAACTCCACACTATTTTTTTTCAGGGGGGAAATGCATTTTTTTTTCCCAACTCTCAAACAAATTTTACAGATATGAAGGTTATTGCTAGCTCTTCAATTATTTTGTTAGAGCAAGGAGGTTAAATATAAGCCATATAATGACAGTAACAGCCGTATTCAGCAGTGGCAAATAGTAAGATATTTCAATCTATTTTTTTTTTTCTAAACATAGAATAAATCTTCCTGAAGTTGTCAGTAGAAATAAGTCTCTGAATTTTTTAGTTTTTTCACCTATATACGGTTTGAGTTGTTTTACAGATGGAGCTAACTAGAAAAAAACCACAGTTTTCATGTTTCCCATTCTCTAACTTATTAAGGAATATGTACTTTAATTATTCTGTGATGTTCATTAACGTAAAATAGGAACAGATGAAACTGATGAACACTGATGAAACTCTAAGTACAAGAACATCTTTAAAGAGCCTACAAAATACAGCAGTCATACAGTAAGGACTTCACAGAGGCTCTATATGTGGTGAAAGACTGACTTACAAAAGAAATAACCTCATTCACAGTAAGAAAAATGCTACCTGTCTCTCAAATCACAGAAGTATTTCTTTATCTACAACACTCTAATTGAATTCACATGACAACATGGCCAAAATCTGAATTCTAGGTTAAAAAGACACAGATGTAGTTAAAACAAGTTACTGCAGTTCACATACATGGGACATTCTCCAATAATTTCACTGAAAGAACTATTGTAAAAACCACACTGTTATTCTAAACAAGTATATATACTCTAAATCTAAGTGAATTATACTGACTTTGCCTGAAATACTGAACAGAAGAAAACAAGCTAAAACAATGGAAAGAAAGGATTGTGGTTGCTAAATGATCTTGCCCTTGCTTTACACCAGTGCTGCTGCTCGCTTGTAACTCAAGTAGGAAAAGCCAACTAGAGCAAAGCTAATCAGCATCCTCAGCAAAGATTGTGGTTTCAGTCTCTCCTTGTCATGCAAGGGAGCAGGTCCTTTTTGTGACCTAACAGCATTTGCCTCGTGCTGGGGAACAGAACCAAAATTCTCTGCTGATAGGAACTTTGTATAAACCACTCTTAGAAGTAAAAGACATGGCCAAGATGAGGTAGTCAAGCTGCTCTGGCTCCATTTACTCTTTTCCACATTTACTAGGGCTTTCTGCAAAGGCTTCCAGTTCACACTTTGCCACATTTTGTTCTCAGATTATTTGGTCTCCCTCACAAAACAGTAAATATTCCTCTCATTGCACTCTTCTGATGTTATAATGAATTAAGTAACAAATCTGGTATGACTCTAAACAAATTTGTAACTACAGATGAAGCCACATCACTGAATCCAATTCATTTTAATACATTCAGAAACTCAAAAAAAAAAGGCAAGAAGGGATGTGGGAAAAAAAAACCCTCCGTTTTAATAACTGAGTTGGATATGACTCTGAACAAATCAACAGATTAACGTCAGCTAGACAAAAAGTCTAGCTGGAACTGGCAGGATTACTTTACCTGTCTATTTTTTTCTGTTTATAATGCTCAGTATTGACTAAAAGTGCAGCCTTTGTTTATTTGCAGCAGTGAGACTGCTCTTCGCTGACAAGGTAGCAGTGAGAAATAGCTAAATACAATAGTCCTGTTCAAGGCTACAAGAAAAAGTGAACATGGAGAAGATGAACATATGGTTAATTAGACACTGACCCAACTGATGTTACCATATTTCTGCATGGTTTTAATGATCCCAAGATAAAGCTAGCCAGTATGCATGTGAAGGAAAAAAGAAGTAGGTAACTCCTGACTGTACTTGTTACTTCCAGGTTTCCTCAGAACAGACAGATAATTGCTTCTACATTTTCTGCAGCAGTTCAAACTAATTGCAAGATTAAACTGAGAAGTGGCATCTTTGTGACTTTGTTTCTTCTTGTTTGTTAAAATTAATCTTTAACCAAATTGTTTATTGTGTTTTTACAATCTGTAATATACAAAAAGCTATAAAGTCCCACTTAAGGTTTAAGCAGGCAGAATACACGCATCAAATTAGTCTAGAACCTTCTCAACACTCTTTTTTAGCTATAATAAATAAGAGGGGGATTCAAAAATAAAGAGAATACCACATTCCTCTAATAGTTTAACAATGACCAAATCATTCAGACAAAGCCACCTCATTTCTCCATAACTGACAGTTATGAGACTAAGTAAGGGATGTTCCTTCATAACAGATGGAAATTACTTTGCACCTTTGAGCATCTTCATACCCCTCTGTATTTTATTTCAATGTAACTGAGAAGGTTCTAATTACTGTTTTCTGAGTGTTATTTAAAATCCAAACTTACAGCAGAATTTTCCACAGCTTTCATACAAATATTTTGGTGATTATATGGAGTATTTTTTCCTCATTCTCATTAGCTGCTCCTGTATTAGAAAGAAAGCTAATCTTCTTTAAACCATTATGAGTCTATAGATTCCCATCATGTTTCTCTCATTTGTTTCTAAAATAAACATCCTTAGCTAAACTTTTCACTCTCTCCATTATTTTTATAAAAAAATTGCCACCTACTTCTGTACCTTCTCCACTTACACTGGAAATATAAGTAGGACTCCTTTTTTAATGTTTAAGCATCAAGCAGGTAAATTAAATCCATACTCTTATACACAGCAGTGGTAGTTTTCCTTCTGCCCTTTACCCTTGTGACAAGGCCAACGGTTCCAGGTACTTTTAGGTCTCATTCAAGTAAGATTAACCATGCCAGCCACTGAAAAAGGGAATCTTCCAATGCCTGACTCTCCAAGTACATTCCACAGCTGCATTCCCTCAATTAAAAATATTTTATCTCCATTTCCATGGGCCTTGTCCCTGCGTTTGCAATCCATGCTGTCCCAAAGGAGCTTCTTCGGTAAAGTGCTGAAACTGTAACTACTAATCCTCAGCTGACAATGAAGATCAGCGGCAAGTAGTTAACTTCCAGTAAAAGTAGGCTGCCAGGAAGTGTATGTGGCAGTGCACAAGAGTAGGATCTTTAAAGCTGAGCATCTGTACTCTCACTTCATTTGTATTTCATCTCAGTTATAGTAAGTAAAAGAAATTACAAGATTACAGATTAAAATTTATAGTTAATTATGGTCAAATTTTTTTTTTTTACTAACTTGTTATGAAACAATATGTAAGCAGTCACTCTCTGTGCCCTAGATATGCAGATACTTTCAACTCACTTGAGTACTTTCTGCCAGTTCTGTTGGGAAAGAACAATTGTCCCAAAGACAACTGGGTTTCAAGTTTGGAAAAATAGTCATAGTGACAGAATGGAACTTCTGGACTAGGGGTATCTAGGGGTAAAGATGCATCATGAGCTCAAGCTTTCCTGAATATTACAAAGGATACAATGAGAGGGAGACACCTTACAATAGGTGATACTATCTGAATCTTCAGCTGTACTGACACCGTAATATCATCGTGTATTGCTGCTGTTAAGCATTTTGGACAAGTGGTAGCAGAGTTTTCAGAAACTGTACACAGGAGCAATGAGTCTTTCAGCATTCAGTCTCATGTTGCTGATGACCAGCATCTGTTCTAAATTTCTATGAGAGAAGCTACAAAGGACAGGAAGAATCTGTAGCATGCATATTGCTGTAAAATAGGCACATGAAATGTAGCATCATATACATTTAGAATCATGATACTCTGACTGTCACCACTTATGGTAGTCCAGGTATTAGAAAACCCCAATCAGAAACCAAGATTTCTTCGACCTCTAAGTCAATCAGCCACAATAGACACCTAGGTAAAAAGGTAGAAAGAAGAGTGAGAGCTCCTGCTAAACAGAACCGAAGTAACGTCTCATGACTTATTTTGTAACAGAAAACTACTTTAGAAACTAGAATTATTTTGCTGTTACTGCTGCATTCTTGTTATGAGTCCTATGCAAAAATTAAGACTCCTATTTGAATATTTTCCATGCACAGTTGACACAGACCTTACACAGACGTTCATCCCCTATGCAAAAATTCTCACCTGAAACCAAAATCGCTGAGGAACACACTTGGATGAGGCTCTCTAAAATTTCCTTTGACAGTCTATTTGTATCCAATCATTCCACTTTTTATATTGAAAAATCATGCTGATTTTTATAACTACTGTTATACGTTTCTTCCCAATTCACTCGATTGAAATGTTTTGTAACAGAAATTTTATATTAATCTAAAAACATTAGAAATCTAGTTTCACATTGGCTATTTCTGTATTTTTTCTGATACTGTTTATGTTAGGAATTCAAATAAAGATCAGTTTTAAGGAAGTTGAGCCACACTCATATTCTTTTTAATTATAAGACCCTTATTTTTTAAACAGCCTCATTATTAAAAAGTATACCAATTACTGTTCTATCCAAGTAACTCACTCACAAAAAAGTGAATCATACTTTTATTTATTTTATACTAAATTTCATTTTAAAGGGATGCAATATTTAACAAATGTACCCTAAAAAGAGGCTAATTCAGTTGAGGGCAATTAAGTACATTGCAACATTATTACATTTATAAAGGGCATCTCCAGCAGAGATAATATTTCTCACAGTCACTCAGGTTACTTTATTTGCATCATCAGTTGACTTACAAAAGGAATCCATTAACTTCACACCTGTGGTTTTAGAAATGCCCAAAATAACCAAGCTACTGTGTTAAACTTTTTTATCCTTACTATGAAAGCCAAAATTACTTTTTCATTAGACAGTTACACACACAGCCAAAATAAATACATGCTAAATAATAGGTCAGACTGTCTTGGCTCCGAAATGTAACACCTCCTGACATTATAGTATCATGATTAGAGTGAGTTCATTCCACATTGTTTACAACATTCATGAGCATTTTCAATTATTAAGTAGCCCCTATCTTTTTACCTCTGTGACAGGACTGTTCCTATCTTGATGATTTTCCTTTTTCAACAAAAAGGAAATAAATTTGAGCAATGCTAGGAAAGCTAGTGTAACCAAGTCTCAGTTGTGATCACTATATGGCTGTCTCAGCTTCATCTAAGCAAATTACATCAACGTGCTTGATGCTGAGTTATCACCACCAGAACTGGTGGTACTAATTGGCTGTGGTATATCTTGGTTTTGACTATTATCAGTATTCTTACTGCAAAAGTACCACCAGCTGAGCCGTACTGCTAGCAGCACTATAGGGGGAAATCCTCTTAGAACAATTTCCCAATTCTCAAAAGACTGATTTTCCACAATGTTCATATTTTTAAAGTAACAAGAAGTAGAACCGAAACACAGATTATTTTCATCATGCTAATGTAACCTTTTCTAGACACAAACAAAAGAAATGGGCCTTGAAATGGAAATTCAAATATAAAAAAATAATGATGATTTTTATGAGGAAGGAGATCACACAAGGAGAGAAATGCTCTCACCTGCAGGAGAGATTTTTCGTACGTTTATGAACAAGGTGTGTAACAATTTTCCCCATACTAATTATATCTAAACCCATGCCTCCATACCTTCCCTTTACTCAAAAAGTGCACTGACCTCAAATTTCTGAGAAGTAATACATAATGTTAATTTAGGTTGCAGCAGTATTTCTCCATTTTAGATAAACAGTATTTGATAATGATTGAAAAGATAAGAGATTTATGCCTCAAAAAGTGTATAATTTAATACTATTAATCTAATACTATTTCTATATACTAATATCTAATACTATTTCTGAGTTAATCTAATACTATTTCTGAGAGATAATGCTTGAGTTTTCCAAATAATCAGAAAATTTTCAAAAAAAAAAAAATCAGCGCCAGAAAAAATAATTCAATCCTATATTTAAATCCTTTAACCTCTTTAATTAAAAGTTACTAATTAATCATTAAGAGCTCAGAGCTACTAGGTACAAATGAGGGGTCATAAGAGAACAACGTTGTGCCCCCAGCAGTCCTGCTGATCGTGCTCTGCTGTTCATAATCCCATAGAGAAGTAGTACATGGTAACAGCGGGCCCTGTAAACTGGCAGAGGCAGCAAGGACACTGCGACGTGCAAAGGCCAGGAACTATCCTAGAGACAGCTCTGTGAAATTCTGTTTTCCTGTAACACTTGAACACTTTTCTCTCCCAAGTTTTTGATATCAGTTTACTAAAGCCATCTCCTGGAGTATTTCTGTTTAGAAAAATAGTAAATATAAACAGACTTTATTCACATTTGATTTAGTGTAATTGCACTAAAATAAGTAGAACAAGTCTTAGTTCTTCTCTTCATCAACTAATTTGTCTCCTGTAAAACAGTTCTCATGTTCATGCATTCTATTTTTTTTGTATTGTTGATCAGGACTCATAGATTACTATACTGTTATATGATTATGTAAATTGCTGAGAAAACTTTTTGTTTAAATAGTAAGATCTATAGACCTAATCCCTGAGTGGGTTCAGCCCAGCTCAGATGTTTGATGCAAATCAAACTCGGCAGACTCTGTCAGAAGGAAAACCTTATAGTGTTGCTAATAATTTGGAGAAAAAAATATCTATTATCATTCCCACAGCAGAACATGGTCAATTCCACCTAAAGAAAGTAAATCCAGATGTCCAAAATCAATTGCCATTCTTATTACAGATATGCCTTTTTTATCCAGGATTCACCAGACATTACTATTCAAAGGAGACAAAATACCAATGCTGATAAACTTCCAATTCTCTCTGCTAACATAATTAACATGTTACAATGGGATCTTTGTAATAGCAGGGCTCCAGCACTGGAAGTAGGATTTTTCATTAACTATGGACACTCAAAAAAAGAAGTTGATCGTATGAACATCTGTCTTTCCCTGGCCCCTTAGGAAAGAGAGGCAAAGGCACTGGCTAAGACATGAAGGCCAATACTTGAACAAATCACCAAAGGAGATAAAGTTGTAATCCTAGCATTACTCATGTTTAACCAAAGAAAGAATACTAACTTAGTGTACACAGATAATTAATATTGTAATAGCTAAGAAATGAACACAATGGAGTCACAAATTAAACAGTAAATCTTTTAGAAAATAGTTTCCAACAGAAAAGATAGCATAACATTTTCTTCTGAGATTACATATGGATACCATAAAGATGAGAATGCAATATCATCACTACATATGATGAAACACGGCTGGAATACATTTGTTACCTTAAATACACATTTAATGTTTAAATAGACAATATTCTGCTGTTTCAGAAGTCACCTGTTAATCAGATTTTTGTCATACAAACATCAGCGTTTTTCACTCTGTTGGTGAGCACTGCGCTAGGAACAATAAAACATGTTTTGTTCTGAGGTACATAATTGGGAGATGGGGAGTACAAAACTGTTCCAAAGCTGTTTTCTGATACAGTCTCTAATCCATGGATGAGCATCACCTGAGATAAGAAGTATTACTATATTCCTGTTGACAAAACCCAAGTTCTCTCTGCTGAATGCTTTGCACTGAACCAAGAAATCCCTTTCCTAAAATAAAACTATCCTTAGTAATCAGCTGTGGAAGCAGGGAATATACAAATGAACGTAAAGCTTTCTAAAGGATGAGAAAAAGATGACATGTAGAACAGGTAACTGGAATTACTGACAAGCTTTCAAAGCTTGGAATCACTGAATCATGTTTGTGACAGATCAAAATTCCCAATAGGCCACAATAAAAACGGGATTTTTGTTTCTGTCACAGAGCAAAAAAAAGCAGTCTCACAATCTTCACCGTCTGTTAATGTTATTCATAGATGAGACTTTGTACCCAGTAGTACTCATCCTCACCCCAGGCTTCTGATCGACTCACCCTGGCACCATCTGTCTATGTTTGTTCTGAGTCCAAGATACTCCAGGAGCCACATCACTATGAATTTACTTCAACTTTCTCTCTACACAGAATATAATCAGAAAAATATCTTTAGGAAGAGATAAGTGAATTTCCTTCTTCTGCAGAATCAATATTACTTCCACTATGATCACAGAAAGCCACCCATGAGCACACATGTAAAAGCAAATGGGAATGATTACACTGAAAAATTAAAAAGATCCATTCATCTGAAAATAGAAGAGCTGACTGAGGGTTTCACGATAGTAAAGTTTTGAGGGCCATGCCCCTTTTGGAACACACATGAGATGTTTTGGATATCCGCTCAATTATCCCCAAATCTCTAAGACCAGATCTAGAGCGAGGACTACAACTCACATCACAAAAATATGCACCTGGTGATAAAGGACAACTACACGTTCCCTAGATAAAAACAGCAGACATCCACATTCTGTAGTCAGCCTTTCTAAATCAGTCTGATCCTTTCCTGCCTTAATATGGGAAGAAAAATAGACGTTTCTTTCCTCTAACCTTGCTGCCCCTCCACACCTCTTCAATTAAGGCATGAATACTTCATCTTATTTTCATCTAATGAACCGACCAAATACTCCAACTATTCCTTATCAAAGGGATAAAACAAAACAACAGGGAGAAGAACACTTTAGTGAAGCTCTCTCTCTCTGAAGCATGTAATACAATCAATCAATGCAAATACATCAAAATAGAAGCATAAAACTGAGAGAATAAACTCTTCCAAAGGAAAACACAACACTGATTCATGGCTATCAATTGAAGAAAAAAGTTATTGAAAGGAGTTGTAAGTATTTATTCAACATAGCTCATTATGCTGTTTTCATGTCTTAATATCAATCATACATAATGGAAAGGGCTGCTAGTGTTTGTTTTAAGAATAATCCCTAACCTTGGTGCAAAATAAAAGTACTTAGAATCTTCTATATCTCAAATTATCATTCATTAAAACTATGTCTTTGAGAGCCTTTTTTATTACACCAATCACTACTGATTTAAGAAGTCTGATATACTTGATAAAGGTAATTTAAAATCTACGGTAAAGTCATTCTGATTGTTTCAGGAAACATTATTTCAACTTCTAAGTAACCTATTATAAAACTCTGACTTCAAATTCTTGGTTGATTTTCTTCCCAAATCATCCAATGATTAAAAAATATCTCCTAGTTATTTTCAGAAACATTACAATTACTCAGTAACATATACAACAAAATAAATGAAGGTATCTGCTTGTATCAGAAATGGTGTGACCAGCAGGATTAGGGAAGTGACCATCACCACTACTCTGCACTGGCGCATACTGGCCCCACCTCGAATACTCTGTTTTGGCCCCCTCACTACAAGAAAGACATTGATGTGCTGGAGTGTGTCCAGAGAAGGGCAACAACCTGGGGAAGGGCCTAGAGCACAGGTCTTAATGAGGGGTGGCTGAGGGAACTGGCAGAAGTTAAACTGGTTGTTTAACCTGGAGAAAAGGGATGCTGAGGGGAGAAGTTTTCGCTCTCTACAACTTCCTGAAAGGAGGCTGTAGAGACGTGGGGGTCAGTTTCTTCTTCCAAGTAACAAGTGATAGGACAAGAGGAAATGGACCCAAGTTATGCCAGGGGAGGTTTAGACTGGATATTAGGAAAAATCCGTTCACCAACAAGGTTGTCAAGCATTGGAACAGGCTGCCCAGGAAAGTGGTTAAGTTGCCATCCCTGGAGGTATTTAAAATATGTGTAATGTGGCACTTTAGGGACATTGTTTAGTGGTAGACTTGATGACCTTAAATGCCTTTTCCAACCTAAATGATTCTATGAGTCTATCTTCTGCTCATGCTTTCTTACTATCAGGTTATATTGGAAAAACCCAGGGACTGCTCTGGGAGAAAGCTACTGCTCTGCAAAGACCAAACAAATTACCATCTCTACATTAGTCCTACTCATGTGCGATACTCAATATTCTGGGCTTTTATTCCACTTTGGCAAAAGCCATTTGAGTTTTTCCAGGTGAAACGTTAAGAGGATGAAAAAGGTAAAATGAAGGAGACTGAGGAATAATTTGAAAAGAGGCACTGAAGGACTGTTTTAATCTACAGCCTCATGCAGAAGGTCTAGAGAACCATCCCAGGAGAAAGTCACTCTTCGCCTGTAATACAGGATGACAGTATTTACAAGAGCTGAACGCAACAGCGAGCTCAAGTCAGCCGTTTTCATGTGAAAACAGAAGCTGTAATACCAAAATGAGCTCAAATTAACTGTGCCATAAAAATATTTCCCAAGCGACGAAGATAGACACCCATATCTCTGCTGTCTTGTGTGAGAGGTTCCTTAACATACTCTTCACATTTACAGTACTACTAGAGTAGCAACATGACTCATAGAAGCATCTTTTTAGGGAAGATGTATTTCTTCCACTGCAGTCCTGAGTAACATGCTCTAACATGCTCTAGGCAATCCTGCTTCAGCGGGGGAGTTGGACTAGATGATCTCTATGGTCCCTTCCAACTCTAAAAATTCAGTGAAATTCAGTGAAGTCACTAACTGATTCCAATATCCTATTATTTTGTAATTCTGACCAATAAGCCTATTATTTTCTCTTGCAAAGCTCAACCACAAAGAAAAGCACTAACTAATAAGAATCTCTTTTGACACATTCTTAAACTATATAATGCAGACAACACCATAATGTGTTAAGCTGTTCTTCAAATCCACTAGTATCAAGTGAAATTTTAAATGTTTAGAATCATAGAAAATATTGACAACAATAACTCATGTCCATGGGGAAGAAAACTGTAATAGAGTGGACAAGCCCAGAGAGCCAAAAGAAAATACTTTGGGAGATAAAACTTGCCTAAGAGAGACAACCACAGATAACTTTGAATTAGAAAAGGGGAAATATGGTCTATGAAAACATTTTCGGTGTTATTAAAAGGAATTGTCTCAACCAACCAGAGTCCAGAAATACTGCAGCTAGCAGTGACAATTCTATACTACAGATCTCAATTCTCCACATACTGTACTGTAGGCTCCTATTTACATGTTTACAGTACATAAATCTGTGTACACTGACTTTTCCTGCCACTCAGTGTATAAAGAAACAAACAACCATTTCGGCTTTCAGAGTCACAAATAAAACACACAACTTCATACTCTGTTGCTGCCTTCAGGTCCTTCTTAAGCAGAAGGACCTCCTCAAAAACGGCAAGATTTGTTAACAATGTGCTACATTGCAAGAAAAGAACCACATTTCCTTGTAGGAATTTGCGATGTTTGTTACCTTGTCAATTACCATATCTTGGTCTGATTTAAGTTTTTATTGAAAGTACTATCACCATTACTGGCTGGCCTTTAAAAGTTCTTAACAAAATTTAGTAATTCTTCCAATCCTCTCCCCCATCCCACTGGAAGGGAGTCAGCGAGTAAATGTTTAGTGTTTAGTTGCCACCTGTGGTTAAACCATGACACCAAACTACATCATTATGCCTTCAGACGATACACCAAGCACAGTCTGGCTCTACCACGTGATTTTCTCCTTTAAGTTTCAGACTAGGATTCTAGAGGAGGAATGCTCTAGAACTGCTGGGCTCCCAAGCTTCCCTTCAGTTTCAAGCACCTTAATGGTATTTCCATACTGGGCCTATAATCCCAGTGGGAATATTGAGTCAGCAAGAATTACTAGAGGGCAAAGAATGATTTAAAAGCATACTATGAAAACTGACTCAGATAACATAAGTCCATGGAAATATAGACTTTGGTATTTGTTATGTTCACAATGCGAATCATAAATCCAGCCACTATTTGTCAGTGTGGTAGTACTTTCTGTATTCTTTATTTTCTACTCAAGTATCAGATGACAAACGTTCCCTGCTTGAAGAGAAAATGAAAAGTACCAAAAGGTTGACAACACCGTGAATTAGCCTGCAAACAAAACATAAGAAGGTTCTCTTTTTCTTTTCTTTTCCTTAGTCTCCGCCAAGTCACCTCCATGAATTTGAATAAGAGATTATTTTAACAAAAGGGAAGCTCTATAAAAAATTTATTACTTTTAACAATATTTCATTGGTTAAAAAAAGGTTATTAAAAGTTACTTATTAATAAAAAGATATACGTCACGAATGGTTAAAAAATAAGACATAATCCATGAAAAATACTCTATACATAGCGGCAGCTGTGGCTGCACTGAAGAGTCACTTCTAAATAAAATCCAGGTGTCTCTACTGCGTAAAGTATTTTCAACAACTAATAATTATCTACATTTCCATATATGCTCTAGCCTGAAAATAAGTCTGCCCTTTGTAAAAATTGAAGTTTTTCTTTAATATTTCCAGCAAGTTTAAGTCAGATTGCCTCAGCAAAAACAGCCACTCCTTTACTAGCTTAGTCCCTGACAGATACAAAAAGGTAAACAAAGGAGCAGGTATGTGTAATGGACTCAAACAATGTATGGGAAGGTAGAAGCATGTTAGAGGAGGGAAACAAAAAACTTAAGTAATGGATATTCACACCCCTCAGACATAGGAGCATGAAGAAAGTTTCTTACTTAGCACCAGAGGCAGGATAGGAACTATACTGAATAGCCACATATTGTTACGCATGGAAATGATCGTTTGCAGTTTAAGATGAACACAAACATTAGGGAAAGCAAGGTTCAAGTTTTATTTGGCAAGTCAAAACCAACTTGTTCCATCTTTTTTGAATAATTTCTGATAAAAAAATAGAAGTCTTGGAACTAGTAATACTGCAAGTAAAGTAAGGTTTACATCACTTTTACTCACAAAATATACTCACCTGTCATTTTAAGGAAAAAGACTTCAAATTATTAAGAATACTGCATAGCCAGTAGAGTGCAGCAGCTGTGATATGATCCTCTCTAGATGTTTTGACCTTCCTAAGACAAGATTTAATAAACTTCATACAAATTGAATTTGCTGTATGACCTTTATCATCAGTTCTTCATTGCAGGAAATGTATAATTCTTATTTGGAAATATTTATATATATATATCCATTATGGTTATGGTCAATGACAAAATGAGTGGATAGCCTCTATGTCTTGCAAGAACCCCTTTTGTCACCGTCATGAAGGCAGCTGCCATTGGAGACTGAGGTGACTGATTCAGCTGCATGCTTAACATGCTTTTCCTCTTATTATAGTAAGAGTATGACTGTCTTGTTTAAGTTAAGCTTAAGCCAGCATTTTCTAAATCTATTTCCTTATCTCATTCAGACAACCTGTCATCTCTCTAGGGGTACTGTCCGTTTCTTTTGGAAAGCAGTTCAAAGCAGGATGTTGTCAGCATATTAGTAACACCACAGCCTGTGACATCCACAAACTCTGAAAAATTTAAAAAATTGTAACAGAGAAAATACACAACGCTTTTAGGAGCTGCTTACAACATACTGCAGTCTGTATTGTCTAGACAGCAACAGGTTTATTTACACTTATATTTATATACACATGGAAACCTTCTGTTCTTCAGTCATACCAATTTCTTTTTACTTCTTGTTATGTTGCCTAACACAAAATATCTAGAGATTTTATTATACTAAATAGTTCAGATATAGCTCAATTCCAGCCCTACAAATAATTGGAAATATTTTCCTTTATAACTATTTTATCTTAATTTCTTATTTGAGTAAAGTATATACACTTGGATTACCTCAGTTTGGGGGGCTTTTTTCACCTTTTCCTTGCACATAATGATAACTGCTGGCCAGCTAAGTACTTCTGGTTGTGTTCTTTTCTTTCTACTTGCAAGTCTGTTTTTTAGTTCTAGATCCTCAAGGAATTCCTCATTATCCCATACTACCTGATTTTTCTTTAAAAATTACCACTTTCTTTCACAAATAGACATTTTCTTAACAATAGGTTCCTCACATTGTCCCTTGTCACTGAGTATTTTTTAATTCTTTATTAATAAGATTTCTTAATTTATTAAAATGTGAAATCTATTATCTTTGAACTATCACATTCTGTGGGCTTATCTGCAGAATTACAAATCTGTGGTTACTTTAGGATTAAAATAAATCAGGTGGATTCCAAGTTAAATATAGAAATATATTTCTTATAATCATTATATTTACCTGTCCCCAACGTGCTTATATTTACCTTCTGGTAAAATGGAGTCCCACCATATTCACTACTACTATTCTGGCCCCCCAAACATTGTGAACAATTCAACCAACATAAATAAGTCTTTCTTGTATTAAATATTATGAGAAAAAAATCTGAATAAAGTCCAGGTCATCTTTACAAGTCAAGAACCCATAATCTTATGCTGCAAATGATAACAGCAAGGATCATGATCAGTCATAAGAATCACACAACAGAAGTTGTTTATGTACCTTATGACTGAGACAAAAACAGTTTTATAGTTAAAAAGATATTTTGTGGGTTTATATTTGACTTCAATATAGCTAAAATCTACCTCTTTTTCTATACTGAAAATTATAACTTTATTTTTAGCTCATTTAATCTCTGTTTTCTTTTCATCTTACTGCCTAAGAAAATAAACATACAGAGTGCTAGACTTCTCATGACTTCAATGTCACAAGTGTATTGGCTGCAAAGGCATATTTTGCTCTTCAAGAAAGATATTCCTTGGAGTGCAGCATGTGTTGTTTTCAACAGGTTCAATTAAAAAACATTCTGAACAGGAACTACACAGACTGCAAGTAAACCTTCTGACAACATATACTGTAATTTCTATTAAATAATTGTTTATGTGGGCTTGATACTGCACTTAGGGTAGATAATGTGAAGAAATTCAAAGCTGCGTAGTTGTTGGTGGACGTATTCTTTACACAGTAAATTTAAAACACAAAAATAATGATCCATTGATTTATGTTAAGTATTTGAGAAATGCCTATCTATTTTAACTAGAATTCATTAAATGTTCTTATAAATGAAGCAATCTATTACAAAGATAGCTTTGATTCAGCACTGACTAAAATATCAAGTAATATTTCCTTACTAGACATTCCTAATTTTATGAAAAAAATAACATATCTAACCTAAGAAAGTCTACTTGTCAAATGCTGAATTTGGTGACTAGTAAGACTGAATTAGCATCATAAACCCAAAAAAAGTGTTGTATGTGCTGCATCTTACAATTTATTGTGCTCTTTTGCACAACTTTATGCAACAGTGCCTTAAAGGAGATGTGGAATAATGACACTGCCTTCTTCATAAATACACTACTTGTTCTTTACAGTACACACATTCATAGACTGAAAACTTTTCCACTATGTTTAGCCATTTTATACCAACAGGACAGGGCGTGTTAATAAAACTATGTGTATGATCACAGAGAATGAGTAGGTATTATGAAAATTCAGTATTATTTTGCATTTCAACTAGTAAATGAATTAAAATGTAAAAAATCAAGCATTTTTGATGGATAATTTCTTTCAATTACAGTTTATGGAACTCTTCAAGACTACAGGAGAAGGAATTTTACTGAAAATTTTACTGTTTGTTGTAGTGCTCTACCAACAGAAAAATTAATTTTAGTTTACAGGAAAACATGCAGAAAAGGCTTCACTACGTATCACTTTACATAAATTTTCAATCTTCATTTCCCTATAACGTCCAGAACATAAATATATTATTAACAAGCTATTTTTAGCAGAAAAAAATCCCTCCTGTTGTTCTAAGCAATGTACATTTTTTATGTCTCCTACAATTAGTCTAGTGAATGTACAAAAAGGCAATTAAATATTATAATAAATATATTTTGAAATATCTTCCGTACAAAAGGCAGTATGCTTAATGGCTTTTGATGTTGACTGTATTTTGTCTACTGTTCATTAATAATTATCAAAGCTAGAAGAAAGGCTCAATTTCTGCATCCAAAGTCAAGAGTAGTCCTCTTACAGTTCTTAGCAAGCAACAAAACCAACCAGAGACTCACTTCCAGCCTGAAAATGAAAAAAAAACTGTTCATGGAAAAAGGGGAAAGAAAAATACCATCTTTTCAATATTTGGATATCTTTAAGCAGCAAACACCAGAAACTTTCTTTCCGAAGTCACTGTACAAAATCATGGAGTTCTCATGTCTTGAACACTCTGAGTGACACTGGTCATCCTTAACTCAAAAGGATCTAATAGAATTTTTAAAAGGAGGCAAGGCAATAAGGATGATCAGAAACACTGAGTGCCTTTCATAAAAGGAGCAGCTCTGACTCTTCAGCTTAAAAGGATGACCGTATGGAATATAATATAATAGACTGCATGGAATATAATTGAAATGTGTAAAGGTTATGCATAGCATAGACAAGTACCTAAGGAATTACATAACACAAGACTAGTACACCCCAATGAAATTAATATGCAGCAGGTTTAAAGCAAGCAAAGGTTAACAACTCTTCGACACAGCACATAGTTAAACTGTAGAATTCATTTTCACCAAGTTCTGAAGCCAACCATTCTGTGATTTTGTGGTACAGAATTCATGTCCATGGATGTTAGACTAACGTTGCCCCTGCCAGTAAGGACACATGGTCAAACGTTCTTCAAAAATACTTCCACCAGAGCAAAAATGGAATTTGTAACATGATACCTTATGTTTTCAACAACTACTATGATTCCTTTTCTGCCTTCTTCCACTGTATTTTTCCCCCCCCAGATAACTGTAAATAAATTTTTCATAAGAAAAGTTGGATACATAGATGTATCTTGAAATCCATTACAGACTGAGATGACAGTGATTTCAAGCGGAAAACACCCCAATACGTATGGATAGTGGTAAAAATTTCTTTACTCATACAGAGTTCCATACCGCTCCCCAGTGTCCTACAATGTTCCTAGGTATAACAGTTCCCTGCAAGCCATTAAAATCAGAAAAATAAATTAAATAAAGTTCCACCATTAGTATTTCTGTTCTATTTTTTCCTTAACAGTTTACAATAATTGCAAAAATAAATCATGTTCATTAATAAATTAATGAAATTATCACAAATAAAGAGTGCTGGAAGACACTTAAAAGTCACTTAGTCCATTTTCTTGTCCCAGCACAGGATCAGCTACACTTGTGTCTCTTTTAATAGATATTTGCCAAGCACATTTTCTGTGACAACTTCCACACAAGCCCTTGCATAGGCAAACTATGCAAGCACTTTACGTTTTCTTTCATTAAAAAGTTTTCCCTACCAAGCTGAACCCTCCCTGATACAACTTCAGTTTACTCCTTCCCCACCAGAGGCATAGAGATTATTTCCTTCCACTTTTCAGCAACTTTCTGCATAATTAAAGATTTATCCATCACCATCCTCCAGTATTTTCTCTCCAGGAGGCTAAATCACCTCAAATTTTTAAATCTTTCCTTATACATGCCGTGTTTCTTAGACATCTGATAATTCATTCTTATTGCTCTCCACCAAAACCCAACTGCTCCACATCATTTCTGTAGGATGGTGTCTAAGAAAGAGCATGCTATTCCAGGTGAAACCTTACTAAAGCTTAGCAGAGAAGAAAACTTCTTCACAGCACTGCCAGGATAGTGTCTATACATTACGGTATGATATTTATCTCTTTCACAATACCGGCTCCTGCTCAATTTACACACCATTATGGCTCCCAGATTCTCTGCCAAAGAACTTCTATCCATACCATTTTTCTCTATCCTATGTCAACCACATAAATACCTACATCACCTTGCACTTATATTTTGAATGGCATCATAACCATAGTTTGAATTTTTCAGGATAATTTTGGAACATAATCCTGCTATTAGATGTTACAGTACTCCCAGTCTTGTGCCATCTGTAAATTCAATGAGTATACAACTTAATTTGTATATATAATATTTTCAGTTTCTTCAAAGCCATATGCTTCATACGTACAACACCGGTAAGCAGATCAAACTCTGATACATTAAGGAAACTGGGAATACAAAGGAGATACTGAGGTGTTGTGAACAAAATGTAGTATTGCCGGTATCTAACAATAACCAATAAAGAAAAACTTCACTATTAGTATTATATGCAATTTTATAAGAACTTAAGTAAAGATACAGAAACAGGGTTCAGAATAATACATTGCTTTACAGAACACAAATTTTATAGCCTATTTCTCCATTTAATTTTGTGAACATTTCTCACTGTCTATTCTCAAAAAATAATTCACAGCTTTCATGGCCTGCAAATATGAAACTCCACTTAAATATACGTTTTAAAATAAACAAAAACTGATTTTACTTGGAAAAAATTAACAACAAACAATATGCATGTTTTTAACCAGTTATGCATGGGTTCAAAAGCAAGTATTTCTCTTCTCATGTGAACTTACACGGCATTCCCCTTTACAAGAAAAGACAGCAACTTAACTGTTTAAAGCTTAATATCAGAAGTCACATTTTAAAAATTTGAAATAATAAAACATTTTTTAGTTTCTCATTATGAAAAGAATATTTTCAGCTCCATTCCTTAAGTTCTACTCTAAGACTGAATGTCTAGCTTTGCCAGTTTCTGTTATATCATAAAATTTTCAGATAGCAAGAAAAAAAAAAAATTTTCATATGGCTCTCATACTGGCCTAGCAATGTAGAAGGTCCGTGGATGAAATACTGGTCCTATCAAAGTCAAAATTCCCTCAGCTTTGACACAACCAAGATTTCACCTTATATCTGCTAAAGTCTTGAAACTTTACAGATATTTTAGAAGCATGAAAAAAAATGAAATGACATTTTTCTCATCCTTTAAAAAGCTCTTCATACATATTATGTAGATTTGTATAGCATTCTATGCATGACCAATATCACAAGTACCATGCATGTGCATAGATATGCTATATATATATATATGTAACACTACATGATTTTATCATTCCAGCTCCTCATGCACAGAAAATACATCACTTAACTGGCAGTTTCATGTATGGAGCATTTGCAGGGGGGAAAAACAAAAAAAAAAAAAAAAAAAAAAAGGCAAATGGAGTAGT